>VDFB02373365.1:154502531-154848382 GCA_007258455.2 Sequoia sempervirens
GCTCACCCTATCGAACTGCCATGGCCTCCCCAACAACATGTGACATGCATCCATGGGGATGATATCACAGAGTACCTCATCATGGTAGCTCCCGATCTTGAACTTTACTAAGCACTGCTCATTGACCAAAAATTTGTGGTCTTTTTGCAACCAGGCAATCCGATATGGATGTGGGTGCCTTTCCCTCTTCAACTTCAACTTTGTGACCATCTCCTCTGACACTAGATTATCGGTGCTCCCACCGTCAATAATGACATCACAACATTTTCCTTCACACTTGCACATTGTGCAAAATAGATTCTTCCTATGTTCTGGTTCCTTTTCCTCAATCACTAGGGCTCTCCTAATCACTAGGGCTTCTCCCCTTTCAGCATCATCTGAATGTTCAGATTGGGCCTCCTCATCTGCATGCGCAACCCTTCCACAACCTTCTGGCCTTTTGTCTTCCCTTCCTTGTTGTTGTGGAAATTCATAGGCTCGATGCGCTTCTTCACCACACTGAAAACATGTTCCTCTGAAACCACCTCTTCCAGATCCTTGTCCATATCTCCCTCGTCCTCTACCTCTTTGATCACCACTGTTTTGATCATGAGGGTGGTAGAAGTTGTCATTCCTTTTGCTTCGGCTGGTACCGACATCTTCACTTTTCTTTTCATCATCATTTAGGCTTCCTGAAGGTCTTCCGTTGCCCCTTCCGCTTTGACCTCCTCGTCCTTTTTACTTGCTATCAAATCTTTTGTTCAGCTTCTCTTCCACCTTTAGAGCAAACTGATACGCATCCTCAATGGTGGTCATTCTAACTAAGCTTAACTCCTCCTAAATGCTCAGTCGTAACCCATTAAGATATCGGGCTACCTTCTCCTTATTGGCCTCTGTGTGACCCGTTCTGATGATTATCTTGTGAAAATATATAGTATATTCTTTCACAGATCTGCTTCCTTGCTTCAACCCTTGCAATTTCTTCAACAGATCTAACTCGTAGTCCACTGGTATGAACTGCTTCTTTAGTTTCTCTACCATGCGATCCCATCTGGTGATCTTGACTTTTCCTCTTCGATTTCTTTCCAGCTGGACCTCTTTCACCAAATGCGGCATGGCCCTTCAACTTCGTGCCGCGAGCTTAACCCGATCTGGGTCCTCTATTTCCTCATACTCAAAATATTCTTTGGCTACGTTGATCGAGTCGATCAACTCTTCGAGGTCCGGACTTCCCGGAATAACTGGGACTTGCTTTGGAGGTCTTTTCCCAATCTTCGAAATGGCCCTTATTAGTCGCATTTGGTCTTGATCAATTGCTTCTTCTTCCTCTTCTACATCTAAACCTTCTTCCTCTCCTTCATCCTCACTTTCCTCCCTCGGGTTTAACCCTCTTCTCAACTGCTCTTGTAACGCATCAATCTGTCTCTGGAGGGCTATCAGTGCATCTCTTCCACCAGCATCTCTGCCGCCTCGACCACCTTTGGCACCACCACGCCTATCAGGCATCACTCTTGGAGGCATCTTTCTTGACCTCGATCCACAACCACGATCCTGGTGCAAACTGCCTCACGATCGGTGATCTATCCACATGCTCAAGAAAACCCGCTCTGATACCACTTGATGAGGGCGCAGCCCAAGACATAGAAAATAACCCACAAATAAGAGAATAATTTTATTATTAAGAAAATGGAGCTTCTTACATGCAGAGGATCTCAAATCCCCAAGTTCTACAACTCCTGCAAGCTATAGAAAGCTACAATATAACCCTTTCGCAATATGCGAGCTTGTCCCCAAAAAGTTACCCAAAAATATTAGAAATCCGCCCATAAATAGAGCTCCTCTTTAGTTTGGAGCCAAAACAACATTAAAATTTGAGTTTAGGCAGTTTGGTGCCGAAAATTACAACTTGAAGTTCAAATTTCAAAAGAACATTTGCAATTGTATCTTCTAGAAAGTGCGCCAACTTCCCGGGGCCATAACTTTTGATTTGAGGCTCTGTTTTGCGAACCGTTTGAACCGTTGGAAAGGTCTCAAAGTCAAGAACACGCTTGAAATCCGCTACGGCAATTTTGGCAAGTTTTGGGGCCATTCCGGAAGCTCTAAGTGCCTCAAATCCAACTCGGAAGATTTTCAGGTGCAATTTTGGGAAAGTAAAACTATAATATCTTTCAACCCATGAATAGAAAATAAAAACCGTAAATTGTAAATTTCATTATGATGAAAAGGGTATCCAAAAATGTAAAAACATCTAAAAATTGAGAAACTTGAAATTTAACTATTTTTGGGTGATGCAAGATTGCCCTTACACTACTGGATGCTCCTGCATCACATACACATTTACTTAAAAGAAGAGTCAAAGACATGGTTTGAATCAACAAACTTATATTAAAATCATAAAATTTCTACAAATAAACTACTCAGTAATGGCACAGTATAATGTTTTTTCAAATAGCTAAGAAACAGAAGGACCGAAAAATAATGCCATAGTCTATGAGTCATACAATAATTAAAAAATAATACAAAAGGCCTAGTGTCTTTTCACAAATTTTTTGTATGTTTCGAACTCATTTTTTAGTTGGTCCCTCCCAACCTTAGTTGAATGCTCCAAGAAATGAATCTGGAGATTTCTTCTCGTCTCCTACTACTGTATTTAAAATTTCCACAAATTGATTTGCATCTACATTTTTCAATTGTGTGCAACCTACATTTGAAGGGTTTAGTTGTGAAGAATTCAAGCCAACTGGAAATTGAGTGCAACTAACTTGAGATGGGCTTGGACTCAAACACACATTGCCTTTAGTAAAAAGAGGGATGCTATTATTGGTTATATCTCAAAAGTAACCGTGATTATCAGATAAGGGGGTTGCAGGATTGCTTAAGCATCTATCTCACATCAATGCTCTATGGGAAACCTCAATCTCCCTTTCCTTCTTCTCTTGTTCTTTTTGTACCATCTCTTGCTCCTTTTTCTCTTTTTCCTTTCTTTGCAACTATTTCAGCTACTCTCTTTCCTTGCACTCAATTTCCTTTTCAATTTTTCTTTGTTCCTTCTGCTCCAAGGCCTGAATCCATGTTGCCTTTTTGACCTTAATTTTTTGTCTATTTCTAATTGTTAATTCCTCCAGTTCTTTTTTTATTCATTCCCACTCCATTATGAGAGTCGTGTAACTGTCATCATTCAACAACTGAGACTTCCAATTCACCTGTAGAGCACGACCAAAAAACTTTCTCATTCTTCCATTGACTTTGTGAACTAGTAGCTTAAGGAAGTTATTGATCCGAGAAACAGTTTGGGTTTGAATTATTTCATTGACTTGGGAGTCAGTTTACTTCTACTGGTTGGGTGTACCTTGACTTTTGTGGCCACCATCTATATAATAATGCACTATTTGTTCTAAAGGTGTGGTTGTTGGAGATGGAAATGTGAAATTCCCCATGTATTCTTGTTTGGGCTGGCTATCCATGTCCTCAAGTTGTTGCTTTGCACCTTCATGCACTTGATTATCTGTTGGAGTTTGCAATTTTTGTGACAATTCATCTGTTGAAATATCAAGTCCTAAAAGACTAAGGATGTTTTGCACTATAGAAGCATCCTCAATGTCATCAATCTCATACG
Organism: Sequoia sempervirens; assembly: GCA_007258455.2. NCBI lineage: Eukaryota > Viridiplantae > Streptophyta > Pinopsida > Cupressales > Cupressaceae > Sequoia > Sequoia sempervirens. Next base: position 154,506,127 of record VDFB02373365.1, read on the forward strand.
TCTCGCTGGGATGCATGTCACCCACAAGTGCATTATAATTGAGGGGCCATATCCCCATCCTTCTAAACCCAAATTTTATGTTCGATGGAGTCATAGCTCTTCTCAACGCCTTGCTACCTAACTCCACCAATTCTACCCTTTTGATATCAATATTGGGGAATCTAGTGATAAATTCAACTCATTTTGATTTGAAATATGCCTTGAATGGTGCAAAAATGCTAACATCCAAAGGCTATAGCGCATGAGAAGTATGAGCAGGTAGTGTAAGGAGGTCAATGCTTAACCTCCTTTCCTCCTGGATAGTTGACAATACAACATGACTTCCATGGCTATCAAAAATTAGCAGGTGCCTATTACTAGGTGACACACCCCTTGGAACTGACACACATAAATGTTTTATCCATTCAAAAAAAATATCCTTCTTCATCCAAGAGCGTGCTTGGGTTTCCATAGTTGCACATGGTTCATAGTACATAATGTAATTCTCTATCTCTATATTTCCCTTGAATAGATAGAAACTAGGTATGCTTTGGCCAAATGCATTAACACAATAGAGAATTGTTATCCATTCTCTACTTTTTGGAATGATGTAGGAGACATTCCTGTTGCCTCACCATGCCAAGACCCTCATTGTTCCATTTCTGCCAACTTGAATGCCCATTTCATCATAGTTCTATATTCTATCAAGACTGTATGTGGTACTTTCATATGCTGCTATCAGTGTTCTAAAAATTTTAGCTACTATTTTAGGTCTTAGGTTTACCACCCTATCTTTTTCAAGACCTTTAACTGTGCGCAAGGTCAATTTTGGATGGTGCCTCTTGAATCTAGTCCACAATGATTTTCTAGGTAGCCCCTTCATGAAAGGGTTGGGTCTAGTCTGGCATAAATGAGCAACCTCTTGCTTAAGATTGATAATCTCAAGCCCATGAACAACATCTACCATATCAATGCACCACTTTATGATTAAACCCTCCTCCTCTTTTATCAAGACTATTGGTGGACCCTTCTTTGAAGTAGTTGTTAGGCCGCCTAACCAATTGCTAAGTGTTGTAGCTGGGATTTTCCATTTCTTCGCAACAACTCTTGTCAACATCCCATTTTTTTCAACATCCTCCAGTGACCTATCCATGTCCTATGATAACCATTACCTTTCTTTTGATGTTGTGGATATGGTTGCTGATATGTGGTTTTCATTGATGTCAACACTATTAGCATTTGGTGCATTGAAGACTATATATGTCAAGGATATTGAGAAAATATTAAAAGAAAGTATTTTTGGTTCCCAGTGGAACTGTGTAGGTCAAGAAGGCATTGTGTTTTGTACATTGAAGATTAGCTGATGTGGATTTAAGGGTCTAATGTTGAATGTTTCTAGATCATCTATGGAAGTTTCAGAGGTCTGCGTGAAGTTTTGAGTATGATGTGGTATGATAGTGTGTTGCTGGTCTTTGTCAGTGTTCCTAAATGAAGCTTGTGTAATTCTTTTTTTCTTAGTTGTTGCAGATGATTCTCTATTGTTTCTTTGTGTTATGTGGTGTCTCTAGATCATTCTCTATCTTTGTGGTACATCCATATTAATTAGAAGAGTTCACGATTGGAGATCTTTGTGCGCATGTTTGGTTTTTCTTGTTCCTAGCTGACATGTCATTGGTAGCGTGTTGTGGATCTTCGAGTTGAGTTTAATCAAAGTATTCTTGTGTTGGAGATATTAATTTGGGTCTCCACTATGTTTTGGCTGACCTTGGTGGATACGCATTTAAAGTTTATTTGTAAATTTGGGCCGACATTACAAATATATATTTTCTCTTTGGCTGACGAAGAAGTGATGGAATTTCATGTAGTGGATATATAAGGGTGATTGTTCATTGTTGGTGTTGATGCTTCATGTGCTCCTATGTGTGTATGTGTGAATATCATTTGATTGTTGAGCAGAGTGTGAAGAAAAATGTGCGAAGTGTGAAGAAGTGTTGAGTTTAATTGGAACTCTAATTAGGCTTGTGAAGAAGTTATTTTCTTAGTTCACAAATCTTAGATGGTTTTAATCCAAAATCTATTGTTGGACAGTGAGTCCTCTTTTGTAATTGAGTAGTGAGCTCTAGGAAGTGTGCTTGAATGCATGTGAATTCCCCTTATTTTTTCTTTTATACTTCTAGCAGAGTATAATCTTGTGGACTAACATCCACCATGGTTTCCATGCAAAAAAATTATTTGTGTTATTTGTCTCTCTAATGTGTTGATTGTTTATGGTTAATTGGTTATTCTTTAGATCTGAGATTAAGTTAATATTTAAGAGAAGAGTTTTAGTTTCTATCACAAATGAGTCACCCCCCTCTCAGTTGTGTGTCCTTGTGCCAAAAATTGGTATCAAAGCAGGTTCCTCTGAAGAAAGTCTAATAGCTTGAGGTGATCCGAGATGGTAACTACATTCAAGAAGGACAGTCCTAGATTTGATGGTTCTAACTATTCACTGTGGAAAGTTAGGATGCAATGTCTCATAATGTGTATTGGTGATTCTATCTAGAAGATTACTAAAAATCAATGTCATTCTTCAGAATGGTCCCTCTATTGCTGATGAGATCAAAGATACTCAAAGCAATATGAAGGCTATTGAAGCATTGGTGAGTGACTTGATAGATTCAAAGATGGATAATGTGGTAGGTCTAAATACAACTCATGAAATGGGGATGAAACTGGAAACTTTGTATAAGGAGATGCATAGGTGAAGATGGCTAAGCTACAAAGCTTGAAAGGAATGTACGAGAATCTGAGGATGGGTGAAGATGAAAATATCACTTCTTTTATGCAAAGAGTAAATGAGATAGTGATGCGTATTACATGTGCTAGTGGTTTTGTGGATGAGGAGGAAATTGTGGCTAAAGTACTTAGATCCTTGTCTCCCTCCTACAAAATGAAGGTTCATGCTATTGAATAATTCAGATTAGTAAACAAGTTGACAAGAGATACACTTATTGGGAAACTTGCTACCTTTGAGATAAGTGATTTTGGTAAATCCAAACTAAAGATTGAATCTGCATTTAAGGCTATAGTGTCTAGAAACAACAGAAAAAGATATAGTCTGAGAGAGAGTTCCAGGAAGGTATCTAAGTATGATGAAGAACTGAAACAACTTGAAGATAAAGAAAGAAGAGTAGAAGAACTAGAAGCATTGATTGCAAAGAAAGAAGGCAGAGGAAAAGATAAGTATGAAGATGTATTACCTATTAAATGTTTTTCATGCAGTAAAATAGGTCATTTTGCATCAAGATGTCTTGAAAGAGTTCCTAGATCTAAACCTAAGAAGTCTAGATTCCCGAAGAGATGCTACTTTGTTGAAGAAGTGGTGACTAATGAAGAATCTAATAAACATAATGGGAAAGAAGATGATTGGGATTTCATTGCTACCATTGAAAATAATCTTGTGGCTACTAAATCTACTAAAGATGAAAAATCTCTTGTAGCTCAAGTTAAAGAAAAAGATGAGTGGGTCATTGATAGTGGATGCTCACATCACATGACTGGTGACAAAAGAAAATTTGTGAGTTTGGAACAATATGATGGTGGAGTTGTAAGATTTAGAGATAACAATGTTGGTGTGATTTGTGGCAGAGGATCCAGTTGCCTTGGTGGTAAGGGCAACACTAATGATGTCCTCTATGTTGAAGGTCTGAAGCATGATTTGTTGAGTGTTGGACAAATGGTTCATAAGGGATATGATCTACAATTTAAAGACAAAAGATGCAAGATACGTGGGAATTCCAAAAACTTGATTGCAACAGGCAAACAAACACAAGGTAACATTTTTCATTTGAATACTGCTAGTGGAAGCTGTTTGATTGCTTAGATAGATGAAAAATGGATGTGGCATAAGATATTGTGTCATGTAAAATTTGACAACATTATCAAGATAAGTTCTACCCAAGTAGTAAGAGATCTGCCTAGATTAGTGAAGCCTGCTAATATAATTTGCAAGGAATGTCAGATGGGTAAACAGACTAGAGTCTCCTTCTAGAGCAAAAATTTTCATTCAAATAATCTGCTAGAACTACTACATACTAACTTTTGTGGTCCTTCAAGAGTCAAAAGTATTCATGGAGAAATGTATTTTATGTTGGTTATTGATGATTACTCTAGAATGATTTGTGTTTCCTTTCTGAGAGAAAAATATGAAGCGCTAGAGAAATCCAAATGCTTCAAGGCTATGGTAGAAAATGAGAAAGGTTTGAAAATTAAATGCTTGAGATTTGATAGAGGTGGTGAGTTCATTTCTAAGGAATTTAATTCTTATTGTGAAGAACATGGAATTAAGAGACAACTATCTACTCCCTAAACCCCTCAACATAATGGAGTTGTAGAAAGAAAGAACAAAACAATTTTGGAAGCTACTAGAACCATGATGATGGAAGGAAATGTGTCTCAGATGTACTAGAGTGAAGCGGTAAGTATTGTTGTGTATACCTTGAACCGAGTAAATGTGAATGGAAATTATGGTAAGACCCCTTATGAGTTGTGGTTTGGTCACAATCCTACTGTTAAGTATTTTAAGATCTTTGGAAGTAGGTGTTATATCAAGAGAGATGATGATATAGGAAAATTTGATGCTAGAAGTGATGAAAGGATTTCCCTAGGTTACTCTACTAAGAGCAAGGCATACCAATTCTATAATGAAAGACTGAGAAAGATGGTTGAAAGTGAAAATGTTAGAGTTGATGAGGACTCTATCAAGTCATCCAGACAATGCAACTATGATTCAAGTGAAGAAAACACAAGTCAATTGAAAAGCACTCATACACATAATCTACTTCATATTATTCCATATGTTCTGGAGAAGCAATCTCAATTTGTTCTGGTAAAACAAGCCAGTTAGGAAACTAAGACAAGTGCAAAGGCATGGACAAGTGGAAGTGTAGAAGAGAGATCTAAGGAATCAGAAGTCCAAGTAAGTCCTAAAACTCCAAGGTATGCAAAGTTGAATCATTCCAAAAGTCAAATCATAGGAGATAAGAGTAAAGGAGTGCAAACTAGAAGAAAAAATGCAAAAGAATATTGTCTGATATCAAAGATTGAATCTAAGAGTGTCATTGAAGCCTATCAAGATGAACATTGGTTAGAAGCTATGAAGGAAGAGATGACATAGATTGAAAAAAATGACAAATGGCTACTAGTTCCTAGGCCTAAAGAGAAGAATGTGATTGGTACCAAATGGGTATTCAGAAACAAGCTAAATGAAGAAGGTGAAGTGGTTCAAATAAAGTAAGACTGGTATGTAAAGGCTATTCTCAAATGGAAGGTATTGATTTTGAAGAAAATTTTTCCCTTGTAGCTATAATTGAAGCTATGAGATTATTTCTTGCTTATGCTACACATAAGAATTATAAAGTCTATCAAATGGATGTGAAGTTTGCATTTCTGAATGGAGAACTAGAAGAAGAAGTGTATATTGAACAGTTGGATGGATTCCAACTAATAGACAAGGTAGATATGGTTTGCAGATTGAAGAAAGCTCTATATGGAATTAAGCAAGCCCTTAGAACCTGGTATGCTAGATTGGAAAAATATCTACTAAAGCTTGGATTCACAAAAGGTATTACTGATAGCAACCTATACTTCAAGTTAGATCATGATAAGGAATTGATTATAGAAGTTTTTCTTGATGATATCATTTTTGGAGGAGATGATAATCTATGCATAAAGTTTGTTGATGAAATGAAGAGTGAATTTTAGATTAGCATGATCAGTGAAATGAAGTTCTTTCTAGGTTTACAAGTTACACAATTGGACCAAGGGATTTTCATATCTCAGTCCAAATATGTGAAAGAGCTACTGAAGAAGTTTGGAATGGATGACTCCAAAATTGTTGGTACTCCCATGGTTACTGGATGTAAGATATCACATAATGATTATTCTCCAAAGGCTAATCAAACTTGGTATAGAACAATGATTGGTGGATTGCTCTACTTGACATAGACTAGACCAGACATTATGAATGTTGTATGTATGGTTGCTAGATTTCAAGCTGATCCAAAGGAATCACATGTGACTATTGTCAAAATAATTTTTAGATATCTTAAAGGAGCAACTGACTTTGGACTTTGGTATCCAAAGGATGATGATCTCACTTTGTGTACATACATTGATGCGGATTGGGCTGGTGATGTAGATGACAGGAAAATTACTAGTGGTGGTGCTTTCTTCCTAGGGAAGAAGATGATATCTTGGTTGATAAAAAAGTAGAATTCAATTTCTCTATCCATTGTTGAAGCAAAATGCATTGCTACTACAAATAATTATACTCAAGTGATATGGATGAAATAGATGTTGAGAGATATCAGAGTGATATATGAAGAGCCTAGTACCATACACTGTGATAATTCAAGTATAATAAACATCTCAAGGAATCCGATACTACACTCTAAGACTAAGAATATTTCAATTAAGTTTCATTTCTTGAGGGAGAAAGTGAATGAGAAAGAAGTCAGACTAGAATATGTACCTACCAAAGAAAAGATTGCAAATATATTTACTAAGCCATTTCCAAAGGATACTTTTGAGTATCTCAGAGGGATGTTAGGGGTAATCACCCCTCCTGATAAGAACTAAAGATGCATTTATTTTCATCAATCTGAGAGCTTCATTTCTATATTTTGATCTGGATTGATGTTTTCATGGATGCTACTCAGGGGGAGTAGTCAAATGTGCGGAAATGTGATTCAAAGCGTGTGCATGGAAAGGTCATGGTTACCTTTTCCATTGATGTCAAAGGGGGAGAAGTGTATTGCCAAAAATTCTTGGGAAGAGAAGTTCAGTTGAGAGAAGTACAAAAGAAGTCAGTGTGTTGGGTTGATGGTATTTTTCACATCATGTTTTGCCATCAATGCCAAAGGGGGAGATTTTTGGATGTTGTGGATATGGTTTCTGATATGTGGTTCATTGATGTCAACACTATTAGCATTTGGTGCATTGAAGATTGTTTATGTTGAGGATATTGAGAAAATTGTAAAAGAAAGTATTTTTGGTTCCCAGTGGAACTGTGTATGTCAAGAAGGCGTTGTGTTCTGTACATTGAAGATTAGCTGATGTGGATTTAAGGGTCTAATGTTGAATGTTTCTAGATCATCTACCAAAATTTTTAGAGGTCTGTGTGAAGTTTTGAGTATGATGTGGTCTAACAGTGTGTTGCTGATCTCTATTAGTGTTCCTGAATGAAGTTTGTGTAATTCTTGTTTTCTCAGTTGTTGTGGATGCTTCTCTATTGTTTCTTGGTGTTATGTGGTGTTTCTAGATCATTTTCTATCTTTTTCATGTGCCCACATTATTCGAAAGTGTTCGTGATTGAAGATTTTTGTGCACATGTTTGGTTTTCCTTGTTCCTGGCCGACATGTCATTGGTAGTGTATTGTGGATCTTTGAGGTGAAATTAATCAAAGTATTCTTGTGTTGGAGATATTAATTTGGGTCTCCACTATGTTATGGCTGACCTTGGTGGATACACATTAAAAGTTTATTTGTAAATTTGGGCCGACATTACAAATATATATTTTTTCTTTGGTCAACGAAGAGGTGATGGAATTTCATGTAGCAGATATATAAGGGAGATTATTTCATCGTTGGTGTTGATGCTTCATGTGCTCCTATGTGTGTATGTGCGAATATCATTTGATTGATGAGTAGAGTGTGAAGAAAAATGTGTGAAGTGTGAAGAAGTGTTGGGTTTAATTGGAACTGTAATTAGGCTTGTGAAGAAGCTATTTTCTTAGTTCACAAATCTTGGATGGTTTTAATCCAAACTCTATTGTTGGATAGTGAGTCCTCTTTTGTAATTTAGTAGTGAGCTCTAGGAAGTGTGCTTGAATGCATGTGCATCCCCTTATTGTTTCTTTTATACTTCTAGTAGAGTATAATCTTGTGGACTAGCATCTACCATGGTTTTTCCCCAACAGAGTTTCCATGCAAAAAAATTCTTTGTGTTATTTGTCTCTCTAATGTGTTGATTGTTTATGGTTAATTGGTTATTCATCAGATCTGAGATTAAGTTAAGATTTAAGAGAAGAGTTTTAGTTTCTGTCAAAATTGATTCACCTCCCCCCTCTCATTTGTGTGTCCTTGTTGTGCCAACAATTATAGGTGCAACAACCTCCTAGACAACCTCAATAGGTTCAGGATTGGTGTTTGCTTCTCCAACTAGTTGATGCACATGGGAGACTGTTATAGTCTCTTTCTATGTATGTGACTTTGTCTTTGTAGTCTTTTTTTTGTTTCAACCTCATATTACATTTAGATTGCACCTACAGATGTTAAAAAATATTTTTTGAGTAGTTAAAAAAATAATAATTGAACATTTTTGAAGTCACAATGATGCATGAACAATTTGCATGTCTTTAATATGCATCTTGATAGTTTGCAATTCAATGCTTAGTTTTTATGAATAGTTTGTAATGCAAATGTCTTTATTGTGCATGGACAATTTGTTTTTATTGAATATATGCATGTTGAAAGTTTGTTCAATTTTATTATTTGAATTGAAATGACTTAGAGCAGATTTGTTTAGTGAGACATGAACAAACATTGATTAAACATTGTTGAAATGAAAGACAATGGTATAGGTGTAGTGATGTAGAAAACCTCAATTGAAAGACAAAGGGAGATTTCTTGAGTGCAAAGCTGAACAATGAATCATGGAGATCTGAACATAAATGCATTGACATCAACAAAGAATATAAGTTGAAAACCCATATATGGAGTGAAACGGTAGTGGGTGACAAACATTTATAGTGTGTACATTGTTATCTAAATTCAAACCCATTGGATACAAGTTTATGCACTCTAAATGTTTTTCACTAGCTAATTTCCATTTTTCTTATATTCCACTAGTCTAACCCTTTCCATATTTCATTGTAACAATCACATATATATACTTAAGGAAATACATATATATGCATAAACAATTACATATATACATATACAAATATACATATGTGTGTGTGTATGTATGTATGGAAATATTTCTATGTATTATTCTACTCTTTCATGCATAATATATGTATATACATATGTATATATATATGTATGTATATATATACATGTATATACATACATTTATATACATATATACATACATACATACATACATACATATATATATATGTATGTATAAATATATTAATGTATGTATATATATGTATATGTATATATACATACATTAATATTTTTATACATACATATATATACATATATATATTGTAGACATGTAAAATGTATTGATTGGCATTACACGCTTGATCCTGATTACTAACACCATTTCATCCTTAATCATCCCTCGGTCTAACCATTTAATTGAATACCCTTATTTGATTAAATTCATCAATTTTCCTCCCTTAATTAAATAAATAATCATTTATCTGATTAAGTCATTCTCTCTCGTTAATTAAATCAATCAATCTGATCTAATTAACCCTAGTTCTTTATTTAATTAATTAAATCAATTTTATTTAATTAATTTCTAAATTCTATATATTAAATTAAATAAATTAAATATTGTTTGATTTAATCTAATAAATCATCCTCTGTAGTTAAATAAAACAAAATATTTATTTAACTATCTCTAAAATTACACTCTTCTCATATTTTCATTTAAATCAACCCATAAATCTAAGTCAAAATTGTCGCATCATCTAATCACTCATTAAATTAATTAACCCTTGATTAATTAAATTCTAATCCATGTCCCATCCTCTAGGTTTTGCCACTTGCACATAAAAATAGATTTAATTCATTTATTAAATCCCTATTTTCTCTCAACATGGCATAATAAGGGAATATTCTTCCAAATTTGAAATCCTTCCAAGTGGAATTTGTCCTTCCAACAAAACATTTATTTCATCTTTTGCATTGAGCCAAGTGGCATTTAAGAGATTTATTTTCCCTCTTACATGTCATTTCACTATTTTCAAATTCCACCTAATTGCATTTATGGGCACATTCATCAAAATGTGCACATCCTTGGCCCATTCACATCTTGACAATTTGCATATGGCCATTGGTTGAAAGTTAGTACCACATTTGCTTCATTTTGGGCATTTCTCCATCTTGTCTTTCTATAAATTAGAGGATTCTTTCCTCATTTGATCATTCGTGCAATTTGAACAAACTTAGTATACTCAATTTCATCTTCAAGCATTAGCATTTTTTATCAAGCATAGCTAGGTTATTGCAGGTTTTCTCCATGGAGTTCATTTGAAGCAATCAACTAATGGATCAATCATCACCAAATCATCAAAATATTGCAAAGGAGTTAGGAAAGGGCCAATTTCCACAACAAATTGGCACCAACTCCCCCATAAGATCAAGAGTTTGCATGTTTTTAATAGGATTTGATTTATCTCCTTGCTTTTTCATTATGTTCTTGTTTTTATTCCTATTTTGAGCATTGCTAATGGATTTTATGGGGAACTTTGATCTTGGCCTGCATTTGAATCTTCTAATGTGTTTTTTTGTTGTGTTTTGCAGGTGTTAGGATCTTGGTTCTACATTTTGGCGCTAGAAGGAGGGATGATCTCATTTTCTAATCAAGTTTTAATAAAAAATTCTATGTTTTTTGTGATTTTTTGGTGTCTATAGGAAAGTGCACCGCTAGTAGACCAACGTCGCTTTACAAAACTACTAACACACCAGTGTCACCATATAGCACCACTTCAAATTCCAAACTACGACGCTTTGGTGTTCCTGCCTAGAATTCAAAATTTTAAATTGCACTGCTAGTTCTATTTTCATGCACTAGAATTTTCAAATTCTAAACTGCATTGCTAGGAAAAATAGTGATGCCATCACCCTCTCTATTTTGCTATAGAGTGACATGTGTAGAATTATCGGTGGCATATAGAACCGTTGGGTCCTTCAAACTATATCGCCTATGCAGGTTCCACCACTAGAGTAAAGGAGAAAGTGAAATATCAATTTTTATGACGTGCTTTTTTTTTAATTATGATCATTTGGGTTATTTATTGATTTCTTGACCTCTGTTTTGTAGTTCTAACTAGTTTCTTGGTAGATTGGTTTATTCAAGGTGAAGAAAAGAAATCTAGTGGAGGTTTCATAATGACATCATTATCTCATGATACCAAGTGTTTTTGAGCACTTTAGTGTTTGATTAACACTCCTAGAGAATTCACAATTTCTTTTAAAAATTTGTTATCTTTCATGAGCATAGGACCTACTAAAGTTCTTTTGGGCTCTAAAAAGAACATTCCAATTTTTGCTACAAAAAGGGTTTAAAAAGAACTTTAGGACAAACTCACTAGATTTGGTTGAGGATTAACAATTGGACAACAAAATTTCCATACTTCATTTTGGTGCACTAAAAAGAATCAAATCATTGCTTTGTGGACTTAAAATGAACAAGTGCTTCTTTGTTTTGTAATTACTTACCCAAAGTAATATCATTAAAAGGATGTATGCTCTTCTATTGCACCTCACATAAATCTTGAGAATCAAAGGGCCTATTGGTGACATTAAGTTGTGTAAGTAATTTCCCACACACTTCAATTTGGGATTAAAATTTGAGGAAATCTTGCGAGTGTGAGTGGAGCATATTGCGTACATATTCTCTCTTTGGTTCACAACAAAGATTGATCAAGTTATAGATATGTTTTCTTTCTTTTTTTTATCTTAGAGGGTTTGCCTTGTGGGAAAAAATACTCACCTAAGGGAACAACCCAACTGGGAAAACACTAAATCCAAATGACTTCCACCTAGGATATAAGTGTGGATATTGGAACAAAGGCCAATATCACGAAGATTATTATGACTAGAAGGGAAACAATGGTCTCTCAATGCATGGATAGCCCCCCACAAAAAAAATGCTCACATTAAAACCCTTTTGTAGAAAGGTCAAAATCCCTATCTATTTGTTGGTGCAAGAATGGTCATTCTGAAGCCACCCCACACTTTTACGACTTTTAGTAGAGATAGAAAGTATGTCATGGGAGATTCATGGGTACTGATGCTTGGCTACCTTGAAAGAAGTGTTGAGCCATGGAGGGGAGCCAATGGGGTCAAGCATCTAACCATCCATTGAAATTAGGCGTAGCTGGACTTGTCCAAGTGGGGACTCAACAAATATTGTCTCAAATATCCATAGGGTTGTACATGTTCTTGAAATCAAAACACTTTGCTTGATCAAAAACATTGGAAGAACAAAAAATTAACATGAGCATCAAATCTCAAACCCTTCAGGAGAAGCAAATATCCTTGAAAAAATTCACATGTCTTTGCTTTCCCTTGGGATTCATATCCTTAGAGTTTTCTAGGCATTTGAATTTCATCTCAGTTTTCTCCTACTAAAGTAAACATTAGGTAACTCTTGATTTGATTTCCTCAATTTACACATGATACACTTTGTGGGATGAGAAGAAATTAAAACATTAGACATCTAGTTTCAAAACCTAATCAAAAAGTGTTTGTGGTAAAAATAAGTCATTAAGAAAAGACTAAGAAGAATTGAACCCCACACATGTGCCTCAAATGATTTCATGCAAGATCAAAATCCAGAGACCAAAGTTAAAAGATCTTAGTCCAAAAGATCATCAAAAGTGTCTCTCAATGCTATATGAATTTAGATAAAGACTATCTTTTAACTTTTACAGAAGAGCTTCAAGAAATAATCCAATTTCGTATGAGTTCTTTTGTCAACAAAATCCAAATACTTTTCAGGAATTTGAACACCTTGTCTAGAGTAAAGCATGTTCTTCAAAACCAAGGTCTTGTAAGCAAGTGTATTTTTAGGTAAAAATAGGATCAAAATAAAACCTTCATGCCTCTTTCAAAAATCAAAGCAAAATCATCTCACCATCAACTCTTGAAAAAAAAAAAATCCTCCATGTTAAACTTTGGGCAAATCATTCGAAACAAATCCAAATCATCTTGTCCGATTATATGTGTCTAGATACATCCTTAATCACATTATCAAACCTTGTGGACAAGCCTATCCTTTGCTAACATCTAACATCTTAGGGTTTAGGAGTTCATTATCCAAAATAAAAAATCCAATAAAAAATCATCTTGTTTGGTTAGGTGTGTTTAGATGAATCCTTTTTCTTAGACTTAGTCAAATTGGCATCTTGAGGAAAAATTTACTCTAGGACAATATCTAACCTCTTAGAGTTTATGAGTTCAATATCCAAATCCAAATCAAATCAAATCTAATCCCAAATCAAAATAAAACATCAAATATGAGTCCTAAAGTTTAACATCTCCTTCAATATTTCTCAAGAGTTCTAATCATTCATATCATCCACCTTTCATGCATTTCACCATCATACTTTTGATCCTTAAATAATCCTAAAATTTCTCTTTTGTACCTAAAGTTAGATCAATAAAAAGAATTAGAGATTCATCTCCCACATTCTTGAAAATTGATCCCCATTTTATGGTGCAAACTAGATCTCAACACAAGAGGAACATGGAAGACAAGAAAGAAACATCCACTTCAAGTGACCTAAGCCAAATAAATTTCGAGATGAATCCTGTTGGATCAAGAAATCCTCTAACTAACTTTCCTTCATCATCACAAAATCCTCAAGAGGAAATTCAAGTAGAGGATATCACTAACAAGGCCTTCAAAATGACACAAGATGAGATCATTGAGATGGTCCAAAATCTAGAGAATCATAAAATCATCAACATCATGATGAGACTCAATCCCTCACTATACATGCTTGAATTAGAAAAACAAGGGGCTAAACTCCCTTATAATTTTGATGTGAGTGCCATTGTGGAACCACCCTTTGGGGTCATGCCCCCAATCTCATTACACCTCCATTCCAAAGCACCACTCAACCCATCCCCCAAATTACATCATCCATTTCTCCAACTCAACCCATTGTTAACAAAGGGAGCACATTTCTCAATGCATTACAAACACACCCCCTTGTGAATAATCAAAATTTGGATGCAAACACCATCTTGGAGCAATCCATCCCACAAAACACATCACATCCATATGTAGCCCTCACCTTTCACAACCCTAACAACCCATCATCATAATCTCATGCAACACCTCCAACTTCTCTTCGCATAACCTCGCAAGGAGGAGACTTATTTGGGCTAGGGGGCATCTTATACACTACATCTTCATCATTCCCCAAAGGGATTATGCCACTCACATTTCCACCATTCCCCCCCTTTCTATCAATATCCACATCACCTCTCGGCTTAGGGATTCCCCCTTTACCCAATATCAATCAACAAAATCAAATCAACCCTCTAATCATTAATCAAAATATCATACAAAATCCTTCCATCTTGTCATTGACATCACAACAACAGATGTAAACCATCTCGATAACACAAGCTACCACCATCACATCATCAACCATCCCTCATGTATCTCAAAACATGGTATCTTAAGGACCAAGTGTATCAATCACACCATCCACCACCACAATCCCAATCATCAATACGATGATACCTCTCACCACAACAACAAAAACTATACCAAATATTACCCACCACCACCACCACCTCCACCACCAAACACAAATACATCAAACCAATATAGCATTGCATTACAAGCTACTCAACAAGCTAACTATAAAAAGGAACCTGAAAAAATCCAAAACTGACAAGCTGCACAACTAGCCGTTCATCAAGTGCAAACACAATTAGCTGCACATTAAGCCACTCAAGTAGCGCATGCTGCTCAAGTCGCTCAAGCAGCGTAAACCACTCAAGCAGCACAAGCCACTCTAGCCACACAACAAGTGTAACAAGCACAACAAGCATAGAAGGTTTCTCAATCCCAAGCCCTATTACAAGCACAACAAGCTACCCAACAAGCACAGGAAGAAGCACAAGATTAAGCCCAATACCAAGCTCAATAGGAAAAAGCTCAAGAACATACACAAGCACAAGCACATTACCTCACTCAACAAGCAACTCAACAACAAGCATACCAACAAGTGCTGAGACAATACCAAGAGCAGTAAGAAGCAACCCAACTAGAAGCACAACAACAAGCATTGTTGGTGCAACAACAACAACAAGCTCAACAACAAGCACTATTAGCACAACAACAGGATCAACAACAAGCATTGTTGATACAACAACAAGTACAAGCATACTTGGCATAGAAGAATGTAAAAACACCATCCATCAACACACCAACCAATCCACCCATCCCTCCAACAAGTGAACCATCACAAAATACCTTCATCCCACTCCCTGATCTGCAAAATGATGTACCAACATAGATCAAGTTACTCTCACAACAAGTACTTGATCTTCAATCGGGGAGATAACAACTTGTGTCCCTATTTGTTTGATAGGAGCCTTGTAATGAAACCATTCCCAAAGGGATTTGACATGACCAAATTTGACAAATACCGTGGGATGGGAAACCCTGAAGATCATATCAGGGAATTCCAAGTTCATTGCATGGAAGTCACATATGATGATACCTATCTGATGCGGCTATTTCCTAGAAATTTGGATGGCCATGCCATGGAGTGGTTCTCTCACCTTCCTCTTGGCATCAAGAAGTTCCAAGAGATAGTGGATGCATTCATAAAAGATACACATTTAATATTGGTATGGATGTCAGTCTTGAGGAACTATCAACTCTTAAACAAGCAAAGAGTGAATCATTTGCTTCCTGCCTACAACGATGGTGATCCAAGGCCAATAGGAGCAAATGGGCCATGCCAGAAGAACAAGTTTGCACCATCATCTCCAACCTCAATGGAGCCTTGTAATTCCATCTCAAGGTGCAAGGAATCACCACATATGATTAATTGATCCCTAAGGTGCTTAACATTGAACGAGCCCTTATTTCATAAGGAGGGACACCCACATATCCAAAACAACAAAACAATCAACCATCCAACATCTATAATGAGAAACCTCAAACATGGGAAAGGAAAAAAATTGTCACAAATGATGATGTGGTTGATGCTAAGGTCATGATCAGTGCTATGAAACAATCAAACCTATCAAAAACTACAAACAATGATCAGAACAACACCCAAACCAATGCAATATCACAACACCAACCAACCAAAAATTAGGTTAATAACCTAAATAATCAAGTGGGACGACCCCCGTGAAACAAAAATACCACCAAGAAGAAGTACATAGCCCTTGGAGAACCACTCGAGGTCATCATGAAGAAATTGATAAATGAAAACCTCATCAAGGCTCCCACCTATGAGAATTACTAGGAACTAGAAGTGAAACCAACTTGGTACAATGAAAACCAACTTTGTGACTTTCAAAAAATAAAAGGGAACATCACTAATAGTTGCATGAGGTTAAAAAATCTAATCTAGGACCTCATTGATAAAAAAGTCATCAATGTGGAGCAGCTAGCAGGAAATCAAAACCTCAAAATATACACGAATTTGATGCCCAATCATCACAATAAAGGGAACAATAACAATGATAAGGGGAACTGAACATTCAAAACTATCAATCATGTATATGACCATGTCATTGCATCCCTAGATGAGTATTTCTTTGTTATCACCATCAAAGGAGCCCACGCTGATTGTGGAGTCACCATAAGAGGTGGGAAAATCACCATTGTAGGGTCATCTCAACCTCCTAGAGCACCCACTTCCAACCCAAGATCTATTCCTAGTGGTTATAATGCATTGATCAATTGAAAAGAACTCTAGCTCAGATCTCCATCATGGAGTTACTAAAGATATCATCAGCCCATAAAAAGATCCTTGAAGAAGCATTAGCCTCATCCACCATCTCCGCGGATCATGACATTGAACAATTCCAAGCTATGATTGGAAATATCATTAACCCAAATCTTGTCAAATTATCTGATCAAGAATTTCCCGCCCAACCATTTCACAATTGTGAACTCCATTTGGAGGTCCTAGTATATAAGAACAAAGTCAAGAGGGTTTTAGTGGATGGAGGTGCAAGTTTAAACTTTTGTTCCCTTAAGCTAATAAATAATTTTGGAATCTTTGAGGATTCCATTGACAAAGGGAAAGGCATCACAATCAAGGCATACGATGATCAAGAGAGAGTGTCTCAAGGCACTATCCAACTCCATGTATAAATGGGGCTAGCAATAATGAAAACCACTTGTCAGATCCTTGACCTCAAATTTGCTTACAATTTTCTCTTAGGATGTCTATGGATCCATGGGATGCAAGTAGTGGCATCAACCTTCCACTAGTGTGTCAAATTCACATACCAAGGCCAAGAGCTCACTATCCATGGGGATCTCAAACCTTTTTCTTATTGCAAGAGCCTAGAAACCAAATATTACAAAATCCCCCAAGTGTCAAAGAATGATGAAGGCCCATCAACCCCATACATTGACCTAGCTACTCTTGCCTCCACTTCTGCAATAGAGACACCTGCCATCCCTGCCATATCTAACATCAAGGTTATTATCAAGGATAATGGGTGTGGACACTATACAATCCCAAAGAATTCCTTCATGGTAGGAGAGTTACCACAATCCCCTAGGTCATGGGGA
The DNA here is from genome assembly GCA_007258455.2 of Sequoia sempervirens. Lineage (NCBI taxonomy): Eukaryota > Viridiplantae > Streptophyta > Pinopsida > Cupressales > Cupressaceae > Sequoia > Sequoia sempervirens. Next base: position 154,523,621 of record VDFB02373365.1, read on the forward strand.
TGTCCACAATCAAGGATGCTTCATCATCCCAAAAATTTACAACATGCTCTTCCAACTTCTGAAGTTTGGGAGATCTAGGATGAGAGATAATAGAAGAGGACCCATCCCATCTCCTATACCAAGATAATAGACCAGTAGTTGATCTACCTATGGATGACAACAATAAGGGTTTACAAATGATTCTCACCATGGGCTATGACAGAAACAAAAAGCTTGGCCAAAATGACAATGGACTTCTAATACCTATTATTCTTGAAATGCGAATGAAAAATCTTTTCCTTAGATGTACTCCTCCTAGTATAACCATACGCGGTTGAAATCCCCTAGTTAAAAAGGTCAAAACTTCTCAGCAAATGGAAGCCACCCTTCAATTGCATGTATCCACTGGCCTACCATTAGATAACTTCACATTCGACATAACCGATGTTTGTAGTAGTAGTGATGAGGAAGATTCCATAACTGACCTACCTAGACTCTTTGAGAATTCCTCTATCCTTATGCTTAGTGCCATGTCTTTTGAGACAAATGACCATCAAAACTATGAAATTTATCTAGTCTACCCACAACTCATCGATTATGACCAACAAGGACCACTAATTATAGAAACATTAAAAAATGATGAAGCACTCTCAGAATTCATGGGATTGTAGGATAATATCCATGTGGAGATCATAAAGCGGGATTCATCATTGAGTTGGACACACATGCATACTATGGGGAAACGATTGAATCATGTAGTTGCAAAATCAAAAAACAAAGAATAATCTCTAGGTCCTTGAGTGAAAACCACACTATGGCACTCTCCGACCTAAAAATAGTAAAAAGAAAGGGGACATCCGATGATGAAAACCTCCCTGAGGTACCCGAGGATGGGGGATTCAATCTTCCTCTCAGAGCTTTACATAAGGAAAAATCAGCGGTCCTAGCCAAAAAAATGCAACCCAGTCAACCTGGGAACAAAGGAGACATTGCACATCACATTCTATGCAAAATAATTACTATTAGAGGAACAAGAGCTCCTAGTAGCCTTCTTAAGAGAGAGACAATTTAATTTTGCATGGAGCTATGCTGACATGCCTAGGATTGATCTAGAGATTGTGGTCCATCACCTATCAGTTTACTTTGAAGCAAAGCCCGTTAGATAAAAACTCAAGAAAATTCATCCTTAGATTTCTTTCTTGGTCAAGATGGAATTGAAGAAACTACTTGACGCAGGATTCATAAGGCCAATAGACTATCTAGAATGGGTGTCAAATACAATTTTTGATTCAAAACCTGATGGGGGCATTTGAACCTGCACAGATTTTAGAGACCTAAACAAAGCATGCTAAAAATATGATTTCCCATTTCCTAACATTGACATGATAGTGGAAATGATAGTAGGACATGAAATGCTTTCTCTAATGGATGGTTTCTCTGGGTACAACCAAATAATGATTGCCAAATAATACCAACACAAAATGGCCTTCACTTGTCCATGGGGGACCTATTGTTGGTACATGATGCCATTCGGCCCAAAGAATGTTGGGGCCACCTACCAAAGAACCATGACATTAATATTTCATGACATGTTCCACAAAACTATTGAAGATTACATTGATGACAAACTAGCAAAATCCAGGAATAGGAGAGATCACATAGCAACCTTGAGTGCTATTTTCGATAGGCTAGAGGAATACAAGGTCCACTTAAATCCAAAGAAGTGTTTCTTCAATGTACAATCAAGAAAGCTATTTGGAAACATAGTGTCAATGAGGGGTATTGAAATAGATCTTGCCAAGGTAAAAGCATCCTCAAGATGGAGGTACCCAAAAAATTGAAATAGTTGAGAGGCTTCCAAGGCAGGCTTTAGTCCATCTGCAGATTCATAACACTACGAGATAAAAAAAACTCATATTCTCACCTACTTCACAAGGGAGTATCGTACAAGTGGGATGACAAGTGTGAGGAAGCCTTCAACAAAATTAACGAATACCTACTCACACCTCTATTCCTCATGCTACCAATCCCAAGAAAGCCACTAATCCTTTGTGTCAACAACAACAATGATCCTCCGTGCTCTCCTAGCTCAACACGATGAAAACGGGATAGAGAGGGCCATCTATTACATCCACCGCACAATGGTTAGGAATATGTTAAACTACTCATTTATCGAGAAATCCTATCTAGCAGTAGTGTTTGCTTCACAGAAATTTAGACACTACATGTTGGCACACAAAATAAAACTCATTGCCAAAATTGACACCCTCAAGTACCTATTATCAAAGTCAATGCTCATAGGAAGGATGGCCAAGTGGGTCATGATTCTATCTAAATACGACATCAAGTATGTGTAATGAAAAGTAATCAAAGGCCAAGTGATTGCAGATCAGCTTGTAGAAGCACCCATGTATTCAGAGAATCCACTCATATCAGAGTTTCTAGATGAATCCATCTTTAATCTCAGCATAGCCAACCACTAGAAAATATACTTTGATGGTTCCTACATGCAACATGGATCACGAGTTGGTGTCTTCTTCATCACCCCACAGGGGGATAGTATACCTAGATCCTACAAATTGGCATTCCCCTGCACTAATAACATTGTAGAATATGATGCTTTAACCATAGGTATAAGAATAGCAATGCAGTGGCACATCATAGCCCTTAGAGTATATGGAGACTCCCAGCTGATAATAAATCAAGTGAATGATGAGTACCAAACAAAGGATGATAAGTTGACTCCATACAAAAGGTTGGTAGAGAGTCTCAAAGAGTCATTCATTGATATCACATTTGAGCAGATTCCCAGAGAAAACAACAGAGTGACAGACACCATGGAAATAATTGGATCCCTATTGGACATCCCTTACAATGTCCCAAAACATGAATTCTTGGTAGAGCAACTTCTTGTATCGAAATTCAAGGTACCAGAGTTAGAATTTCTATGTGAAATAGTTGGTCCCAATGATCCTTGGTACCATGACATTTATACCTACTTACGAATAGGGGTCCTACCTGCTGACTTACCCTTAAGCCTAAAAAGAACTTTTATCAAGAAAGCATCCTGGTTTATCATCCTAGGAAATACCCTTTACCATAGAAGCATAGAAGGAACACTACTATGTTGTTTAAATGTTGAGGAGCCATTGACCGCTTTAACTAAGGTGCATAATAGGTATTTGTGGTTCACACATGAGTGGAATGATCTTGGCCAAGAAACTACTGAGGATGGGATATTATTGGCCTACAATGGAAAGAGAAGCACATGACTACATCAAAAGGTGCCTACAATGTTAGCAACATGGGGACCTCATCCATGCTCGAGCTCAAGAACTTCGTCCTATCATCACACCATGGCCCTTTTCATAGTGGGGACTCGATCTCATTGGAAAAATAACCCCCAGCTAATCTATTGGCCACAAGTTCATCATAACTGCCACTAAGTACTTTACCAAGTGGGTGGAAGCCATCCCCATGACATACATCACTGGAAATAAAATATCAAAGTTCATCCTGAACTACTTAATATGTCGATACAATGTTCCCCAAGCTATTATCTCAGATAATGGGACACCTCTCAAGAATCAGGATGTTCGTGACCTATGTGAAAAATTCAAAATCCAACATCGCTTTTCCACTCCATATTATCCCCAAGACAATGGCCAAGCAAATGCCACCAATAAAACTATTTTGAAAATACTCAAAAAGACAGTCAATGACACAGGTCGTGACTAGAATCTACAACTAAATCCACCCTCTAGGCCTATCGAATCAACATCCTCACACCAATAAGTGCCACCCCCTTCTCCATGGTCTACATATTAGAGGAAATATTACCCATTGAGATCAAGCTCTTGTCACTAAGAATATCACAACAAAACCTCATCACAGATGAAGAATACTAAGTATCAAGGTTGAATGAGCTAGATTTTTTGGATGAGTGACTTATAGAAGCATTGAACCAGCTATAGGTATATCAAAACTGACTCAAGTGAAGTTATAACAAGAAGATTAGAGGCAGGAATTTCCAAGTCGGAGGCAAAGAAAAAATTGAACCTAACTAGTTGGCACCATTCATCATCATAGCGAGCTACAAGTCAGGGGCATATTAGTTATCAACGCTTGAAGGAAAGCCTTTGCAGGAGCCCATGAACAGAACCAAAAAAATCAAAAAATTAGAAAATGTCCTAAAAAAATGGTCACCTTGATGAAAACTTGGAAAATAGGCATCTTGGTGACAAAAAAAAGAAAAAATCATAAAAAAATAGTAAAGAGAAAAAATGTCCTCTAGTGAAAACCATTTCGGTGGCACTTTGGGAAAGTACCTTGGTGAAAACCTGGAAAATAGGCACCTTGTGTAAATAAGCACTTTCCATCCACTAGGATCTTCACAACTCATTTTGCATCATCCATTACTCATCCATCACCCATTTTCATTTGCGTTATAGCTTGGTCCCATGTTTAGGTCATGATCCCTCCTAGTACTAGACTCGGCTCATTCTCAAGGTCAATTTTTTCTACCTTATTGGAGTAGTCTATTACATCACGCTGGGGGAATGTTCTCATCATATCAAATTCATGTATATTCTTGAAGTCCCTAAATCAATTAATCCAAAAAACATCAAAAAATCAAAAAATCCAAAAACATCAGAAATGCAAAAATCCCAAAACATTCAAATCATATCAAAATCCAAAAACATGTCAAAAAGTCAAAAACAGAGTCATCTTGTCAAACTACATTGTCTCTAAGCTTTGAACATAGGAAAGGTTGATCTTTGATCATCCCCCAAGACACTTAGGTCAATCCTTTAGGAGTCTGTCATAATAAACCACTAACTCATTTGACTGCAAAATACAATGAAACTTTCCAATGAAAGATGTATAATTAGATGTATCATCAGGTACCTGTGTATTTAATGCAAAATTTAATTTTTTTTTAAAAAATTATGCCTGATGTTCGTCAAAATTGTGACACTTTGTGATTTTCATTGCTATTTCAACATACACTTAAAGTCAAGTATCCCCTTCCTGCATCAATTTGTGGGCCGACATATGGTTAGCCTCCTTAATTTTTGGGCCGACGGGTATATAGTTAGAGTTTGTTGGGGTTCTGATGAATTTTTTTTAATAAATAAAAGTGAGTTCGAAAATTTATCTATACTTGCGAAAATGTTTTGCTATACTTGTGAATTTGCTATACTTTTGATAGTTTGTGGAGGTTATAGGCTGAATTTTTTTGGTGCAAAATATCAAAATTATTAGATTTTGTTACCTGTCTATGATTAAAAATTATTGGAGTGTGAGTTTGATATTTTTGAAGATCTAAATATTCAAGCTTGGTAAAGAAAAATCATGTCAGATAATATTAGTGTAGAACAAAATGAAGAGACACTTGCTAGATTGTGGGCTAGATTGAAAAGAAAGGGTGATGTGAAATGTTATTATTTTTGCAATAATTACAAGGGCTTAAAGATGAAAAAACTTTTAATCACAACAGCTGAGAAACATTGTAGACAACATGGTCACATTGAAGGGGGGCATGATTATCGTCCATTGGTAAGTTGTTAATTATATGTCTTTATATTGATTGAATGTGCAATTGTTTATATCATTTTAACATTATATATATATATATATATATAAAATCACTTGATCATGATCATGGTTTATTTGTGTCGATCATTATTATAAATGTGGGGTTCCCTAGGGAACATGATATGGATTATCATGGCCCAAAGAATGTGGTTTTGTAAGTGGAGGAACATGGAGCTGTGAATATTGAAGATGAAGTTAATGATCCTATGGAAGAAGATGATCATATGCCAAAAAACATAGTTGAAGATGATGGTACAAATACATTGATCCATGACACATTTAGTGGCACAATTGATCATGATGATCGAGATCACTTTGATGATGTTCATGATTTACTTGTACTTGAGAAGGCATACAAGCCCCTTTATGAAGGTTTCCAAACAAATCTTCTCTCTATTGTATTGTTATTGGTGAACTTGAAGGTTATGAATGGTTTATCCAGCATAGCAATCTCACGGATGTTAAGGTATGTAGTATATGTCATCCTTTTTTCATCTATTTTTGTTGTTAGTTCATCACTACTAAATAAAGGATGAAATATGTACCATAAATATTCTTTATATTAATTTTTTTTTTGTTGTAGATTGATAGGTGAATTTTTGTTACCACCATCAAATATTTTACCTCACTCATACCGAGATTTATCTGCCATTATGAAATATATTGGAATGGAGTATCAAGCAATAGATGCATGTCCCAATGATCATATTATATATCATAAACAACATGAATTTGCAACAAAATGCCCGAAATGCCATATCAGTAGATATTGAAAAAATCAACTAACAAAAAAGGTTCCTCACAAGGTTCTTCGTTATATTCCCATTATTCCACATATGCAACTATTATTTAGGTGTGAAAGCTTAGTGCAATATATGGATTACCATGCACTAAATAGAAGTGGAGATGACATTCTTCAAATTCCTATGGATGGTTCTGCATTTAGGGACATCGAGGAAAAATGGCCACACTTTAAAGAAGAACCTTGTAATCTTAGGCTTTCATTGGCAATGGATGGTGTCAATCCATTTGGAGAGATGAGATCTATTTACTCGGTGTGGCCTGTTTTTGTTATGAATAATAACATTCCTCCATGGATGTCAATAAAGAGGGAGCACATAATGTTGGAAATGACTGTTCTAGGTATTTGTTTACATCAATTTTCTTTAACGTAGTAGCATCTCATTTGTCTTATTTTTTGTATAATGACTTATATTTTTTCATTTAATAGTCATGTACATTAATTTATATATATTGCAGTAAAATGGTTATAATAATTATGTAATGTTTATGTTCATTCAAATAGGTAAGTACCAAGTTAAAGATATGAATGCATATATCAAGCCTCTTATCGACAAGTTACTAAATTTATGGAATGGTGTCACTATGTATGACATCTCTAGACCAATAGGGAAAATAAAATTTCAATTCCATGCAATGCTTGTATGGACAATTCATGATGCCCTAGGGCTAACAAATTTTTGTGGTATGTTATAATTTTCGAATGCACTTTAACAATATTTAATTTTATTAAGTAGATATCATGCATTCATTTAAAAAAAATCTATCCATTATATATAATTATAAAAATTGACATATTTAATCCAATTATATATGATCTTGTAGGTCTTCAAACAAAGGGAAAATTTGCATGTCTAGTTTGTGGTCCAAAGATGAAATCTCGTTGTTCAACAAGTTGAGGAAAGTAGGTGTTTGATGAGTATAGGAAATTCCTCCATAGAAATCATAAGTATCGAACTACGAAAAAACATATTTTCAATGGGAAAGAAGAGACTACATCAAAACCACAAAGAATGACACCTTTCCTATAGAAGTTGGAATATAATAGAATTAATCGTCAAGCTTATAAATTGGATCAAATTGTTTATCTATCACATATGATATTTTTGGAATTTATATTTTTATATTGTGTTTTGTTTACTCATGTTGTGATTGACAATGATTGTCCTTGTTAATTTGTTTAACTTATATGCTTCATGAAGGTCATCAACGCATAAATAGTCGGCTTCCACATGGACTAAAAAGTTATTCTAGACAATTTAGTAGGTTTCCCCACTATGAGTAGCTACAAATTGTGCATTCGTTTGATACAATGCATATCAAAAAGAATATAACATAAATGTTATAGAAAATATTGGATGGAGGGCATGACAAAGAAAAAATTGTCAAAATTGTAGTGACATTTAGGAAGCCAATCATGCAATGAAAAATTCCATTCAATTAAATAGCGATGGAGACCAAATTAATATAAGCGCCCTTCCTTGGTTATTAACAAAGCAGTAAGGCAATGCTATAAAAGAAGTCATACAAAAAATTCAATTTCCCACAGGATTTGTTGTGAACATAAACAATATCATAACAAAGAAAGGAGAATTTGGGTCAGGGATGAAAACACATGATTGGCATACCTTCATTAAGGTAATTATTCTGGTATATTTTATATATATTTGTATACCGCATGTACTTTTCAGTGTATTATGTTTACTAGTTTTGGAAAAATAATGAAATATCATTTTATAATTGTTGCAGTACGTTCTACCTCTATCTCTCCTAGACAACTTCGACAACAAATGTCAAGCAAGTTATATATGATCTTGGAAAATACATGAGGTAAGCAGTGATATATGTTCAATTCATTGTATAGATCTTATATTTTCCATTTGTTTTACTTGTTATGTAATATATTGTATATTTTTGTTAAATCTCATTAATATATTTGTGCCTTGAATCACTTGTAGATGGATTTCATCTAAACAAATCCATAAAGAAGATATAAATTATTGGAAGAAAAAAATTCCTCGTCTAATGTGTGAAATGAAAAAGTGTCTACCATCGACATTTTTCAATGCACAAGAACACTACCTCGTACACCAAGTTGAGAAGATTGAATTGTGTGGACCTTTACACACAATGTCAATGTGGATGGTTGAGAGGTACTTGAAATTTTTGAAGGCTTTGGTTAGAAAAAAAGCACATCTTGAGGGTTCTATGGTGGTGGGATATATGGTATACCAGACCATGGTGTACATTATTGAAAATCTTCCTAAGTTCACAACAAGGATCCATGTAGATCACATTTGGGAGCCCAACTCCATTAACAAATTCGAAGGGGAGTACCTAATGGGGAAAGGTAGATTGACAAAAGTGAGAGATAATTATAAGATGGTCATGGAGATTAATTAGAATACATTTTACATTGCCTTTAATTGATTGAGAAGAAACAACAGAGAACTAGTCCAAATGAAAGAATCTTCCACACACAAATAGAAAAGTATTGGTATTGTATTACTCTAGAAAATACGTCTTTTACTGTTGGTGCCTTATTTTATCAACTATGTAATCACAATGTCTTACTTTGATTGTTCCCTTGTCAGTGTAACTTGAGATATGTTCTCTTGACTAAATGTTATCGGTGTAAGATGTGTCATCAGGAAGTCCATTATCTGTTGTCCTGATATCAATGTGTTCCTCCGATGAAATATATTGATGTACCTCATGTCAAAATCTCGAGTGAGTCTATCTTTTACTTTCTTGAATAACCCATCGGTAGAACAAAAAGAATGTGTCCCTAATAAAATCCTTTTATCTTCATCAGAGTAGTATATGAGATCAAAATTGTCACTTGTTAGGCTTCCGATGGTCGATGATGAGTATTTTGTTGGGGAAAATTTTATGAGTTATGTCGATATGCATTCCCTATGGTGCAACATTCTCTATTTGTTCCTTTTTAATCAAAATATACAACTCAATTTCTTTTTCCAATTGGTATGAATGCAATGTTCCTATGTCGATATTGTACAATGTGCTTCCTCATTCACATTGTTAGCTCTCAAAAAATGTAGGTAAAAATACCTCAATAGGTTTCCAAACTCTTGGTACATTTCAAGGTAACATACAAGGCCAAATGGTTTTAGACCTTCTTCTCTTTAGGTGCTACCAGACCTAGGTGGGTCTACCTATGTGAATGAAGCAGACTTGAACTATGTGATTCCTCCTACAACAATCTATTCACAATGGAAATTTGAAAGTGAATAAATGTACTACTAATCTAGAATAAATTGTTTAAGCAATATCAAATAAATATGTTTAGTTAACAGATGTAAAATGCTTAAAATGAAATGAAACTAAGTGATGAAATGTGAAGACCAGTGCTTTGTTGGGTATATCGAGTCAAGTAGAAATCATAGACAAGTGACTTATGACTAGCAATAATTCAAACTATTTGGCACTTCTATGTTCATAACTTGTATAAATAGGTAGGGATGTAATTATCAGATTCTTCTTTAATAATCCAAAAAAATATTCCTAAGTTGCTGTGAATAATCAATAGGACTTTAATCTTTACTTGAAAGACCCAATTGATTATGCCACACAGATACAACAAATGTGCACTGATAAATTGAAAATATGCTTGATATCTCAATTTAAACAACAGAGTAATATTAAATATGGAGACAATATGGAAATATCTCCAATTAACTTTACAAACAATTGATACCAACATAGAGCCACCAAATTAGAGATTTTCCATTAACTTCATCAAATATTTTACATGTGCATCTTGGTCTTTTATGATGTAAACATTGTATCAATCCCTATTCTCCCACTTCTTCTATCTACTCCTATCTTAATAATTTTTTCTTGGTCCTGGTCTCTCTTATTTATAGGAGAGGCAATAAGATTCATACCAAAAGACATGAATTTTGATAACAAAAATTCACTAACATGTAAAATATAACTCAAATAATTAACAACCAACACATGACAATTTTGTTAATCTTTGAGTAAAAGCCCAAGTCACCAAAGACCTGTACGAAGCTTTTACTTTATGACAATCATCATTGATAGTGATTAATCTTCATCTGAACCAAGGTATTTCTCCTACCACTTGCTTATGGTTAAAAAATTCAACCACTTATATTCTTGTACAGTAGTGAAGTTTGACAAGTGGCTTTTCCATCTCCTATTGAGCAATTTTCTAGCATCTACATTGAGATTTGTATAACCATTATCCAATGCAATAATTCCATCAAGTAGAGCATGAAATTTTTCTAGATTTATATTACCATCACCCTGTATATGTGTCAAAAATTGTGGAACCATTTGATCACATTCATTTCTCCATTCATCCACATCCTTGAGTTGACCATCACCTTTAATGATCAGAGGGCTAAAACTATGTTTTATTGAATCAAATAAATTCCTTCTGATTTCTACCTTCTTCTTCATATCAATAAAATACTTATGCTCATCAATGATTCCTTTTACCATTTCTTGAGTAGGTTTTAACCTTGGGGGTGCATCAGGATCTCTTTGTGTGGCTTTACACAAAGTGGTTAAGATATGGTAAGTGGGCTGCCATCTTTTCTGTAATTCCTCAAAGATAGGGGAATTATTATTTATGTGTTCCAAAGCTTTTACCAAATGACTGAAGCCCTCGTGAACTCCACTTATTTTCTCTTTTAAAACTTCAACTTTGTGTTTTAGTATTTCCTCCAAGGTACTCAAGATGTGTCATTTGATATCATCCATTTTATGATTCTTTAGTTTCTCAACCTCTTCTTTCAATTGTTGAATTTGTGGATCTTCAATTGAAGTAGGTGGATGATATACAACCATTTCATTCCCCTTTACATTTGTGGCTTGTTGCAATTTTTGTTTCAATATGATATTTTCAATGAATAACTTATTTATCTCCTCATTTGATAGTTTGAGTCTTTTCTCATACTTTGTCATCTTGTTTTCCATGTTTTCCACTACATCTCTTGTAAGCATTGTTGAATGCATTGTCATGGTTGCTGCTTCTATGGGAGTAGTGTCCTTCATAGTTTTGACCAGAGAAGACCCTCTCATTTCCTGCACCACATCTAGAAGCCTAGGCTTCCTTGTTCTTTTCTGTTTCTTCCATAGGGAAAGGGTTTGGGTGGTTGGATTATATCATGTCCCTGATACTCCTTCTGAATCAGATTGTGTAACCAATTTGGGATCATCTTGAGCTCTAATTTGATCCAACATAAACACTTTGGAGAGCTCCATTCCTGGTATAATGAGCATGTTACTTTTCAACACTAAATCCCTTGCTTCTTTAGGAGTAATAGTGACATTGTTAATATTTAGCTCTGCCATTGTTTTTTCCTACACTTCTACATGTTTCAAATCATCAGCTCTAATGAGGCTAATTTTTAGTCTATCATTAAATTGTTTCATCTTCATTTTTATCCAAAAATCTTTGAACTCCCTAGTATGGATGAAGTCATCATCCTCCATGAATCTTAGGGAAGTAATAATTCTTTCATCATCCTGCATTCATCAATAGCCTCTTCCAATATTCTCATCTTGGGATCATGAGGCTCAAGGATTTTATGTTTCTCTACAACCTCTTTCATCTCAACCAAAGTTAAGACTTCCTCTTGTTCTTCATCACTTGACTCATAGTCCACCAGTGACCCGATATTTTGTTTCTTGGCAGGAGGCTCATTTGTTTGAGATGGAGGAGATGGATGAATTGGTGATGAAGGTGGTGTATGTGGTGTAGAGGCTGTGGATGCTAGTGGTTGGGGTGTAGGAAGTGGGGCTGATTTCTCTTCTTGAGCCTTTTTAGATAATTCATCAAATTTACCAAGGACTAATTGCATTATTTTCAACAAATTTGGCTCCTCATCAAAAAACCCCTTGAACTTCTTATCTTTTCCTCTCTCTTGATCCTCCCATCTCATCATCATTAACCATATTTTCCTTCTTTTAAACACATCTACAAAATAGACCATGTTTCTTATTACATTGTCTTCTAGATCAAATTCATGTGTTATTTCCATCTTTGTGAGGAGGGTTCTTTTGATATTGTTGATGTGGCCTTCTAGATGACATATTCTCTCTTTCCTTGATCTAAGAGAAAAATTAGATTTTATAAATCTCTACAATTCGTCCAACATATCTGATCCAATTGACAATTCTTCAAATACAGTCAAATTAGGTAGAAATGTGCCTTTTTTATGATTTTTCATCAAATCATGCTCCATCCAGAGCATTTGCCACATAAATTTTAAAAACAATACTCTTCTAGGAACATATTTTGGTAAAATATGAGGGGCCTAATCACAACCATATACCCTGATGATGGTGTGTTGTGGCATCAAAAACCAATCAGCATAATTATGTGTAAAACCTTGATCCAGTTTGTATTGCGGGGGTCTCATGACATTAATTAGGGATTGTGGTAATCTTGGTGTAAGAAAACCAAGCTAAGTAATTAGTCTGATGATAAAATCATCCCTAAATACAACATAATTACTTTCATTTCATTTATTGTCCCAAATATAACACCAATTTTGTACTGGGAGCATAACTCCATTCTCATGTGTTCTCAATTTCATCCTCTTTATCCATTTTGTTTCATTTTGAAATAGAATAAAATGACGTAATAAGGAGTAATTTCTACAAGTTATGGGGGCCTTGGCTTTCCTAACTTGTAACAGACCTTCATGAATTTTTTCCTCAATGAATGAAGCAAAATCAAACTCCACATTCGATTCAAGATGTTGGATAATCATGGCCATTCTCATCAACCCTATCAACATATTCTCCTCTGCATCAACTCCAAGAATTTGAAATAATGCATAGTAGGTATTTTTGAAATAGGTCTAAAAGTCAGACACTAGAAATGGTTCAAGTCTTGAAGAGTGAATAGGTAGGACTCTATTTTTGTCACCCCTTTGCATTTGTAAGGTGAGTTCATCAGTTCTATAGGTCCTTTTCAACCTTCTATATTCTTGCTCTAGCTTCCCCAAGTCAATTTCAGTGACAACTTGCCTATTTAGGTCAAAACACCTAATTATAGCTTCCCTCGAGATATGTACTAGACATTGACCATCTGGAAGTTTGACCATTTTTGATGGGGCATGATATCTATTAGCCAAGGCTCTGATTAGCTCGACATCAACAAAAACATTAGGAACAACTAATTTTCCTATGTCTTGAAAGTCCATGGGTTTGACATTGGAACCCTTTCATCTCTGTTCTTATAAAAATAGCAATATAAATTCCACCCAGACTATGGAATTATTGGGTCCCTACACCCATGAGCTAAATCCTTAAAGACTTTATTAGAACCCTTATCTACTGAACCAGGTAACAGGGCAAGTAATGGTAATTGCAATGAAATTCTTCTAGATTTTTCTTCCTTTTTAGTTCCTGCCTTTGATTTTTTTGGCGCCATTGTTTAAATTTTAGTGAATGATAAATAGACTTACCTATAATTTTGCTTGATTTGAAAAATTCTTCCACTTTCATTCTCACTTGTATTCAACTTCTGCTAGCACAAGCACACGAATTCTCAATTTTCCTTGTTAAATTTTGATATCATACCGCATTAATTTCATATCTTAAGTTCATCATTCAAATATTTTATACTTTGATGCTGATTGATGTGACTGGCCTTCATTTAATGCTCCAACAATAGATTACCACACTACCGCATGACATTTTTCATCCCCTCACAGTATAGTGGTTCCTCCTTATTAATGCTCCAATGACAAATTACCACACTACCGCATAACATTTTTCATCCCCTCGCAGTATAGTGGTTCCTCCTTATTTCTATTCTTAGCTTACCACTCTACTATGGGGTTGATTTCAACCCCTCGCGGTATAGTGGTTCCCTCTATTAGTATTAACCATGACCCTGCTCTACCGTGGGCAAGACATCAACCTTCTGCGATATAGTGGTATATAATGTATTACTTCCTTTACCTACCGCACAACCATGAGTTGCTTTATTGGAGGCTGTAGTAAGGTGGTAAAAGGAAATTTTGAACTTGTGGATGGGAAAAACATGGTTTTTAAGGAAAAAAATTGATTTCATATGAAAGGACCATGAAAATTTTGAATGAAAATTCTAGTTCCAACACACGTAGGCCATTCCTGCAATGTTTTTATCGGTGAAGCTTGTTAGTTGTTGTGCCGATATATTGTATCCTACCAATATAAACATAAAGCATGATTGGGGTGACATAGATATTGCTTGGCCAATATGTTATATCTCTTCAATTTGAAATGTGTGAACAATGGGTCTTGGATACATATAGTTAAGAGGTTTCTTATGAAAGATAATAAGATCATTTTTTTTTTATATAGTTGGTCAAGAGTGGGATGCACTACATTTGTATGTCATAAAAAATATTGATTGGATGACATTATGGATTGAACGATGTTAACAATTTGGTCACGCATTAACATGGGAAGGTGTGGCTTCCTTAGTTAAAGAAGCTCATTGTAATGGAGATTCCAATGTTACACCGCGGGAAATTGATTTGGCATATGGTTTAAGAGATAAATAGGCATGTATAAATATATTAATCACCCATATTATTTAATTATTTTCAATTATATTGATGTATATATATGTTGAGTTTTTTTTTCCTTGCATAAATTCAGCCAAGAATAAATATGTTTATCAATTGATGATGCAATAATTTTTACATGTTTGACATATTGCAAGTGAAACACCACAAGGCTATGTGGTGCAATGGTCATAAATTTTGAATCAAAAATTTGGATGACACAAAGAAAACTTGTGATTTTGGGATAACTGCAGTCTTTCAGGTGAGTAATGTTTCATCTAGAAGCGACATACATCCGGAAGTCTCAAAAAATTAATACTATGGGATATTGGATGATATACTTGAGTGTGAATTTAAGTCGTTCAAATTAGTTTTGTTCATTTTCCAATGGTACATGCTATGATTTAATGAAAATGATCCCGAGAGAAGTGTTATTGAACATGATAATGGATTTACCATGGTTAATACAAGGTCAATCAAGTGAGATGGAAATGAGCCCTATGTTCTTCCAAGCCAATGTGAGTAGGTATTTCACTCAGAGGTTCCAGGTAAACTGAGTTGGTCATTTGTTGTTAGACATGATCCAAGAGGAAGACTGGTAAATTATAATGTGGTGGAAGAAGAAGATACCAAAAAACTAGAAGATGATGTAGATGATGATCAGGATCAATAGTTAGTTGATGATGTGCATGATGAAGATGTCAAAGAAGAGGAACTAGATCATGATGATGTAGGAATTAATGTTCATGAAGATGATAATCATGTCGATGATGACATTATTGAAACTAATATCAATGACGATGATGATGATATGACCAATCCTTACAATGTTGAATCTAGATTGAATGATATAGACAAAGAGTTGGATGAAGAAGAAGATCAATGACATTAAAATGTATGAGTTATGTGATTATATTATCTATTTTATATTGATTTCTTGATAGAATTATATTTGACTTATATGGTTACATAATTAATTCATGATGTACTTTTTAATGTTGTTAATTCATGATGTTACAACTATTGTAGCTCTCCTAGAAATTTCCATATGATCAAATCCTAATTACTCTACAACTATTTATGATTAGATATTATTTGATCATATCTTTGGTTATTTGATTCCCAAAAAATTAGTGTTTCCTCATGTTGACCACACATAGTGACATGTGAATGGGGCCAACGTTGAATTTTTTTCAATTTGTGCTTGTATGGAGTGAAACTTGACATGGTTATCCTAGACACGTGTTGATGATATGGGATAGTTTCAAGACTAAAACATGAGGTCATGCTTCTTATGAAAGTGTATGGTAATCCTACTTATAGTGGAAGTTCACATGATAAACTAACCAATGGCACTATATTGGAGGATAAACCCACCTATGGAATTAATTTAAGAGGTAAGGGATGCCTCTAGTGGAATTTTGAGTCTTCGATTAATCCATTGTGCTAAAATTAGTTCTAGTGTTCTTCCCTTGGTGTTATATTTATCTCTACAATTTCCCATACTTAACCATTTCATCATCCCTTTTCCAAGCTATTTATATCGTAATATAAACTTGGTCCAACCTCACATTAGCCCCTTAGGTAATTATCCATTTCCTCCAAGTTGAATGGAACCTTTTGTACCAATGCATCTATGTTTTCCTACCCTAATGGATCAAGACTTGACATCACCTTAACAATCTTCTTTATGTCATAGCATATCTCTAAAGTTCGTTTGGCATGCTTTAGATGTGTCAATATTAACTAGATTGAATATATTAATTTTAAAGTCTCTTAACACGTTCATGACAAGAAAATGACTCATTTGGATTAAGGAGTACTTTCCTAAACCATTCCTTCATATTCAACAATCCCTTCTCACACCCACATCATAATTCATATCCATGTTAGTTGTAATGAGTGTTTTAAACCAACAATCAATGAATCATAGGATAGAAGAAAAATTGTTATGCACAAGGATAAGAATCAAAGAGACTAAAAGAGTTGATTCACTATATATGTTCCCCATTATTGTAATAGACCAATGTAAAAAAAGTCATAACAAGAATAGGACCAAAAAAAACTAGGAAAATAAATCTTGTAGGCTACATTAATAAGAAATTGATTGCAAGAATTTATTCCATGATGTTTAAATGACAAAATATCAGATATCTCAATCTTTAGTCAAGTAGTATTTCAATCATTGATTCTTAGAAATCTATCATAATTAAACATCACATATCATAAGCCTTTTTAACAATCACTAGGACTATAGATAATATTCAATCATGTCATAGGAAATAAATCATAAAAAAATATAAAGAAAGAGAAAACCAACTATATAAGCTCAACAAGCCACCATACAAAAACTATATTTTGTAGAAAATAAAATAAACTATATGTTGACATAGCATATATATTTTGTATATAAACTATATGTTGACATATCATACATATAAACTATATATTTTGAATTTTGGCCCTGTGTGCACAGGAGCACAACATAGCATATTGCATCGAGACCCTAACTAGAGAGTTGCACCGAGAACCACTGCATCTAGCCCATGAGTGGAGAGTTACGAGACTTTACTGGACAAGTGTTGCAAGGCCATTGAGGCGAGGAGGAAGAATAGGAACCATTTGGCAGGAGGAAAGCCAAAGTGAGAGGTGAGGGCTCTTAGAAAGGGAAAATCAACCAAGGGATAATGGCAGTAAGTGATTTTTCCCCCACATTTAGAAATCTTGTTGCAAGTATAGTGATTTAGACTCTGTTTGTTCCCATCGAGGTGTTTCATGCTATATTTTGGTCAATTCGAGCCAATTTCCCATTGAAAAGCCCAAGTACTACCTAGTACTGGTGTCTAGTTAGTTTGAATAGCCAAGCTTTGAGATGTTCAATTAGTTGGGTGGCCATTTTTGGTCTGTGAAATATAGTTTTTGTATCTGTCTTAGCATATTTTTTCTACTTTAAGATTGAAAGGAATTCTTATCACATAATAGCACACAAAGTTCACTAGGGTTCAAAT
The DNA here is from genome assembly GCA_007258455.2 of Sequoia sempervirens. Taxonomy (NCBI): domain Eukaryota; kingdom Viridiplantae; phylum Streptophyta; class Pinopsida; order Cupressales; family Cupressaceae; genus Sequoia; species Sequoia sempervirens. The sequence goes on from VDFB02373365.1 coordinate 154,541,565, forward strand.
TTCTAAACTTCCATGAAATAAATTTACATATTAAAGTCCAAAAATGATCAAAGGGACTGAAAATAATACATGGCCCATAAGTGCAATGAAAAATGCCTAGTGCTTGTCCATAAGAGAATGTATATAAGTAAAAGGATGAAAAAAATACAAGGAGCCATTAAAAAATTCTGAATATTTCACTGACTCAACCAAACCTCCAAAAGAATAGTACAGATGTCAGCACTAGGGAAAGCCTGAAAGAGAACACTAATGAAAGTGGACTTTTTTTTTTCAAGTTCTAGAAGAGTATAAATGGTTTGAAGATGTTGTGGGTGTCTAGAAAATGGTGAACGAATGTTGGATAAGGAGGGACCCAATTAGCCTCTTTAACTGGATTCTTAAGAAAGAAACAAACTCTGATACATTTTGGGGTTCTTTTGAGTAGGGCGCATATTTTATTATTTTATTTGGGGGACCCAAAAAACATAGGGGTAGAAACCTGTGGAGCTTAATCATTAAATGAAAGGGGTCTATCCATTTAGAAATAGACTAAAAGGATGGTTGCATGAGGGGCTATTTCACATCAAAGGTGGTCCAAAAAATTTCATAGACTAACTAACTAGACACCAATACTACTTGAGAGGGACTATTGTCTTCAAGGAAGGTGGTCCAAAACGTTTCATAGACAAATAAACAAAGTAATAGCAACCTTCCACCAACTAACCCAATCAACCTCCAAGAATCAAGACAATGACTCCTCTAGATGTTCCCAAGACCTAAGGCTTAAAAACATAAGGTTGGTGACCCTACAAACCATTCCCATGCTTACCAAGTGATCTTTGATCATCGGACCATTACAAGGTTTATTGATACATTCACAACTATTGTTACCTCCACATGCATTTGACTAGTAGTGAAAACCTTGGTTTTTAATCCTCCAAGCCCATACCTTGGGATCACATCACCATGAAAGAACTTCATCCAACATCCTTATGAGTGTAGGTACCACCAAATAGGTATTTTTCAGATTTGTCTTCCTCAAGTGAGGGAAATTAAAGAGAAGAGGAAAGCGAGACATGTAGTAGGTCTAAAAGAGGGAGATCAACTAGAGGTCAAAAGATTAGAAGAAAATTTTGTATATGCATTGAATTTTTTCTTGCTGAAGGAGGGTCATGTTCTTATGATGATGAGAGCATAGGTGAAATCGAGGTTCCCTTGAGGTACAAACATCTACAGAAACAATGGCTACCCAAGGAACTTCCTCCAATAAACATTGATTTTTTTTGTCAACGAGAGGATATATCGCATAACACCATCATTATTACATGGTTTGGGCCTATTTTGTATGGACGACATAAAGGTCTATTAAATTTTTTTATTGAATTGATGGAGTATGTCAGACCCTGGTACAGTTACAAATATTGGATACAACTGGCTCAATATACATGAAGTATGCGTAGGTATGCATTGCCAGTAAATTATATACAGTTAAAAGATAAGGATCAAAATAAAGGAGTAGCTATGTACATTGACAGAAGGAAAAAAGCATCAAGGAATATTGTAGGGTTTATACATAGTACACGACCTAGGTCAATAAATAAGCAACCCAATTGCATATTCGAGGTGTGTGAGGGAAACCATGTATTCGTATGTGTAATAAAATCAATAACCGTAGCCTGGGAAGAGTTTCTAATCGATTACAATTTGAATTGCATAGATACAAACATAGTTACTATGGGGGTGGTACGTACTATATACCATTTTACCCAACCTCCAATCAATGACTCCAGTATACCATTTTATTATTATGTTTTTTTTGTAAGTCTATTGGTTTCATTTCGGTAATATTTTTTTATATTTAATTTTTGTCATAGCGGGACATTGATCGTAGGGGGAAGGATTTGGCCTAGATCATAGATCATGATTCATCTCTAGGAACTTCTACCCAACAGGTTTACCTCATTCTAATTGTACAAATTAGATACAAGCAAAATGGTTTATTATTATGTTTTTTTCATAAGTTTAGTGGGTTAATTTTGATAATCTTTTTAATATTCTTGTCATAGTTGGATGATCGAGGAAAGGAACCAATAGTAGAGGAGAGCATCCATAGGGAGGTGTAGTCAATATTATGTGATGATGACATTATTTTTTCATAAGTTTAGTGGGTTAATTTTGATAATCTTTTTAATATTCTTGTCATAGTTGGATGATCAGGAAAGGAACCAATAGTAGAGGAGAGCATCCATAGGGAGGTGTAGTCAATATTATGTGATGATGACATCACATATTTTGTAAACCCTCTAGATATGATAAGGAAGACCCAAAAAAATTGCAATGAAGAAATCCTTTAGTTATTCATAGCGCCTCAAATAGATGAGATAAGAGAAATAGTTAAAATATTAACTAAGAGAGCACAAAACTTGCAAGTAAGCTATCATGAGATCTTTAATTATAACATAAGTTCATTCATGGTTTTATATTTTGTACTATTTTATGTCATGAACTAAAATATGTGTTGTTTTTACAGGATTTTTTGTGTCCTCATGATGTTGTTGGCCATGATAAGGGTATTGCAGGTGTTGCCCAGGGAGTAGGGGTTGGTACAAGTGTCGATCCTAATCTTCCTATGCATACATCACATCATCCATGCCTATATTGTTGACTCAAATTTCAGCAACACATAGCATGCATGCATCGAGTAGTGCACCCTTTGGCAGCTAACACATGCCAGAACATGCGTCAGGACATGTGCCTGGGGATGTAGAGGCCACTAGTATTGGTGATGTTTTAGCAACATTTCTTGGATCTTCCTGTATTACTAGTACATGAACACTATTGGTCACATTTGTGGTGACCGAGGATTTCGTTCCCATAAAAATAGAGAAGGTCCTATGTACTTTAAAATGTTTTTATTATTATTATATATAATCCAATTGAAATTTACTTATTGATCACTCTTTTTAGACTAATGATCCCATGATCTTTTTGTAGGAAATGATGCTTTTTATAAACATCTAAATGATATTACATTGGAGATCTTCGAGCCCACCATACGTACATAGTGGAATGCCCAAAATTATGATTTAAAAAATGAGCTCATTAACTGTTTAGTTTTGTTGTTTGGTAATAACACATTCAACTAAACCAAGATCCTTAAGAAAGCCAGTAGCTATCTAAAGTATGTGAGGGACCAATATAGGTCACATTTAGAGAAGAACAAAAAGTATGAGCATCCCCCCATGATTTCAGAGAGGGAGTGGAAGGACCTAGTGTCAGATGGAAAGGAGAAGGTTGAAAAGAAAAATAGAAAGACACCATTGGGCCAAGGAAGGTATGTGATACTATCAAAAATGTAATTATATACTAATTACTCTTTCTTTTTACATAATCTAACGTATTTCAAAATTTTCATAGGCTTCCCAACACATTGAAGGAAACAAAGGAAAGACTAGAAAAAAAAGGGCATCACAAACTTGGCTCTAGTGGTTATATGAAATTAGCCGCATGAATTGTAAGTATCAATAAATGAAATATTGCATCCAAATAATAAATTGGAAACAATTTTGGTTTTATCACACCATAGAAGAAAAATTCATGATCTTATGCAAAAATGCAAGGATCTAAATTCAACAGAGTGCCCACAGAAGAGGACCTAAAGATTGCCTTCCAGCAAGGCTATGGAGCCATGGCTAAATGCTTAAGACTCTTGACTGGGCGAACACAAGCTTCCATTGCATCTGAAATGCAGGTAAAAAAACTCAATGAAGTTTATTTAAAATTTAATACTTGTGCAATCTATTCAATATTAATTTCCACCATAAAGTAATTATGTGCCTATTTTCTTTAAACAGGCAAGCAATGATAATAGTACACATGACATTGGAATGTAGCTTGGTGAGGGTGGAGCACAACCTGCAGATGAAGGTCATGGTGTGTATCTCGGTACTAGATGTATTCATGTGCTATACAAAGTGCATTATGGATTAATACAATTAAACATATTTAATTGCAATTGGTGTATTAATTAATGTAACCTTTTGTGTTTCAACTTTAGAGCATTTAGAGCATGATCAAGCTAGACAAGATTAGGAACATGATGTGGCCCCATCAGGTAAAGAGGACCACTCTAATGTTCTTTTAAACATATTTAATTGTGATTGGTGTATTAATTAATGTAACCTTTCATGTTTCAACTGTAGAGGGTTTAGAGGGTGTTCAACATGTTGAGCATGAGGCTATAAGACAAGATCAGGAACATGATGTGGCCCCATCAGGTAAAAATAACCACTCTAATGTTCTTTTAATTAATGAAATACTTATAACAATAATAATAAAACATATCAATTTAACATTTCTTTGTTATTGTAGCAGACCCCCCCTTGCAGCAGCTTGCATGTCGTGAGCACATGACTAGGAATACATTAATATCATGAGCAGAGGGAAGAAAAAATGAAGGGGGGACAAATGATTTAGAAAATGATATCCACTTTCTTTTTATCTGCAAAAAGAAACAAAAAAAAAGTGATTGTAATCATATTATGACAACCATATTTTTGATAATATGTTAATGAATGTTAAAAACCGATATTTTGACAACCATGTTTTTGATAATATGTAAAAATTGAAAGAATGAATGTTATATGCTAATGATTGAATGTGAATATGTTAATGAATGAATGTTATATGTTATTAATGGATGAATGGATGATTAATGTTATATGATTGTGTATGGGGAATTGAGAGTGATGTCGGGGGAGAGGCCCAATAGAACGAAGTCTCTCTAATAGGATTACAACAAATAAGCTACACCGATAAAGGATGTAAGGAAAGACAAATACTTGTCAGAGTGACTTATACTAAAAGATACATCAGCCAAATTATTCATGCAAAGAAAAAAACCCATACATATAACTGTGATAGGGAGGGAAGATGTTTGAACAAATATTTAAAAAAAAAACTGCAGGGTTTTGTCACAATTTCGACGAACATAGCCCGACGAACCACAAAAATTTATGATGAGGTTGTTGTACATGCGACTTAGTTTTTTTCGAAATGGAAATGATGATTTTCTCCACCTTGTCGGAAAATGGATGAACGTTTGGTGTTTTTTTGACAATTTCAAATGGGTGTTCTGCAAAACTTTGTATTTTTTTGCATCAATAGATGGATGAAGTTATGTTGATTTTGCGATAGAAACTGCCAACATTTTTTTGTGGTGCTGATTGAAAATGTTGGTTCATGGTTTCAACATATAAAACTTGGTCGTTAAAGTGACAAAAAATCCAACGACAACATTTAAATAAGTGTTGTGTCAATAAGTCAACAATATTTTGTCGATATGTCACCAAACATTCATTTGAATTTGTAGTCAAATATAGTTGTGAACTGACAATCCATTTGGTCATATCTCAAAAATAATTGAGTCTGTTTCATTTGAACTATGCGGTCTCTATGTGTATAATGTAGGCAAGGCTCATCTGTGGATCAGCCCCTGAGGCCCCTAGGATAAGTCTTTAGGTTAGTCTCTTGGTCAAAATCTTAGAAAACCCCAAAACACTTGAAAATTGAAAATCAAAATATTTGTAAAATATCAAAAAAGACCAAAAATAGCCTCAAAATATTTCAAAAATATCAAAAACATTCAAAAAACCAAAAAAAAATCCATTTGTATCATCTCGATTTCACCCACAATAAACATCATGCACTCATAATAAATCAATCATCATCCTCAAACCCTTGGTGAAACAATCGAAAACAAGTCTAGTAGGTCAAAAATGAACTCAAACGTCAAAGTCTCAAGTCTAGGTCAGTACATAAACAAGTTGGTCAACTCTTTGAGTCAATAGCTCATCATCGAATCAGTCCCAAATCAATAATCTAATATCATCATGTCCTAGGATGAATCGTTCCTACAATGGACATCAACATTAGGTGTCACCGTAGTTTAGTCTTGGCTAGCGGTTTTGAAGCACATTAGCTTGTTTGTTTACTTTATCTTTATCTTTGGATTTATTTTATTGCATTCATTCCAAGGACCTCTCGATGATGTCCTAACAAATGATTTAGAGAGATAGGTATGGGGCAACAATCATTATCTTTTACTAAGATTGTGGGATACTTTTGTAATATAATCTTGGTCATGCGTACTTTGTTTAGATGTAGGGAGGACGTTTTTGGTATCTTGTTGACCACATAAGAAGGCTTTCTTTTCTATGTTTTGGTATGAGATGTGCAAAATATCTAAACTGCATTTTGAATAAGGTCTTGTATGCTAGGTATGAACAAGAATACTCCTATCCGATTGTCAAGTCAAAGTCCATCACACTACATACAACACCATCTTTGGTTCTTTATACCTTGATGCATTGTACTTAGGTGTTTAATCGAACATAAGGTAATTGAACCTTTGAAAATCCCAACTCCTCGACAAGTCATCATCATCATTAGCATCTCATGTCTTCTTGGGAATCTTGTGCTTTCTTTTGTCTCTTGCTTTTCATGCTAACATGATACCATGACAGTTAATCACAAATCATCATCACTATTGCATTCATCTTGCATTCACAAACCATCAACATATTGCATATCATATCATATAGGAAATATTAAATCATATCATAATATTCCATTTCCATCATTAGTCAGGATCCTATCCTATCATCCTGGATCTTGGTCCTGTCGGGGGACATCCTGTCCCTACTCTCCCACCTATGGGTCTCAAAGTGGTTGATCCTGAGGTCCATGATCCTGAACCTAATGAACCGATGGTGGCCCACCACCTCCCTAATCCTAATCTTTGTCCCCACAGCCCCGTCCTGCTCCCCTACCTTTACCTCTTTGTCGAGCTGATGGTATCCTCAAAACTGTAAGTCGCAACAGCAGTTGAAACCAATCTCTATAGGTCTATGTGGTCTTTGCATCCACTTGACCTTGGTCATATGGCCACGACTTGGCCACTAGCTATCTAAACGAATTGACAACCTCTTGGGCTAGTATGTAGCAGCCCCATGAAATTTGACTAATATTCCTTGCAAAAATAGCCACGTATTGATCGTTGGGCTTGTCTTGTGGCTCTCCAAACTACCTTTGTACCCTACCTGATAGGTATCTCTCAATCTTCGTGTGCTCTTGCCCTTGCATCATCTTGTCCTATTAGGTGAAGAAAATTTGTTGAACATCATCAAACCATGCGGGCCATCCAAGATATGGCCACCACATGAAAACTTGCATGTCATCTAGGACTCTCCTCTAGTGGCAAATCTCGTGCTATCCTATGTGGGTGAAAGAGACACTCCCTCTATATTGCTAGAAAACTGGATCATCTGGCTCCATGGGAACCTAAACAACTCAAGGACGAAGCATAGTGATGTTATTCTAGGCCCAGATTTGCAAAAGTGTAACCCCCACCCCAAGAGATTGGTTGTCCAAGTAAGAAAACTCATGAAGGTCTCTGTACAACAAGGCCAAAAGAACTACCCCCCATGCAAACAAGGTTCGTCACCGAACCATCTACTCCCACGCAAGCCCCCATATAGGACTAAAATAATGGCCCCATTGATCTAGTGCAACGAGACCTGAAATAATGGCTGCAATAACTAATCAAAAACCAGAAACAACAGGTCTATGGTGGTCAAGCTTGATCTAGCCCTCACAAAATACAATATGATCAATTCCCATGACATCATAGCAGGCATCCCTCCCAGGATCTGTATCGTAGATGACACAATCACCATGAATGGGCAGTCAGAGGATCTACCATAAGTCCTCTAGTGTGACTGTAGCCTCGCTTGTCGAGAGGTGGAAGGAAGAGGTCTCGTTGTGCCATATCTCAACGAGTGTTGTCAGCATCCCCAAGTGTGTCCAAATAGGCGGCGCATAGGCAATGTACCATAGACCGATCCACCCTAGGTGCTCCTACTGTCGCTTGGTTAGCTCATCCAAAATCCTGAAAAGCTCTTGAGAACTATGCTCGCATGAATAGATCTCTCTCGCCTCCTCCTACATCAACAAAAGGCACCGTGTTAAAATTCATCAAAAAAATCCTAATCCTAGTTTGTATCGACATCCCGAAGCAACCTTAACATCATTGCTTGTGAAGGAAGTGCATTTTGCACACTCTAAACTATGCCACTAGAAGCTTCAAACTCCCAAACTGCATCGTAGTATTGCAGTTTGCAAAGGTGATCCAGTTTAGCAGGAAATCATAACCCTAAAGAGCATTGCGACAGTGCACTTTGTGAAAGTGCCTTAGTTTGGAATTTGAACCCAAACTCCAAATTGAACTATAAAGTTGCTACTCATGATGGCAGTGTAGTTTGATGTCAAGCGGAATTGTTTAAAATTTGTAGTGGTGAGATATATAACCGCTCCTAAAACCTAAGATTCCTAATGCATTTAATGTGTACGAAAAGCGAAAAACAAGCTTGGGTCAACTTGACTCATCGGTGGTCCAATGCCAGAAAGCTTTTGATGTGTCTGTACCCTGTAGAAATGTGCATGGGAAGCTATCGTTGTGCCATCTGTCTAGAAGGTCAGAGCTCTAGGTTGCAAAATCTCTTAAGGTTGAAATTGAAAATGAATTGGAGGTGGCCCCTCAAGGCCTATTTATGATTAAAATTTGGGGTATTTTGACCATGTTTAGCCGTCTAGGAAGGGTTTTGGTCCCTTGATCCTGTTTTTGTCTGTTTGAGGGCCGTTTTGTACCATTTCTTGGATTTTATCTCATTTTTTGACCTCTCGGAGCCTTTTTGGGCCGATTGGGCACCTTGTCCTCTTTTTTCACGAGTTCACCCAAAAAATAGAATTTTCTTTCGATCTCTCAAGGGGGTAGTAAATTGGCATTTTTTCTCTAACTGGGGCAGCAGTGGGGCAAGTTGTGAAATCAGAATTTTTTTGCTTCGGATCGAAACAATTTATTCTTTGAATCAGTGTAGCAAGTGCACTGTTTCAAAGAGAGGCAAAATGTAGACATGTAAAATGTACTGATTGGCATTACACACTTGATCCTGATTACTAAGACCACTTCATCCTTAATCATCCCTCAGTCTAACCATTTAATTGAATACCCTTATTTGATTAAATTCATCAATTTTCCTCCTTAATTAAATAAATAATAATTTATCTGATTAAGTCATTCTCTCTCGTTAATTAAATCAATCAATCTGATCTAATTAACCCTAGTTCTTTATTTAATTAATTAAATCAATTTTATTTAATTAATTTCTAAAGTCTATCTATTAAATTAAATAAATTAAACCTTGTTTAATTTAATCTAACCAATCATCCCCTTTAGTTAAATAAAACAAAATATTTATTTAACTATCTCTAAAATCACATTCTTCTCATCTTTTGAATTAAATCAACCCATAAATCTAAGTTAAAATTGTCACATCATCTAGTCCCTCATTAAATTAATTAATCCTTGATTAATTTAATTATAATCCATGTCCCATCCTCTAGCTTTTGCCACTTGCACATGAAAATAGATTTAATTCATTTATTAAATCTCTATTTTATCTCAACATGTCATAATAGGGGAATATTCTTCCAAATTTGAAATCATTCCAAGTGGAATTTGTCCTTCCAACAAGACATTTATTTCATCTTTTACATTGAGCCAAGTGGCATTTAAGACATTCCTTTTCCCTCTTACATGTCATTTCACTATTTTCAAATTCCAACTAATTACATTTATGGGAACATTCATCAAAATGTGCACATCCTTGTCCCATTCACATCTTGACAAGTGGCATTTGGCCATTGGTTGAAAGTTAGTCCCACATTTGCTTCGTTTTGGGCATTCCTCCATCTTTCCTTTCTATAAATAAGAGGCTTCTCTCCTAATTTGATCATCCACAATTTGAGAAAACTTACTATACTCAATTTCATCTTCAAGCATTAGCATTTTTCATCAAGCATAGCTAGGTTATTGTAGGTTTTCTCCATGGAGTTCATTTGAAGCAAACACCAAGTGGATCAATCATCACCAAATCATCAAAATCTTGCATAGGAGTTGGGAAAGGGCCAATTTCCACATCAAATTGGCACCAACTCCTCCATAGGATCAAGAGGTTACATGATTTATCTCCTTTCTTTTTCATATTTTCTCTAGAAATATGAAAAAATTCCAAAGGCAGCAAATTGTATAACTGAAAATGAAAGTGGAATGTGATAAATGGAAATTGCAAGAGATTTGAGTAATGCATTTTTGAATTGGGTAGGTCCACACAATTGGTTTACAATTTTATTGAGGAAGCAAAAATGCATTTTTCGGTGCTTGAAAAAATTTAAGGGGTTTGCTCGAACTAGTGTGTTTGAGAAAACCCTAAAAGGTGTTTGAGGGAACCCCCTAGTTCGCTTGAACCTATAAGCACAATTTTTTTTAATATAAAAAAATGGGGTTCAAGTGAAAGGGTATTCACTCAAACCCCAAAATTAGGGCTTTTTGAATAAAAGATTATGACTGTCAATTTCGACTGTCATTTTCATTTCCACCAGCGAACCTCCTGGGCGAACCTCCTAGGTGAACACTAGGATTTAATGAACTCACCACCTTAAGTGACTTCCTCCAATGCAACTTCCAAGTTGGTTTCATGCTTCCACATTTCACATACATTTCTCCAAATCCATTTTGTCCATATCTTTCAATCATGGAATTCATTATATATTTTAAATAATGTCAAATAATACTTAAAACAGTTCCAACATAAACACTTAAGAAATGAATGCCATATTTATTTTAGGGTTGGGTATGTGTAGGATCATCATGGAAAAAATAGGTCATTAAGTGGCAAAAAAAATAGAAAAATCAGAGTTAGGCAACTTGATGTAAAAATTTGAATAAGTTATCTATATTATTTCAAAAATATGTAAGAATAGAATCTGTAGAAAATTGAATATAGTTTTTAAACTACTAGGTTTATTTATTTATTTTTTAATTCTATTTGGTGAAAATTTGAAATTTCAATGCAGTAGTACTTAAATTTCAGGGGAAAAATAAGTAGGCGTCTGTCTGACCACCCTAACCATAATAAAATGATAATATTTTTTCATAACATTTTAGACATAAGTAGAGGACTCATGTCTGAATGTGATGCTTTTTTTTTTGTAATTTTTTCCAAGTAAATAATTAATTATGAATTTTTTATTACAAATTTTAAAAAATATAAAAACTCGTATGTCGACCACCTTAACTTGTTAATCCTATAGTATGTGATGCATGTTTTCGATTCAAAAAATGTGATACCTTTTGAAAGCTATAGATGTTTTTCAATCAACCTATCAATCAGGACTTTAGTTGTAATTCAAATAGAAAATGAATAATAATTATTTATTAAATTCAAAGTAAATCATAATTTATATTGGTGGAAAGTTGAGAATCTCCTTTAAAAACCCCTTTCATTTCATCAATTTTGGGTAAAAAAAGCCATTAGCCACACACCCTACAAATACCCATCATATCACCACTTTTTGGCCCATTATGATCTTGCACATACCCAATTATTTATTAATTTTGAAAACCTAGATGCCCTACCTGAATCAACTAGCCCCTTTGATGGTTTCCTTCACTTAGTAAATAAGTTGTTTGAGAATGAAGATTACAAGTTGGTTACTTCTTTTGCATTGCAAATCGTATGATACCTTCCCACAAATTTTAATATTACAATTCAAATGGATTTTGTTGGCTCTCTACAGTTTTCCACCATAATCTCCTATTTCATTTTCATATCTACTATTAGTTTTCATCTATACCATCTCAAAATTGTATATATATATATATTATTTTCAATTTTGGTAAACATAGATACTTAAGAACATTTTTTAAGACCAATATGATGCTACAAGAATCTTATGTCCTCACCCCTTTTATTTTTGAAGCACTCTTGATTAGGTTATTTTAGAGCATCACATAGCTCCATTACATTAATTTTTAGGGCTCATAAATATAATCTTTGTTGTATAGGATCCCTTGAATATTGGCCACTTCCTAGACTATTGCATGTAGTCACTCCTCCACCTCTTCAATAGTTTCCAAAGATGCCAAACATTAAAATTAAAACCTATAATGGAAAAAAAAGCATGTATGACATGGGACAAATTATTAAAATTAATCTTTATTCCTCCTTATGTTTCTCTCACATGTAATTCTTCCTCAATTCCTTTGTCAATTTCTTGTCTTAAATAATTTTATAAATGTTCAAGGGACAAGCATTAACATGGAAATGCTCTAAAACTTCAACAAAATACCATCCTAGAACCTCTTTAATGTCATTAGTAATATCTCCACCTTATAAGAATAAGACCATGTTATCCTAGTAGTCTATTATTTCTCCTAATAAATCCATTTAGAAAATCTCTCCAACCAATCAAATGTGGAGTTCAATTTTTAACTAAATAAAAAAGGTAGAGTGGGTAGATGGAAAATAACAATTTTAGGAAGAGAAGCTAGATATTTTGACATGAATAAATCCTAAGAATCCAATTATATAACCTTTAATTATCATCCCATCATTTGTGATTCATTCATCCCACTTCAGGTTATTAATGGAATGAAGAGGAAAAAAATCATTTGAGGAGTTACATGCCACATAATTGTATGGTCTAGATAAATTTTCATATAATTTCCAATTATTAAATCATTCATGCTATAAATCCCCTGATTTGAAAAGAAACATGTTGTCTTGTTTCATGCATGGTAGCAACATAGTTAGAGAATAATTTTAGTGAATCAAGGATTTCCTATGCCTCATATAGTATGATGTTTTTCTTCTAATTGATCAATTATATTTTCATGATGCTAAATATAGTTTCTATTGAATATCCTTCAATGATGACTAAATTTATTTTACATGACTTGGTAATGATGCTTTCCCTTTATTACTAGTTCTAGGAAATAAATCTTAGATGCAACCTTTATCAAGATTTTTTAAGTCTTAAATGACACATTTTTTTACTAGAGTGCCCTAGGTTTCCCCTCAAAGAACCATCAAAATTAAACTTTCACTTAGTTTCTTATGGGGGAATCCATCTAATATGATCTCTATAAGGGTGCTATTTGAACCTAAGAATTATAAATTGATAAATATATTAAATTAAATAAGTAAATGTTTAGAAAATTAAATAAAATGGTGAAAATTCTTTTATGAAAAACTATGATAGATGTTGAATGTTTTTTTGTTAATGGTATGAAAATATTATTGATGATTAGATGAATTATTTGAACTAGTGAATGCTCTATTTGTCATCCCAAGTAGCATTCATTACTAGTGATCTTATCTTGCATATACAAATCTAATCTAAGATGCATATTTTATATGTGTCCAACCTATAGGTTCAATATATATGCTAAATTTTAGAATCTACAATTTACCTCACTTTGATGTTAATTATCTATTCCTACATAAAAAATGATTCTTGTGATTTTTGGTTTGCATGTGGTAAGGATAATTACTCTATTGTGCCAAACCATGTAAGGATACTAGGCTAATGACTAGATAAAACATTAATAATGAGACTTTGAAACATGCTTTGACCTAGTAATATATATCCTTTGATAACTATGTGACATTTTTCAATGCAACATTACATAAAAATAAATCAATTAACTTTAAATATACATTTTGCAAAGATTTTTATAGATAGAAATGAAAATAAAAATGATAGACGAATTGGTAGATTCATGCCCATCTCCATAATAATAAAAGCATAAAAAATTAGAAATTTTTCTAAGGGAATCTAGTCCTTTACACAAAGAGAGGATCACAAACCTTTATAGAGAATAAAATGATAAATAATAAATACAACTATTAAACAAAGATGGAGAAATTTGAAGGTTTTAAATACTACCCAAACAAATTACATAGGGATCAAAATCCAATAAAATTATATATCATGAATTACATGTTCATATCATTTTGATGCCTTACTACAAGATACAACTTTGTATATATATGTATGTCAATCATTTTATGCACCTTTCTTCTCTTGATCTAAGCATATTTGCTATCTGAACACCTCATAATTAGACCATCACAAATTCCTTTCCATTGCACCAAACCTCCTTAATGACACAATTAAATAATGTTACTTTGCATGTATTTATTTAAGTTCACTTTTAGTTCCAAAGAAATGGACCCATCGTCACCTTTAGTATAGGAAGTTTTGTTGAAACTCTACTGTGGATTGACCAATAAATCTTAAGTAACCTACATGAAAGTTTTGTATTTGATAAATTTATTATATCTAAGTTTGATATGCCTTTTGATTTTATGAATTTTAAATATAGTTTTGTTGAACATAGATAATTGCAATTTGTATATACATGTTAGCTTGAAACTTTTATAATTGAAATGTGAAACATATTTTATTTTAAATAGTTTGAACACTAGACCTTATCGCTAATCTATATGTGTGCTTTCAAATCTTAAGCTAAGTTAGAAATTTTTGGCCCTTGTGATTTACTCATGTGGATCATATATTTAAGGTCATTTTATATATTTAAATGTATAGTTAGAAGTTTCTACATTTTGGTTCAAAATGAGTTCGTGCATGACTTTGAATTATGTAAATTTAAAGATTTATTAACATTTCAAATTAATTTACTTGTTGCAAAAACTTGTTTAGCAATATATGTATCTAAGTTACATTAAATTTATTGAATGTATGTCTGCACTTGATAACTATTATATAGATATCTAATGTTCATGTTTAATACATTCTATATCATGTGCACACTTGTAAATTTATTTAGAACTATTTTAGATTTATATTCTCTAGATCTAGATATATTAAACCAAGGTCTCATTGCTCCTTTAGGTACATACATATCACATGGAAAATGAACTTGTTCCACCTCCACAAACACTCTTTGAAAATACTAATAGTGAGATTGTGAGATTGAGAGAGTCATTAACTTATGGTAGAAATGTAGGCATATATGCAAAAAATTGCATGACCATATTACAAATCCTGGAACAAATAAGAGATAAACTTGGGGATACTAGTGAATTTTCCCCTTATAAAGTAGCTACTATTCTTTCCCAAATGTGAGAAGACATAAATGGTGAGGTTCTCTATAAACAAATACATGATGTTGTGACCAAAGATATGATTAAAAACCACTGTTTTCCATTCTATCAAAATAAATGTAAGGTGATGGGATACCAAGTCACCAGATGTGTGGATGATGCTATGGCCCAATTGATCTACCTATGATTTATTGTAGCACATGGTCAATATCCAAACAATGACCAACTTCCATTATATTTTGTTCAATAGTTGTATGTTGAGGTCCATTTGGAAAGTCAACTACCTAGATATTCCACCATATGTTGATCAGGGGTGTGGCAACATTGCAGATAGGCCCACCTATCATTGAGCATGTATAGACCAACCTTGGTGAACATTAGGGAATTGGTTGGTAGCAGGTCTCCTACTTTGACCCAATCTCTAGCCCCCTTATTGGATCAATTTATTGTTGCTTCCCAAAAGGAAGCAATTGGTAGTGTAGGTGACATTGCAGTTGTGACCACTAGGCTATCTATTGATCATGTGGGTCAATATTTGATGTCTAGATGTTCATGATCCGCGCCATTTGTAGCACAACACAACAACATGGATCCTTTTATAGTTGCAGGAATCCCTACACCCACACATCTCAATAAACTTATAGGAGATATGGCATGTAGGACTATATATGCATTGTTTGGTTGAGGACCTCATGGAGGCATATTCCTTCATTGCATTCGACTATGGGATCACTATAGACCATGTCAGAGGTCATTTATCTTTAGGAGATCATTCACATCTAGGATCCCATCACTCTTATCCCAACACTAGTGCACATCAATATACACCTACAAATCATTTGGCTGCTGTAGAGACTATGGGTTTTATGGATTTGTTGACCAGTCTTGGTTCATCATCATGGATGTCATCTCAACTGCATAGTACCCTTCACTCATCATTTATGGCATGACATGTGATGGATCAGATGTATGTAGACCTTGATGTGTTGACTAGCATTTGGTTGATTTCGTGGACATGACCATTACAAAGGACTTAGATCATCCGATACCAAATGATGTGCATGTATGTGTGCATGTGCATGTTTCAATTCTTTTTTTTAAATTATTTTTAAATTTTAGTTTTAACTAGATATTCATGTAATATATATGTATATATATTTTAGATGGACATACCTCATGTTACTCCTAGCCTTGGTTTAGATCGTGTATGTTCACGTGACTCTGTGGATGATTCTACTGCTAGTGGACATGTGAGTTTTAAATTTTTATATATATACACATGTATATGTACATGCATAATTATGCATAGATCTAGATAGATATTTCAAAATACATATACATTCTTAAATAAATTTCATAAAATTTATAATATATTATATGTATTGAATATGTTGTGTACACAATTTTATCTCCAATGCACGACACATCCGTTAGAGCAGGGTTCTCATTCAGATGATTGTTTGAATAGGAGTCGACATTAATATTTGGCTGCACTAGATTTATGAGTTGTTTAACATTATATATGACTTGAGCTACATGTTTGATGATCTCTAGTACATGTTGGTTAGGTTGTTGATACATTATTACTTACATTTGATGATCTAGAAGTACATTTGTTAGATTGTTGATACATTGTTACAGGTACATTTGATGATATCTAGTACATTTTCGTATATGATATACATACACATTTTCTTATGTTTAAATGTCTCTTTTCATTCAATCTATACTTGCATGTACCTAGATTTGCTTATAATGTTTATGTTTATGTTCATCTATCTACATGTACATGTGTTTGCTTATGCTTTAATGTTTATAGATTAATCTACATGTGTACATGTACATGTTTAGTACACTCAATAGTGTTTATACAATCTATGTTTATATGTTTATTTTCATTCAATGATGTGCATGTACCTCTTTGCTTATAACATGTTTATGTTTATACATTGAATCTATCTACATGTACATGTGTTTTCTTATGTTTAAATGTTTATACATTAATAGATACATGTGTACATGTACATGTTTACACTCAATAACGTGTTTATACAAATTTTAAATCTATATTTAGAGAACTCATGCTCATGTATTTATGATTTATATATGTTAAACACATGTTAAATGTGCATTAAATGCATTAAATGTATGTACACATATGTAGTTCTACACATGTACATGTACACATGTAATGTTATAAAATTTGAATATAATTGAAGGTGATTTTGAGCTTGAACCCTTGGCCGACACATAGATACATTAATAGATACATGTGTACATGTACATGTTTACACTCAATAACGTGTTTATACGAATTTTAAATCTATATTTAGAGAACTCATGAGCTCATGTATTTATGATTTATATATGTTAAACAAATGTTAAATGTGCATTAAATAAATTAAATGTACGTACACATATGTAGTTCTACACATGTACGTGTACACATGTAATGTTATCAAATTTTAATATAATTGACGGTGAATTTGAGCTCGAACACTTGGTTGACAAATGCATTTTTTTTTTTTTTCTCATATGCATATAAATACAAGCTTATTTTTCATTATTCCATATCAAATTGCAAGATTAATTCACATTTATATGACTTGGAGAGCATATTTTGGAGAAGAGATTTTTGCACATTTATCAAGGAGGTGGATTTTGGAGAAGAGATTTTAGCATTTTTATCAAGGAGGGCAGATTTTGGAGAAGAGAACTTTGCATTTTTATCAATCAAGGAAAATATTGGAGAAGATAACTTTGCATTTTTATCAAGCAAGGAAAATTTTGGAGGAGAATTTACCTTTGGTAGAGGATTTGTTTTGATTCATCTTTAACTTGAAGAAGAAAATGGGACAACAAGGAAAAAGAAAAAATAAGGCTCAACGAAAATTTTTAAAAGAAGAAGAACAAAAGAGGCATGATCAAAACTTGGAAAATTATCATAGAAAGAAACAAGGTACATGCATATTTCTTCTCTCTCTCTCTCTCTTGTGTGTGTTTAGGAATTTTATTAGCACATCAATTTTTTCCTTATAAATCTATTTCCAATTATGAAAACCATGTTTGATAACTTGGAAACTTTAATACTAAAAAATAGTCATCTTGCATAGACATTAGCATAACTTGGAACTACATTTTGTCTAAATTCCTTATCATCTATTTAGAATTGCATTTGTTCCATGGAATTCTTAAGTTCAAGAATGTTTGATTTTATATGTTCAACTCCAATTAAATATCTCATAGTCTCCCACTTTCTTTTCTTGCATGTAAATTAATGTATCCAATTTATAAAACCTAGTGACTTTGAAAATTCATTTTGTCATTTCCTTAAATTGAATCCATTTTCAATTGTATTTGTTGCATGGAATTCTTAAGTTCAAGAATCAAGATTGATGCCATTTGAAAGTTCTACTCCACTTATAGCATCATGTCTCTCACTTTTTTTACTTGCATACATAAACCTCACTTATATAGCATCATCTCTCACTTTCTTTGCAAAATATTTTGTGACATATAGAAAGGGCTCAACAAGTAGGAAGTTCTCAAGCTAAAGTCAAGCCAAATCTAGATATTGGATCAATCGAATCCACTAAAGAAAAAATGGACCTTGAAGATAGGGAGGAGGCCCAAGTTCAAACAATGCATGTTGGAGAGGGGTCGAGATAACTTCCCTCTACTAGTATGGATGAGTATATAAAACTAGCTAAAAAGGTGAGGAAACAAATTTCTTATAGAAATTTAGATCATTTACTTGAAATGGATATGGAGAAATTGAAATGTTATGCCAACCAACCTTTAAATAGGAGTAAGAGGTCAATGACTAAATCTATAAATGGAATAATCAATGATCATTTCAATCATCTTGAAACACTTGAAAAAACCCAATTGTTATCATGTTTACTTCTTTGTAATGAGCCAAAAGAGTCATTACAATTTTTGGGTGTACATTTAGCATCAAATAAGAAGAAACACATGGGATTACAAAATGATATTGTTGAAAATGTTAAAAAGGGTTTAGGTTTCATTGGGAAAGGATCTTGATCAATGGATAAGGCCAGTACAAGAAGGGTGATGTTGACATCTATTTTAAATCAAGATATAGCAAGAAAAAGAAAAATGTCTACACTTTTGGTTGAAATTGGTTATAGTAGAACAAAAATAATAAAATATGAGAAAAAGATAAAGGTTTTGGATGATAGTTCAGAAGGAAATTGGGAAATTATGTGTAAAGCTCCTTGTTCTGATAGGATTGAAGATGTTGTTAGGAACTCGATCTCTAGTTTTTGGAATGAAGAGACTCATCCATCATAAAATACTAGAGATGTTATGAGACACAAGATTGAGCCCAATATTTATGAAAATCATATTAAACATTGGCTAGACATAACACAACTTGAGATGTATATGAAATTTTGTAATAAGTATCCTTATATAAAGATTGGGAAAACAATGTTTGAAAGGTTTAAGCAATATTATGTGAAGATAACAAGTTTTTGGAAACTTTTTGTTGTCATTATCATATTAAATTTGATCTCTACGATTAGGTGTTTCCAAAGATTAGAGAAGAAAGTTATGGTTTTCAAAATGCACCTCCTCAACAGGTAATTTTATTTATAAAGGATATGTTATATGATCATGAAAATGGACCTCAAATAAACTACATAAAAGGACTTTGTGAATCATGTAGAAATTTGGCTAAATTTCCTTCAAGAAACGAAGATACTGGCCTAACAAATATAGTAAATTGCAAGAGTTACAAGTATGTAAAGTTTCAAAAAAAATTTGGGAAAGAACCCACAAGGTTAAACTATGTAGAAGAGGAGATTCCTATTGCAAAATTTATGGAATATTCTTGAAAATTGATACAAACATACATACATTATTCCTTTTTTTCTAAGTGGAAAGCACAACAATTTTAATTATTGAGAGATACTTTCCCACTTGGAACAGTTCAATCAGTAGTTGACTTTGCAGAAAATTACTCTTTTGTACATCAAAAAGAGATTCAATCAGAATATTACTTTTCAACGCAAATCACTATTATGGTTCATGTGTGTTATCCACATGCATAATCAGAATTTGATGGTGTTGAGAGTATAGATGAACAACAATCCATTAAGAAAGAATATCACTTATATATTATTGATGATAAAGAGCATGACACACTTTTTGTACAACATTGCTTTATAATTTTTTTTTGAGAATTTGAGAAGTAGGGGTGTAAAATTTGAAAAATGTTTTTTATGGTCAGATGGATGTGTGACACAATTCAAATCATCATGGCCATATATATCATAAAATTTACAAAATACCACATGTTTGGAGTTTCTTTGAAAGTGGGCATGGAAAGGGTGAGCATGATGGTGCAGGAGCTTACATCAAACGTACTTTAAGAAAGCATCAAATAATTTAGGAGATTGTATAGATGATGCAGATGATGTTGAATGGTGTAAGAAACATTTTGCATAAAATGAGGTTGGCACGTCTTCAAGAACAAACCAAAACATTCCACATAGAGTGTTTTGGGAGATATCGGGTATTTACAAATTACATTTTCAAAAATTTCAATTTATTTAAATTTAAAATTTATATATATACATGTTTCCTCACATAAGTTTGTTTTTGTACACATATCTAGGTGTGGATAGAATATCGATGCATGGATGTAAGACAGTAGAGAAAATGTAGCACCCCTCCATTTTTGTTCTATTGATCGGACAATGTTCTTCTTTGTTATGCTTTGTTTCTATTAATATTTTGACTATGGTACTTGGTTACTATTTGATCACTAATTGTAAAGCAATGTGAATGTTATATATTGATGTGATGGTATTTTATTCTGATGTTATCATTATGGCATGCTTTGGATTAGCTTAACATATATTTGAATTAATGATGCTTTATGCTTTTTATTATATTATTGATATTAGATTCGTTAGTTAGTAATATTGTATTGGTGAAGGGGACGTGAATGCACCACTTGCTTGCGAGCGCCTTGCAATTCCACAATTTCCTCTTCACAGTGTGTTTTATTATAATATATATGTATGCATGTTTGATATACTCTTTGTTTGCAAGTTGACAGGTATAGGACATCGACTCCACCTGGTTTCATAGGTTTGAGCATGTCTATTGGCCAACGGTATTCAATTGGGAGATAGTAGCTAGGTTTTTCATGCCTAGTCATCACCCTGGTCATAGTGTGTCATTGGGTTGTAGACGGGTTTAGTTGTTATAATGTTGTTCATTTCACCTTGGTTATTATTTAATTTCAAGTTATAAAGGTAAATAAATGGCTTATGTAGTTAAGTTGTTGATTAAATAAATCTGGTTATAATGTTAGAAATGTTATTTAATTTATTAATTAATTTAATGTAATTAATAAAATAATCTAATCTTGGATTAGATTTATTTTATTGATTAATTAAATTAATTGTGTTGAATTGAATTAAGTTATTCATTTTGGAATTAATAGATATTTTGATTGAAATTGGAAAAATAAAAAAATGTTTTAATTTGCATTTTTTTTAAATTATAATGTAAAAGAAATTTAAGATATTTCCTATTCTGTTTTTGAAAATTTATGAGGGTGGTTGGATAGATATTTCATTTTTTTTCTATTATTCGGATTTTGATGGAGTTTTTTGGAGAGAGTATGAAAAATTGAAAAAAAAAAGAGGAAAGGAATTTCTGGTTTGGTTTTGGGATTTGAAGAAGTAAGTTGGATTTCTTGGAGGAGCTAGAATCAGAAGAAGAATTCAGAACACCATTGACAACCTTTCAAGCTTTTAGGAAACCAGGTTTTCTTCCTATTAAATTGGTTTTCATTTTGAAAGGTTTCACAATTTTTGTTATGCTAATTGAAAATATTTAAACTCTGTTTGATTTACAAGAAAAATCCAAGTTAAATCTTGCTTCAAAACTTGAAACCTTTGTCTTGAAATGAACTTCTTCAAAAAATTGCATTATGGTTATAAATGTTTCATTCTAAAATTTATTTGCTCAATTTGTTTGTGAAATTATAAATTTGAGTATATATACTTATATATATATATATCACTTTATATTTGTGCATGTGTTATGCTGGTGAATTTTTTTAAAAATGGAAAAAAAAGGTTTCACCCCTGGCAAAATCGCAGATTAAAAATCCGTAGGGGTTTTAAGAAATTATTTTTTTTGTAAACTTTTTTTTTTAAATCGAGTTTAAGGGGAGCAATACCCAGTGTGTCCCCCATGCCTGCTAATGCCGCTGCTGTCTAAACTAGGGACAGTTGTGTATAAACACAGCCACCGCCCCTTTTGGGGGTGTCGACTATGTTTACACACAGTCACCCCCAGTAATGGGGTCGACTATGTGTAAACACAACCAACCGACCAATGTGCTTGGCACACGCGGCCCTAGAAAACACGCTTTGACTTTTGAAATTTCATTTTTTTAAAGATTAAAATATATTTTAATGTTTTCAATATTATATTTTTATAATATTAAAATATTAATATATATTAGTT
Source organism: Sequoia sempervirens (assembly GCA_007258455.2). Taxonomy (NCBI): domain Eukaryota; kingdom Viridiplantae; phylum Streptophyta; class Pinopsida; order Cupressales; family Cupressaceae; genus Sequoia; species Sequoia sempervirens. The sequence goes on from VDFB02373365.1 coordinate 154,564,085, forward strand.
TGTAAAATATATATTAATATTTAATATTATATTATATAATATTAAAATATTAACATATATAAATATTAAATAATTATATATATATAATATATGCATAAGTATATATATCATATGAGGATATATATATATATATATTATGTATATATATATATGTATATTATTTTATATATATAAATAGTTGAGTTATCAATTTTATTATATGTATATATACATTTAAATATATACATATATTACAATTGTTGATTTTAAAATGGCATGATTTAAATATAATTGAGGAATTTAAAATATTGTGTTCATAGTCAAATTATTGATTTTATTTTAAAAATAATATATTTGAAAGGACAAATATTGGATTTAAAAGTAATGTGTTTAATAGCGAGATTAATTGATTTTAAAATGATTTATTTTACAAAGGACCAATAGCTATTTTTAAATGATGGGTTCTAGATCATAGAAGTAAATGTTTATTATTAATTAAGAGAAATTAGGGAATTACATATCTAGTTAAATTTTATCCTTTGTCTGAAAGAGATATAATTTAATTAGTTTTATTACGGAAATAAACTATTGAATTTTATTAAAGGAAGTGGATTTAGTTCTTGTTAAATTTCTCTTTTAAATGTGATTTCTTCTATTATCGCTTTGGGGGAGACTGATTAGAAGGTTTGTTAAGTCTCCCAGATGGGGTTTTCATTTAATTGTGTGGGTTGTCATAATATGTTAGTCAACCTTTGGATAGCCTTGGGTAGTGTGTCTTAATGTATCCAGTTAGAAACAGTTTGGTTAACATGAATGAGATGTGTTGACTTTATGTCATGGATAGGGATTTAATATCCTTAGGTTGTACTTGTGTACCCTTGGCTTGTGGGGTTATTCCACGTATTGTCTTAGAGGAGTGGCTTGCAATGAGGGTTGACACACAAAGTGGTGCCAGGGTAACTCATTGTAAGTTAGTTAATCCGGTGATAATAGAAATAAACTGATTGGAGGAATAGGTAGTATCAAACACTTAATAAGACTAATTTTTCCTTGCTCATGGACGCAAGGGACTGTATAGACTTGGGATGGGACGAGAAGGCCTAAAATGGAAAAATTGTTAAAGTTTGTCTTTATGAGAGATAACTGATTCCGCATTGGTTTGCATGAGGGGCCGAGAGTCGTTAGAGGTTTCCAGGATATCCTGAGATGGGGGCTGGGACCTAGGAAGACGTACTAGGATAACCCGTGTAACATTGTGATGACACTTAGATCCTAAGTTAGTAGTATGTTTGTATCAGTGATGTAATTGATTATTTAACTCTGGAAGCATTGTAACAATTGTGTTAAGTGATGTTGTATTTGTATTTGATTAAGTTCAGTTATGTATTAGCATGTGTCTAAAGGTAGATGGTCTTGTATAGGAATCCATGTTACTATCTCCTAGCATGGGGGATGAGCCTTCGAGTATCACTTGGTTGGGTGGAACATGCACCTTACTCCACTGGGTTTTCTTCTTGTTCGTGTGGATGAGATTTCATGTTGGAGAGCTCATGGGATCCAGTTACTTTTCAAGTTTCATTCATTTTAGTTGAATCTTGTAATTTATTATCCCTCATTTGTTATCAAGGTGGAATATGTAATATGTAACCATGCTTATTGGATGTACCTCATTTGGGGAATGAGAGTTGTAATCTTATTGTTAAATTATGTTATTTGAAATCAAGTGGTATCTCTTATTCTTTGATGTAATTTATCATGTATATAATGTATGTGTTCTTAATTTCTTAAGTAATTAAATGTTATGGTTTCAATTCATGTTTCTTGTTTGGGTTTTAAAATAATCTCAGTAGTATAACCTTAGAGGTTGTTGGCAATGGGTAAAATGAACTTGCATTTTAATTCTACTTAAACAAAAAAAATAAAAATTGTGTGTTTGAGTAGTTAATTGCAACTTCCTCTACAGTTGTGTGGCAGTGCGTTAGACATGGTATTAGAGACCAAGTTTAAACAATGGGTACTTTGGGACTATGATGAAACCATTAAGCTTTTAGTGGTGTAGGTTTTAAGTTATGTACCTTTCCTAATACCTTGATGTGTCTGTGGAGGATTATGCCTCCCAGACATGAAAGAGGTAGAGGGCGTGGACGTGGCTATGTAGGCGGTCGCGATGGGAGTCAACATGAATCTCCTCATGTTTCACCTATTCTAGATTAGGAAGAACATCGAGCATCGCAGAATGCCCTAGGGGGTAGTGATCGACAATAGAATCCTCCAGGGATTGAGGTTGTTCGTACAACACTTGAGGAGGCATCAACGCTTCAGAGATGCATATGAGCGATCTACTCAGGGCACATCCACTATTGTATGATGGAGCAGGCACTAGGTTAGAGGCTAAGACTTGGCTTATAGACCTTGATAGGTGCTTTTCTATGTATCCTTACAACAATAATACCAAAGTGGGTTGCACTATCATGCATCTGTAATGGTTCGCATCCACATGGTGGAGGCTAGAGGAGCAGAAGGTCCACATTGATATTAATTAAGTATCTTGGGAGATTTTTCTAGAGCGGTTCAAAGCTCTTTTCATATCCGAGCACTGGCATCAGTGTCAAGACAATGAGTTTCACGCTTTGCGTCAGATGGCCTTGTCAGTTGAGTAGTATGAGTGACACTTCTACGAGCTCAAATAATTTGCAGGGATAGGAGATGATGAGGGGATGTTGGTTCACCACTTTGTCAGGGGCTTAAACGCCCGTCTTAGCAGAGGTGTGAGGGTTTTCAAACCCAAAACCATGGAGATAGTGGTGGAGAAAGCACGTCTAGTAGAGGAGAATCTGGCCATGGCATTGGGAGGCCACATGGGTGTTCAGATAGGCAATAGTTCAATAGTAGGGTCTAGTGCTCGAGGAGGTCAGCCTCAAGGAGGTGCACCTTCCAGGGCTTAGCAACGACCTTCAAAGAGTGGTCAACAACGGTAGCAGGTTTCTTAGGGGAAACGTTAAGGTTTCCAACAGAGGAAAGGGGACAGGAATTGGAGGCGTATGAAATGCTTCAGCATTGAGCAGCCGACATAGAGTTCTCAGTCAACTTTTAGGGGTAGTGCGCAGTAGTCTAGCACACCACCTAGAGGTAGGGGCTATGTCAGAGGTACTAGATGTTTTGCATGTGGCCAACAGGGTCATATAGCTAGAATGTGTCCCAACAGGGGCACATCTAGTTTTTCTCAGGGACCAGTGGCATCTGAGCTGACAGTTGGAGATGTAGGTAGAGGGAATCGTGTCAAACTCCTTCATTTCTTCTTCCATCATGACGCGATGTAGTATGGGTGTGGTAAGGCAAGTCGATAGGTGGCAGGTTGAGTTAGCCTCAGGTGGGAGAGTCGCATCCCATTCCCTTGTACCAGAGTGTAGATTGGAGGTTGGACCTCTCCATACTACAATGGACCTCTGAGTTATTCCATTGGGTTCTTATGACGTTATTATAGGGATGGATTGGTTAGAGGCACATAGTGCGGTCATAGATTGTTGACATAAGTTGATTTGATGCATTGAAGCATCTGGCCGAGAAGTAGAGATAGTGGGAGTTCAGAGGCCTATTTCCTTAAGGGTCATCTCAGCTATGTAGTTGAGAAGGTGTGTGTGTTAGGGTTGCCAATTATTCACTATTACAGTGGATGATTTGGATTTAGGAGGTGGAGGAGAGAAAGTCTCTCTTGATAGTTACCCCATTCTTCAAGAATATTTTGATGTATTTCCAGATGAGATTCTAGGGATTCCACCTCAGAGGGACATATACTTCAAGATAGACCTTGTACTTGGATCAAAACCCATTTCATGAGCTCCTTATCGTATAACCACCCAGGAGCTGTAAGAGCTTCATTTGCAGCTTGATGAATTGTTAGAAAAGGGTTTCATTCACCCTAGTGTTTCTCCATGGGGAGCATCAATTATCTTCGTGAAGAAGAAGGATGGTTCACTTCAGCTATGTATTGGTTACCGACAGTTGAACAAAGTGACCATCAGAAATCGATATCCACTTCCTAGGATTGATAATCTATTTGATCAAATCAAGGGTGCCATGATCTTTTTGAAAATTGATCTCAACTCGAGATATCATCAGCTTTGTATCTTCAACTCGGACATCCATAAGATAGTGTTTCAAATGCAGTATGGTCACGATGAGTTCACAGTAGTACCATTCGGCTTGATGAATGCACCTTCTGTGTTAATGAGTCTGATGAATGAGGTATTTCGTATGTACTTAGATAGATTTTTCCTTGTGTTCCTTGATGAAATTTTGATATACTCTAGGACAGTGGTAGAGCATGAGGAACATTTGCAGTAGGTATTATAGTGTTTATGGGATAATCAGCTTTATGCTAACCTGTCGAAGTGTGAATTCTTCAAGACTGAGGTACAGTACCTTGGTCATGTGATCTTAGGGGAAGGTATTTCAGTGGATCCTACAAAGATCCAAGCGATCTCAGATTGGCCTGCACCCACAAATGTGGCAGAGATATGTAGCTTTATAGGGCTAGTGGGTTATTACAAGCGTTTTGTGCAGGGCTTTTTGAGAATAGGGTATCCTATCACCTCCCTTTAAAGGAAAGGGAACATGTTTGTGTGGTCAGAGAAATGTGAGGAAACATTTCAGAATCTTAAGGAGAAGCTGACTAGTGCACCAATACTTGCGATACCTAATATGACTGGGGACTTTGTAGTTTGTACAGATGCGTCCTTGGAGGGATTAGGTGCAGTGTTGATGCAGGAGGGTCGTGTCATTGCATATGAGTCATAGAAGCTCAAGGATCATGAGCTGAACTACCCCACACATGATCTTGAGTTGGTGGCAGTTTTTCATGCATTGACGAGATGGAGGCATTTCCTTCTTGGCCATAGGTTTGAGTTGCATAGTGATCACAAAAGCCTTCAATATATTTTCATGCAACCCAACCTTCATGCTAGGCAGAGGCATTGGATGGAGTTTCTCTACAAATATGACTTCGAAGTGAAGTGTATCCAGGGAAAGGATAATGTCGTAGCGGATGTACTTAGTAGGCAGAGACATGAGATATCTAAGTTGACTCTTGTTGTAGATTTGCAGAGTCAAGTTCTTTCTTCCCTTCCAGCGGATAGTTGGTATCAGGAGGTTAGGATAGAGATTGAGGCAGGTAGACCCCTTGAGGGTAGGTATTCATGATATTCTCTGGATTCAGATGAGATATTGAGGCACATGGGATGCATATACATTCCTTCATCAGGTGATTTTTGCACCTTGGTCATGACTGAAGCACATCGTGCACCTTATTTAGCCCATCCAGGGGTGAAGAATATGCATGCAGATTTGCGTCAGTTGTATTTCTAGCCAGGGATGAAGTACAATATACTGCATCATCTGTAGCTAGAGTGTTCATGGAGGACATAGTGAGGTTACATGGTATTCCACATTAGCTTATTTTTGACAGGGATCTAGTTTTCACCTCATCTCTTTGGACTTCATTACAACATGTGATGGGGACACAGTTAAACTCTAGTTCAACTTATCACCCAGAGACAGATGGATAGACCGAGAGGGTCAATCAAATCCTTGAGGATATGTTATGTATGTATGTGATGGACCAGCAGACATGATGGGAAGATTATCTCTATTTGGTAGAGTTTGCTTATAATAATGGTTTCCAGAGTTCTATTGGCATGCCTCCATTCTAGGCATTGTATGGGCGACCATGTCGTACTCCCTTGAGTTGGGATCGATTGGAGGATAGAGTAACTTTGGGTCCTGAGATGTTACAGGATATGGAGTAGCAGGTGGATAGGATTAGAGAGCACTTGGTGGCAGCATAGGATAGGCAGAAGAAGTATACAGATGCACATAGAGTGGATTATCAATTTTTTGTGGGCGATAGAGTCTTCTTGCAGGTGTGTCTGTGAAAGAGTCCAATCCAATATGGGAAGGGCTCTAAGTTGGTGCCTCGCTTTGTTGGACCCTTCAAGATACTCGAGAATATTGGTCCACTTGCTTACCGTCTTGCCTTACTGCCCAATCTCTTGCGTATTCATGATGTATTTCATGTTTTAGTTCTTCAGCCATACCATCCAGACATTTCTCATGTCCTTTATTGGAATGCATTACAAGTAGAGGATGGGAAGCTGGCTTTGGATCCCATGGTCGTAATGGCGCATAGAATGCTTGCTCCTCAAGGGTGAGATGTTGATCAGGTTAGGGTCTAGTGGGATCCTAGGGATGATACATCATCCACTTGGGAAGATGCAGCTAGAATGAGGGAGCTCTATCCCTATTTTTCGCAGGCTTCCAAGAGTAAGCCTGACCCTAGGGGGGAGGATGTAGCACCCCTCCATTTTTGTTCTTTTGATCAGACAGTTTTCTTCTTTGTTATGCTTTGTTTCTATTAATACTTTGACTATAGTACTTGGTTACTATTTGATCGCTAATTGTAAAGTGATGTGAATGTTATGTTTTGATGTGATGGTATTTTATTCTGATGTTATCATTATGGCATGCTTTGGATTAGCTTAGCAGATATTTGAATTAATGATGCTTTATGCTTTTGATTATATTATAGATGTTAGATTTGTCAGTTAGTAATATTGTATTGGTGAAGGGGACAGGATTGCACCACTCACTTGTGAGTGCCTTGTGATTTCACGATTTCCTCTTCACAGTCTGTTTTATTATGATATATATGTATACATGTTCGATATACTCTTTGTTCACAGGTTGATAGGTATAGGACATTGACTCCACCTAGTTTCACAGGTTTGAGCGTGTCCATTGGCCAACGGTATTTCATTGGGAGATAGTTGCTAGGTTTTTCATGCCAAGTCATCACCCTAGTCACAGTGTATCATCGGGTTGTAGATGGGTTTAGTTGTTATAATGTTGTTCATTTCACCTTGGTTATTATTTAATTTCAAGTTATAAAGGTAAATAAATGGCTTATGTAGTTAAGTTATTGATTAAATAAATCTGGTCATAATGTTAGAAATGCTATTTAATTTATTAATTAATTTAATTTAATTAATAAAATAATCTAATCTTGGATTAGATTTATTTTATTGATTAATTAAATTAATTGTGTTGAATTGAATTAAGTTATTCATTTTGGAATTAATAGATATTTTGATTGAAATTGGAAAAATGAAAATATATTTTAATTTGCATTTTTTTGAAAATTAGAATATAAAAGAAATTTAAGATATTTACTATTTTGTTTTTGAAAATTTATGAGGGTGGTTGGATAGATATTTCATTTTTTTTCTATTATTGGGATTTTGATGGAGTTTTTTGGAGAGAGGATGAAAAATTGAAAAAAAAAAGGAGGAAAGTAATTTCTGGTTTGGTTTTGGGATTTGGAGAAGTAAGTTGGATTTCTTGGAGGAGCTGGAATCAGAAGAAGAATTCATAACACCATTGACAACCTTTCAAAATTTTGGGAAAACTAGGTTTTCTTCCTATTAATTAGTTTTCATTTTGAAAGGTTTCACAATTTTTGTTATGCTAATTGAAAATATTTAAACTCTGTTTGATTTACAAGAAAAACCTAGGTTAAATCTTGCTTCAAAACTTAAAACCTCATTCTTGAAATGAACTTCTTCAAAAAATTGCATTATGGTTATAAATGATTCATTCTAAAATTTATTTGCTCAATTTGTTTGTGAAATCATTAATCTAAGTATATATTCTTATATAATATATATATATATATAATTTTATATTTGTGCATGTGTTAAGCTGGTGATTTTTTTTTAAAATGGAAAAAAAAAAATTCACCCCTCGCAAAATCACGGATTAAAAATCCATAGGGGTTTTAAGAAATTATTTTTTTTTGTAAGAAAAAAATTAAAATTGAGTTTATGGGGAGTCGTGCCCAGTGCGTCCCCCATGCCTGCTACCGCCATCACCGCCCAAACTAGGGATGGCTGTGTGTAAACACAATCATCACCCCTTTTGGGGGTGTCGACTGTGTTTACACATAGTCACCCCCAATAATGGGGTCGGCTATGTGTAAACACAGTCGACCGATCAGTGTGCTTGGCGCACACGGCCCTAGAAAATGCGCTTTGACTTTTGTAATTTCTTTTTTTTTAAAGATTAAAATATATTTTAATATTTTCAAAATTATATTTTTATAATATTAAAATATTAATATATATTAGTTAGTAAAATATGTATTAATATTTAATATTATATTATATAATATTAAAATATTAACATATATAAATATTAAATAATTAAATATATATATGGATAAGTATATATATATATATCATATGAGGATATATATATTATGTATATATATATGTATATTAATATATATATAGTTGAGTTATCAATTTTATTATATGTATATATACATTTAAATATATACGTATATTAAAATTGTTGATTTTAAAATGTCATGATTTAATTATAATTGAGGAATTTAAAATATTGTGTTCATAGTCAAATTATTGATTTTATTTTAAAAATAATATATTTGAAAGGAAAAATATTGGATTTAAATGTAATGTGTTTAATAGTGAGATTAATTGATTTTAAAATGATTTATTTTGCAAAGGACCAATTGCTATTTTTAAATGATAGGTTCTGGATCATAGAAGTAAATGTTTATTATTAATTAAGAGAAATTAGGGAATTATATATATGGTTAAATTTTATTCTTTGTCTGAAAGAGACATAATTTAATTAGTTTTATTGCGGAAATAAACTATTGAATTTTATTAAAGGAAGTGGATTTAGTTCCTGTTAAATTTCTCTTTTAAATGTGATTTCTTCTATTATCGATTTGGGGGAAATTGATTAGAAGGGTTGTTAAGTCTTCTAGATGGGGTTTTCATTTAATTGTGTGGGTTGTCGTAATATGTTAGTCAACCTTTGGATTGCCTTGGGTAGTGCATCTTAATGTATCCAGTTAGATACCCGGTTATCACGAATGAGATGTGTTGAATTTATGTCATGGATAAGGATTTAATATCCTTAGGTCACACTTGTGTACCCTTGGGTTGTGGGGTTATTCCATGTGTTTTATTAGAGTGGCTTACAATGAGGGTTGACACATAAAGTGGTGCCAGGGTAACTCATTGTAAGTTAGTTAATCCAGTGATAACATAAATAAACTGATTAGACGAATAGGTAGTGTCAAACACTTAATAAGATTAATTTTGCCTTGCTCATGGATACAAGGGCTTGTAAAGACTTGGGATGGGATGAGAAGGCCTAGAATGGCAAGATCACTATCTTGTCTTTACAAGAGATAACTGATTCTGCATTGGTATGCATGAGGGGCCGAGAGTCATTAGAGGTTTCCAGGATATCTCGAGATGGGGGCCAGGGCCTAGGAAGACTTACTAGGATAACCCATGTAACATTGTGATGACATTTCTCCTAAGTCAACAGTATGTTTGTATCAGTGATGCAATTGATTATTTAACTCTGGAAGCATTGTAACCATTGTGTTAAGTGATGTTGTATTTGTATTTGATTTAGTTTAGTTATGTATTAGCATGTGTCTAAAGGTAGATGTTCTTGTTTAGGAATCCATGTTACTATCTCCTAGCATAGGGGGTGAGCCTTCGGGTATCACTTGGTTGGGTGGAATGTGCACCTTACTCTGTTGGGTTTTCTTCTTGTTCGTATGGATGAGATTTCCTGTTGGAGAGCTCGTGGGATCCAGTTACTTTTCAGGTTTAATTCATTTCAGTTGAATCTTGTAATTTATTATCCCTCATTTGTTATCGAGGTGGAAGATGTAATATATAACCATGCTTATTGGATGTACCTCATTTGGGGAATGAGAGTTGTAATCTTATTGTTAAATTATGTTATTTGAAATCATGTGGTATCTCTTATTATTTTATGTAATTTATCATGTATGGAATGTATGTGTTCTTAATTTCTTAAGTACTTAAATGTTATGGTTTCAATTCATGTTTCTTGTTGGGGTTTTAAAGTAATCTCAGTCTCGTAACCTTAGAGGTTGTTGACAATGGGTAATGAACTTGCATGTTAATTATACTTAAACAAAAAAATTTGTGCATTTGAGTAGTTAATTGCAACTTCCTCTAGGGTTGTGTGGCAGGGGATTACAGAAAACAAGATCTTTGCATTGTGTTATGAGTTCAGATAGTCACCCTGGATAGAAATTATACACGAGGGATTACTCTTGTTTCTACACTGAGTGCATTGTAGAAAAATATCATGCATGCAACAACTAATAACTTGGATATGTTAGTAAATTTGATATGATGCCACTATTTGTTTCAGAAACATACAATGAAAATAAGGAATAAATATTTCAAGACATTCCTTTGATTTCAATTGTTTATGACCATATTTCAGGATTGGTTAGAAAAGTTAGATGTGGAAGCTTTCAATAATTTAAATATTATATATATATATATATATATATTTAATGATCTTTAAAGTCTAGAGACATTTCTAATTTTTTTAGAATTTTTTTGTGTAAATCTGGTGTTCAGGAGATGTTTTTGCAGTCATAGCAAAGCTTGGAAACATAGAAAGTGTTAGCTATTATTTACTGTGTTAAACAGAAGAGAGGAATAAGCTAACACAACCTGAAACAAGCAATGGAATTTTATTTCCCACAGATGAGTTTGAATTTAAAATTATATATATATTGTATACATGTGTACAGTACATTAAAAAAATTAAATATATATTGTACAAACCTTTCGAGCACAAAAAATTTGTACACGTTCACATGTCTTACCTTAGGTTCATGTTTACCATGCAGGTTCTGTTGTAGTGCACGGGATATATCTAAAAAAAGTAAAAGTTGTTCAACATGGGATTCATTTTGTTGAACATCAATTTGATAACAAGGTATATCAATATAGTCACCTAATAATTGCTACCACCCTACATCTTCATGTAGTTCTGGACATGCACATTGTAATACCCCTTGTGTTGCTGATGCTTTCTAGATACTCTTTTGTGTTGAGTTCTATACTTGGGTTTATAATGGTGATTATTTCACTGATTTGATTTGTGTGGATTTACAGTTTAGTTTGGTTGGATGCACTTGATACTACTTATGTTGATTTATGATATATGATTTGATACTAGGCTTATGTTGATTTATGATACATGATTTGTGGTGTTTGTACTATCTAGATATGTAATCATTTTTATGTGATGTTGTGTTGATGTTATGGTTTAATGCTTGTTTATGGATTATGATATATATGCTAGTGGGTCTTAGTGAAAGGATGGAAAGAATCACTCGTTCATGATTTCCCTGCTATGTCGTGACTACCTTTCATAGTGTGCATGTATTGGAGATTTATATGTACTTGATGTTGTTTCATGTAGGTTGCAGGTACTGGACACCGACTCCACCTACGTGTCAGGTCTGAGCATGTCCCACAAACCCAATGGGTATGAAGTTGAAAAGGAGTTTATAAGAAAGTGTCCCTATCCAAGTTGTCATCCCTGTTGTTGTGTCTAACGCTGTCGTTGTCCATGACCTTGTCTTCATTTTGCATGGTATTATGTTATTCATTTATTTTAATCTTTGTTTTATGTGTCACTAATTAATTTTTATGTTTGATATTTCTTGGTAGATTATCAATTTTGTTTAATTGATATAATTAAATAGTAGGTAAATGTGGTTAAGTTAATTTCTAAATTTAAATTTATTAAGTTTTAAAAAGTGTTAAATTAAATGTTGTTTATTTAATTAGAATAAATAAATAAAGTAGATAATATTGTAATAATTATAAATTGCTATTTGTAAAAGTGAATAAAATAAATTGTTAGAAACCCATGATCAGATTTGCAAACCGAAAATACCTTCCACAAAAGAGAAAATCAGAAAAAGCATAGAGGTTGCAAAAAGATGTGCAACATTAATTATTCAAGAATTCAATTAATTACAAGATATGATTTGCTTTATAAAAGCAAAGATGCAAACCTAATCTTATTTTGAGCAACAAGATAGCTCGATAAGATAAAGATGAAAGCCTAAAACTTAGGAATTAAATAATTACCTAAGTAAACTTATGCAAAGTGTAATTAATAATTAATTACACCAACACCCCATAAGTGCAACTTAGGGAGAAGTAGATTATTATGCAAATATGAGTCCCGACAACAAGGCCTAATCAGGTACTCATGTACAAATGCAAAGAGAGATAAACCCCCCTCAGTGAGATGAACTGCTGTGAAGAAACATTGGAAGAACTTTGATGAAGCAACACTGGAACCCCAAATCCGGCAAGCAAGAAAAGATACTTCTGTTTGCAAAATACCAATCAGAATCACAAATGCAACAGCAGACCCGATGCCAAGGAACACTGGAAACTCACATACTGGATCAACTCTGGAATCTGTGAACAACAGTAGATGAAAGGATGAATGGACCCATAATGGTGACAAATCTGGAAGCTGTGTCTCGAAGCCAATGCCAAACTGAAACTAAAACTACCCATAGGACGAGTACCATCAAGATTCTGGAACATTAACCATAAAACCATGGCCTTCAAATGAGAAAGATCTGAACCAATGTGGATCAAGAACTATAAAATCCCAATGTGAAGTGTGAACTGAAACAAACCAACGATGTGTCCAGCTAAGCAAGAAAGAAGCTAAAAGGAGACAACAGAAACCAGACAAACTCATGCGAGTTGTCACCAATCATGAAAGATGGATGCAATAACCCCCCTTAATGGAACTTTATCTCAGTTCATTTATTACAATAACCCAATGATTGTAAAAGGAGATAATGCAAAACATGCATAAACTACAGAGAAAATGCAAACCTAGTGCATGAAAACAAAAATGAGTGCATGCACAAACCAATGTTCACATCTGCCTCCATGATGAAAAATCTTCAAATTTGATTTCTGAAAAATCTGTTTATAATGAGTAGACAAAAACAGAAACTCAAAAAAATTTTGAAGCAAAAAATAAAACCTAGAAATCGTTTTTTGATCCAGGAAGCAGAAGATGATTTTTTTTTTTTAAAACCTTTAGCTAGGTGAAAAAATGACATGCGATGGTTTTTGTGCAGCTATTTTCTTCAGATCTGTGAAAGAAATCAAAAAATTGAAAGATACCCAGATCGGATTTCGACCCTGGCTACAAAACCCAGAAATTGTTTTTCCTACAACTGAGTGGAAGCTAGATTTATGAAGCAAAACTAAAAATGGCTCTAATAAAAAATGACTTTCATCAAACCTCAATCTTTTCCAATGCTCTGAATCGAATGGAAAAACTTGATTTGATCCAAAATGCTGCATAAATATACTCAAGGAGAAAAACCCTTGAGGGACCTCGAACAAACTCTGCAATGAATCTCTCCAGAAATTTGAGAAGGGGCTGCAAATCAAGGCTCTGATACCATGTTAGAAACCCATGATCATATTTTCAAACCGAAAAGACCTTCCACAGAAGAGAAAATCAGAAAAAGCACAGAGGTTGCAAAAAAGAAAAAGCACAGAGGTTGCAAAAAGATGTGCAACATTAATTATTTGAGAATTCAATTAATTACAAGATATGATTTGCTTTATAATAGCAAAGATGCAAACCTAATCTTATCTTGAGCAACAAGATAGCTCGATAAGATAAAGATGAAAGCCTAAAACTTAGGAATTAAATAATTACCTAAGTAAACTTATGCAAAGTGTAATTAATAATTAATTACACCAACATAAATTAATGATTTGTATGAATTTTTTATTAAATATTAAGTTGAGGATAATTATTAAATTAAGAGATTTTATTTATGAGAGATAACTATGATTTTTAAATCAAATAAAAAAATAAAAAGCAGAAGATTTCATTAAAATGAAAAAAAGAAAAGAAAAGAAGAAAAATAATGAATGCATGTTTAGTTCTTTTCGAAAATTAGAAAAACATTGGAAACTTGCTTCTTTTATGGATTTTTTTGAAAAGGAAAAGAGTTTATTTTTAATTAATTGAAAAAGAGGAGAAGTTTTCTAAACTTGTGATTTTGGTGGGGGTGAAGAAAATTGTGTACAAAAATTATTTTGGTTTTACATCTTTCTCTATAAGAAAATTGATACAAAATTGGGTTTTAAAGAAGAAATTGAAAAGTTCTAAGGAAAGGAGGAGAATTCGTGAAGGGTGTTACACACATGGATGAAAAAATGGAGACTAGATAGTGATGATCATAAATTTTTTTTGCATGTTATTACAGAGTGGGTTGAACCAGAATGTTTGAGTTAGATTATATCCATGATTTTCAAGTTCACTTGTAAATGTATACATGTTCAAGTGAGAACTTATAGTAACCTGTTTGAACTATGGATTGTTTTAGTTACTTATAATAATATATGTTGATGACAAGTATTTTAAATTTGGTTGGACACAAATTAGTGGTTGAAACACACTGGGACCCTTAAATTGAGTAGAAATTTCCAATTACATATTTTTTCCATGAAATTCAAGTACTTTTTCAAGAATCTTTGATTTCATTTGAAAGTTCAACTCCACTTATAGCTCATCATCTCTCACTTTTTTTTCTTGCATATGTAAACTCATATATGCAATACTTTTTCAATCTAATGAATTTTTTTAAACTCATTTTGCCTAAATTCCTTATCATCTATTTCCAATTGCATTTGTGAACCTAGTGATTTTTTTAAAAATCATTTTTCCTAAATTCCAATTATATGTACATATTTGTTCCATGGGATTCTTAAGTTCAAGAATCTTTGATTTCATTTGAAAAAAGTTAGATACTCCACTTATAGCATCATCTCTCACTTTTTTTGCTTGCATGTGTAAACTTATTTGCAATAATTGTTCAATCTAGTGAAGTTTTTTAAACTCATTTTTCCCAAATTCCTTATCATCTATTTCCAATTGCATTTGTAAACCTAGTGAAGTTTTTAAAAATCATTTTGCATAAATTCCAATTATATGTACATATTTGTTCCATGGAATTCTTAAGTTCAAGAATCTTTGATTTCATTTGAAAGTTCAACTACACTTATAGCAACATCTCTCACTTTTTCTGCTTGCATGTAAACTCATATATATGCTTTCAATTCTTGTTTGAAACCTAGTGAAGTTTTTTAAAATCATCTTTCCTAAATTACAATTATATACAACTTATATTTGTTCCATGGAATTCTTAAGTTCAAGAATCTTTGATTTCATTTGAAATTTCAACTCCACTTATAGCTAGAAAAGTTATTATAGAGGGGGAGACAATTCTATAGGGAGAGGTATATATACTAGCACTTGCACCTAAAGGAGGTTCAAGGAATACACTGATAGAAAGCTAAATGTCTGTCAATATGTTAGAGAGTATGTGTTTTTGGATGTGCTGCAAATTCTAGTTGCATGTGGTGCAATTAAACAATTAATAATAAGTGTTAAATAATGGAATGAAATAAATTTAGACATATCTAGATTTCTTTAAAGAAATTAAGTATTATCTAATTATAAAATATTTACATACTGATTTAAAACATAAATCAATGCAAATAAAAAAATAAAGTTACCATTGAATTGACAAAATATACTGCAAATGGAAATAGAATGTTCCCATCCAGTTGCCAAATCAATATTTATATGACTTCTATGTGAAAACTAAGATTTTGGAGGCTTTTACCTAATATTTAAAGGATTTTACCATTAAAATGTAGATGGTTTACCATTAAATGGTAGTTGAAACTTGTTTTCCAATGACTCAATAGTGGTTTTTAGGCATGAGACTTATTTCAGCCTCAAATCTCACAATATACATGTAGCTTATTGGCTAATAAAGAGAGAAAAACTCAAAAGATAGAGAATGAGAGGAGAAAAATTAAGATAGATATATATTGAGAGAGAGAGAGATAGGGATAGAGATTGAAAGAGAAAGGAATAGACAAAGAAAGAGAGCATGAGAGAGAAATATAAGAGATACATGGGAAAAGAGAGAGAAAATGGAAACTATCTTTTGATTGGTCATTTCATGTCAACAATCCAAGGATGACATGTTTCCTTGGGGAGTTATGCTCAAGGTAGCATGTCATTTGATTAAGGATGTGATAATTCACCTTTAAGACCTCTTCAATGTACCCATTGCACACTTAAGAAGACAAACATATAGAGAGAGAAAGAGGAAGTAAGAGAAAAGGGAGACAGATATAGAGATAATATATAGATAGGTGGAGAGAGAAAAAAGAGAAAGAGAGCAAGAGAGAGGGAGAAAAATGAGACAAAGGAGGAGAAAGAGATGAAGATAGATAAAGAGAGGGGAACAAAGATAGAAATAAAGGGATAAAAAAGAGGGATAGGGAGAGAAAAAGAGAGAAGAGAGAAAAAAAGATGGAGATAGAGATAGAGAGAGAAAGAGATAAATAGAAATAGAGAGATAAAGAGGGAGACAAAGAGATATAGAGACATAAGTAGAGATATATAGGAATAAAGAGGGAAAAAGAAAGAGGTAGAGATAGTGAGGGAGATAGAGAAAAATAGATAAAGGAAAAGAGAAAGAGAGAATAGGAGAGAGACATAGATAGAGATAGTCACATATATCTCTCTATCTCTCTCTTCCCATAAATCTCTATCTCCCCCTATTTCTCTCCCCCTCTCACCATCTCTAATTCTCTTTGTTTGTCTATCTCTTTGTCTCTCTCTCCATATGCTCCCATATCTATGTCTCCTTATATCTCTATCTCTCTATCACTACATCTCACCAGATCTATATATCTTTATCTCTCCCTCTCCCTCTTCCTCTATATCTCTCTAAACATGTCTCACACTCGCTATCCATCCATATATCTCCCTCTCTATATATTTATCTCTTCCATATCTATTTATCCTTCTCTCCTCTCTTTCTTTATCTCTTCGTCTCCTTCTCTCCATATCCCTCTCCTTCTCCTTCTCTATCTCCATACCTATCTCTATCTTCCTATCTATCTCTATCTCCTCATCCTTCTCTCTTTCTCTTCCCCCCTTTACCTCTCCCTCTTTTTATCCCTACTTCTCCCTCTCTCTCCTTCTCTCCTTATTGCAAACATAACATGATCCTGTTGGTAATGGAGCTTGATTATCTTCCTAATTCAAAGTTTTCATTTCAATCACCCTCTATCCATCCATCTATCTCTCTCTCTCTATCTCTCTTTATATATTTATCTCTTCCATCTCTATATATCCTTCTCTCCTCTCTCTCTCTTTATCTCTCCCTTTCCTTCTCTCCTCTCACTATCCCTCTCCCTCTCCTTCTCCTTCTCCATCTCCATCTCCATCTCCATCTTCATCTCTGTCTTCCTATCTATCTCTATCTCCTTACCCCTCTCTCTCTCACTCTTCCCCTTCTAACTCTCCCTCCCTTTCTATGTCTCTCCCTCGCCCTCTATCTATATAGAGCTATATCTCCCTCTCTCCCTCTCTACATATCGCTCTCCCTCCCTCACCCCTCTTCTTTCTCTCCCTCTTCTACCTATCTCTCTCCCTCTCTCCCCATCTTCTCTCTCCATCTCTCCCCCTCTTATCTACCTCTCCTTTACCTATTTCTCTCCCTTTCTCTCCCTCTCTCTCTATCTCACCTCTCTCTCTATCTCTCCCTATCTCTCCCTCCTTCACTCCCTCCCCATCCCCCTATTTATCTCTCTATATCTACCTCTATCTCCCTTTCTCTACCATATATCTCTCTATCTCTCTTTCTCTTCCCATATATCTCCATCTCCCCCTACTTCTTTCTCCATTTCTCTATCCCCCCATATTTCTCTCTCCCTCTCACCATCTATTTTTTACCTATCTCTAATTCTCTTTTTTTATCTATCTCTTTGTCTCTCTCTCCATATCCTCCCCTATCTATATCTCCTTATATCCCTATCTCTCTATCACTCTATCTCACCATCTATATCTCTTTATCTCTCCCTCTCCCTCTCCCTCTCCCTCTCCCTCTCCCTCTTCCTCTATATCTCTCTATCTCATTCTCTCTATCTCCCTATCTCTCTTTGTATTTATCTCTTAGGATCTACCTATATCTCTCTATCTATTTGCATCCCTCTTCCTCCCTTGCTCTTTCTTCATCTCTACCTCTATTTTCCTCTCTCCCCCTTTATCTCTAGACATGTCTCCCTCTCTCTATCCATCCATATATCTCCATCTCTATCCCTCTCTATATATTTATCTATTTCATCTCTATATATCCTTCTCTTCTCTCTCTCTCTTTATCTCTCCCTCTCCTTCTCTCCTCTCCATATCCCTCTCTTCCTTCTCAATCTACATATCTATCTCTATCTCCTTACCCCTCTCTCTCCCCCTCTCCCTCTTGCCCCTCTATCTCTCCCTCTTTCTATCCCTACCTCTCCCTTTCTCTCTCCCTCTCTCCTTTTTGCAAACATAACATGAGCCTATTGGTAATGGAGCCTAATTATCTTCTTGATTCAAAGGTTTTATTGCAATCATGTTTGGATCCCTATAAGTGGGTGCATAGTTTATTTGAAGCTATCAATTTCCCATTGAGACCTTTGTTGCACAAACAACATCATTTGCTAAATGGCCTACCAATTGATCTCATGTACTACATAAATGTATACAAAAAATAGACCAAAATTTATCCTAATTAACCTTCCACACTTCTTTGGCATACCTATTGCACACTAAGGTGTAATTGTTAGTATTTATATGCATATGGGAAAAAAATAAAATTAAAATGATATGTCGGCCAAGGATTCGAGCAGATGTTGGCCAAGAGTCTTTTCAAACCAACTTGACCAACATTTTTTAACATAATTTTGAAGGGGTTTGATTGAACTAGGGTTTTCTCGAACCCCCATTCGACCGAACGGGTCTTAGGGGGTTCGAGCGGATAGTGCTTCGATTGAACCCACCTTTTCCTCCCTTCTCCCCCTCTAGCACCAAAAATATCTAGAATTTTTCCCTTCAAAGCTTGAGTTGAGGATGAAAATGGCGGAGATTTCATAGAACCAATTGGATGATGGTAGTCTTCAGAACGAGCTATCCAACAAATATAATTTTAATATGTTTTGGTTTTAATATGTATTTTTTTTTTTAGTTTTATTAAACATAGGTTTTTCACTAAAAATCAAGCTCTCTATTCTGCACATGTGGAAAAATAGCAGATTATCAAAATAAAATTCTGAAAAAATATGTGCAGGCTAGGTATTGATGTCTTTGATCTAGTAAAAAAATGAATTTTGATACATACAAAAAAAGTTATGTTGTATACGGTCTGCCTATGTCTAAATTGTAATTGGTTTGTCTTTGAAACTTGATGAAGGGAAAAATATTCAATAAAACACTATGAAACCAAATGAAAGGGCTAGATATCATAGTTACAAATCTAAATTAAAAAAAATAAAAAATAATCCTTCATGGAAAAAACAGTGAGCATCACTCCTTAAAAATGGTGTTTATCGAAAATAGCTAGTTTTCAAAGGATATGGAAAAAGAAGTGCAATATGATTCCAAAATTTTTGAAAAAAATATATTTAGAATATATAGACAAAATGCCACAAATCACTAGTTGGCATCATCTTCAAATTCCTCAAGGTTTAGCTGCTATAGGTGCACAAAAGTGAAAATTTAGTTAGAAAAAATAAGTTCAGTGTCTAGTTTGGCCAAAAATTGTAAACCAATATTGTGGGATAACCCAATTTGAAAATCTCCTTATATGTTAATTGTTGGTTTGGTATGGAGTCTTTAATTATTGTCCTTTTTTTTCAAATTTGAAATCTTGATATCATGCCTTCAATTGCAGAGTTTGTATGTATTAATGGCTCTCAATCCTTGTTTGCTTGACATGAGATTTTGGTGGCTTTAACACCATTGTTTGGTGGTTGTAGGTGGCAAAAAAGGAGAAGGAACTAGTAGTAGAGAGCATCGATTTGACCGATGGGACACATATGATTAATTGATTTTCATCTAATTGTTGTGTTGGTGGGCAAGTAGGATGGGGATTTGGTTGGATTGGGTTTCCTGATGGGACAGTGTCAACGCCTAGTTGTTCTCATGGAAGATCCCAACTATAAAAAAAATGGATATGATGTAATGCAAGTGGTGACAATATAGGGGAGCTTGGGTTATACTAATTTTATATTCTGGATGCATGTTTTAAAGCTACAAGCCAATAACAAGCAATATGGCTTGTATGTTTGTGGCGTCAGATGTGATCTGAATATTCTTTGACATGTAAGACTGTGAATATCTATTTGTGTATGGGACAAATATTCACCAATTATAATATAATTTTGACGATATAATGATACGTGTACCCTGGTTGACTTTGTGGGTGAGAATTGTTTTACAATTGCATATTGATTAGCTCTAGTGTGGGGCCCATGTGGGACTACTTCCATCCCTAGTATAGGCTCTAGCCTTATTTTTGGCCCCTCTCCCCTACCTTTTGTTTGTTATGTTTTTGGGGTTTGGAGTGGAAATATATATATTTTAAATTGAAATAATTTTTTTTATTATATATTATTTTAAAATTAAAAGCAATGTATTATTTATTTAAAATGTATTTTTACAATAATTTATGCAATATAAATATAAAAAATCAAATTTAAAATAAGATAAATTTATTATTTTTTTAATACATAATTATCATATATATATTTTTAAATAATATTTTGATAAATGATTAGAATATTAGAACATCTATAATGTACACTTAAAATTATTTATTAATTATAAAAGTTTTAAAATATATGAATAAAATTACATTATAATAAAAAATATCATCAATCTTATGAAAAATATAATATAAATATTAAAATATCTTAAAAAAATAAAATAATTTATAAATTTGTAGTTCAAATAAAATAGAAGAGGAAGTTCATTTATTTTCACATACCCATTATACAATTATAAGATATTCTTACCAAATAATCAAACTCATAATTTGATACATGACCACATAAATTACGATGACTATTAAATCTTGGAGATTTTATTTTAAATCTAAATGGATACCAAATTAACTCTCTACAGAGAGGATGTTGATGTGTTTGGCTCAGCTAGTGATAGTGCTAATGTGTTGTTTAAAATTTTTAAGTGGTTCTTCCATGAGATTAATAGGACTAATGTTAGAATTAGAGGCATTGCTAGTAAGGTTGAGGATCCTTCTATCCAAAGCCAAATTGATGATCTGATTGACTCTCTTAATACTGTGGCTAATACTATGGCGAAGGAGACCATTTATCTGAAATAGAACCTGGAAAGGAGAATCTTATCCCTTGAGGATAAAATTGATAAAATGTGGAATGTTGTGATGAAGAGTGGAGATGTCCCTAAGGTTTTGGCTATTTCTGACTCTGCCAAGGTGATCTCCCCTGTGACTACTATGAAAAAGAGAAAGGATATCGTGTCTATTGATGATACTGTTGTTGCAAGTAAGTTGTTGGATGTGGATTGTGCTAGTGAGAAGGGTGGTGTTAAAGGTAGTGTTTTGACTCATGGGCATGTGTAGGATCATGATGGGCCAAAAAGTGGCAATATGATGGGTATGTGTAGGGTATGTGGCTGACGACTTTTTTTAATCCAAAATTAATGAAACAAAAAGGGTTTTTAAAGGAGATTCTCAACCTTCCAACAATATAAATTATGCTTTACTTTGAATTTAATAAGTAATTATTATTCATTTTCTATTTGAATTACGACTAAAGTCCTAATTGATAGGTTGATTGAAAAAAATCTATAGTTTTCAAATAGTATCACATTTTTGGAATCCAAAACATGCGTCACATTCTATGCTTCGTATACTATAGGATTAAAAAAAATAAAATTGTAGGAATTTCATGAAGTTTTGACCAAGTTACTTGGTGGTCAGACATACAAGTTTTTTTTTTTTTTTTAAAGTTGTAATAAAAAGTTCATAATTAATTATTTAATTATTTACTTATGTAGTATCATAAGTCATAAATTGTAACCACTACAAATTTTTTTTTTCAAAAAGTAACTAAATAATTTTTTATTAACCATCATAAATGACCATCAAATTTAAATAATAATGAAAACCTTCACATAAAAATTTGATTTCTTGATAAATATATAGTCTACTCATTACCTTCATATAAGAAATAATTTCGTTAAATATCCCACTATCTCAAATGTAGAGTGATAAATATTTTGTTACATTTTAAAAGTCAAAGTCAAGGCCATCCAATATCTTAACAAATAATCAAATTAAAAATTAAAAAATAAGTAAAATGACTTCATTTATAATAATATTAGTAGAATTTTAATTATTTAATTTTTAACTTTTATAATTTAAATTATTTTAAATTTGTTTAGTTAGAAAGTTCACATTATTTTAATAATCTAATTATTCATTACATAAATTTTATTATGGTTTAAAATGGTTTTAAAATTATTCACCCACTCACCTATTAAACCATCTATAAGTGATGTAGACAAAAGACCCACCCACAATGCTTCACTATCTCAGATCTCTTCTAACTAATTTTTAATAATAAATAAATTATCTAATTTATAGATTACAAAAAGTAATTTAATTTATGGATTGTAAAAAAATAATCTAGTTTATAGATTATAAAAATATTAACATGTTATATTAGGAAGAAGGGATGATGAAGATGAGTGGGGAAAATGTTTTTGAATTAGGGTCAAGAAAAAAAATTACATAGAGATAGCCAAATAGATAGAGATTTTGATGATAATTGAAATGGTAGTTGGGATGAGGAGGGAGAACAATTTTCAAACATATAAGTTGAATCCCAATAAATTGCTTGTGAATAATGAGTTATTTTCTTGCACCATTAAAGGTGTTAATGTTTTCTTAGGCCTTGTTTTTACGAAGGTAAGTAGAGATTTTATTGCCCTTGATTTGAGGTATGGATTGCATAGAGGTTGTATTCTTCCTTCCTATCTCATGAGTAATGTGGGGTGTTTGAATGTAGATAGAGTGTAGGGTCAACTTGGTGAGTCAACTATTTTGAGAGTAGGAGTTCATGAGGGGGTCAATTTTTCTCTCCCTATTCTAGAGTGGATAGTGGATGTGGATTTGGTTTGTTGAGTCAAGGTGTAGAGGAGGCTATGGATGGTTGGGTTTCTCTCTAGAGATTATTATCATGGTGGTGCTATCTCTAGCTATGAGGTTACCCAGGTTTCTAGGCTTGATTTTTCCATTGTGAAGAATGTATTTAAAAAGGTAAGGGGTCTAATTCCTAGGAAAATTAGGTAAAATACAAATTGACTATCTCAATAGGGTTTGATGGTTCTTTGAATGGTGGTTCCCTTGGTGAGGTGATTGAAGACAGTTATGTTTCCCCTTTTTCTCCTATATAGGCAAGTGGTCAATATGATGCTATTTCTTATGAAGAGGATGGGGAGGTTGTTGATGATGGGGTTTTTGGGTTGCTTTTTTCTCAAGTGTGTGCTAAGTAAATTGTTGGTGTGTAACCATCTTGTCTTGAGGTTTCTTAGAAATCTTGGTTCGAAGTTCTCAAAAGTAAGTTATGTTTGCAACCTACACCACATAAGGATGATGAAGGTTGTCATCTTAGAGCCCTTGATTTAGTTTTCAAATGATTATCCTTTAGGCTTGAGAACTCTCTTATTGGGAATTCTATTAGCTATAGACCAAATATTGATGTGGTTAGAAGAGGGGCTATAAGGAAATGGAGTTTGTGTGGTCATGTTGAGATTTTAACTATGGGAAATGATTTCTTCATGTTTTCCTTTTTGTTTGATGAGTCATGCATCCAAACCCTCTTAGACAACCCGTGGATTTCGTGTACCCTTAGTAAATGGAAGCTAGGTTTTGATGCCACTTGAACGATTTCATTTTTATAGTCTAAGTCTAGGTCAAGTTTCTAGGTTTACCCTTGGAGTACTGGAAGGATGCGATCTTAAATGATATTGCTAATTCCTTTAGTTAGCTTGTGGCTATTAATGTAATTACCAACTCTATATCCTCTTTGTTACATGCTAGATTTTGTGTGTATGCTAATGTAGATAAACCTCTTCTATCTTCAACTATTTTTTCTTCAAAATTTGATGATTCAAGGAAAAAAATTATGCTTGAAGACTCTTTTGGTATTTCCTACATTTGGCACAAAGTGGGTCACTCCTATATAGCTTGCAAGGTAAAAAAGAAGATGCAAAATGTTTGAATAAAGAAGGTTACCATGCTATGTCAAAAAAATGTTTCCTTAGTTCAAACAATGTTGAATGAGACTAGCCAAGTAGTGGAATATAGGGAAGTGTAGATTTCCCTTCTACAATTGGAGAACCCCTCTTCATCATGCCTTCACCAAACAAAGAGATAAAAAATATGGAAATGTCGACCCCTAGAGTTGCTAAGATGCTTGTGACGAAGGTTAGGAAGAACTCCTACAACAAAGTTTTTGAGGAAAGGACCATAAATGAAATTCAAAGCTTGTTGAATTCCTTTAGCTTGAAGCCACATTAAATTTGTTATTGTTGCAAGAATATTATTTTGCTTGCTTACTTTTTGTACAATCTATGAACTTTTTTCAATATTTTTGTATCAATTAATTTATAATCTTAATATTATTCGTCTTGTATTTGTTTCATGTTTGATATTTGATCTACATGATTAAATATTAATTGAACATGATGAAAACATTTAAACCCTTTAAAAAATCAAACTTTACTCTTTTGAATTAAATGTTATTATTCTATAACCTTTAAACTAAAACTAACTTTTTAAAGGACCAAAGCCAATAATTATATAAAAAAACCATTGTTTCTCTAATTTATAAGCATATTGTCTTAAACAATTAATCATATTAATTATATATATATATATATATATATATATATATATATATATATATATATATATATATATATATATATTCTTTATCTAATATAAAAGAATTAAAAAAATCATGTGGGTATACAAGTGACATGAATACGTGCTAGCCAAAACTAATAATTAAAGTAAAGTAGAGAAAATTCTATACTAAACCAAATATTATTGAGTTGTGTGACGCAATCAATGTTTCACAATTCTCACCACCCTTGGACAAAGCTCGGTTCTTGCTTCTCGTGTAGTGTTGATGGGAAATTGGATTCCACGCAACCTTGGCTTTTGGGCTTCCACGGATCTTCTTTTACCTGCAGTTTTGACGAAGTGTTTTATTGAAAGGATTCATTGGTGCATGGAAATAAAGTTACTTCAATTATTTTGATTGCTTAAGGCACTATGATAAAGAATGAAACTTTGGAATTTGTGATTGAATTACTGTTTACAGAAATGTATATGAATTTTGAGTTTTTTTATGGTGTAGGAGTAGCTTACATATGTGGTTTTGTTCTTGGATGCTTTTTCTTTGTGGTTCTTTGCTCTTCTCAATTTCATTTTTGGGATCTCTAGAATACATTTACTTGTGTTTATAGTTGTATATGACAATTGGTGGTGTCAAAAAGTATGATTGAGGGTTGTTGATTTTCTTAATAATAAGATCAAAGAAATGCAAATAAAGAATACAATATATTAATGTAATTGAGATTGATTGGAGATTGTGTTGAGATTGATGCAATTAAATATGGATGATTTTGTGTTATGAGGTGATATAAGTCATGGTTAAAATGATTAAGGATTTTTTTAATTATAAGTTCTAGATTTTTGGCACACAAGTTGATGGGTAACAATCATATTCTTAGCATGGTAATTTTGGAAGTGGGAGAGTCGAATTTGAAAACGGGATTAGGCCATTGACATAGTTTGGTCTAGGGAACAAAATTGTGGGTGCAACTTAGTTTATGGAGAAAATGTGACAAACTTGATCTAAAGTGATGGAGTAAGCATTTCAAAGTGATGGTTAAGCTCTTTTATCCCCTACATTAGTCTATGTATAGATCTATATGAATGAACATGACAAAAGTAGAAATAAAAGAAATAAACCACTACAACATGATGTAAATTCTTTGGAATCACATTCGTTAGAGAAAGTGTGCGCTCTTATCCTTGCTATGTAGTAGGTATCCATCAAACTATCATATTCTCGAAGGAAAAACACTAACCTATGAAATATGTGCATAAACCAAGAATATAATTAATAATAATATGCCCCCCTAAATTGTCATTTATGGTATAATGTGATGGTTAAATTGTGGCATTTTTGTTGTTGCAACCAAGGTTCAAACCCTCACCGAGCCATTGTGATTGTGGGCATTGTGCCTTCATTGATCCGTTGTGCTTGCAGGTTTTGAACTTTTGTGTTGATGTTGTTTGTGTTCATGCCAAGTGACTTGGTGCTCCAAACCCTCACTAGGCTAGTGTAGTCATGGGATTTGTGCCCTTACAAGACTATTGTGCTTGTTGGTTTCAATTATTCATGTTAACGCTTTTTATTCTTACCAGGGATGAGGTTCATCATTTGTGGCCTCACCTGGCTTAGGCCAAGCTAAAAATTCTTGAGGTACTAAGAAAAAAATACCCCCCTTGAATTATGTATACTACAAAGAAGTTTCCACAAATCAAGGAGGAAATAAAAAGAAAATGAAAGCTAGTAAATATGATTAGAAGTTAAGTGCAATAAAAAGAAACCAAGTATTGAATGCATAATTCTTATAATATTCTTTGTGTCATTTTGTAAATGCTTGTAGAAAACATCTTGGTTTTGGATCATTATTTTGTGGTTTCTTTTGTTAGGAATGGGATCATAGAGAAATGAAAAAAGTAATGGATGCATAAATAAAATATAAAAATAATACAAAACATAGAGACACATATATATGTGGTTCACCCAATATGGGCTACGTCCATGGAGAAATAATTAGGCATTCCTTTATTTCGTCTAATAATATGAATGAATACAACCTACACAACATCCATTGCAACTTCCTCTTTTCTCTATCACAATCTCCTCTCACAATACAATACAATGTAATAGACAACTGTAATACAATACCCCCATAAAAGGGGTTACCTTCTAGAGAAAGAAAAAACTAACATATTCTAACTTAATAATGAACAATCTAGATTTATAATAAAACATAATATGTAAAATGTGGCTTTCATCCATATATATAATAAAAAATAATATGTAAAATGTGGCTTTTGGGGGCATTGCTCCATCCTTGCAGGGGGTAGCCCCCTACACCTTCCCACATTGAAATGGGTTCTAGAACCAATAAGATTAGTCTCCATATCTAACATTTTTTTATTTTTGGTTATGTTGGACACTCTTTATCTACTTTGAGGTTGTTACTTTGCTACTTATTTCTCATAATACTACTACTTTATATTATTAATATTATTACAAATGGACTTCACCTTTTAATCAAATTTTTATATTATATTATTCTTAATCATGTGCACAATAAAATTGAGAGACGTCCCTAATTTCCCCCAATGAGATAATGTATGGTTACATATGTAACGCCCCGTCGTGCGAACCCCAAAGGACAACTAAGGCAACGATTACCACACAATTTTTTTTTTTAAAGTAAAACTAACATGCATGAGATGCACAAAAGTTATGACATGAAAATTCATTTAAACAAACCCAATATCATTTACGTCCCTTGGGGTACACGAGGATACATTACGAAACTTAATGCCATACATCAATGATAAAGAATGAAAGCCAAATCTAATCCATGACAAAGCATATATATAAAACCGTCAATAAGAACCATTCCCTTAAAGAAATACAACATTTGAATAACATCTGATATGGATCCATATCCACACAAGGTTCACCAATGATAAACATTACATCACATCCTTTTCATTACTTTACACTGTTCAAGTCTTACAATGATACAAATATGTTTCCCAATATAGACGGAACCTGCATGACAAGATAACATGATACAAATGAACAGAGAAATACACAGTATCATAACTGGCTCCAAGCTGGATACAACTCTGGAGTCGCCGCAACAGCACCAATCTGCACCTCTCGATCCTCGACTGGGGACCCAATGGGGTGCTTAGCACGTTCCACCCGACCACGTGGGTCCGAAGACCCACCCCCCGTGCTAAGGAGCTGATAAGAAGAGACCTCAACCAAGAACATCCGAACAGGGAACCACAAGACTCAACATCATACAAATGTATCATGAAACTCATGGATTACAATGACATAATCATCAACATTCACGAGTCAAGAGAATAAAACTATAAAAAACTCATCACATTTAACCCAAGCAATAACAATTAAGCAAGCCACCAAAGAACATTCATAAATCATTCTCACAAGAATCTGAAACAACATAAAGATTACAATATCCAAAGGCGACAAGAAACAAGAACAAGGGTGTCTAGTCGGGAGGGTCATCGTATAGCTCTCATGGGATCCCCTGGCACTTCCTCCAACCGAGGTGCCGGCACCCATCTATGAATTCCCTAGCCCTCAAAAACAACATAAAGATACAATAACCAGAGGCAACTACAACCAAGCACAAGGGTGTCAAGTGGAGAGTGTCATCGCATAGCTCTCATGGGATTCTCCTGGCTCTTCCTCCAATTGAGGCGCCGGCACCCATCTATGGATCTCCTGGCCCTTCCTCCTAACTGAGGCGCCGGCACCATAGGGTAGCTAATGCGGAGCCGATAATCTCTCGTGAGGACGAGACTATGACTTTTCTGACCACGGCCTTCTCAGTCTATCACTAGTCTATGGTAGCCCTAGTGCATAGCTGAGGAATCCAATGTTTTATTATCTTGTGTTTTTTAAACTACCCAACCCTCTAAATTCTATTGTTTAGGTTATCACTTGTTTAACTACTCTTTCGTGGGTTATCCTGAGCCCTTCCTCATCTTGAGGCGCTGGCGCCCACAAAGAGCCACTCTCCCTAAGACCCCTAACATAACCCAACCAGGCAAGGGTTGTACTGTAACCGAAAAACAAATAATCTCAAGACCCAACTATGCGAGGCATTAACCATCTCGCTATAACACATAATCAATGTCTCAACAATTCATGTACAACCCTTTTAAAATTACGATATCAAAACACTTGCCTCATCAAGGCACATAAAGAGAAAACATCAACTGACAATAATCTCAAGCCTCTGGAAGCCAAAAGAACGACAATCCACAATCAAGGGTAAAATGAAGCAACAAGAACTTTTCCATTTACATGGTACAACCCAAGCATAAGCCCAAAATCCCCATTACGATCATAACCTCGACAAAATCAAAACAATGAAGTTCTTACAACACAACTTAACTCAATGCCTCTGGAAGTCCAATGACCAAATGACCTCAACTCCTAATAGAGGATAACATAACACTGAGGGTTCCCATAAAACTAAATATGAAGGTTCATCAATGGAGTAAAAAAAATTCAAAGGAGAAAAGAATGTGTTCAACAAGGCACAATTTATCATAGTCAAGCATTACACCAGGTTCATACTGCACCACCAAAAAAATTAACTAATAAGAGCTTCATAAAAACAAACAACAGGAAGATGTAATAAAAGAAACGACCCCATCAAAGCCAAGCAACTTAAGCACCACGAGCACACACATCATTACAAGGACAATCAACCTTGAAGTCATGCCCTACAACAGTTTAAATTAAAAGACAAGTAATTAAAGTCCAAATAATAACAAATTGTCTTCATTGTACTAATAAGCAATTTAAATTAACTAGAGAAACTATGTAGTTGCATTTCGCAAACATATCTAGACACACTTTCCATATACTAAAATAAAAATCACATCAGTAATTAAACCTCCTCCCCAAGACAATATAATATGAAGAATTCCTAATGAATTACTCTTATTTTCACCTTTCATATTATTTTCCTCTCCTAATTACATTTTAAGACCATTTCCTTTGAATTAATAACTTTTGAGGTAAACATAATTTAATTACAATAATCTATCATTTAGTCAAATATTATCTACTCTATGTGTCCCCTTTCCGTACCACTATCAACTCTTTCTAAAGTTGCAACCTTTAAACTCTAAAATGATAACAAGAAGATACTATTTATAATTTATTTATCTAAACAGAGTGATTATATTATATCTTTAAACTTCCTGTTATGTTCAGGTGCGCAGCTATGACAGGCTGCCAATGAAATCAGAGAAGCTATTTAATTTACTACAGTTTTGAAAGACTAAGCTTTGTGGCTGTGATAGGTCGCCAATGGTTTCAGGGAGGCTTTCTAATTCTGCACAATGCCTCAACTCTAAATGTTGTGACTATGACCGGTTGCCAAGTATATAAAAAAAAAAGTGAATATTGGAATTTGGAAATATTGACATCTACTTGCATTATTATCAAATCCAAATGTTATCCTCTAGCCACAGTGTGAAACCTAGAGTGAACTATGCACATGCGAGAAAGAGAAAGTGGCGGATCTCAACTTAATGAAAGCATCAGCCCAAGACACAAGTATTAGCAGCGAACCCTACGACAGAATATATGCATCAGATTTAAAAATGGAAGCATCCAGTTTCCAATCGGACCGCCAGCAGAAAGAAACTCTATAAACAGGGGTCAATCGATGCAAATAGAGGGGAGAAATTTTCTATAAACATACACCAATTCTACTCGTATGGTACAGTCGATGTAACTAAAAAGGCGTCTTATGCCGATACTTTAACACTTTACAATAAATCAAGAAAAATCTAAATGAAACTTGTCTCATGCATAGCCAAGAGAGGTGCAAGAGAAGATTACAACACGATAGACAGCTAACATGTATCCACCAGAAAATAGACATCGTGTAGTTTCCTCAGTCGTTAAAATATAACCATCGAACAATCAACATGTTACAGAAAGAATCACATAACACAATAAATACCAAAAGTATTTCACTTTATTCAAAAACCAAAGAAGGCAGAGATTTTAAAACACATCGAGTCCATACCTCCTTTACTGCAAAGAACTGAATAGAAAATGATGAACGGTAAAGATCCCTTTCCTGGATGTCTCCTTTTCAGAAAAATCATGTTCTTTTTAATCGACGATACCACAGATCAAAGAATAGATCCCCAGTTTCTTTCTCCCCAGATTTCAGTTGATGTAACCGCATTTGTCATATGCATGCACATGTGTAATTCCCCGACTGAAATATCCGTCCTTCTCCAGAATGCCTCTCCAGTTAAAACCACCACAAGTCTTAGCTCCAAATACAACATTCAACAAGATTCTCCTCCCCCAAACCAAAATTTTGAAACACAAAGTCCAATATTCTGCACAAACCAAAGCCGCACCCCTTTTTTCAAAACATCTTCTTCCCAGAAAAATATTACCCTTCCCCCTGCTCTGAAATGCATGCTAGGAATCGACGCAGCGACCACCACCAACTCCGGGCGGACCTCCCGCAGCAAGGCCTTTGCCCACACAACTGCTCGCTCCTCCGAGACCGCGTACTGCATGGACGCCAACATGACTGTAGGGTCGCCTTTGGGGAAGTACAGGAGGCACGATTCATCTTGTATAGAGGGCCCTATAGTGTTATCTGACATGGAAATTTCTGGAAGGACGAGGGATCCTATAAGGATTTTGGAAGGAAGATGGTGTACCAGATGGCAGGCGGCTTTTGAGAGGGCTATCAGAAGAAGCTTTGGTGGGGAGTCTAGGGGTCGAGCCCAGGCCACGAATGGGCGCAGCAGTGAGAGGGCCTTGTCAGGTGTGACGAAGTTGTTAAGGTTGCCTACGTTGAATCTGGCCCGGAGTTACGTGATAGGGTCCTGCATTTTATATGTTCACGAGTTTGGAGTGCCAAAATTCAAAATAGTAATCTCCTTTATGGCGAAGGACGGAATAGAAGAGAAACGTATGGCACAGATCTCCCTCTCTGCAATCTCCCACTTTCAGAAGATCATCCTCCTTTCCTAATGACAATACCTCAGCTTCCGGCATCCCTCTCCATGCCCCTTTCTCCCCTCTTAAACTTCCTATCCTTTGCTGCTCAAGACCGTGATGGATTAAAACAAGCTTCTATTCTGCCCAAACGTGGCTTGGGATTCACCACTCTCCTTAAGAGCGCGACCTTACTGTGCGGCTCTAATTTTCTGACCAAGATAACAAGAATGGAGAAAGAACACCTTGCTACAGTCTACTAGTCCCTTCTGATTGTGTTGTAGCAATAATCCCTTCAACATCTTTTCACAACACTCAGCTATAACCTCGGTACACCCATGGGAATATCTTCCTAATGCGTTCTCAGAAAAATGAAATTAAAAACCACTGCTTAACTGTTTCCCCTCTCCTATAAAAAGAAAAAGGAGAACCCTTATAATATCGCCCTCCATACTATTTATACACGGAGCAGAATTCCAGTCCCAACTGATTCTTGACTTAGTTATCTTTGCAAGATCAGATAAAAATTGTTTTTTTTTTACTCGATTAACAACAACCACGTCCTCCCCAAAGCAAGAACAGTTGCATAATCCTTGAAAAGAGAAAATCCCCCCCTAAAATACCCACGACTAGCATAAGCACCGAATCAACCTCCAAAAACAGTTATAAAAAGGTAGTTATCAGCTGCACTTGCATGGTGGAAGCCACGAATCCTTGCTTGAAAGATTCTAGCTTTTCTTTCTATCTTTTCTTTGCTTTGTCATCTCAAATCAAAATCTTATCATGATGCTTTCTTTTCTTTTTTTTTCTTTTTCTTTTTTTTTCTTTTTCTTTTTCTTTTAAGCTTTTACACTACAGTTCATAATCTTATTTCCTAAATTTGTTTTAAAGAGTCATCTTATTTTTCGTAATTATCCTCAATTAATAAATTATCAAATATAATTAAATATAATACTTTTTACAATGAAATCAATTTATTTATAAATAATAACTATTTTCTAATTTTATTTTGAACAACCTTGCAATCAATTTAATTTAAATAATTGTTTAAACATGACTACTAAACATATTATTTTATTTTATTTTATTTTTTTTACACAATCAAATAATACAGTGAACAAAGAAGCCCAAACAATTACCTCGCACAAACTTCAAGAGCAACCGACACGGAGGGCCACTACAACATAGAACTTAAGAAATGATACCTTTCACCTTAAACTTGGAAATATCAAATGAACGTGGTGAAAGAACATTAACATAGTATATATAAATTATATAGTATTATAATATGTAGTGAAAAGTAAATATTATTTAGGAAAAGAAGATGCTAACTAATGATTTTTGTGTACTCAAGTGGTAATGGGCCAATCTCAAGAAGGTCATAAAATGTATCATAATAATCAATATTCACCATGTATTATCCTTTATAATGGAATGGTGTACAAATGGAGATGATGATGATGTATGCTCATGCTTAATGTATATATGTATAAAAATAGTGTATAAGTATGGTAATTTTGATGTAATCCTTGGAGAAACTAACCTAGATGCTATCACTTGTATTTTATTCACTTAAATTTTTGAGATGGTTCTGGTTCTTTGTTAGCACACTAATCATGACCATGATAATGAATAGATAAAATTGTATCCTTTGTAGCTATTGGTTCATCTTTATTCTCTTTAGATAACTTTATTTTTATTGTATCTTTTGTAATAAATTACTTGCACATGCTTCCTCTTCTTAGCAATTAATTCCTTTATTTGTCATGATGGGGAGGGTACTAATAGAGAATTGGTTTTTGAACAAGGTGTAATGGGAGGTGGAGTGGATGAAGCAATAGTATCAAAACCAATATTACTTGGTGGTTGTAACATCCCTCCTCTTAATACTCAAATAAACTCAAGAATTTACTAGAAGGTAAATAAACTTAGTAACCATGAGGGAGAATTCCTTTTTAAAAATAACATTTGCATGATTACAAGAAATAAAGTACAAATTTTCCAAATATTTTCTAACTTGAAATCATATGTAATCGCGACTAGAACCACGAGAAGTCTAGACACCTTTCATTTATATCACATAAAATACACTTGGCATAAAGAATAGTTTTACCTCAAGGGTTGACAGTCATAAGCCATAACATGGAGTTCACTGCATCTGGAATGTTGATATCTATCTTCGCGAGCCTTGGTGAGTCTTCTGCTACAGAGGGAGAGCATCATCTTAGTGCTTTTCCTCCAACCACAGACTCAAGTGGTCCCTCACACACTTCCTAACTTGAATCGCCCCGACCCTGTACGAAGGGTATAGATATAAGGAACTGTCAAGTTTCTTCATCTGAGTCCTAGGGATGTGTCCTACAAACTCAATCAACCATACAACTCTAGATCTCTTCTAGCTAAGTATGATCATTCTAATTGATCATGCCATCTAGACACACACCTTTGACTCATCTTGGAACTGTCTCATCCTATAGTTTACTTACTTTATTTGGTACTCTAGACACAAACTAGTCTGTATAGAAAATCCATTCTAGCCAATCTGACTTAGAACTAATCCTTAGTCTAGGATATTCATTCAATGTAAAGATTTAGGTATTTCAAACCTTTTAAAAGTATCTTATTGCATCCTTGCAATATCTAGGGTTTATGACTTCCTGTCATTTTACTCTCAAGATTCAATACCCAACATCTTGATACATGTCAAATCGAGTTTCGACATTATCATAGAATCTCTTAAGGTATTATAAAGACTTACTGCCTTGTTCTATAGTTTCTTAGCTTTTCATTTTCAATCAATATATATATATATATATATACATACAATGTCATATCTGACATTAGTGTTACATATTTCCTATATCCTCCTTGTTTCAATACTAGGGTCTAGCTTCTCTAACCCAATACATGGAAATATCAAACATCCTTGTTCTCCAAAGATAATAGCATTAGTGAAGCAAAACATAAGAGCAATTACTTCTAGTCTTACCCAGACAACTTAGCATTTCTCAAATTCACATTTCATATAACATGAATAAGCATGATATCTGAGGAATATCCTCATTGATATATATATATATATATGTATATATATCTTAATGAGTGTCATTACTTCTCATAGCTAGTACTTTGACTAAGTTCAATCCTTCA
Organism: Sequoia sempervirens; assembly: GCA_007258455.2. NCBI lineage: Eukaryota > Viridiplantae > Streptophyta > Pinopsida > Cupressales > Cupressaceae > Sequoia > Sequoia sempervirens. The sequence continues at coordinate 154,598,947 of VDFB02373365.1, forward strand.
ACCTTAATAGGCTAGATTCGTAAGAGATAATAAATTGCTTCCAACTTCCTTGTCTACTCAAGTTTATTCACATTCAAATAAGGATGGGGTATAAACTCATATGATTATCATCCTTTATATAAGTATGTCACATATACCTATAACAACAATCTCAAGTACAATAGACATGTAGATTGAGTTTCGGTCTCCCAACATCCCCTTCTTGAATTTGTTTACGACATTGATACCAAGCATTGGAATAAAAAAATTCCTTTGTACACATAGTTCAAAAATAAGTTCAATAAAGGCTACAAGATCAACATCATTACATTGTCAAGATCTCACTTTCTCTTGAGAACCATAACATAAGCAACCAATGCTATCAAAGGCTATCTAGGGTTCCACATTCGTAAGTCACCTATTTCCTTAACATGTAATACAAAAATTGACAAGAGGAATTCTATTTCCTACAAAGAAATATTTTTCTATGTTGAAATCTCCTTACTGCAATATCATGATGATATTTTCTAATCCAAAATGTCCCTTGAGAGAACTAGCAAGATTTCATCTATAGAGCTATCCTAGTCTTTAACATCGACTAAAGGATCTATTTCCATTTTTCTTAGTTACCCATTACTATCTTAAAATCCAATTTCAATAATTTATGACAATACAACATAAGTTTAATGCACTATGGTTTCCTCCAAACCTCTTAGGTGCTATATAATCCCTCGTTACTCTAGGAATGTGAATACGTTATACAATAACCATTCTTTGACTGACGTCAATCGAATAATCCTAGAAGTTCTATTCACATATAAATACTTACAATCCTATTCATAATCCAATGTTCACTATCTTTCATCTTAAATGAACTATGAACTCATACAAGTGTTTCCTCGATACCTTGAATATTCTAAAACATAGTTGTTAAATTCTTTAAGTGTTATCATAGCTCCAACCTTGGATATTCCAAAAGAGATCAATATCTCTCTATTGCTCTAGATGAATTGGTTTCTAGCACAAGCTTGTCAATGTTTTCATTCCTTATTCTCGTGTTTGGAAAATAGAACTATCTGAATAAATCTATTAATGCATAGGCACTCCAATGAGATATTCACTCTAGTTACTATTAACCACACTAGATATAATTTCAACAATGACGTAATGAATTTAAATAGTAGTGTCAAACAGACTTTAGAGCTCAAGATGTATATCAATATACATGAGGACACTCAACTTTTCGTTTATTTCAAGACTTTACACTTGTCTTTGAGACTTCATATCTCTTACGAATTTCCATTTCCAAAACAAATCTTAAGCTACAGGAGTTTATGGTGAACACACAGGGTAATAAAGCCTATTCATACTTGAGAAATTTTCCCAAATATACTCAGATGGTACACTTTGTTGGCTCCTCCAATCTATGACGACCTTCTTGTGATATGACACAACATTAAGTGTCTTCTCCACTAGGCTCAAGCTTCCTCCCCCAGTATGGACTGTAACACCCCTCCATTTTGGCTCTTTTGTTCAGCAGTGTTTTCTTTGTAATGCTTGGTTCTGTTTATGTTGTGACTTTGGAACTTGGTTATTTTTTATCGCAATCGTTAAACGATGTGAATATTATATTTTAATGTGATGGTATTTTACTCTAATGTTATCTTTAAGGCATGTTTTGGATTAACTTAGAGGATATTTGATTTAATGATGTTTTATGCTTGTGATCATATCATTGATGTTACAATCGTCAATTAGTAATTGTGTATTGGTGAAGGGAACGGGATTGTATCACTCGCTTGCGAGTGCCCTACGATTTTGAGATTTCCTCTTCACGGTGTGTTTGATCATATTATATATATGCATGTTCGATGTACTCTTTGTTGCAGATTGACAGGTACATGACATCGACTCCACCTGGTTCCCAGGTTTGAGCGTGTCCATTGACCAACGGTATTTGATTGGGAGATAGTAGATAGGTTTTTTGTGCCAAGTCGTCACCCTAGTCATAGCGTGTCGTTGATTTTTTGTCGGGTTGGTTGTTTTAATTTGGTCCATTTCACCTTGAGTATTTATTTAGTTGCAATTTATAGAGGTTATTAAATGGCTTACGTAGTTAAATTGATGTGTAAATGTATTTAATTGCAATATTGAAACATCATTTATTTTATTGAATGATTTGATTTAATTAATAAAAATAGATTGAGTTTATTGATTAATTAGATTAAGGGTGATATATTAAATGAGATAGTTGTTTTGACATTATTGTATATTATAATTTAATTAAAATAAAGGTAAAAAAAAGCATGTTTGGATAGTTAGAATTAAATTAAAATAAATGAATAAAAGGAGAATGTGTTTTGAATCTCACTTTTGAAAATTATTGATAAAGTAATTTCTTTGCAAAGTTTGTATTCTTTTGTTTTAGTGAATTTTGAAAAATGCATGAGGTTTGAATTAGAAAATAAAAATTTGTTTTAAATTTGAAAATTGGAAATATCCTCCAAATTTTGCAATAAATTTAGTGGGTGGGGATATTTTAGGGGTTTGACCAATTTGGGGAAAAACTCTATTTTAGCAAATGAAAATTCATATAATTTTCAATTTCCAATTTGGGGAAGAGATTTCTTGGTTGTGGCTTTGCTTGGATTGGAGAAGGAATTTGAGACTCTTGCTTGAGCTGAATTCAAAGGAGGAGTTGAAACACCATTGGAATCTTCAAGCTTTGGAGGAAAAATTAGGTTCTTTGTTTTTGTTTTGTTTCATTTTGAAAAGAATTCAAATCCTTGTTTTGTTGTTTGAAATTCCTTAAAATAATGTTTAAATTCAATGAAAAATCCATGTCAATTGGTCCTAAACCTCTAAACTTTGTTGAAATTTTTGAAAAAGAAGCAAACAAGAATTCAATCAATGGTTAAATAGAATGAAACCAAAAGAATTGGCATTTCAAACTGAGATTTAAACCCAACTGTTATATTTTGCAAAATCTTGTTGTGCATTTGCACAATTTGACTTAAAATGGAGTTTTTGGATTTTATTTTCCCCTTCTCACACAGGGATTTGATTATATTTTTTCTATGCTTTCTTTATGTGTTTATTTTTCCCATGTCTGTGGTTGTGGGGATGAATTTTATCTTTTATAAAATAAATAAATAAAATATTTTTATGTGTGGTGGTGAGGAGGTAGGGGAGCCAACCCCACCACTGCCCAACCCCCAGGGGAGGTGGGCTGTGTGCGTAGCACACAGGCCGTGCCCGCCGAAGGGAGGCGGGTTGTGTGCCCTGCACACAGGTCGTGCCCCTTAGGGTGGGCGGACTGTGTGCTGAGCACATAGGCTGCTGCCCATAAGGGAGGTGCATTATGTACTTAGCACATAGGCCACCAGTGGCGGCTAGGACCTGTGTGGCTAGTTAGGGCTGCAGCCCTTTTGGAGATTTTTAAATTCATTTTTTTTTAAAGTTTATTTTTAATTTAAAATATATATTATATATATATAATATATATATTATATATAATAAATATATATGTGTACCTTGGAATTTTACCCTACTCCAATGTGCAAAATAACTAAAAATGTGAATGATAAAAGACTAAGGACACTTCAAGATTAGCCTAAAGAGTGATAAAACAAGAAGGAAAATAGATAAAACGAGATGCAAATGATTATACCTTCCGTGCTGTTAAAGACTCCTTGGTTGGCCCTTGATTTGGATGACTTTGTGTGCTCCTTAGATGGCTTCTTGAGTGGCTAAATGCAAGATTGAATATGCAAAATGATCAAATTGGATGGCTTAATGATAGAAAGTGCTTGAGAATGAAAATTGGCAGCATAAGGTTACTCAAATCAAAAAGTGTTGAAAATGCCCTTGAGGAGGGGGTATTTATAGAAGAATTTGAATTCTCTAGAGAATTCAACGATCAAGATTCATCCAACAAGGTCAAGATGAAGGGCTATGGTGGGTTGAGAACTCACAAGCCCTCACATCTTGACATGTGGATGGTGAAGTGGCTAAGGGGAGATGAGGTGTAAGTGAGGTGGAAGAGAAGTACATGATGTGGAGGAAGTACAAGTACCTTGCAAGTATATTGGGAGATGGGAAGAATCTTGGGTGAATAAAAGTGAATTTTAAATTCACAATGATTGGAAGAATCTAGTGGATAAGACAATGTTCCCAAAAGGTGGGAGTTTGTCACATGTGACTTGATGTGACAAGTCAAAGTTTCTAGAAGATGCATGGGAAAAAGGGATTCTAGGAGGAATAAAAAGGAATTAAAAATTCCTTGGGGGATGGAGAGAGTTGACCAAGGTACTAATTAGGTTTGACTAATCAGTAATTAGAGGATAATTAGGGGTTAATTAGGATTAAAGCCAACTTGCAAAAGTTGGAGGATGTGACACATCCTAATCAAGGATTAGGCATGTGCACATCCCTAATGAAGAGATTAGATGGATTAGGATTAGATGGAAATGACATGTGAGGAATTAAATAAATGTAATATTTATTTAATTTATTTGATGAAAAGAGGATTAAGGAGGGTAAAGGTATTTAATTATTAATTAAATACCTTAGGGATTTGGTAGAATTAAAGATATTAATTAAATAATAGTAATATTACTTAATTAACTCGGATAAGAGGATGTTTAGATGAAAAGTGATAAATTTGGATAAATTAAGTGTCCAAATTTGGATGTCTACATTTTGCCCCTCTTTGAGATGGTGTTACGAAGTAGCATCATTTCAAAGAATATTAAAATATAGAACCTAGAAGAAGATGGTTAGATTGGAAAAGATGCCCCAGTCATCAAAAGGATGACTAGGAAGGAAGACGATGGGGGTGAAGATGAAGAGTAGGGATTGAGGATGCCCCCTCAAGAGGACATGCGGGTTGAAGAGAACATGGATGTGCTCTCGAAATGGATGAGATGATGAAATGGAAGATGAGGAAGAGGATGTAAAGGGACGGATATGAAAGGATGAAAAGGCGGCAGGAGGTTGGGAAGCACAAATGGATGCAAGCACGAAGATAATGTTGCCCCAGTTAAGGTACAAGTCAAAAGGGTTTGATGATGGATGGAGTGTTGTCAATGAGGGAATGAGAGATCCCGAAACAACATGAGGATAGGGAAGGAGACATCCTCACAAGTGGTATTGATGAGGGAAGGATACATCCCAAAACACCACTAAAGGATAAGGAAGAATACCTCTGGATGATGATGATGATGATGAGGATGATTGGATCAAGGCTTGTAACAAGACTGAGAACAAGACCAAGGATATAATTAGATGATTCATGCTAAATGGAATGGATGGGGGTTGGATAGAGATGTGAGATAAGGATGAAGGATGAATGGATGGGGGGATACATGCAAGATGATAGAATGGAGAATGAAATGCAATCCTAATGCAATTTTCCATCTTCGGAGCACTGATTTTTGCTATAGCATAAGACACAAGACACCAGGGTATGAAGAACCAAGGCGAATTAGTGTCTAATGCATAAACAAACACAACAAACAAGAAGGCTATCCCAACACCCCAAAGTCACAAAGACCTTGGTCGGGCCAGGTATTGAGATAACGACAAGCACAAAAGGATGCCCCAACATAACACGAGACCTCAGGGATCTTGGTGGGTACTAAGTGGGACAACCAAGAAGACATAAAATAGACATAAAAAGATCAAGATATGCCCCTATGTTGGCTAGTCAAAGCACACCATGATATGATGGATCAAGGTGACCATGACAAGTGATGATAGGGAGCTTAAATGATAAACAAAATCCAAAAGCATCAAAAGATCGCAATCAAGTTCAAATGTCTTGTGCCATAGGATCAAGGGGATGGATGGGATGGGTGAGGTCTGTTAGGAAGGATGCATCCTGTTGAGACCAAAGATGATGGATACGAAACTAAAAGATCGTTATGACGTGGGATGTTCAAAATCGATTGGATCTCATGATACAAGTGGATCTCGTTTGTGAAGAACTGGCTAGATAAGGGCATAGCTTGATGGCACGACACAAGGAAGACAAGACATGGGACTAACACACCTAAAGACCTAGGGGCTCGGGGGCTGATCAAAGATTAGCCTTGCCTACGTGAAAGCGCAGAGCCCTCGTAGTTCAGTGAAAGGTGGACGACTGACCAAGATGGAGACCATGATGGATGGTAAAGATAGGATGGACAAAAGGAGAAAGATCGATGATAGACGATAGAAGAGAAAAGTGGACAATGAAGATCGATGATGGAACCCTGGGGGTGGATCAAATGATCGACCTTGCCTATGTGAAAGCACAGGGGCAATGTAGTTTGACAAGAGACTGATGACAGACCATGATGGAGACTTCGATGGATGACAGGATGGAAAAAGAAGAAAGACCGATGATAGATGATAAAGGATCCTTGGGGGCAGATCAAAAGATCAACCTTGCCTACGTGAAAGCACAGGGGCAATGTTGTTCGATAAGACCAAAGGAAAACAATGGATAAAGGATGATAAGATGATAGGATAAGTGGATAAAAAGATGGGACTGATACGACAAGATAGGATAGACCTGTTGGATTGGATAGGAGGATGATGATCACATAAAGCTCAGGGATGGGATAGTTATCCAAAGCATTAAAATTACTTGGGAGGATGATATGATAGATAGATGAGTGATGAAAAGTGATAGGGGATTGGAAAGATGTGCAAGAGAAGCAAGGGTGATGATGATGAGATAAATGGCATTGGGTTGCATGGGGGGAGGCTTATAGCCAGATACCAATGACAAGAGATTGTGAGATGGGATGAGATGGGATGAGGATAAAGATGGAAGAATGGATAGAGATATAGGGATGGGGGATGGGAGAGATTTTTTGGATGGATAGGAATATAAGGATTGGGAGATGAAAGGGATGCTAGGATAGATGGATACGAAGATAAGGTTGGGGAGATGGAAGGGATGCTATGATAGATGGATAGGGAGATGAAGGGATGTTATGATAGATGATGTCTCCAAGGACTATGTCACAAAGGAAGCAGATGCCCCCACTCTAGATATGTCATTTATGAGGAGGCATGAGGGATAAAAGACAAGTGGATGGGAAGATAAATGAGATAACTAGATGAGGATAGGATGGGTGGCTAAGGAATATGATAGAGCATGGATGAAGGGAATGTATACCAATAGGTGTCCAAAGCATGCATAGATAGGTGCCCCTATTTTGATCAAGATCACAAGAAGGATGGAGGGAATGGGAGATAAATTGGATATGATGGTAGGATGCGGAAGATAGGTGGGATGGGGGGATTTATGAAGAGGACGGATAACAAGAAGATGGGTGCATAGCTGGAAGCATAGCGGATGGAGGGAATGCATATCAGGAAGTTGCCCCCAAGTGCAGATGGGGATTTACGCATGACGCCTGTTTGCCAGGTCTTCATCATGGTACTTATCCAAGGCGCTTGTTTGCCAAGTTTTCACCATTGGACGAATTATTTCTCTTTACTATTTTTTTTTTTTTTTTATTTTTGATTTTTTGGATTTTTGACTTTTTGGATGTCATGCAGAAGGAGATGGGTAAGGATAAGGAAGTGGATAAGCAGATTTAGAAGACATGTGATAAGGATCAAGGTGTTATGAGCCCATGTTTGAAGTGACTGTTGGATGTTGGTACAACCTTATTAGGCTAAATGGATTACGCATGAGGGTGAATTAGAGGGATTTGATGGGGTTGATACATGGGATAATGGATGGGATGCTAGAAAGGGTATCCATGATAGAATGATGGGGTGGATATGTGATGGGGAGATGTGTTCAGGACCAACATTGGCACATGTGGTGGTGGATGTGGAAAGATAATAGGATTAAGGGATGGAGAATGTGGGGATAATGGAGGAGATGTACTGGTGAATTTTGGGACATAAGGACCCAAAACAGACTTAGGAGATGAAAGGGGTGTATGATGAGCTTTTGGATTAGCAACTTTGGATGTTCTTACTGATTTTTCGTGTGATGGCATTGCATCTTTTTTCTTTGGGATCCACATGGTTTTGATCTTTGCTTTGGTGGGTCTTTGTGGCCTATGGATTTGATGTAGATTTAGATTTTTCTTCTCTTCACCATGTCTTTTAGAGGGGACATGGGGAGCCGTAGATTCATGTGGATGCTTGGATTTATGCATTTTTTCTTTAACAGCCAAAGTGCTTTTAGTAGCAATGGCATGGGTGTGAGGAGATGGATGATGTGAAGTGATGGAGGTAGGAGTATGGGGATTATGTGTAGATGGAGGATGTTTAGGTAAGTGCCTTTGTTGATCTTGACTATGGGGTATGTGAGAGGGATGTTTATGATGGATGAGACAGATAGGTGATGAAATGATGAAGGGATGGATAGGATGAGATGGAGGAGGTGATTTTAGGATATAGGAGCCCAAAATAGACGTAGGACCTGGAGGAAACATGGGCACGGTAGATGGACGATTGGAGATGGTAGATGGAGGGATGTAAGGACCCAAAATGGATGGAGCAGATGAAGGAGGAATATGGATGATGGTTTTGAGGTGATACAATAGAGGAGGAGGGATGGCAACATATGATTTGGTGGAGCGATGGAAAGAGCCTATATTTATTTTGGAAGAGGCTTGTTGAGGATGTCTAGAGGTTGTACCAACATTTTTAGATTGCGAGTCATGAGTAGTACATCCAAGACCTTGCAGATACAAATGTTCTTTAGCTTGGATGGGCTCTATAATACCTTGCTCATGAAGGCCTAAACCTTTTCCTTGATAGTTCATTCTCTTGAGCATTCGATCTAGGACAGGATTTTTGTTATTCTGGAAGAATGATGCGAGTTCATTATTAGGTGGAAGAGGAGGGTTGGTGTATATGCTTTGTTTTTCTTCTATGAGGAGACCACCATGGAGGAATGTGAGAGGACCAAGGGATATGCAAGCGTGTGGGATAGCATTTTAGGCGATGATGGGGGATCATGAGAAAGAGATGATGGGATAGCAACATCGAGAGGGAGTAGGGCCATGATAGGATCTGGATTTGTGGTAGTAGGCTCATGCGATGGAGATGGAGATGGGAGCGTGGAAGCTTGAATGACAAGGGGATCATGGGATGGAATGGATGGGGGACTGTGATCTTGAGGTGGACTAGATGGGATGGTAGGATCTTGATGGAGAAAGGGGATATGCTGGCATGCTTTGGATTAGACTCTTGGCGTGACTCATCGTGTGTGGGAGGCATGGTAATGGAGTCTTGTTGGGACTCTTCAAGTGGGGAAGATGGAGGGATGGAAGATTCATGAGGTTCATTGGAATGGGTTTTGGTTCTACTAGGGGTGGGAGGAGTGGATTGGATTTGGGTGGATCTAGGAGTAGAGGGAGTGGATTGGAATTGGGTTTCTTCGATGGATTCGGTGGTTCTTGGAGTAGGAGATAGGAGTTCAATGGATTTAGTGGGTTCAATGGTTTCAATGGTTTGAGCAGTACTAGGGGTGGTAACATCAATAATAGGTGTGGTATGGAGAAGGATCTCATGACTAGTGACCGTGGATGATGGATCTAGATGGCATGATTCCATGACTTCAAGATGTGGAGTTGGGGATGGCTTCTTTGTCATGAGTCCTTGGAGAACTTCTGAAATGAGAGACTTGCATATGGTTGGCTTGGCTAGGGTAGTAGAAATGGATGAGGGATTATGGATTGGTGGACGAGGGTTAGATGGAGGAATGGGATCAAATGTAGGACTATGAGTAGATGGGGGATTAGGATTGGATGGAGGGTTCAGATAGGGGTATTGGGATGGTGAATTAGGACACGAGGATATGGGTGGTGGATTGGGACAAGAGGATGTGGGGGATGGATTATAATAAGGGTATTGGGATGGTGGATTAGGATGAGGATATGTGGATGTAGGATTAAGGTAAAAGGGTGTGGATGTAGGATTAGTATGGGAAGATTGGGAAAGAGGATTACGATAGGGGGACATGTATGGGGAATTGTAATAGGAGTATTGGGACGAAAAATTAGGATAAGAGGATGTAGATGTTGTATAAGAGGATGATGTAGATGAAGGGCATGACAAATATGGGGATGAAGAAGATACTGGATATCCATTGTCAAAGGTGGCATAAGGAGCATGATTAGGCATGGATAAAGACATAACAGGATAACTCATAGGAGTAATTGGATTTTGGAAAGTGGGTGGAGAAAGCTTACTAGATATGATAGAGTCAAGGGGATCTATGTCGTATACCTCTTGATTGACAAGACTTTCATTATCGTTATCGACGTAATTAGGGTTTCCCTTGACCACTATTGATGGAGGATAAGGACTCATGATGGTGAAAGGATAAAGAGGATGGATAAAATATTTTGGATGGGAACAGATTAAAGCTCAAATCAGGATTTTGGTCAAGCTCAGATCAGGATTAGACAAAAGCTCAGATTAGGATGATTGGATGATGCGATGGGATTGATTTTTATTTTGATGGGATTCAGTAAATGGATGATTGGATAGGGTGGATGATTTGATGAATTTGATTAAAGTACTAGATCAATTTGATTGGATAGGATCAAATGATTAGATGATGTTGATTGGATAATTGTGATTGGATGAACTTGATAGGATTGGTGTGCTTGGATTGATTAGATGATTGTATGTATCTGATTAGAGGAATGGATTGGTTTGATTAGATAGGAAGAAACAAAAGGTACCACTAGATAGAGATCAAAAAATTGAGCAATTTTTGTTTTTGAATGAAGTTGATCCGATGCACGGTTTGTAAATGACAGCCCTGAGAAGTTAGGGGCATGTCCACCCCGCAATGCGGGGCATGACCACCCCGGGATGGTCAAATTCTTGATAGGAGGAAATGGAAGGTACCATTGGATAGAGCTTAAAAAACTAAGCAACTTTGGTTTTTGGACGAAGTTGATCCGATGCACAGTTTGTAAATGATGGCCTCGGGAAGTTAAAGGGGCGTAGTCAGCTTTCTGCAGCAAAATCAGGGGCATAGTCAGCTTTCTGTAGTAAATCAGGGGCGTAGTCAGCAAAATCAGGGGTGTAGTAAGTTTTCTGCAGTAAATTAGGGGCGTAGTCAACAAAATTAGGGGCATTGATAGCTTTCTGCAGTAAATCAGGGGCGTAGTCAGCAAAATTAGGGGCGTTGACAGCTAAATCAGGGGCATAGTCAGCTTTCTGCAGTAAATCAGGGGCGTAGTCAGCAAAATCAGGGGCGTTGACAACTTTCTACAGTAAATCAGGGGTGTAGTCAGCAAAATCAGGGGCGTTGACAACTTTCTACAGTAAAATCAGGGGTGTAGTTAGCAAAATCAGGGGCGTTGACAACTTTCTGCAGTAAATCAGGGGCGTAGTCAGCAAAATCAGGGGCGTTGACAACTTTCTGCTGTAAATCAGGGGCGTAGTCAACAAAATTAGGGGCGTTGATAGCTTTCTGCAATAAATCAGGGGTGTAGTCAGCAAAATCAGGGGCATTGACAACTTTCTACAGTAAATCAAGGGCGTAGTCAGCAAAATCAGGGGCGTTGACAGCTTTCTCAGGGGTGTAGTCAGCAAAATTAGGGGCGTTTACAACTTTCTGCAGTAAATCAAGGGCGTTGACAGCAAAATCAGGGGCATTGACAGCAAAATCAGGGGCGTTGACAGCTTTCTGTAGTAAATTAGGGGTGTTGACAGCAAAATCAAGGGTGCTTCCACCTTAAATAGGGGCGCTTCCGCCTTTCTGCAGCAAAACAGAGGGTGCTTCCACCTTTCTGCAGTAAGACAGAGCTTGGTTTTGATGGCAATGGCTATGGCAAGGACTCAAAATGATAAAGTAAGGCCAAAGTATCAAAAATTTCACAGGTTTTTCACAAGAAAACACTTCAAGCAAGCACAATCCTATGATTAATGTTAAGGGTATGGCCAGGCAAGGTCTTAATCTAGGATGCACAAGGCTTCTAGGGAGTCCTCGATATACTCTCGGTACGTGAGGCACAACCGTGAACACTAGCCTATCACAAGCGTGAGTCGGGAACCCCAGCGAGATACTGAAAGGCTCGGACCAACTCTTCACGTCTATCTAGGTATCACCCTAGTTTCGACGCTCCGCCAATTACGACGTGACTGAATTGGGGTACAACTTTCGTTCTCCCCCCTTTATAACCCCGCCGGTACATGTGGTTGGAATCGTCATTTGGAGTGATGAAATCCCCAAGCAGGTCCCACTAAAAAGAAGACACTAACCACTTCCAACTACTCCCCAGACTCATACGAAGTGCAAGGGGAAAGTGAAAACAAATTAATGCCCCCTAGGGTGACACAATAGTAGACAAGCACAGCAAGCAATAAAGGTTACTTCCCCCTAATTAGACTATGTGCAAACAACAAGGATAGTTTTTCAGAAATTTGATCAAATAGATGGCCCTGCAAGCAAATGTTAGCTATCTTCTCCTTCGTTTTTGGTCAATTACGCCATAATATGCTACAAAACGTTAGCAAAAAAACACCAATATCCTTGCCAAAACAATGTTAGAGGGTTATTACTTGAAAATAGCTAAAAACGAGAGCAAAAACGATGCTAAAATGACTGTTTTACCTTCCAAACTGTGTTGTTTTGGGGCGCTTCTGCCTTTCTGCAACAAAACAGGGGTGCTTCCGCCTTTCTGCAGCAAAAATAGGGGTGCTTCCGCCTTTCTGCAGCAAAATGGGGGCGCTTCCACCTTTCTACAGCAAAATGGGGGCACTTCCGCCTTTCTGTAGCAAAGACAGGGGCGCTTCCACTTTTCTGCAGTAAAACAGGGGCGCTTTCGCCTTTCTACAGCAAAATAGGGGCGCTTCCGCTTTTTTGCAGCAAAAATAGGGGCGCTTCCGCCTTTCTGCAGCAAAATGTTAGAGGAAAAGAGCCTTTCAAAAATAAAAGGACGTATCCGCCCCTCTGCAGGAAACTTTATCAGATTTTGAAAAAGAAAAGTTGTATGCCCTATTGCAAGAAAGTGTTAGAAAAGATCTTCTAAGCAAAATGGCATATACGCCTAACTGCAGCAAACTGTTAGCCAAAATCAAATTTTCAGATGTAGGGCGTGACCGCTTTTCTGTAGTAGACAAGAGGGCGCTTCCACCTTTCTGTAGTAAAAGAGAGGGCGCTTCCGCCTTTCTGCAGCAAAAACAGGGGCACTTCCGCCTTTTTGAAGCAAAATGGGGGCGCTTCCGCCTTTCTGCAATAGGAAAGAGGGCGCTTCCGCCTTTCTGCAGTAAAAAGGAGGGCGCTTCCGCCTTTCTGCGACCTTTTTTTGCAAAATACTTAGCAAAAATGAAGGTTAAATGCAAGAACTCATTTGTGGGTCCCACCGGGCATGCCAAAAATGTGTACCTTGGAATTTTACCCTACTCTAATGTGCAAAATAACTAAAAATGCGAATGATAAAAGACTAAGGACACTTCAAGATTAGCCTAAAGAGTGATAAAACAAGAAGGAAAATAGATAAAACAAGATGCAAATGATTATACCTTCTGTGCTGTTAAAGACTCCTTGGTTGGCCCTTGATTTGGATGACTTTGTGTTCTCCTTAGATGGCTTCTTAAGTGGCTAAATGCAAGATTGAATATGCAAAATGATCAAATTGGATGGCTTAATGATAGAAAGTGCTTGAGAATGCAAATTGGTAGCATAAGGTTACTCAAATCAAGAAGTGTTGAAAATGCCCTTGAGGAGGGGGTATTTATAGAAGAATTTGAACTCTCTAGAGAATTCAACGGTCAAGATTCATCCAACAAGGTCAAGATGAAGGGCTATGGTGGGTTGAGAACTCACAAGCCCTCACATCTTGACATGTGGATGGTGAAGTGGCTAAGGGGAGATGAGGTGTAAGTGAGGTGGAAGAGAAGTACATGATGTGGAGGAAGTACAAGTACCTTGCAAGTACATTGGGAGATGGGAAGAATCTTGGTGAATAAAAGTGAATTTTAAATTCACAATGATTGGAAGAATCTATTGGATAAGACAATGTTCCCAAAAGGTGGGAGTTTGTCACATGTGACTTGATGTGACAAGTCAAAGTTTTTAGAAGATGCATGGGAAAAATGGATTCTAGGAGGAATAAAAATGAATTAAAAATTCCTTGGGGCATGGAGAGAATTGACCAAGGTACTAATTAGGTTTGACTAATCAGTAATTAGAGGATAATTAGGGGTTAATTAGGATTAAAAGCCAACTTGCAAAAGTTGGAGGATGTGACACATCCTAATCAAGGATTAGGCATGTGCACATCCAATGAAGAGATTAGGAAATGGATTAGGATTAGATGGAAATGACATGTGAGGAATTAAATAAATGTAATATTTATTTAATTTATTTGATGAAAAGAGGATTAAGGAGGGTAACATATTAATTAAATACCTTAGGGATTTAAGAATTAAAGATATTAATTAAATAATAGTAATATTACTTAATTAACTCAGATAAGAGGATGTTTAGATGAAAAGTGATAAATTTGGATAAATTAAGTGTCCAAATTTGGATGTCTACAATATATTATATATAATATATATTATATTTATTATATATATTATATAATAGGTTTATTATATATATATTTTTAATAAATGGTTATATAAGTTAATTTTCTTAATATTTATATTTTAAAAGATTAAGTAAATAATTAAATATATATATTGAATTATATATATATATATATATATATATATATATATATATATATATATATATATATATATATATATATATATATATATATATATATGATGTATATAAATTGTATATATTTTTAATATAAGAGTATATTCGAATAGTTGATTTTAAATTCAATATTTTAGAGTAATTAAAATAACCATTGTTTTATTGAGATGATTTATTTTAAAGATTGCATTTAATCAGTTAGTAAGATTGAATTAGAAAATTAAAATGCATATCTTAGAATTACGTAATGATAATCTATTTGAATAGATTTTCTATTTCGATTATGTAAATAGCAAATGAATTATTTAAATGCACCATGATGATTAAGTGAATTGGATTTATGAAATCCTAATATTAGTTTTATTTGTTAAGAATTGTCTGAAATTCTTCATTATGATGTGTGGCATTCATTCTTGGAGTGGGGCAAATGAGTCATTGTATATGTAAGTCTTCCAGTTGTTTTAAATTTGGGTATGGGTTGTCGTATTACGATGACAACTTTTCGCATTTTTTTCCTTGGGTAGTGCGTATTGAGGTATTCTGTTAATGTACCTGGTTTTCACGAATGGGATTGGTTGTGCCTTCCTTGAGTTTAGGAGTGGTTTTGTGGTCTATGCCTCCTTTGGAAGGAGTGGGCTTTGAATTTCGTATTCCTCCAGGTGTTTGGAGTGGGGTTTGTTATATGTTGCCTCATTGGATTGGAGAGGTCGTCTTTCTAGTTTACCCATTGGATGGTGGTTTTATCGTGTGTGTTGTCAATAGGAGAGTGGCTCTTTGTGGGGGTCTGACACACAAAGGGGCACCAGGGTAACTCACCTAGGGTTTAATTAAGTGAACTTAAAAGAAATTAATGGGGCATTTTCACACTAAATAAAGATAATGAATGTCTCTCTCTTGAAGCTTGCGTTTGTTAAGGCTTGAGATGAGATGAGACACATAGTTTTGCATGAGGGTCCGGCGGCCGGTAGAGGCAAGCCAGGGTAACCCAAGATGGGGGTCTGGTAGCCTAGGAAGGTTGAGCTAGGGTAACTCATGGCAATTTATGTATGACACTCTACCTATGTCAGCAGTCAATCAGTTAGTGTGTGGTATTCAGTTGATGTTCATGATCTTGTTCTCTAGAAGCATTGTAATCTTTGTGTTAAGTGATTTGGTGGTTGTTGTTGTTTCAGTTCAGTTTATGTTGTAGCCTGTGTCTAGTGGTAGATGGTCTTGTGTTGGATTCCTAGTTACTATCTCCTAGCACGGGGGGTGAGCCTTTGGGTATCACATGGTTGGGAGGAACATGCACCTTAATCTGTTGGTCTGTCTTCTTGTTCGTGTAGATGAGATTTCTAGTTGGAGAGCTCGTGGGTTCCAATTTCTTTTCATGCTTATTATTTCAATTGATCTTGTATTTTATTACCCCTAATTTGTTATCAAGGTGGAATTTGTAATATGTAATCATACTTATTGGTTTAATCTCATTCGGGGAATGAGTGTTGTAATCTTATTGTAATTAATTGTTATTGGAACCAAGTGGTATTTCATATTCTTTGTTGTAAACCTTTCTGTATGGAATGTATGTGAACTTAATTGTTAAGTAATTATATGTTATGAGTTTAATTCATGTTTCTGGTTTGGGTTTAAGTAATTTAGTCTCGTAACCTTAGGGGTTGTTGGCAATTGGTTAGTGAACTTACATGTTATTGTTATTTTTTAAAAATAAAAAATAAAAAATAGTTCATTTGTGTAGTAAATTGCAACTTCCCCTAGGGTTGTGTGGCAGGGCGCTACATGGACCCACCCATATGAATGATATTTAGGGACTACAATGAATGCATTATATGTACAAAATGGATTTATTCCAGATGCTTTCAAAACTTCAAAGCAAATGACATCCCCTATGTAAAGCAACTTCCACCACCTTTTCTAGCATCCCCTCTTCCTACACTAAAATGGGAGCTCAAAGAAACACGGTCCCCTCCCTTGTGTCCATTATAGGATATCTTTCAAAATGATTTTCGCCTCCACTCTTGTATAACTGATTCTTGATCTCCTGCAAACAGTTTCTCTCTTTTCTTTTATTCTCTTTCCGTTCTTCAAGGTAACTAAGGGCCACGCTCGACAGTTTTGCAGCTATCCTCTAATATCTTAATCTTCATTCTATAAGTTAGGTCTAATTACCGTTTTCTTTTATTGGTATCTCCACCATGCTGCAGATACATAGGAAAAGTCTTTGCCTTAAAGTGAGTTTTGCTTGCAAGTAATGAGTGAAGTAGTTGGTCCTTTTGACCACTCTCCCATAATCCTCCATTTTCTCCTAATAGGAATAAAATATTCTTATAGATCATTTTAAACATGTAAATACATATGTCAATAAAATATTGCGTAAACAATGCATACTAATGTCATTATTCATTATTTGACAAGATGTGTGAATGGGGTCAAGGTACTCTCCCCCTCACAATCTTGAAGAACATCAAAATAAAACATATAAATAGGTTAATATATTGGTATTTCAACCAAGAAATACCAAAACTATATCTAAATCACTAGCATATATATATATATATATATATATATATATATATATATATATATATATATATATATATTTACTCTCTTTTGAGTATATCCATTCAAACACATGAGAACTAATGACTATTGATTAATACTTATCGACAGTCAAACTTTCCTTAACATAAATCAACAATTGTCAAATACAAATATTGACTTACACCCAAAGGTTGAGTACCACTTACTTGACTCAACTAGGTTTGCTAATTAACACCAACACAAGACTTAAGATGGAGACAACCTGTTATATTCCTTGTATCTATACCTTTCTCTCTGATGATCCTTTCCCTCCCTTTCTAGGAGGGCAGAAACTTGTTTCTTGAATGCAAATTGCAAACACTAACTCAAGATTAAAGTATCATGAATCATTTCATAACTCATAAAAACATTAATTTTTCCAGATGTTTTTACTAACATCAAATCATTGAATCATGTGTGCTAATCTAGTAATTACTTCAAAAGTAAAAAGGTAAAACATAGTTAAAGTTAGGGATATAACAGTGGTGGTGAAGGAGGAGGATAATATGGATGAGGAGGATATGGAGGAATAGGAGATTATATAGGGGATAAGAAAAGAGAATTACTCTATGGTTTCTCAATAGTAGGGGCCTAAGATATATCTTATACAATTGGGATCGATTGTCTCTTTTTATCTAATTTATTTCTTGGTTAGAGGCTTCCTCATCCACATGTATTCTTTAATTCTTACCCCTTGTAGGATAGTCTTCATCACCTACCCTAGCCATGGTAGCTCTAGATCTAGTGGAATATTTAGATGTAATGAGGGGATGAGATGAAGATCTATAATATTTTTTCCTCCTCTCTATATTTCCCTTTATAGGTTGCCTTGTAGAATTGTGTTATGTGATTCTTACTCTTAACCATATATATTTTTTAATTACAAAAAAGTGTTCTTTTAAAATATCATATAATGTAATGGTGCACAAATGGAGATGGTGAAGATGCATGATCACACTCAATATCTCTATGTATAAAAATAACATATAATTACTGTAATTTTGATGTAATCCTTGGAAAAACTAGCCTAGATGCTATCACTTTTTTTATATTCACTTGTTTTAGAGATTTTTCAATAGATGGTTCTTTGTTAGCACACTAAAGATGACCATGATAATAAATAGCTAAAATTGTATCCATTGTAATTATTTCTTCATCTTGATTCTATTTAATAGATAACTTTATTTTTATTGTATCCTTTGTAATCAATTACTTGCATATGCTTCCTCTTCTTAGCAATTAATTCCTTTATTTGTGGTGATTGAGAGGGTACTAATTGAGAATTGGGTTTTGAAGAAGGTGCAATGGGAGGTGGAGCGGACTTAGGAATAATGTAAGGGGGGGAAATAGCATAGGAAAAAACAACAATGAATGAAACCAAATCAATTCAAAAAAACATTAAATTCCAAACCCATACTCATGAAATGAATTGTAAAGTAAATGAATTCACAAAGGTAAGCATAAGCAAGAAACCATAAATGACTTCATGAAATACAACTATACCATTCCATGTTGAAGTGTAATCTGTATTGATGTTGGGTTGTGTTTTAATCAATACGAAGCCTCCATTTGTTGTTGTGAAAGCTTCAAAATGTGTGTTAATGGTGATCAAAGATGTGTGTATATTTTCTCTCAAGAATTTGAATTTCAATTCGGCATGACCTCTTTGTATAAATTCTCTAGATTCTCTGATCGTTTTTTAGAATGAAGAGGGTTGTTTTATAGACTTCATGTTTTAAGATGAACAATCACAATTTAGTAGTAAAAGATCACAATCAATGGTTGAGAACCGTTGAGAGGAAATAGATTGGAATGATTAGTGGAATTAGATTGGAATGATTGATGGGATTGAAAAAGCCAAGTTGAGTGGTTAGTGGGATTGAAGAAATCAATGGGATTGGTTAGAATAGATGAGTTAGTTAACCAATTAGAGTGAGAAATCAGTGATCATGGTTTGTTCAATCACAAAGGGATGAGGATAATTAATTAATTGAATAATTAATTAATATTGGAGATGAATGTGCAAATCATGTTTGACTTTAATAAATAAAGATGTATTTTTTTGTTGACTATGTTGAATTATTTTGAATAATTGACTTAATTATTCAAGTTTAGAGATGGGAAGGTGATTAATTAAATTATTAATGATAATAATTTAATTGATTTAAGAGAATAGGGTATATTAGTGACATTTAATTAAATAATTGATGTTTATTTAATTAATCAAGAGGAATAAAGTTAGATTAATGATGAAAAAGTGAATTAATTAAACAATGTAATATTATTCAATGCAATGAAAAAGATAGGGGTTAATAATGTAAATGATGTGAAATGCAATAGTGTTAATGATAATGATGCCGATAATGGAAAAATATCATTCAGGATGTGTGATATGCATTAGGTCATTTTTACATGTCTACATGTTGCCCCTCTTTGAGACAAAGTACTGGTTGCTTTGTTTCAAATAATTTGATGTTCAGATCAATATTTTAAAAAATTTATATGCCCCATTGTCCCTGGAGGTTAGTAGAAAGATAATATGATGTTGGGCTGCCCCCTCAAGAGGTTGGCCAAAAAAGTGACTTTTTTGGTTGGGCTCACGACAAGGTTCTGTTGCAATTTAGATGCATAGAGGATTAAAAATTAAGCTATAGGGCTCACGTTGATGGTTTCAGATGTTCTAGGGTGCTCCTGATTTTAACCTAGGAGGGTTTCCAAGGTAAAAAATTAGTGTTTGGGGGGGTAAAAATATAGGAAATTAGGGTTCATTTTTCCTCATTTGCACTCTTAGCCTTTACTAAATTCTTGCCTTTGGAGATCTTTATTTTATGATTGTTGAGTTGTGATGGTGAGGATTTTGGGTGCCCCACACTATGCAGAGGTAGTCCATTCATTTGGGAGGCCAACTAGCGTAGGCATTGCGGTATGTACCACTTTCGTTCTTGTTTTTGTCTTTTTATGTTTGCATAATTAATGCTCAAAACTAAATTTGATGATAGCAATAATTTCTTATTTTTACTACTATTGTCTTGATTTTACCACTATCGTAGTTTATAAATTTACTACTATTGTTAAATTTATGTGCTATAGTTTAGGATGGCCGCTATCATAAAATTTGTGTGCTATTGTTCATCGCTTGTGTAAAATCTGTGTGCTATTATTTTTCTGTTTAGAAAGTAGCTCCTTTTGTAAAATCCATGTGCTATTGTTTAAAATGACTGCTTATGTAAAATTTGTGTGCTATTGTATAGGATGACCTCTATCATAAAAAAATGGCTGCTATCATTCAAAATAGAGCCGCTATTACAAAATCTTGTCACTATTATCTAAAAAAGGATCGCTATTGTTAAAATTGCATGATTTGGCTAGTTTTTTTTATAGTTTTAGGTTTATGATTTGATTTTTTAGCAAATTCTTGACATTGTGAGTTGAATGTTTGCAAGCGGTTCTCAAACTACTATATTCTAAGGAGCGACGACCATGACAGTTGTTCAACATGATCACTAGTTTCTTTGAGGTGGAGAGAGACTTCCTAAATACTATGGGTTTTCTATACATATGTTACATGCTCGAAATCTAGTGCCGTAGGGTGATGATGACCACTCTTGTAGACAGATGGCATTTTGAGACGTCATCCTTCCATCTGTTGATTGAAAAGGAAACAATCACATTAGAGGATATTTGGAGGATTCTTTAGATCCCCATTCATGATGAGCTGGTCACTTACAATTTTAGATAGTGTACCCTCACCATCCAATGAGTAATTGGTGTGCAAAGGATACAAGTGGTCTAGATTTAGAGATAGACTTGTATCTGTTCATTGATAGTGTTGATATGATATCTATGGTTTTAATTGGCTTGATCATGGGGATTGTGGTGCATGTTCACAGAGGTAGGAATTTTACTATTGGCTGGGGCATCTGCATAGAGCAGATGATGGAGCATGATACAAGATATGCGTGGGGCCTATTTCTTTTGGCACGTCTGTATGGAGAGATGCATGAGGCCATTTATCATGGAGGAAATGATAATTCTGTAGGCATGACACTTTTACATGTGTGGGCTTGGGAGAGGATTCCAGTGATTACGCCTGATGGTATTATGGATCGAGATGAGGAGGATCCTCACTCGTACCATTATTCAAATTTCATGTATCACACCTAGCCTGACAAGTTACACTATTAGCGCGACATTTTGATGATATGACTGAGTTCGTTTGGAGGCCTTGGCTAGGTTGTGAGGCATAACATGATGACATAGAGCAATTCCCATTTTATAAATATACACGGTGGCTTATAGGACATTCATATACCATTCTAAGCGTTATCTTCTTGATAGGTTCCTCTGATAGTTCAAAGAGAGATAAACCAATTTTGTAGATGATTACCATGTACAATTTGGGTGAATAGTCCAAGAGGTTAGAGTGTGGGGGTTGTAGGCTTCTTATACTGATGCTATTGCAGAGTTTAGGTGATTCATAGCTCCATTTGGATGGGGATGGGTAGTGGGTCCTATAGATCTAGGCATGACCCAATATTTTGATCAATGGTGGGATCGTCGTAGTCCCTTATAATCTTTGGTCAATCCCTTTAGGTCATTTTTGCAGAGCGGGATGGTTTTTTCCAGGAGAGATGGATTGAGGTAGGAGCTAGCCATGGAGAGGCAACAAAAACTTATAGTTGAGGTTTCATTAGCCTCCTTCATTCCCCTTGTTGAGTATTAGGCTGAGCGGGATCAGCTCCTGTGATAGTGTACATATTATCAGACTTTGTATGAGGCCTTTGTTCTGAGGGCTCATAGATGCTTGCATTTTATAGACTCTAGTGTACAAACAAGTGCAGAGTTTGGGGGATAGTTAGTTAGATAGCCTTAACAATCTCTTGGGTATATGAAGGATTATCATGGAAAAATATATGTCATTAAGTGGTAAAAAATTTAGAAAAATTAGAGTTAGGCAACTTGACATAAAAAATTGACTAATTTATCTATATTATTTCAAAAATATGTAAGAATAGAATCTATAGAAAATTGAATGTAGTTTCTAAACTACTAGGTTTGTTTAAAATAAAAAATCTATTTGGTGAAAATTTGAAATTTCAATGCGTAGTACTTAAATTTCAGGGAAAAATAAGAAGTAGGTGTTCTGACCACCCTAACCACAATAAAATGATAATATTTTTTATAAGATTTTAGATATAAGTAGAGGACTCATGTCCTGATGTGATGGATATTTTTGTAATTTTTTCCAAGTAAATAATTAATTATGAATTTTTTATTACAACTTTTAGAAAATATAAAACTCGTATGTCTAACCACCTTAACCTAGTCAAAATTCATGAAATTCAAAATTTATTTTTTAATCCTATAGTATGTGAAGCATAGAATGTGACACATTTTTTATTCAAAAAATGTGATGATGTTTGAAAGCTATAGATGTTTTTCAATCAACCTATAAATCGGTACTTTAGTCGTAATTTGAATGGAAAATGAATAATAATTACTTATTAAATTCAAAGTAAAGCATAATTTATATTGGTAGAAAGTTGAGAATCTCCTTTAAAAACCCATTTTGTTTCATCAATTTTGGGTAAAAAAAAAGTTGTCAGCCATATACCCATCATATTGCCACTTTTTGGCCCATCATGATCCTGCATATACCCTCTTGTTATTCCACAACCATCTCCTCATTAGAGCCAACAACCACATGGATCCCCACCGCAAGATGGCCAACAAGGTTGAGTTTTAATTTCTATGATATATTGATGTTTACTATATCAAAAACTTGTGTAGACATGATATTTTGTATATACATTGATTGGCCTAGTTGAGGCCTTGTATATATGTACTTTTTTTGTATATTTGGATATCACACATGTTACTTGATGATGTATATGACATTCTTATTTTTGATGATATATGATATATAACATGCTTTGATGTGACTTAATATGTGTTATGAAATGCTTATGGATGATTATGGATGCTTATATGTGTTGTTGATTTATGATTACATGCTCATGTTTTTTGTACTTTTCTAGTGTATTTATATGATATAGATGGATGTATGATTCATATATGTATGTGAGGATGATATATGATTTATGTGATGGATGATGTTATATGATGTATGCGATGGATGATGATATATAATGTATGCTATGGATGATGTTTTTCATTTTATTGTGGTCATGATATGTACTAGTAGTGAATTTGTGGATGCAAGATGCATGTGGTACTAATGATATTGTGATGCAGGATGGAGCTGTTAGTAGAAGTGTTAGTATGATTTAGAGATGGATAGAAAATTGATGTTATTAATCATTGATGAGTTTGTTTTTGATTTCATAGAGACTTCATATTTTTTAGAAATCCTTATTGATGTAGCAAATAGACACGATGCACCAGGGTATTGTTGACCCAGGTGCCATTGTATCCATTGCATGGACTTTGACTTTGCAAACAAAGAATATTCTTGCTCATACTAGACATACAAGAACCCTATTGGAGTGTGTGGGTGAAAAGTTTGAAAACATTTTGGACCAACTACAAAGAGAGGTATGGAGTACCTACCATGCAAGCGATACATGAATTTCCCCAAAACAACTTCCACACATAAAAATAAAATATTAATCGTGGTAGTATTGAAAAAAATCTAACAAACAAAACAAATAGAAATCAATGATCAATATCTCCATTCCCTCCTCTCTAAATCCTTATAGATATCCTCGAGAGATCTTGGGAATGTGATATTAAGATAAATTAAAAAGATAAAATAATAAAAAGAAAAACAATGTTGTAGTATCATTTTCCATAGCTATTTGATGTTTCAGGATGTTATCCATTAGTGATGTCTATTGTAGGAATGTTTTATCCATTAAGACATACGTTAAGATGTTGATGATGAATTATCAATATGTAGGTAGTTAATACTTAGGCATTGTTTTAGTTTGATAGTGATCTAGTCACTTCAATATTTTCTTTGGAAGTTTTGATTTTGATGTTTGCTTTGTTTGCTAATTTGTGTTGTCAAAGGTTGAAGGTGATGATTGTTTATTATGAATGGAAAGTGTATTACAGATAAGTGATAATGGAGATAGGACCTTTTTCAGATTTTCTATTTATTTGATGATGTTTTTGTTGTTTTTGAGAAATTTAGAGACAATTAGGGGGACCTAAAGGGACTAACCTAGTTCCTTGGGGGTTGATAAAAGATTATACTTACCTACATGACCAACATAGAGACATCGTAGTTCGATTGTATTGAGTGACACTATTTTATGGAGTTTCCTATCTTTTTTATGAATGTTTTTTATTGGATTTTGATAAAATATTTGAATGTTTTTATTTTGGGGGACAAACCTAGGGCCTTGGGGGCTCATCAATGATGGCCTTGCCTATGTTATACATGCAAAGGCTTGTAGTTCACTTATTTGACTCAAAGCATAAAAATGTTTTTGGGATTTTGATGTTTTTGGCTTTGTTTTGCTTTCTAGATGTTTTTAATTTTTGATAGTCTTTGAGTGTGATGGGATGTACAAGGATCCAATTCACTACTAGTTTTAGGAAGTTTCCTCCAATTTGGGAAAGATTATGTTTATTAGGGTAGATGGATTTTGATGGTGCAGCAAGGTTCAACACTTTATCAGTCATCGAGCCATGGTTGCACGTTTTATTATGAGATAGATAGGGTGAGTGCTTTAGATAGTGGTGATAGATAAAGATACATGTCTATTAAAATGTATCACCTATTTTCTAAGTTTTCACTATGGTATTGGTCCTAGAAGTGCCACAAAGTTGTTTTCACTTGGAGGTTATTTTATTTTCTCTTTACTATTTTTCTTGATTTTCATTTTTTTTGTTTTTTTTTGCTTTTTTTCTTGGGTTATTCTGATGCGCTCAAGTATAAAACCTTTTGAGAAGGATTCTATTCAAAGGTTTGACTAAATGTTCTCCTTCAGGAGTAGCTAACTGATATGCTCCAAAGCCATAGCTTGTTGTTATGATGAAAGGACTTAACCATTTTGGTTCAAACTTCCCCTTCCCATCCTGATTTAGCTTGATCTTTTGATTCTCTTTCAGTACCAAGTCACCTAATTGAAAGTGTATGTTCTTTATATTCTTCTTGTAGCTTTTTTTGAGGAAATTCTGATAAACCTAGGGATGGTTTAATGCACTCAAACACCTTCCATCTAGAAGTTCTAACTCATTAAGTTTGGACACCTAATATTCCTCATTGTTGACCATACCTTTTAGAGATAGTCATAGTGAAGGGATTTTGAATTCCATAGGTAGGATCACTTCAAATCCGTAGACCAAGGAAAAAGGTGTGGCACTCATAGTGTGCGAATGCGAGTTCGGTAAGCCCATAAGGCTAGATTTAGCTACAAATACCAATCATAGCCAGTGTCATTAACAATATTTTTCAATATTTTCAGTATGGTTTTATTGGATGCTTCCACCTGACTATTTCCTTGGCGATAGTATGGGGTTGAAAATTGGTGTGGGATGGAGAACCTTGAAAAAAGTTCATGGACATCTTGGTTCTTGAATGGAGTTTTGTTATCTATTATGATAGTTTGTAGAATTCCATACTGACATATCAAATAGTTGAAGATATACTTGGATATATGTTTCCCTGTGATGTAGGTTAGAGGAATAGCCTCTATCCACTTTGTAAATTACTCAGTTGCAATTATAATGAATTTATGCCCATTGGATGATGTGGGAGATATCTTCCCTATCAAGTCTAGTCCACACTGTGAGAAAGGCCATGGTGTTGTTATAGGTCATAGCTGAGGGCCAATAATACCATTTTCTCAACAACTTCTATACTATATTAGGTCCACTAGAGTGATACCCAAAAATACCTTCGTACACTTCTTATAAAATGGTTTGTGCTTCATCCACATTGAGATATCAAAGTAATGTTTCGTCTAGACTTCATTTGTATAGGGTATCTCCTAGGATGGTGAATCAAGATGTTCTATGGAAAAAGGTTTTGTTTTGGTTGTCATTGAGTTCGGGCGTACGATCCCATGCTAGATATAGGAAAATGTATCTTAGTACCAAGGTGAGTAAGGACCAACAAAGTTATAGAAAAGTTCTAATTTTTGGATTTCAAATGTCGATATAAGTAGTTGCTCCATGAGAAATTCGTATTTGGGAATATTTTGGGGAATTTTGAGTGAACCTATTGTTTCCATAACATAAAATAATCTATTGTTGATTGTGGGAATCTGTTCAAAGGTGATGATGACAAAGTACTGCTTGAAACTATCCACCATTATTTTGTATGGAATTAACTTGTCATCCTTTGTCTAGTATTTATCATTTATCTGCCTTATTACCAATTGAGAGTCTCCATAGATGTGTAGTTCTATTATCTTTCATTCTACAACTATTTTTAGTCTAGTGATGAGTGCTTCATATTCATAAATGTTGTTAGTACATGGAAAGGTGATCCTATAAGTCTTTCAGGTATATGATCTCCCTATCATGAGAAATAGGATATCCACCCTTGAGCCATGTTGAGTGTGGGACCCGTCAAAGTACAAGGTCCAATGGCTTGACTGATTGGTTAGAAGTATGCTTTCATCTAGAAATTTTGATACTAAAGGATGATGATTGTCCATAGGTGCATCCACTAGTTGATATGATATTACTTATCCCTTTATGGATTTTCTTTCAATATATTCTATATCAAATTTACTAAGTATCATTACCCACTTAGCAATCTTCCCTATTAGAGCTACCTTTGCCATTAGATACTTTAAGATATCCACTTTTGATATCAACTTTACTTGCCTATTTGATATGCAATTTCTCAAATTTTGTGCCAGGAAAAGATGATAGATATACACACTCTTTCTATGGGTGAATATTTTAATTCATATCCCACCAGTGTTCAGTTGATATAGTACACTACTATTGCCTTGTTTTGATCATCCAATTGTGCTAATAGAGCTCCTAAAGCTATCAATGTTGTAGATACATATAGGATCATTTCCTTATCTTGAATTGGAGGCATTAGCACTGCAGGAGTGAACAAATAATCATTGACCTATTGGAAAGCTTGATCACATTTGCCATCCCATTTAAATTTTATTTCCTTATGTAACAAATGGGTGAATGGATGGAACTTGTGTGCTAACTATGTGATGAACCATCTAATGGATTGTAACTTACCTTGTATACTTTAGAGTTGTTTCAATGTTTTTGGATGAGGCATTTCTAGTATAGATTTGAACTTGGCAGGAGCCACCTTGATGCCTCTTCTTGATACAATGTATCCCAACAATTTTCTAGATGTCACACCAAATACACACTTCTTGGGATTGAGACACAAATTGTATTCCTCTAGCCTATCAAATACCTTTGATAGGTTAGCTAGATGATATTTTATTTTCATGGATTTTTCTAATATGTTATAGTCCACATAATCCTCCATAGTGATATGCAACATATCATGGAAAATGGTGGTCATTGCTCGTTGGTAGGTTTCCCCTACATTCTTCAAATTGAATGGCATGATGTTCTAGAAAAAGGTCCCCCATGCATAAGTGAAAGATGTTTTATGTTGTTCATTAGGGGATATATTTATTTGATTATATTTGGAAAATTCATCCATCATTGAAAGAATTTCATGCCACATATTTAGTTCTACAATCATGTCGATGTTGGGTAGAGGGAAGTCATCCTTTAGGCATGCTTTGTTGAGATCCCTAAAGTCTATGTAGATCCTTGTGCCCCTAGTGGGTTTTGATATTGGAACAAGGTTATATTCCCACTCAAGATAGTTGATGGGTCTGATGAAGCCCACATCTAGAAGTTTTTGAAGTTCAATTTTGACCAAGAGTGTTATATGTGGATGCATCTTGCATAGTTTTTGTTTGACAAGTTTAGCTCTAGGGAACACTAATAGGTGATGCACTACTAATTTTGGATCTAGCCTTGGCCTCTTGGTATGTGCAAGATCATCATGGAAAAAACAAGCCCTTAAGTGGCAAAAAATTCAAAAAAATCAGTGTTAGGCAACTTGAGATAAAAATTTGAATAAGTTATCTATATTATTTCAAAAATATGTAAGAATAGAATCTGTAGCAAATTGAATGAAGTTTCTAAACTACTAGGTTTTTTTTTTTAAATCTATTTGGTGAAAATTTGAAATTTCAATGCAATAGTACTTAAATTTCGGGAGAAAATAAGAAGTAGGTGTCTATCGACCACACTAACCATAATAAAATGATAATATTTTTTATAAAATTTTGTATATAAGTAGAAGAGTCATGTCCAGATGTGATGCATTTTTTTGTAATTTTTTCCAAGTAAATAATTAATTATGAATTTTTATTACAACTTTTAAAAATATAAAACTCGTATGTCGACCACCTTAACTTGGTCAAAACTTCATGAAATTTAATTTTTCTTTTTTAATCCTATAGTATGTGAAGAATAGAATGTGACACATGTTTTAGATTCAAAAATGTGATATCATTTGAAAGCTATAGATGTTTTTCAATCAACCTATCGATCAAGAATTTAGTTGTAATTCTAATAGAAAATGAATAATAATTATTTATTAAATTCAAAGTAAAGCATAATTTATATTGGTGGAAATATGAGAATCTCATCTAAAAACCCCTTTTGTTTCATAAATTTTGGGTTAAAAAAAAGTTGTTAGCCACATACCCTACAAATACCCATAATATCGCCACTTTTTGGCCCATCATGATCTTGCACATACCCCTGTATGCATATGCCCATGCAAAGTTGATTTTTTCTCATTAATGAATGTTGAGAAGTTTACCTTTTCTTAAGGATTGAGGTAAGTTGCATGATATCTAATTTTCGATGTCTCCATTGTTCCCATGTTGATAGGTTCAGAACCTTCAACCAGGAGTGCTAATTTTTATTGATATTATGTAATAGGGAGATTAAATACTCCATATTCAAGTGCCTCAGAGAGTTTTTCACCCTTAGATGTGTCCTTTTTTTCCTTTTTCTTGATCCGATAAAGCCACATTGTGGTTTTCCTTAGGGGGCCTCTTTTTGATTTTAAAATTTTTTAGTTTATTTTTGTGATTAGAGGACACAATATCCGTTGCAAAATATGCTCCTTGATCAAGCTCCATTAAAAACCTAGCCTTATGATCTCCTCATGGTATATTAGTTCGAAGTCCCATGAACTCTGAAATAGCCTCATTGTTATGGAATGAGTCCAAAATAGGTGCATGATGTTGTTGGTCCCAACCTATTAACTGTGGGTATAGCAAGGGTATTTTATCATTGGTATCAACAAAGCTTATGGAGGTTGTAGCTATGGTAGAGAAATCAGTTTTATCAAATCTCCATAGGGTATCCAGGTTATAATCACTAGCGGCACAAGAATCCCATTCATATTCATTGGAATCCATTTTAATAGTCATTGTCAGATGTAGGTTCAACAGTGATGGTATTCACATTAAGGTTCATAATTATCTGATGTCTCAATAGTGGTAGAAGGAGTTCCTTCCTCATAAGAGGTACTTTTGGTGCTTTGGTACTCATGTCTAATGAACCATAACCTAGTCCAAGATTTTTCAAGTGCTTTTCCATGATAAATGATTCTCTTGTACCTTGTTCATGTAAACCAAGGCCACCTTTTCTAGTGAACACCATTATTTTTTCTTTCTAATATCCTTTATTGTTCTAATCAATAGGAATGGGAGGTAGTGGTTGCACAAAAAGGTCGACCTTTCAATGCCCAATACAAGCATAAGATAAGATCTATAAGAGGCAACTAAACCATATCACAAATTAGGTGGTCAGTGCTGACTAAGGGATGGAAGCATCGAGCTTCCAACAATCCCCTCTAGCATGACCAAGAGATTCAAACTCGCAACCTGAATCTGATACTAATTATAATAAAATTCATCATGAGTGCATAACCTGAAATCAAGATAAGTAGATGATACCATTAGAAAGCTCTCAAAAAACCCACATCAAATATGTAACCTTAATTTTCTTCTCTAACCTTTGGAAGTAACCTTTATAAAAAACATGAAAAAAATTCATGACAATTAGGCATCTTTGGAGAAACTTTGCATTATTTTCAAAACAAGCTCTTCTCTCCATCACACATCACCAACTCTTCTAGAATATGACCCATTGAGCTCCATGATGTCAAAATGTGTCATTGATGTATGAACGAGAGAATAACATGTTTTGAAAATGAGAAATGTACGCTTCAAAGATGCAAAGTTGTCATGTTTTTATAGATGTTACTTCTAGAGGTTAGAGGAGAAAATATAGGCTGCATATTTGATGTGGATTTTTTGAGAGCTTTCTAGTGGTATCATCTACAAATCTTGATGTCAAGTTGTGCACTCATGATCAATTTTATTATAATTGGTATCAGAGCTAGGTCATGAGTTTGAATCCTATGGTTGCAGTGGGGGGATTGTTGGAAGCTCGACACTTCCACCCCTTAGTCATCATTGACTACGTGATTCATAATATGGATTAATCACCTCCCGTGGATCTTATTTGATGCTTGTGTCACTCAAAGGTTGACATTTTGGTGTAAAACTGTAATGCCAACACACATAGATAGTATGAATGTAATGACAATGTTTTGGTTACTTAAACAAGAAGAACCCAATTGGTTTGCCACACCTTAGGTGAATTTGGATAATTTTATGTATCCCCCACCTATAATTATATTGAAAATATGAATGTCTTAGAAGCCTTTTGTTTGGTAGACAATAAGAATGTAATGAAGTTCACCTTATCAATATATAACACCTCTTAGTTATAGTATAAATTGGATTTGAATTTCTTCATATGATTGAAACAAAGAAATGCACAAAACAATTGTAGATTGGAAAATACAATGTGGGTTGTCAGTTGTTTCATTCTACATGTTTAAATCTAAATGGTTGAGAGCACGAGGAGGATTTGTAGGTGGAGAATACATAAAACTAACTAGATTGACCTGAGGGGTGACTGACCAATTGTGTTGTTATATGTAGAGGGTTTTACAACACTATGTGGGTCGTTGGTTTCTTAACACCTAATTTTTTCCAATTTCATTACATTCTTGCTATCTACAAAGAAAAAGGTTCTCAAGACAATCACAAAACATAACAAATTGAGGTGAGGGGTGACTAACCAATTGGGTTGTTACTTGTAAAGGGTTTTAGAACAATATGTGGGTTACAAGATTTATAACACCCATTTTTTTCCAACTTGGAATTTCACAGAATAGTATGAATGTCTTGAAAAGATTTTATTATTTAGACAGTACGAATGTAATGAATAGAACCTTAAAAATATACCACAAATGTTAGTTCTAGTAAAAACTGCAATTAAATATCTTCATGTGATTGGAAAATAATTGCACAAAATAATTGTAGGTTAAAACATAGTGTGTTGTGAGTTATTTCATTCTGTAGGTGGGGGATACATAATTGAAACCAAATTGAGCTAAGGGGTGACTAACCAAATGGGTTGTTATGTGTATAGGGTTTTACAACACTATGTGGGTTGTAGGTTTCATAACGCCATCTCTTTTCTAACCTACAATTTTTTTGATAGTATGAATGTATTGAAAACCTTTTGTTATTTAGATAGAAAGAATGTAATGAAAGGCACCTTCAAAATTTATCACAAGTATTAGGTAAATTAAAAATTGTGTTTCAAATTCCTCTTATGATTGAAAACAAATATGCTTTCTTACAATAGACAGTGCAGTAAATTTTGGAACTTTAACTGTCCATAACACTTGCAACTATTTTACATTTTATAGCTAGCCAGGGATGCATAATTTAAAATAGATAGTGCTTCATATAGTGACAAATGCTATTGAGATGGTTAGAACACATAACATGGTGTGTAGTTGCACATCTCCTTTGAGATGGTCATGTTTGATAGATGTGCGGGTAAGATCCGCTAATTACAAGATGCAATCAAATGTACAATTTTAATCTCTGACAAACAATTATGATGTTGGCTGGAAAGTGGGAATGTTTTTATCAAGAGGCAACAACTGTTGTATAGAGGACATCCCCTCATTTTACTCATTTTAGGAGAACACTAAATGTTGAGGCAGCAACATGTTCGATAATTGATTGTGAACTTCCAATTACCCTTTACTTCTAATGCATCAATTATAATGCTTTACAATTTTAGTTAGAAAATTTCATGTCTATTATGAATATGTTGATTTTGATAGTATATCATTCCTTCAATTCAGGTCGATAATCGGGGAAACAATCACACTCTTGCCATAGTATGCAACAAAGAGGAAGAGTGTTCAAAGGGTGACCCTAAAGATGAGGAGGGTGTGACCCTATGTGTATATGTTGTGCATTCAATTTATTTTAATATCAAATATGTTAAGCTATTTTATTTTCTAATTTTTTTGTGTAGGTTGTTACTGAATATAGAAGAGAAGTGGAGAATGTGAGATATGTATATTACTATATTTAGAACAATGTACAAGAAAATTTCATGATTGTAAATTATTCAACATGCATAGGATTCAAGATCACCACCATCTTATTCTCACACTACAAAAGCATGGTCGAAGTGTGTCGAGGGAGGGAGGGGGACCAAAATGCCCCCTTCTCCCCCTAAGAAATTGAAAAAGTATCTTCAAAAGGTGGATAATATGGAGTGCCAACTGAAGCTACGAGAGAATATAAAACAAAAGTGTTTTATTGAAAGGGTCAGTAGAAAGTATGGTAAAAAAATATTTTGTGTACTTCCTAAGGAAGGAAAGGATGAGGTGAAGGAGAAAATGGCATTATACAATAGTGAGGAGAACAAGGAGCAAAGAAGGAAAATAATATTGTTGTTGTAGGAGAAAAAGAGAAAGGATGAAATGGTAATATGGAATTGAACTGTTAAATTTGAATTTTGGTTGGTTCATTTTTTATGTTTTGATGCATACAAGGTTCACTTAAAACATTAATTTACATGACATGATAGGGTGATGGTTGACAAGCGGTTGATTCCCCAAGGAGAGTATTGTTCAGTTTTGTTGTGCAATTTTTGTACACACACCCCACTGAAAGTAGGGACCCTCTTTTGTGCTGGTTTTTGATGCTTTAGTCCTTGGATTTTGTGGATTTTAATTGTGTTGGTATGTGCTTAATATGTTTATCTTGCTTGCCCAAATATTTTCCCCAAGTTGCATATTGAAAAACTAAAGTTTTGGGCCAAATCTGAGTTTTTGCCCCATTTCAGGAATTTTCGGTCCATCCGTATTTTCCTGGATTTCATTCAAACTCCGGCAAAAGGGTTAAAATGTTGCAGTTCAAGAATTTCTTGTCTTCGTGGAATTTCGCCTGGGCTGGATTTTCCTAAATTTTCATCTTGTCGTCGGGTTTCCGAATTTAGCAAATTTTTGGGGACTCTTGCCATTATGATTTATCTTTTGCGTTCTCTTGAGTTGGGGTATTTTGATCTGGTTGTGTTTTGCATTTTAGACTTGCTTGGAGTCCAAATTCCTATGTGTTTGGGCATTTCATGGCTTGCTCTGTGCGTTCATGGTTAAAATTAGGGTTTCAACCTTGGAACCATCGCTAATATCAATTGAATTGCTTCTGAGTCTAGATCCATCGATGAGTGATTTTGCATTTGAGCTTGGGTCCTCAAATTTGTGATCTTCGATCAATTTGAGTGAAATTGTGTGAAAGGCTACGAAATTCAGGTTTTCTGTCAAGTTGAGGATTTTCCTGTTCCTCCAGATTTTCCCAATTTTCCTTGGCTGCTGCATTTTCCTGAAAATCAAGAGTTTTTCCTGCTTCACAGATTTCTACTCCCTCTGGATTTTCCCGAAATCCCGTTACCCCTTCATTTTCTAGATTTTTTTGACTATTGATTATTTTCATCAGAATTCACCTGGTCCAGATTTTTCTGAAAATCCCTTCAGGCCTGGATTCCACGGAGGGGTGAAAATCCCGAACTATGTAGAAATTTTGCATTAACAATTTTTTCATGGGATTTTGATATTTTCTTTGATATATTTGAATTTTGAATATATTATTAGGGACGTGCTGATTCTAATCTTCATGTTATTAATGCTTGTTTTTGTTGAGTGCAACAGGATTTAACAAGGTTGATAAGACAACTTTGGAGGAGATTACCTCGATCGAAGGAAGATTTAAAGTGTTTATTACTTCACCTATGACCGACCTAGATGAGTCCCATGCATTTAATGCATATCTTATCTTATTTCAAATTTCTCTTGGCCGACCTGTTTGCGGCTATTTTGTTTTTGTAAAATCTATATTAGGCCGACATGTTCTGGGGTTTTCTATAAATATGGCATTTCGCCTCATTTGTAAGGGGGTTATTAGTAGAAGTCGTTGGAGATATTTCTTAAAAGTAATTAGGGTAATAAAGTAAGAATTAGGATTAGGAGTTAGTCGATTCTGGAGCAAGTGTTGTAACAAAACATTAGAATTGTTGCTGAAATTGGGTGATTCAATACAATTGAAGGGCATTGTGATTTTCTGGTGATCTCTTTTGTGTTGACTTATCTTGCATGGTTCTTATGATTCTATCTTTCAAATTTCTCAAGGTTATTAGATATATATTAGATTTAGATTTAGAGTCGATTCAATGGTGTTTATGGTTTAATACTCGAAGTGTTTGCAACAATCCCGGGTCCATACTTTTTGTAGCTAGCTGATTGTTGGTTGCTTTGCAAAGTTAGTATGGACCTTTATATTCATTGTGCTTAGTTTAATTGTGAAGTTTATTCATTTCAATTGCAATTGGGTTGTCTTGGATGAATGTTCATGATCTGAAAATATTAATACCTTAGAAGATTGCACTGTTTCTGTGAGATTGTAGATTTATCTTGGTCAAGCAGGAATTAGTTTATGGGGGATTGGTCCATTTCAAGTATTTCATAATTTGCATTGTTAATCTTAGGAGTAGTTAAATTTAGATATCTCTTTGAAACCCTAATATTTTGTTATTTCTTTGATTAATTGAGTTAGATTTAGGATTGAAGTATCATTACATTGCTAGATTTGATAAGTTAAAGATTTAGTATTTGCTTGTAGTAAGGCCCCTTTGTGATTACCAACATTTTCACATTTATCACTGAGTTGTTTATGCATTATCAAGACCTGACATTAGAGACCTTGGGGTTATCTCTTGAGGCTTGCTAATAGAGATTTACCTTTCAAGAGAGATAGGATACTTGTATCTTGTTTGAGTTGTTGTACAAAAAATATCATGAACATATTGGCACTAGAAGGAGGGCCTGAATGAGCAAGCTAGATCGATTTTTGTCTGCCATCTCTCCTGAAAGACTCAAAAGAAGAACCAAATCTACTCTAGGAGAAGAGGAATTTCAAGAATTGCAAGCCCCTACTAGGTCAAGAAGGACCAGCAGAAGGGAAGAATCATCATCCACCCCACCACTTCCATCATCCCCATCATCCCCATGTTCATCAAGTTCATCTTCATCTAAGTCTGAGGACATTCCCATTCCACAACCTTAGCCAATCATAAATCATCCATTACCACCCCCACCTCCACCAATGGCTTTCCTAGCTAATAACCCATCTCCCTTATCTTTCAACCATTACAATCCTATGCCCAAGAACCCTGAGCTTTTCTGCTCCAAGTTTCACATTAATGATCCCAAGAGGACTGTAGAGGAGCATATTAGGATTTTTAAGACTACCCTTAAGGATAGGGGAATTAATCATGAGGATGTTCCATGCAAAATTTTCACATATTCCCTTTGGGATGAAGCATTTTTTTGGTATAACCATCTTCCTACTGGGTCTATCACTACTTGGCTTCAACTGGAGACTGTGTTTTTACAAAAAATTTAGATCCCAATAAGTGCTAATGAGTTACTTCTGTAGTTTACTGGAATCAAGAGGGAGGCAAATGAACTAATAGTGGCTTTCAATAATAGATTTCATAGGGCTTATGGTAGGTTGAAACACCCTTATGTTGTAGATAACGCCTTTGCTAGGGAGGTTTATTATGAAGCTTTGGATAGTTTAACATCTACTTTCATCAAATGGAAAGAAAACCCTCCTGGTAGCTTATTTGAAGCTTATGATGTGGCTGTTAAGGTGAGTACAAATTTGAGACAACACTTGTCTAGACCCTTGGCTAACCAAACACCTATGATGAGTTAAGTTCCTCAATTACCCTTGGTTTCACACCCAGGTCATCCCTGTTAGGCTACATTCATGTCAAATTACCATCCAAATATGAACCATCCTGCATACTTTCACCAGCAAGCTAATATACCTAGTTATTTGCAGAGCTCTGAGATATTTAATCAACCCTTGAACCATGGGTCACATATTGTTTATATGCAAAATTTAGCTGGTATTGTTCCTCCATCAAACAGTGCAGACAAGGAGAGGTTGGATGCACTCACAGAGCTAGTTGAGAAGTTGAACACTGAAGTCACCTACCTAAGGCACCAGAATAGTCAATCCCAGGTAGCCCATAGGGGGATTTAGTCCAATTATGATCAAAGCAACAGGGATATGATGCAGGCTTAGGGGCATAACTTTGATAGAGGAAAAAATCTTGATAAAGATTATGGGGGGCAGCCACCACTTCAGAATAATGGAAGAGCCTTAACCTCTTTGGATCATCCAAAAAATCAGGAGAAATCTAGTGGAGTCTATCTGGAAAAAATGACTTTGTCAAGATGGTGTAGGCTTCACAATACTAATCACCATTCTGAGTCAGACTGTCAAGAATTCTAGATTGTTGCATCTATTTTCCAACAGAAGGTTCAACATACCAGCAAAAATTTGAGTGGATGGGAGATAGTGCCATCTAATCCTTATGACATATTAGTCATGGTGGTGAATCATGTCCCATTTCCAAGAAGTGAAGAAAATGAACCAGAAGAAGAACGGTATAAAGGTATTGAAACAAGGTATGTATACAATGAAGAATCTATAGTTCAATCCTTTGGAAATAATGAGGAGAATGATAATGGCCCATTAGATGAAGGAGAGTATACAAATAAAGAGGTTCAAGTATTCCATCATGTGCCTACTTAGTATTTCATAAATGGAGGACAATATGACGCTGATAAAGGAAGAAGCATTGAAAGCAACAGGGATGAATTTATAGTTAGCTTTGAGGACAATTGTTCTACCATGACTGCAAAGAAAATAGGAGAGTGTGTGGTAGAAGAACTCAAGAAATTCAAAGTAAGTCTCTCTCCTCATGATTTGTTAAGGGATCCTACCATTAGGGGTGTCATACTAAAGTCTCTTTAAAAAGATATGCTTTCTGAACAAAAGGGTGCTTCAAGTCATGTTGATACAAATACTTTTAAGGAGGTATTTCTGTCTGAAATAAGCTTGGGAAATTATGCACTAACAGTTAACACTCAAGGATGGAAGACTGAGGAAATCCTCATGTTACATGATATGCCTATTCATAAATCCAACAGTGTTGAAGTATTGGTAGAATCAATAGAAGAGGTGGAAGATCAAGTATGGTTGTCAAATAATATGCATCAAACTACAAAGGGTGAGCTTCCAATAAAAAAATATCAACAAGCCATCAATGAACCAATTGACATAGAGTTTGAGGGAGACATGGTAGTAAAGGCTGAAGCAGCCCTCGAGGAGATTTCAATACAAGAACCTCAACAACCTACTGATGAATGTCTTGTAAGGTGTGAAGAAGAACTTAATAAAAGAGTTGATATTCTAAGTATTCACAATCCAAAACCAGAACAAATGCCAATAGGAGAGGAATTTAGGGAGTCCCTTCACTCATCACATTCTGTTTTTCCTCTTTCTGTTGATAAATTCAGTAAAGAAAATTCACAGATTTCGTGTATTAATGAAAAGGTAGTTGATGTGATTCATATGGATGTGCAAAAAAATCCAAATGGTGTTGAGAATAACAATGTTGCAGCCATCACTAATGAGCTTGATCATCCTAATTTAGGTAAAGATGTGCTTGAAGATCAGTCTGTGAGGCCTCCTGACAAACATCATGATGGGGAAGTTACTATGCATGATGAGGCTTTAACATTTTCAACATTGATCCCTCATGAAGAAGTGCACACAGGTGAAAAGTTCCATGTTTGTACCTCTAAATCTTTCCAATTTGATTTTCACAATAAATTATTCATTGAAGACTCCAATTCTATTTTGCATGTTTCGAATGCAAGAGGGATATTGCATCATCAATTGAGACCTCCTGATGACATAGATATCAGCTCTTCAAAAGTGCAGGATGATGAACACAACATTCAGTCTACAACAATACAAAATCAGGTTGTTTCTCTCCTTGCTATGAATTCTGAATATTATCAATTTGATTATGGTAATTTAGGAAAGACAACTTGCATATGGATTAATCATGGTCCTAATGAGTCACCTCAATTATTGATATTCCTGATTATGAGGTTGAGTTTGAATGCTACATTTTTGAGGTTTATTTTGTTGAGTATAAAGATAAATTTGTATTTTTGAGGACTATTACAATTACCTTGTTGGTTGTCCATGCATTGATGAACCATATGGGGGTGGCTCTCATTCACCCTATCTAGTAATGAGTTGTTATGAGTCTTTTTGTACATACTATTGATTTGAATAAATGTAGCTTGTTTTGCTTTTCTTTTCCTTTAGTCTGTTTTGTTTTCTTTAGGATAGATTGCTTTAGAATTAGTTTACTTTGGTTAGTTTAGGTTTTCTTTGGGTTTCACTTTGGTTGTTGCTTTGCTTCTCTGGCTTAGGTCTTCTGCTTTCTGGTTGGGGAAGTGTCCTACTTGCACACCAAATACTCTTTTGTCTGGGATTGTTCTAAGTATTTCCTTGATGAACTTTTATTATATATCTTAAATGGATGGTTGAGATCTTTGTTATCGTCATGCAGCCTAAATGTTTGATTTAAGGAGGATGGGTCACTGGTTTGATTTGAATTGGAAGTATTCTAAAATCTTATATCTCTTATACATCTTTAAAAATCCAGAGGTTGCAGTAGGGTCCTTGTGAGGTCATGGTAGGTGAAAAATATTACTTCTGCTTTAGTGCCACTGTGGTTCTCAACCCTAAGTGTGAACTTCATTGTTCACAGGTTGAAATGAAAAAGTGAAAAGAAAAGAATATCAAAAGAAAAGAAAAGTGAAATATTGAAAATCAAAAGAATGAATTCAACTTATCAGGGGTATTCAAGTATCTCTACTAGGGCTATGGATGCCTAACTGGTAGTAGAGCTATGCTTGAGAGGGCCATAATGATAACCTCATCAGAGCTATGGATGCCTGACTGGCAACAAGGCTCTATCCAAGTTGCTTTTGAAGTTAAAATCTTTATGTAGCCTGCTCTGACTAAGCTTGGCTTCTGTAGTGGCTTAAGGAGGGAAATGAACTCATATGCACACACTTGGATTTTCAGTTTATGGAAGGTTCAGTCTACCTTTGGTTCTAATTCTTTGATCTTGCATTTTGATGTGTTTTTCTGATAGTGGGATCGAAACTAGAGATTCTGGGTTAATGATTCTTATTCATCATCAACTGCTCCAAAGCATTTCCAACAGTCGCCATTTGTTGTGTAATTTTTGCACACACGCCCCACTAAAAGTAGGGACCCTCTTTTGTGTTGGTTTTTGATGTTTTAGCCCTTGGATTTTGTGGATTTGAATTTCCTTGGTATGTGCTTAATATGTTTATCTTGCAGCTTGCCCAAGTATTTTCCCCAAGTTGCATATTAAAAAACTGAAGTTTTGGGCTAGATTTGGGTTTTTACCCCATTTCGGGATTTTCCGGTCCATCTAGATTTTCTCGTATTTCATTCAAACTCCGATGGAAGGGTTAAAATGTTGTAGTTCAAGAATTTCTTATCTTCGCGGAATTCTTCCTGGGCTGGATTTTCCCGAATTTCCGTCTTGTCGTTGGGTTTCTGAATTTAGTTGATTTTTAGGGACTCTTGCCATTATGATTTATCTTTTGCGTTCTCTTAAGTTGGGGTATTTTGAT
The DNA here is from genome assembly GCA_007258455.2 of Sequoia sempervirens. NCBI lineage: Eukaryota > Viridiplantae > Streptophyta > Pinopsida > Cupressales > Cupressaceae > Sequoia > Sequoia sempervirens. The sequence continues at coordinate 154,639,176 of VDFB02373365.1, forward strand.
CTAGTTGTGTTTTTGCATTTTTGACTTGCTTGGAGTCTGAATTCCTATGTGTTTGGGCATTTCGTGGCTTGCTCTATGCATTCATGGTTAAAATTTACAGTTTCGACCTTGGAGCCATCGCCAATATCAATCGAATTGCTTCCGAGTCTAGATCCATTGATGAGTGATTTTGCATTTGAGCCTAGGTCCTCAAATTTGTGATCTTCGATCAATTTGAATGAAATTGTGTGAAAGGATGTGAAATTCAGGTTTTCTGTTAGGTTCAGGATTTTCCTATTCCTCCAAATTTTCCCAATTTTCCTTGACTGTTGCATTTTCCCTAAAATTTGGAGTTTTGCTTGCTTCACGGATTTACGCTCCCTCCGTATTTTCCCGAAATCCTGTTACCCCTTCATTTTTTGGATTTTTTTGACTGTTGATTATTTTCATTAGAATCCGCCTGGTCCAAATTTTCCCGAAAATCCCTTCCGGCTTGGATTTCGTGGAGGGGTAAAAATTCTGAACTTTGTAGAAATTTTGCATTAACAATTTTTTTGCAAGATTTCGATATTTTCTTGGATTTATTTGAATTTTGAATATATTATTGGGGATGAGCTGATTCTGATCTTCATGTTATTGATGGTGGTTTTTGCTAAGTGCAGGCTGGATTTAACAAGGTTGATAAGGCAACTCTAGAGGATATTACCTCAATTGAAGGAAGATTTAAAGTGTTTATTACTTCACCTGTGGCCGACTTAGATGAGTCCCATGCATTTAATGCATATCTTATCTTATTTCGATTTTCTCTTGGCTGACCTGTCTATGGCTATTTTATTTTTGTAAAATCTATATTGGGCCGACATGTTTTGGGGTTTTCTATAAATATGGCATTTCACCTCATTTGTAAGGGGATTATTAGTAGAAGTCACTGGAGATAGTTCTTAAAAGAAATTAGGGTAACAAAGTAATAATTAGGGTTAGGAGTTAGTCGATTTTGGAGCAAGTGTTATAACAAAACATTAGAATTGTTGCTGAAATTGGGTGATTCAATACAATTGAAGGGCATTGTGATTTTCTGGTGATATCTTTTGTGTTGACTTATCTTTCATGTTTCTTATGATTGTATCTTTCAAATTGCTCAAGGTTATTAGATATATATTAGATTTAGATTTAGATCTGATTCAACGGTGTTTATGGTTTAATACTTGAAGTGTTTGCAACAATCCCTGGTCCATACTTTTTGCAGCTAGCTACTTGTTAGTTGCTTTGCAAAGTTAGTCCGGACCTTAATATTCATTGTGCTTAGTTCAATTGTGAAGTTTATTCATTTCAATTGCAATTGGGTTGTCCTGGATGAATGTTCATGATCTGAAAATATTAATACCTTAGAAGATTGCACTATTTTTGTGAGATTGTAGATTTATCTTGGTCAAGTAGGAATTAGTTTATGGGGGATTGGTCCATTTCAAGTATTTCATCATTTGCATTGTTAATATTAGGAGTAGTTAAATTTAGATATCTATTTGAAACCCTAATCTTTTGTTATTTCTTTGATTATTTGAGTTAGATTTAGGATTGAATTATCATTACATTGCTAGATTTGATAAATTAAAGATTCAGTATTTTCTTGTAGTAACATCCCTTTGTGATTACCAACATTTTCACATTTATCACTGGGTTGTTTATGCATTTTCAAGACTTGACATTAGAGACCTTGGGGTTATCTCTTAAGGCTTGCTGATAGAGATTTACCTTTCAAGAGAGATAAGATACTTGTATCTTGTCTGAGTTGTTACTGTGTAGAAAAAATCATCAACAAGTTGGTAGAGGAAGATGTGCCCATGAAAGCACAAGATGATGCTATTCATCCCAACCAAACATCTAACATTGAGAAGAAGAAGGATCATACATAGTCAAAAGTTTCAAGGTGCCCTCACATAAAGTAACGAGAACAAACAGTGATTTCAAAATATTCTATTTAATGTTTGTTTTGATTATTTTAATGAATTGGTTGCATGCATGTGAATTTTATGTGACGTTTTAATTCTTGCTATTACATGGAGAGGATGAAAAATGAAGTGCTTTCCTCGAGCAGGGTATCGTTGATTTGAAAGAGGAAGCAATTCCCATGAGAGAACAAGATGATGTTGTTCCTCCCAAACTGACATCTAACATTGAGAAGAAGGAGCATACATGCTCAAAAGTCTCAAGGAACCCTCACATGAAGAAACGAGAGTAAACAATGATTTCAAATATTCTATATTATTTAATCTTTTTTTTTTATTATTTCAATGAATTGGTTGCATGAATGTGAATTTCATGTGACTTCTCGATTCCTGCTATTATAGGGCAAGGATGAACAATGAAGCACTAGCCACAAGTAGGGTACTGTTGATTTGGAAAATGAAGTAGAGCCCATGAAAGCACAAGATGATGTTGTTCCTCCCAACCCCCCATCTAACATTGAGAAGAAGGAGCATACACGGTGAAAAGTTTCAAAGTGCCCTCACATGAAGAAACGAGAACAAATAGTGATTTTAAAATATTATATTTAATGTTTGTTTTGATTATTTCAATGAATTGGTTGCACACATGTGAATTTGATGTGACGTTTCAATTATTACTATTACATTGCAAGGATGAAAAATGAAGTAATGGTCTCGAGTAGGGTATTGTTGATTTGGAAGATGAAGTAGTGCCCATAAAAACACAAGATGATGTTCTTCCCAACCTGTCATCTAACATTGAGAAGAAGGAGCCTACACAGTCAAAAGTTTCAAGGTGCCTTGACATGGAGAAACTAGAAGAAATAATGATTTCAAAATCTTTTATTTAATGTTTGTTTTGATTATTTCAATGAATTGGTTGCATGCATCTGAATTTGATGTGACATTTCAATTCCTACTATTGTAGGGCAAGGATGAACAATGAAGTGCTCGCCTTGACCTTATTGGCAATGTGGTTGCAATGGAACTGGGAGATGGTAATAGAGATGGACATGGGGATAGGGAGAGCACTAGCCTACAAGTGGGATAGGATAATAAAGATGGACATGGGGATGGGGAGAGCACATCAGGTGCAAGGGGGAGATGACAATAAAGATGGACATGAGGACAGGGAGATCCCTAGCATGCCATCTATGTCGATAATAGACACAACAAACTTCCATGCTTATGTTCCAATTTCTTTATGAATCCTTTAATATGTCTTGAATTATTATTGACATTAGTGAAATTTCCATTGTATCCAAACCCTATTGATGAGGAGAGGATAGATAATGAGGGCATCACTTTCAAGTTCAATGATCACATTGACCTTTGGTGGAAGCATAAATTGGTTGGCAAAGGAATTGTAAGTACTGTCGTAGAGATGCTACTTGCCACAACATTCCAATTCCATAAGGTTGTGTGAGAGTTATCATTGTTAAGCCCATTGCTGCTGATTGTAGAATGCCTTATACTAGTTCTTTGATAGAGACTGTCAAAGATTGTGTGGGCATGGAAGCTCTTTGACTTGAAGAATTCTCTTCCAGAGGTACATATAAACAATTTCTCGCTTTATATATCATAATACCTTATATATTTGTTTCCATCCATACATTAATTGTTCAAAGTGTTTCTTATAGTTTGAACGTGTTCAAAGTGAAAAGGACAAAGCACAACCTCTCTAGAAATATGTTGTTTCATGTTCATCATCTACAAGGGTTCATGGTAATGGAATCACCCCTCCCAAAATACATAACAACCCATAAAAACATGCCATATATTATGGAGGCATGACCTGAATTGTAAAGAATAGGAAGTGTAGGAGATGATAAGATAGGCTGACAATACTCATTGTGAATTGTGGGTTTCATTGTTTTCTTATTGAACTATTATGGCATAGACATATATTATTTTCATATTTTTGAACACCATGTTGTTATACATTTCATAAATTAGACTTTTCATGGCCCTATATAATTAACATTATAAACAATGTGAAATAATGGTAGGAAATGCCACCTAAAGTGTTATTGTTTATGGTAGCTTGCTTATAAATGAAAGAAAAAAGTTGACATGTAAATCACTTGACCTCAAAAAATTTGAATATAGTAGTCAATTGTATTCAATAGAATAATTGCACACATGGTATTCAATAGAGTATAACAATAAATGTTATGTGTATGTATATGTATGTATTTATGTGGGAAACTATTTGCACTGTTGGAAACCGCACTATCTCGTCTCAATTATTTCCTTATGATTTTCTTTTGTTTCGTTATGAGCAAGAATGTAATGAAGTCCACTTTTAAATTTCAGAACAACTCTTTGGTACACTAAAAATGAAATTTCCCTTTTTCATCTAATTGGAACAAATAAAATGCTCACATTATTTGTAGTGTTGGAAAATACATTGTCCCATGTTAGTTATTTCCTTATGAATTTTTTTTGTTTCTTTATGAGCAAGAATGTTATGAAGTCCACTTTAAAATTTAAGAAAAACTCTTTGGTACAGTAAAAATGAAATTTCCCTTATTTCATCTAATTGGAAGAAAGAAAATGCTCCAGTATTTGCAGTGTTGGAAAATATACTATCCCATGTCAGTTATTTCGTTATGAAAAGTTTTATTTCCTTACGACTAAGAATGTAATGAAGTCCAATTTTAAATTTTAGAACAACTCTTTGGTACAATAAAAATGAAATTTCCCTTTTTTCATTGATTGAAAGAAATAAAATCTCACATTATTTGTAGTGTTGGAAAAAACATTGTCCTATGTCAAGTATATCATTATGAAAAGTTTTGTTCCATTACAACCAAGAATGCAATGACGTCCACTTTCAAATTTTTGAACAACTCTTTGGTAAAGTCAAAATGATATTTCACTTTCTTCATCTGATTGGAAAAAATAAATTTTTTAAATTATTTGTAGTGTTGGAAAACACATCATCTCCTCTATTATAGGTATGAAGGTGTTGTCATTGATGTCATCTAGTTATCAACCAGTTTCTGTTGTCATTGATGTCATATTGATTGTATATGTCGAGGATATTGAGAAAATTGTAATAAAGAAGGTTTGTTGGTTTGCTTTGGGTTGTTCTCTAGGATGTTTTCTTATGCTTGTGTGGTTCAAATATATTGTTCATGGCTATTGATGGTTTTTATATCTAGAATTTAGGTTTCTGGATCATCATATATAGTGTGATATATTTTCATCAGTATGTGTAATATACTTTTTTATGTATCTGGATGTGGTTTGGGAGAAATATAGTTGCTCCTGATTTCTCTGAATTGTGGTTTTAGGACTTGCGGTTCTGAAAATAATCTAATATGATCATGTTCAAGCTAATTTTGTTATCTGGAGAGATTGGATTTTGTAAAGATTGTGTGTACTTAATTTTTTTATGTGTTTTACATAGGTATTAGCTGACCTTTTGTTAAACAATACTTACGGAGATCATGGAAGCATGTTGAGGCATGTTGGGACTTATTTCGGTCATCATTAAGTATGTGTTTGGGTCACCCTCATTCTAATTCCACCGTAGAATGTTTTTGCACTGACCTAATTTGAATTTGTAAATACAAATGGTGCATGGCCGACCTTGGATGAGTATCGAGGTTGATGATGGTATAAATATAAGTTGAGATATTTGTGAAAGATGTGAGAGAAATCTATAGATGCTAGATAGATGTGAAATAGTGTTTGTGTGTGTGATAGCAGTTTGAGCAGATCAATGTGAAATTCAAGCGGAGATTTTCCAGACGCAGTGAGTTGAAGGTGTACTATAGCATTCAAGCATGTTTGCAAGTGTGTGAGTGAATTGTGGTGGAAATATCTATTGCATTGATATACTTTTCTCTCTATAACAAATTTCTTCTATCTTCTTTTTTAATTCTGTGGCAGTGAGCCCTCCAGATGGTTAACCCTCATTGGATAGTGAGTCCTGTTTTGGACAAGTATGTCCTGATTTAAACAAGGAAGTCCTATTTTGGTAGTGAGCCTTTCCGACAATGAGACTTTGTATTTGGTTTTGGAATTCTTTATATTTTGAGCTAATCCTCACCATGGTTTTTCCCTCATTGGGTTTTCCACGCAAATCTGGTGTTATTGTGTGTATGGTTTTACTTCTTTCAATTTTTTCTTTTACACTTAATGATTAATCACATTAGAAAAGTGAAGGATTTGTGAATGGTAATTGATCTAACCTCTTGTGGAAGTTTTAAAGGTTAAAATTGCTACAAGTTCTGATTCACCCCTCTCTTAGTTTTCTTGTTCAACAATTGGTATCAGAGCTTGGTTCCTTGGAGAAGAGCTTAACCGATTAAGGAAGGTTTGGGATGGTGAGTAAGATCATTATTGAGTGTCCTAGGTTTGATGGGACTGACTATGCATTCTAGAAGACAAAAATGGAAGGATATATGGAATGTTGTGGATATGATGTTGTGAAAGCTTATAAGACTGCATACACTACTCCTACTAATGGTCCAAGTACATTTGATGAGATCAAGGCACATAAAGCAAACAATAAGGAAAAGCTCATTATGAAGAATTTTGTTTCACATTCTAAATTAATTAAAGTTGCAAATATGAAGACTGCTAAAGAGGTCTGAGATGCATTGGAAAAGATTTATGAGGGAGATGAAAACATCAAAGAAGCAAAGTTGTAGAACTTGGAGGCACAATTCAAGATCTTGCAAATTTCTAAAGATGAGAACATTAAATCATATGTATAGAGAGTGGATGAGCTAGTAGGTGGAATGTGAGGACTTGCTTCAAAAGTGGATGAATTCGAGATAGGAAGATTCTTAGAACTCTCCCTGATGCATATAGTGAAAAGGTATTTACTATTGAGGAATTCATAGATTATAAGACCTATGCTAAAGACCAGTTGTTGGGTACTCTAACATCATTTGAAATTAGAAATCATAGTGTGAGAAATGGATCAAAGATAGGAACTGCTTTTAGGGCTACAAGAGATGAAGATCTGATGAAGAGAACTTTGTTAAAGTGGAAAATAACTGTGTAAGAAGAATGAAAAAGGGCTCTGGTAAGTATCAAGGTAAGTTACCTTTCAAATGTTTTAGTTTTGGAGGAATTGGTCACCATGCTTTGAGATGTCCTAAAAGAGATAAGAGGAATAAACAAAGAGAAGGAAAAAATAACAAAGGAAAGATGATCAAAAGAGCATATTATGTGAATGAAGATGCTGGAATTTTTGATGAAGAATTTGATTATAGAGATTTTGATGATAATGAATGCTTGTTCTTGGCTATAAAAGATGAATCTACTCCCGCTAATACTGAAAGATAGGTGAAGGAAAGTGCTCCAAAGAAAGTTGAAGATATTGTAATATTTTCTCTTCATGCTAAACAAGAAAGTAACTACTGGGTTGTTGATAGTGGTTGTTCACATCGCATGACTAGTGATAAGAGTAAGCTTATTAAACTTGAAAAATATGATGGAGGCCTAGTTGAGTTTGGAGATGATACTAGTGCTAAGATTTTTGGGATAGGTTTAGTCAGTTTTGATGGAAAACATAATACTGATGATGTCTACTATATTAAGGGTTTAATGCATAATCTCTTGAGTTTTGGACAAATGTGTAGTAAAGGATATAATATTTTGTTCAAATATGAGAAATGTGAAATAAGGAAAGGATCAAGAACAATGATTACTATTGGAAAGAATTCTGAAGGAAATATTTATCAACTTAAGGGTGATGATGGACATTGCTTTATGTCTTAGATTAATGGCACTTGTTTATGGCACTAGAGGATGTGTCATATGAATTTTTACAATATGGTGAGAATCAGTGTTGTACAAGCTGTAAGAGATTTACCAAGGATTAATTACAAAGCCTACTAATGCTATTTGCAAGGATTGTCAGTTTGGAAAGCAAGTTAGAAACAAATTTAGGTCAAAGGAACAATCTACTACCAGAATACTGGATTTGATTCATATAGATCTTTGTGGTCCTATAAGGGTTAGAAGTCTACAAGGTGATAGGTATTTTATGCTTTTGATTGATGATTACTCTATATTTACATGGGTTACTTTTCTTAGAGAAAAACATGATGCATTAGACAAATTCAAAGTATTCAAAGCAATGGTTGAAAATGAAATGGATATGAAAATCAAATGCTTAAAGTATGATAGAGGTGGAGAATTCATCTCCAATGAGTTCAATATGTTTTATGAAGCACATGGAATAAAAAGACACTTGTTTGCTTCGATAACTCTGCAATAGAATGGAGTTGTTGAAAGAAAGAACATAATAGTTCAAGAAGCTACTAGATCAATGATTACTAAGGTAGGTCTATCAAAAGTTTACTGGAGAGAAGAAATTCACACTGTTGTTTATGTGTTTAACTGAGTTCAAGCAAAAGTTAACAGTACTAAGACTCCCTATGAGTTGTGGTATGGGAATATTCCTACTGTAAGGTATTTCAAGGTATTTGGAAGTAGATGTTATATCAGACGAGATGAATAAAATTTAGGAAAGTTTGATGCAAGGTGTGATGAGGGTATCTTCCTTGGATACTCCCTTAGAAGCAAAGGTTATAGATTCTACAATAAAATGATGAGAAAGATTGTAGAAAGAACAAATGTAAAGGTTGATGAAGCATTGAAGAATTCAATTGAAGTTGATGGCTATGTATCAGATGAACCTGATTGTAGAGAAGTAGAAGAAGTTGTGGAAGAATAGGTAAAGAAGAATGAAGAAGAAGAAGCTATGGTGGTGATCCCAAAGACACCTAAATATGTGCAAAAGAATCATTTAGAAGATCACATCATTGGAGACAAGAGAAAAGGAGTATTGACAAGAAGTAGAGCTGCTACTGTTGCTAAAATAAATCTATGTTTACTTTCTGAAGTTAAACCTAAGACAGTGAGTGAAGCATGTAAAGATGAGAATTGGATGAGAGAAATGGAAGAAGAACTTATGTAGATTGAGAAAAATCAAAGTTGGGAATTGGTTCCCAGACTAGTAGATAAAAACATAATTGGATCAAAATAGGTATTTAGAAACAAGTTGAATGAGAATGGAGAAGTGGTTAGAAATAAGGCAAGGCTTGTGTGTAAGGGTTACTCACAAGTAGAAGGTATAGATTTTTAAGAGACCTTTTCCCCAATGGAAAGGATGGAAGCTATTAGAATGTTTTTGGCATTTGTTGCACATAAATATTTTAAAGTTTATTAGATGGATGTAAAGTCTATATTTTTGAATGGTGAGTTGGAAGAAGAAGTTAACATCATGGAACAACTAGAAGGATTTCAGTTGTTAGATCAACCAGGCATGGTCTATAGATTAAAGAAGGATTTATATGGATTGAAGTAAGCTCCTAGAGCTTGGTATGCAAGGTTGGATAGATATTTGATTCAACTATAAGGTTTTAATAAAAGTATGATAGATAACAATCTTTATTTCAAAATTGAAAATGACAAAAATATTGATAGTGGTTGTATATGTTGATGATATTATCTTTGGAGGAAATGAAAAAAGAGTTTGATATGTCTATTTTTGGTGAGATGAATTTGTTTCTTGGGCTACAAATCTATCAAACAAAAAAAGGGATTTTTATTTCATAGTCGAAGTATGTAACATAAATGTTGAAGAAGTTTGGGATGGATGGTTCCAATCCAGTATGCAATCCTATGGTGACTAGATGTAAATTGAGTAAACACGATGATTCACCTAAGGATGATGATAGAAAATATAGATCTATGATTGGAGGACTGTTGTATTTAACTGCTACCAGACTAGATATCATGCATGAAGTTTATCTTGTGGCTAGATTTCAAGAAGACCCTAAAGAGACACATGTTGTTGTTGTTAAGAGGATATTAAAATCTTTGAATGCCACTCTAGATTATGGCTCGTGGTATCCTAGGGATACTTATTTTACACTAAGTGCTTATATAGATGCAGACTCGGTAGGTTGTGTTGGTGACAAAAAAAGTACAATTGGTGGTGCATTCTCTCTTCGTTGCAGATTAGTGTCATGGTTAAGTAAAAAGAAAGATTCAGTTTCCTTATCCACTACAGAGGTTGAGTATATTGCTACAACACACAAGTTTTATGGATGAGATAGACATTGAAGGATATCAAAGTAATGTATGATGATCCCATTTCTATCTTCCGTGATAATACAAGTGCAATTATCATTTCAAAGAATCTAGTGATGCACTCAAGGAAAAAGAATATATCAATAAGGTATCACTTTTTGAGAGAGAAGGTTGTGGATAATGAAGTAAAGCTTGAGCATGTACCTACAAAGGATTAGGTTGCTAACATATTTACTAAGGCTCTTCCTAAAGATACTTTTGAGTATCTTCGAGAGAAGTTATGGGTTATTTCCCCTCATTTATTGAACTAGATGCATATGGAGATGCATCAATCCGGTGGGTTTATGGATCTATCTTCTTTTTGGACTGATGTTTCATGGCTACCTCTTAGGGGGAGCAGGTAGTGTCACATGTTTTCATTGAAGAGTTGGTTGGGTGTACTCCTAAGGGGGATAATTTTGTACTGGTAATGTTCTTAATGTCAGAGGGGAAAATAATGTAATTTATATCTTTTTCCTTTTCCATTGATTTCAAATGGGGATAAAGTGTCATGTGAAGAAATTTATCTTCTTAGAGGGAGAGAAAGTGAAATCATGAGAAAGTGTGTTCAGAGCTATTGTGTTGTCTTTGATGGTTTTTCACATCATGTGTTGCCATCAATGACAAAGGGGGAAATTTTTTCAAGTATGAAGATATTGTCATTGATGTCAACTAGTTATCAACTAGTTTTTGTTTTCATTGATGTCATATTGATTGTACATATATCAAGGATATTGAGAAAATTGTAATAAAAAAGGTTTGCTGGTTTTCTTCAAGTTGTGCTCTAGGATGTGTTCCTATGCTTGTGTGGTTCATATATATTTTTCATGGCTATTGATGGTTGCTATATCCAAAATTTGGGCTTCTATATCATCGTACAGTGTAAGATATTTTCACCAGTATGTGTACTATGCTTTTTTGTGTATCTGGTTGTGGTTTGGGAGAAATTTAGTTGCTCTAGATTTCTCTAAATTGTGGTTTTAGGACTTGCAGTTCTGAAAATAAGCTGATATGATCATGTTCAAGTTAAGTTTGTTATTCGAAGAGATTGGATCATGTTAATGTTGCATGTGCTTAATTATTTTATGTGTTTTACATGGGTACTGGTTGACCTTGTGTTAAACACTACTTACAAAGATCATGGAAGTGTGTTGAGGTGTGTTGGGGCTTATTTAGGTCCTCATTAAGTATGTGTTTGGGTCATCCTCATTCTAATTCCACCGTAGAATGTTTTGGTAGTGACCTAATTTGAATTTGTAAATACAAATGGCGTGTGGCTACCTTGGATGAGTTTCAAGGTTGAAGATGATATAAATATAAGTTGAGATGTTTGTGAAAGATGTGAGAGAGAGATAGATGCGAGATAGATGTGAAATAGATTGTGTGATACGAGTTTGAGCATATTAGTGCAAAATTCAAGTGGCAAGTTTTTGGAGGCAATGAGCTGAAGGTGTAGTCTATCATTCAAGCATGTCTGTAGGTGTGTGAGCAAACTATGGTGGAAATATCTATTACATTGAGATTTTTTTCTCTCTATAACAAATATATTCTATCTTATTTATAATTCTATGGCAGTGAGCCCTCTAGGTGGTTAATCCTCATTGGATAGTGAGTCATGTTTTTGACAAGTCCCAATTTAGACAATTAAGTCCTATTTTGGAAGTGAGCCTTTCTGACAATGAGCCTTTGTATTCGGTTATGGAATTATTTATATTGTGAGTTAATTCTCATTGTGGTTTTTACCTCATTAGGTTTTCCATGTAAATCTAGTGTTATTGTGTGTATGGTTTTGCTTCTTTTAGTTTTTTCTTTTACACTTAATGATTAATCACATTAAGAAAGTAAAGGATTTGTGAATGGTAATTGATCTAACCTCTAGTGGAAGTTTTAAAGGTTAAAATTGCTGCAACTCATTCATCCCCCTCTAATTTTTCTTGTTCAACATCCTCTCAGTTATTTCCTCATGAATTTTTTTTGTTTCATATGCTCCAAAAACTTAATGAAATCCACTCTAAAATTTTAAAACAACTCTTTGGTATAGTAAAAATGATATTTTCTTTTTTCAATTGATTGGAACAAATAAAATGCTCACATTATTTGTAGTGTTGGAAAACATACTGTCTCCTCTCAATTATTTACTCATGAATTTTTTTTGTTTCGTATTCTCCAAATAAGTAATGAAGTCAACTTTCAAATTCTAGAACAACTCTTTGGTACAATAAAAATGGCATTTCCTTTTTTCATCTGATTGGAACTGTTGACCGAAGATATTAGTATGGGCCAATTATGCTTGATCCATGAAGAATCAAAGCATATTCATGCCACTAATACTCAATCTTAAACAAGATCATTCAAATGAAAGATAAAATAAATATTTATTGAAATGAAGCATTCTAAATATGAAAAAATTAAAATGTTTACTCTAACCCATCTGAAACTTATCCCATTTTGGAATTGGTGTCGTGTTGATGTGGAACAATGACCCTTTCCCAATCATGTGATCTGTAACGCCCTGCCATAGAACCCCAAAGGACAAAGAATTAAAAATGAAACAATTTTTTTTTTAAAGTGCATCATACTAAAGATTGTAGAACATATACTAACATGTAATCTACAACTAAGTCCTCTAAGGTTCCATGATTGTGCTATGATCTATCCATTAGCAAAGCTAACAAGAATTAATCCATTAACCATGATTTTTCTAAATTTAAAGAGTTTGTTTGATACACCACATTAAATGATAAACTAATATGAATTATCCATATCATTTTATCAAAATAACATCCATGATCATTACAATTAAATAACATATGCAAGAAACATCATTTACATTATCTATTGCAAGAGAGAGTCCATCAGTTCAGTTACAACATTACAACTTGTGCAACAATTCTTCCTTGAATATGAGAGGAGATTACATTAGAATCACATAACATAATACAACTGATTACAATTCAACAAAAGTACAAGAAAGGTAGTCCACTAGAGCTTGGAACAATGCAAGAGTCGACAACACCAAGAGTAGCCGCCACACGTATGATCAACAATAAGGGAAACCCAATGTTGGAATAAGCAAAATCCACCCAACCATGTGGAACCCTTAGGTCCCACCACAACAACAAACAAACAAACAAACAAGGAAACCACAAACTAACAAAACAAGGATAATCAAGACTCCAATAAGACATTGCCTCAACATTAACAACACATAAAAACATACATTGCTTCTAGAGGACACCACACACCAAAGGGAGAACCACAATGAGGGAATACTAGTTTGTAGAGAGAAGAGTGTCATTGCATAGTCTTGACGTGGGTTACCTTGACAGTCTCTCACTAGACACCAACCCCCATCTATGGTTACCCTGACAGTCTCTCACTAGACACTAGCCCCATAAGGTGACACATGCGAAACCAATCTTCCTTTCATGAGGACAAGGAAGTTGGTCTTTCCAACTAGGCCTTCTCAACCCATCCTTAGCCTAAATAAGAACTACAGGAATGGGTGATGCATTTACTTATCTTGATTAATGTGTAATCTACCCAACCCCTAATTCATTTTAGGTTGTCACTAAGTTAAGAAATTGCCACATGGGTTACCCTGGATGCCACTTTGGGCTCTAGCCCCCATTGAGAGCTACTCCCCCTACTAGCAACTAGAAGACCCAATAAAACCAACAGGGAAAATACATCATGCAAATAAAATGAAAACTACAAAAGTACATATCTCGAGCAAGGCATGGATCATCTCGCTCTAAAACACAACCATAATTTAACAAGTGGTGCATGGGTAAAGACCCTCAATAACACATTGCAAGTATATTATCAATCAATTCAAGTCTCAAACATAACAATTCAACCAATAACATATTTTCCCTAAGCCTTTGGAAACCAACTTAATGACTTGCACGATAGGCTCCCGGGTATGTGCAGGATCATCGTGGAAAAAACAAGCCCTTACGTGGCAAAAAGTTCAAAAAAATCAGAGTTAGGCAACTTGACGTAAAAATTTGAATAAGTTATCTACATTATTTCAAAAATATGTAAGAATAGAATCTGTAGCAAATTGAATGTAGTTTCTAAACTACTAGGTTTGTTTAAAAATAAATAAATCTATTTAGTGAAAATTTGAAATTTCAATGCAAGAGTACTTAAATTTTAGGAAAAAAATAAGTAGGTGTTTGTCCGACCACCCTAACCAAAATAAAATGATAATATTTTTTTACAATATTTTAGATATAAGTAGAGGACTGATGTCCCGATATTATGCATACTTTTTTGTAATTTTTTCTTAGTAAATAATTAATTATGAATTTTTATTATAATTTTAAAAATATAAAAACTCGTATGTCGACCACCTTAACTTGGTCAAAACTTCATTTTCATTTTTCATTTTTTAATCCTATAGTATGTGAAGCATATAATGTGGCATGTTTTGGATTCAAAAAATGTGATATTGTTTGAAAGCTATAGATGTTTTTCAATCATCCTATCAATCAGGACTTTAGTTATAATTTGAATAGAAAATGAATAATAATTACTTATTAAATTAAAAATAAAGAATAATTTATATTGGTGGAAAGCTAAGAATATCCTTTAAAAACCCTTTTCATTTCATCAATTTTGGGTGGAAAAAAGTCGTCAGCCACATACCCATCATATTGCCACTTTTTGGCCCATCATGATCCTGTACATACCCTCCCACAAAAAAATTTAAAATCATCTCAGTCCCAAACCAAACACAATCTTCAATACAGATAATCATATGACCATTACATCCATGAAAGACATTATCTTCACAATTTATAGACTCACTCTCTTAATCACTTAATTCACCTTATTGAGTCATTTACCCCAATGTCAATTATTCACAGTAACTAATTACTCTCATTTGATCGAAACTCTCAATTATCTTAATAAAATTAACTGACTTTCTCTATCTAATTTCCAAATCAAATATCTACATGACCACCAATCCACATGGTAGAATTATTCTCATCTATAAAAATATTATTTATATGCATATATGTATATATATACATAATTATATGTATAGACATACATATATATATGTATGTATGTATGTATGTATATACATATCTATCAATGAATACACTATTAACAAAATCCATAAAAAAAATTATAATTAAAATAACACAACACAACTTATAGTTCCATAAACCATTTATAAATATATATATACATACACATATAAATATACAGATATAAACATGTATATATATAAACATATCAAACCTCGCATTAAAATTAAAAAAATACATGTATTTTAATTTGAATGTTAAACCGTATAACATGCTCGCCGAAAGCCAAGATAATGTATTTCCCAACAAATTCCAATATACTACCTTTTTCATTGCATGTAAAGTATGAATACCAACACTAAAATAGATCAACACATTAAAATCACCGACCTTTACAAAGACTCAGCTTAACAATCCCAAACAAAGACACATGGAAGGAGCTTACACCAGGCAATATTAAAAAAAAAAATAGCATTAAAAGAAAATCGAAACCTACAAACATACATTAAAATCACCCTGCAAGGCAAGATCAACGCCTGGGAAGAAGGACACATAACAATCCGTGGGCCAAATGAATAGGTTCAAGGTATAAGTTTTTGAATCCAAATATGCAATGAAGCATCAAACATTATTCATCAAGCATGTGCCTTGAAGTACACGCATCAAACACCAAAGGTATCCCTTTACAAGACATAGAAAGCCATTTCATATGAATATATCAAGATAAAATGAAACCTACAGTATGACACAAGATTTGTATGTTCTTAGAATAGGCATTGGGGGAATTAGAGACATTCAGTGATATGCCAAACTCATTTGGTGTAGCCCTCATAAGGAACTAAGGTGAAGAATACTGGTTTAGCTTTGCTTAAGACAAAAAGATAACAAATGCCCAAAATAAGTCTAAGTGTAAATTGAAACACATAGTGAAAAGAGTATTTCCCCGAAATGAAAAGAAGAATAAATATGAATGCATCAATAATCAGGTAATAAAAGTAATGAAGTGCATGGTGCCACAAAAAATGGTGAAAGCTTAAAACAACCATTTGCCAATGCGAATACTCATATTGGATTTCTTGAAACAACTTTAGACACTTTTAAAAAAATGCAATTTGACAGGGAGGAAGATCAAATCATTGCATAAAAATACATTAATAACAACAATAGTGCCAAATAGTAGGCAGAAGGTTGAGCTAAGCAAGAGTAAATGGGTTTCTCAATAGTCACAATTGAATAGCCTAGACAATGAATTTACTAAATTGTACAACTCAAAATTTAACAAGAAATTGTTTTGTTCCAAATAGAACAATTACTCCATATCCATTTTCTATAGATTTGGAATTGATATTAGTAAAGGAACCTGGTTTCTCCCACTTGCCAGAGTGAAAATTGATGTTGAGCTCACCACTCCTAGCTTGCAACTTCAACACACTTCAAAATCTCATCAAACACTATAGAAACCCAATTCAAAAACCTCCAAAACTAGAAGAAAGCCTCCAAGAACAAGAAACATTCACTGGAAGAAGAAAAAAGATTAGTTTTTCTAGATATTATCAAAATCCTCCTTTCTTTTAGCAATTTAACTAATTTATTAACCACGCCACAATGCACGTTGCTGCATGTAACTCCTTTCTTTAAACTTAATTTTTTAATATAATTTTACATCTATTGTTCACTACCACTTTTCAAACATATTTATTTATAAAGACATATCCTTATTTATTTTTGTTTTATAATTAACCATAGTCATTTATATAGTTATTTTTATATTTCTTTATTACATCATAATTTTAATTTATTTAAACCAAATAAAAGAATTGATAATATTTTATTTTATCAATACCTCATTTACATTAAAGCTGTAGTGCCCCTCCATTCCCACTATGGATGTGTAGGAAGTTTGGTTTTGAAACTTGGAGACGAAAGTAAAATAATAGGGACATTTAAGGTATGTGCTAATAATGTTAAACAATTGATGTTGTATATTATGAATTTATGGACATATTGATGTGATGAGAGTGTTTTGATTACCTTTGGGGTTTTCACTTGATTCTAAAATATTATTATTGTGTTGACATGTTATTATGATTTTGATTATGATTATGTTTATTGTCATAAAGATGTACTGACTTGTGCTCAAACTTTGTGGTTGCAATATGGGACATGAGCTTCGGTTAGTGCTTTGGTGAGTATGATGTATATTGTCATGTTATTATTATTATGCAGAGATTTACTTGGATAGTTAAGTGATGCAGTAGTATGTTTGTTAGGATAAGTGGAAAAGGGGCATCGTACCATTGAGCGTATGAAAGACATACGAACATGAGATACGATTGCTAGAGTTTCTTTCCTAGTGCTTCGGCTATTATGCACATGTGCTCTAATTTGTATGTTTGAGTGAATAGGTACTAGGCTACATCTCCACCTGAATTAGCAGGTCTGAGCGTGCCTTTAATCCAATGGTGGTTGAGGAGATAACATTTAGGCCCAAGTTATAACCTAACCTTGGCCATGGTTCCCAATTAGGGACAATTGATTTAGTGTGTGACCACCCTTTTTAGGTTGTCATGGGACAATATCTAACCTCTTTTACCCTATGTTTGGAGTGTTGCACTTATGTGAATATTTCTTATGAGATATGTGGTTGTTTGATTTTGTTGTCCAATCTTGGTTTTAGATCCCAACCTGTTGGTGTTAAACCCTGTGGTTAGTTGGGTTGTTATGATTGTGATTAATGTTATTTATGTTTTGATGTGAATGTTTCTTTCATGTGGAGTCATTTCATGGTTTATGTCTTACTACTTTGGTTTGTAGATTATTCGGGTGAAGATAAATACTCGATCAATATGTTAGTTATCATTTAATTGTTAATATTATTATGATTATAGGTATATTATGTTTTATGAAAATAAAGTTATAAATATTAACATATTCTAATGTTATTTATTAAATATTAATGTTTATTAGTAAATATTCAAATATTAATATGTAAGTATATGTTATATTTAGGTTTTGATTTACTATTTTGGTAGAGTGATTATTTTATGGGGGTTTTCTTTATCTCTTGTAATATTTTGAATTTATTTAATGGGAAACTCTAAACAAATGAGTTAATTATGTGAGTTAATTTAATTATTTAATTTATTTTAATTATTTTATTAATGGGTTGAGATATGTGTTTTAATTTAATATTTTAGTAATTTATTTTATGAGAGGATTTTATTTCCTTGTTTTATTTTGAAAATGGGGAAAAAGAAAGAAAGTTGCTTTCGTTTTTTGGAATTTAATTAATTTTATTTATGAGAAAAAAATAGGGAAAGTGGGTTTCACTCTTTTTTGGCATGAAATTTTAGAGGATTTGAAAATGAGAGATTTTACATAGTTCTAGGAAATTTTTCAGGGGTTTTTTGAGAAATTTGGAGTGGGTTTTTGAATAAAAATTAGGAATTCATTTTGTTTTGGGGATTCTTCATTTCCTGGAGGTGTTTTCCATGCTTGCAAAGAGGAAGAAGCAATGAAAAAACTGTTGCAACTTGGGGGTTTTGAAAGTTAAAGTTTTCGGAGCTCGGCATCAAATTTCTATCATTGCCAAGCGATGGATTCAGGTTGGATTTTGATATATTTTGTTTAATTTTATTTTTGTGGGTAGGAATAATTTGATTGATTTCTTTTCTCTTTAATTTTTGAAAATAAATATTGGATAGTTTTATTTCTGTGTGTGAATGAAACATTTATTTATTCTACAATAAAAATTAATACATATTTGTTGTTTTTGTTTTTTTACCAATAAAAGGGTCTGATTGCGTTGCTCATAAATCTAATTTTACGAACTAGGTTGGTGAGATTTTTAATGGGTTTTTATATCTCGTTGTCATTTAAATTCTATCTAAAAATCTCAAAAACCCAAATCATAGTTTGTGAGATATGGTTGAAACATGGGACTGTTGTCAAGTTGCTCCTCTATGACTGCAAATATCTTTATTTCTCCCTGTAACCGGCCAATGGAAGATTGAGATTTTAGATTTATAGGGGTTTGAATGAGCTTAAATTAATTTTAATATTTTTTTTAATATTTTATTTTGAATAAAATTTGGTTGTTGAGTTACTCATTTTATCATTTGACTGTAATCAAGTATTGCTGAAAAGAGGGTTTTATGGGATCCGTCTGTTGTTTTGCATTTTATGAAATTATTATTCATTTTTATTCAATTTCTTCCACGCTGTTGAGTAGTCAATGGCTAAATCTGAAATGGGTATTTTACATATTTTGATTTCGAGTTGATATGACTATTTTATGACTGTTTTATTGTTGACAGTTTTAACTATTGTCAAGTGAGAATTAGTTCAATTTTAAAAGTTGTATTAGAGGGTATAACTATATTATTTGATCTGTATTGTGTTGTACCATTTTTATTTAAATGTCTTTACTATTTTCATGTTATAAATCCTTTCATATTTGTGAGATCTTGTGTTGAAGCTTCCGCATGTGTAAAGATCACTTGTACCAAGGTTGTACATTGTTGGTCTTGGCTATGAACTGCTAAGTTAAAGTTGGTTATCATGTTATAATATTGTGAAAATAATGTAATATGCATCATTGTGGTGTTGTGGTATAATGTTAAGTTTTTAGGGTTTTCTATCTGTTGTGTTATGTGATTGAGTCTTTAGAAGTATTTGGAAGTCATTGTGGAAGTCCTCGTAATTTTTGGTTAATTCTTGTTTTGGTAGTCTCCTTTGGATGTTTAGTGTAAGCCACTTGTTGTTCTTTGTTTGTTTGTATGTGGGGCCTAGTGTTATCTCCTAGCACGGAGGGAGTGGGCCTCAGGGTTCCACGTGGTAGGGTGGTATTTCTGAACCATCCATTGGGGTTTAGGTGGTGCAATTCATGCGCAACATGGAGAGTATTTTATTTCGCTTCATTCTATGGTTAAATTTATGTGCAGGTGATATTTCCATGAAAATTATATTCAATATGTATATATATATATATTTCTTTTAGATGAATATATCTTGTATATTGTAGCATTCTTGTAATGAATGTGTAAATAGATTGCAGTAGTCTTGAAAATATATTTATTGTTGTTTATTATGTAATGAAAAGGTTAGCATAAGAATGTTGTATTTATGATACATATAAACTTAATTTAGTAGTAGATGCGATATGTCTTTATGTACCTCTTTCATGGTGTTGATTTATGATAGGTTCATAAGAGCATAGTGTTAGATGATGTTATGTATTTTGTTGTATGAGATTTAATTTACATTCAAATTATTGACCGTATGTGTTTTAGTGTATCAAATGTATTTTTATAGGCTTAGTTAGTGTAGGTGTATCATAGTAGCGACGTTAGGGGACCATGGTGGATAGGTGTGTAAATGGGTTATGATTAATGTTACTTTTAGGTCATAATGTGATTATGATATGATGTTAATGTAATGATGTCATTCATATTAATTTGTTGAGTTGCATTAGTTAATGTCACTTTAGTTTCAAAAAAAAATTATTGGCATGATCTTGGCTATCTTTTGTGTTATCCACCAGGTCCTTTAGTGAGGCTACAAAATCATTTATTTTCAATTATCAAAAATGCCTTTTAACTTTAATAATTTGATTTTAATGTAATAATTAATTAGAACACCAATCACCAAATTAATCAAATGAACAAAAATACCAAACAATACCTGACCTCATAGTGAGTCAAAACAACACAACAACACCGGCAAACCAACCCAACTGACCACACCGACGGGTTGTATATCGATACTCATCCTCTTGAGGATGATGGCTGAAATAGGGGACCAAATGTTATCTCCATTCAACAATTTTCATTAGGTTTAAGGCACACTTAAACCTATCAATTCAGGTGGAGTCACCGTACTTGTAATATGCAACAAACCACATAGTGAGCATATACATAGTCATATAGTTAGGCACACCATGAAAGGAAAGTCACAATGTCACAGGGCACTCACAAGTGAGTGATGTGACACTATTCCCCTTCACCAAAATACATCAACACACAATAATTAGATGCTAAAAACAAGGTAAAACATCATTAGAGAATAACATGATAGCATAGTGAGAAGCATAATTTGATTGCAAAAAGATGAAGCAACTTGACGAAATATTTGAATAAGATTTCATTAGTAGTTTCTAAAATACTAGGTTTATTAAAATAAATAAAATCTATTTGGTGAAAATTTGAAATTTCAATGCAAGAGTAATTTAAATTTCGTGGAAAAATAAGAAGTAGGTGTCCGTCTCCACTCACCCTAACCATAATAAAATGATAATATTTTTTGTAAGATTTTATATATAAGTAGAGGACTCATGTCCCGATGTGATGCATATTTTTTGTAAGTTTTTCCTAGTAAATAATTAATTATGAATTTTTTATTACAACTTTAGAAAATATAAAAACTCGTCTGTCTGACCACCTTAACTTGGTCAAAAATTCATGAAATTTAATTTTTCTTTTTTTAATCCGATAGTATGTGAAGCATAGAATGTGACGCATGTTTTGGATTCAAAAAATATGATACCGCTTTGAAAGTTATAGATGTTTTTCAATCAGCCTATCGATTAGGACTTTAGTCGTAATTCTAATAGAAAATGAATAATAATTATTTATTAAATTCAAATTAAATCATAATTTATATTTTTGGAAAGCTGAGAATCTCCTCTAAAACCCTTTTCGCTTTCATTAATTTTGGGTGAAAAAAAAGTCGTCACCACATACCCTACAAATATTGCCACTTTTGGCATACCATGATCCCGCACATACCCAAGCATAAAACATCAGTGATGAAAGTAGCATCAAACCATCATCATAGCAATGAATCTAATATCAATAAAAGTATCATAATTTCCCAATTCAATACAAACAACTTTCAGTCTAATAAAGAACAAATTGAGGGCACTACATGATCAATGAGCTTGTTTCAATCGATTCTATTGAAGAGAATCAATGAAATTGTTGTGATATGTAGATGAAAACATGATTTATACTAAAATGAGTATTATGCAAGAGTTAATCTACCATGATTTTATGCTAAATGATTCAAATATGCAATTGTTTGGCTAATCTAAATGAGATTTAAACTAAAAAGGTTCAAACCCTAAATATCTAATTAGCTAAATGGATGCATGGAAGTGATTAATGGAAGCTAAGCTATTATGCAACTAATTTAAACTAAAAGGATGCTAAACATGTGCTAAATATGAGTGTGAGTGTGAGTGATTTCAACAACATAAGTTTGATGTTAAAAGATAGATCCATTTGTCTCGAAATAGTGCTTTATTTATAGGAAAGCAAATAAAAAATGAAGGGTTGTGATAAAAAAAGGCTAATCAATGGTCACATATGGAGGAAATAGGAGGCATGGATCATGGATTCTCATCAATTGGTGAGAATGGAAGATCAGATTTAATCAAGGGTTCTCATTCCTTCCAAACAAGCACACTTTTGACTTGTACAAGAGGTCAAAAGTTAACTTGCACAAGAAGTCACAAGTTGCATTTGAATTTTTGTGAGAATATTCCCTTTCTCAAATGATTGGAGAAGAGAGAATATTCTCATGGGTGAGGGTAAAGGATATTTAATTAATTAAAACTAAATTAAACTGTGCAAAGGAGGATTATTCCTTTGCAAGTGGGAGGAATTGGATTAATTAGATAATTGCTACTTAAACAAGGCTTTAATCATGCAATTAGGGGAATTAGAAGAATAAAGTGATATTCATTAAATTAAATGATTTAATGAAAGGGGAAAGGTGAAATGACATATAATTAAATAACTTAGGGTTATTTAATTAAATAAGAAGATTTAGGGAATTAAATTAAATAGTAAATAATTTATCTAATTTAATGAGATGAAATGTTAGCGTGAAAGGGGGGTGAATTAACCTAATTAAATTAATTAGGTTAATAGATGCAAATGATGTAATTAATTAAATAGCCAAGCTAATTTAATCAATTAAGCAAAAAGAGGATGGGTTTTAGGAAGAAATGATTTTAATTAGCTAATGTGATCCATCAAGACATTTTAAAGTGTCTATAGGAAGAAATAAAATGCTTGCATTATTTGCAGTGTTAGAAAACACACTATCCCATCTCAGTTAGTTCATTATGAAAAGTTTTGTTTTACTACGACCAAGAATTTAATGAAGTCCACTTTCAAATTTTTGAACAACTCTTTGGTACAATAAAAATAGCATTTCACTTTCTTCATCTGATTGGAACAAATAAAATCCTTGCATTGTTTTTAGTGTTGGAAAACACACTGTCTCCTCTCAATTATTCCCTCATGAAAAGTTTTTGTTTCACACACTCAAAAAATGTAATGAAGTCCACTTTCAAATTTTAGAACAACTCTTTCGTGATGTAAATATAAATAAAATTCTCACATTATTTACAGTGCTGGAAAACACAATGTCCCATGTTAGTTAGTTCATTATGAAATGTTTTTGTTTTGCTACGAGGTCAAGAATGTAATGAAGTCCACTTTCAAATTTTTGAACAACTCTTTGGTACAATCAAAATGAAATTTCACTTTCTTCATCCGATTAGAAAAAATAAAATGCTCACATTGTTTGCAGTGTTGGGAAATATAGTCTCCTCTTAGTTATTTCCTCATGAATTTTTTTTGTTTCATATGCTCCAAAAAATTAATGAAGTCCACTTTCAAATTTTAGAACAACTCTTTGGTATAGTACAAATGACATTTCCTTTTTTTATCTGATTGGAACAAATAAAATGCTTGCATTATTTGTAGTGTTGGAAAACACACTGTCCCATGTCAGTTAGTTCGTTATAAAAAGTTTTTGTTTCATTGAAATCAAGAATGTAATGAATTCTACTTTCAAAATTTTCAACAACTCTTTGGTACATTCAAAATAGCATTTCACTTTTTTCATTTGATTGGAACAAATAAAATGCTCACATTGTTTGTAATATTGGAAAACACACTCTCTCCTCTTAGTTATTTCCTCTTAAAAAGTTTTTGTTTCATACACTCCAAATAAGTAATGAAGTACACTTTCAAATTTTAGAACAACACTTTGGTATAGTAAAAATGGCATTTCCTTTTTTCATCTAATTAGAACAAATAAAATGCTCGCATTATTTGTAGTGTTGGAAAACACATTGTGTAGTGCCCCTCCACGATTAACCCTTTCATGATATTTGTTGAATGTTGATTTGGGTTGTTTAATTTTATGTGTTTGATTGTTTAATTTAAAATTGTTTGATAAATAAGGTTTTTGATGATTTGATACATTAAAATAAACCATTAAGCAAAAGGTATATATATAAGTAAATATAAATGTAAATGTATATAATAAAAGTTAATAATAAAATAAAATAAATAGATAATAATATAATAAATAAATTATAATACAATTAATAAATGATAAATAAATAAAAATGTAATGCATTAATATGTCGAGATTTAAATATAGGTTTTGTAACCGCTCTTTTTGGTAAATGGACAATTATTGGAAGATGAGCATGCATTGGGTGCTTTTGTAACCGACAATGGTGGAAACCCACTTGCCTTGAGTGTTTTGCATGCATGCATAGAAAGGCCATTTAATAAGTCTCTTGTAGTTGGTAAAAAAAAGGGGGAGGAGGAAGTGGCCTTCCTTTGGAAAAGTAATTGTCTTTCGAAAAAAATTGAGGAGAGACTCTCTGAAGGTCTGAAAAATTGGTGTGCATGCAAAATATATTGAGAAGCCTTGGAGAAGTAATCTAGGGGAGAGGGTTGAAAACTGCAAGGGATTTGCCACTTGATCGGAGCTTCCATAAAGAAATTCAGCGCTGCATAGATTCAATAGAGTATGCAACAGGCAACCTACTCAAAAAAATAGGTAATTCCTGCGAAGAGGGTTCAATTAAATGCTATAAGAGGGAATTCCTTGTGAAGGGAAATCGAGAGTTTCACAGAAGAAAAGATGACATGAGAGAAATAGTTTTAGCATAGGACAAGTAGTATTTTCCGTTTTAGATTTAGATTAAGTTTGCATGCTTGATTTCTTCCCAAACTTTTACGCCATGTTTTATGCTTGCAAAAGTCAAGAATTAGATAAATATAATACAAAATAGCAACAAGGATAGAATATCATGTAGCTTCCATCTAGATTGGGTGAGTTCCCTCTTCTTATATAAGAAGATTAGGCTGTATTGAGGAGATTGTATTCATTTTCCATTGAATTTGATTGCTTCATCTACTTCACATAGAAGATCGAACAAATTTGAATTATGTTGAATCTTCCTCATTTAAATTATTCAGAAAGAAAGATTCAACTGTTGATTGAAAAGAAATATTCAACAATAGGAGGGTCCCTGAGGACCCTGATTTCATTTGGTGCCTTCCGATCTTATATCAATATTGTTTAGTCATACACACAATTCTATTCTGGAACCGCGTTTATTTCTGTGCAACCCCTACACACAACTATCCCTTCGTCCTCTTGCCCCTCCTCATACCCTTTCTTCTCCCTCTAAACTGGCACCACCACCACTTTTACTCAATCCGCCCCTCTTCTGTATTTATGCATATTTTTTATTCACTCAACAAAGTGTGTGCCCTTTTGATCTTCCAACGCATATGTTGCCCCTCAGTGCCTCTTTGTTTCTGATTTTATTCTCCTTACCGCGACCTATCCTCTCTTCTCTCAGCCTTTATGATATTATTTATGACTTTGGAATCTTTGGAATAGTTTGTTGCCATGATGTTGCATCATATTTTCTGTAAGCACTTTTGTTTAGAATGTCCTCTTAGTATGAGCACACTAGTGTAACAACACGAGCCTATTTGCAGATTGTATCATCTAGCTTCATTGTTATTTTCCTTTTCTTGAATTAATATAGTGCAAGCCTAATTTTCAGATTGATCCATTTAACATCACAAATATTCTCCACAAGAATATCGAACCTGTTCAAATGATGGACATGGTTCACATATCTCAGAATAATTTCTCTTGGATCAATCGATTTTTTTATCCTTTTGGCATTTGAAATTATGCAAAGTATCTAATTTTATACCATGGCTTGCTATTTTTCTTGCTTTTGCTTGAAGGCTACTTCAGCCCCTTTGGCTGCGCCATGCGTGCCACCTCTCCCTCTGCCTTTGGTATCCGATGATTAGATTTCATGCTCTGTATTCGATTATATGTTGCATAGTTAGTGATTCAATTTATATACCTTATATTTGAGAAACCAACAAATTGAATTCATTGAACTATTCGATGTTCCTGTTAAATGCTTGGTAGCCAGTGGTTTGTGTAAAATTCGTTGTCCAACATTTCACCTTTCATTTGGTATGTTCATCGATAAGTAGTGATGCTAAGTGACTGTATAATTGTTTAGGTTGCAATCTGCCTTTTGCATTGCGTGAGGTTTGAGTAGAGAGGTAATGTCTTTTAATCGTGCTTTGCTTTGTATCATTCGAAGAACAGGTTTACTTTAATGGTTTTCACCTTTTATTAAATGCGTATATTAGTGCATATATATATTTACATAAGTGCGTATAAGGGTTTACTTCATTTAAACTGGTTAAGTCAAAAGGGCTAGCTTAACCAGCACACTCTAAGGGTTGACTGCTTAGGTGGCTGGTGTGGGCCCGTTCCTTTCGCCGTCCATCCCCGTTTACAAAATAGTCGCCGTTAACTATTTGAAATTCAAACTTTTGCCGCTTGAAAGTACGGTGGATGCCAGTAAGCATTCGATATTCACCTTTATTCCACTTCATCTTTTTCTTGCCTACATCCTTATGCTTCTCGGCCATGGCAGAAAAATCCAGCCACTCGAAGCAGGGCTTCCATGGAGATTTTGAGACGTGCATATTTATTCTGCAGAAGGGCGCTTCATTGGCATCTGTTTATGCAAATGGTTGCTGCAACGAGGACAATGGGAGCATCGGAACAGGATATGGGCATCCATCAAACCATAACGAAGCAGGGACTATTGTAAGGTATTACTGTTGGAAATGCTCTGGTAAACATGTATGCGAAATGTGGAAGCATAGACAAGGTACGTGAACTGTTTGACAGGATACCTCAAAGAAATATGGTCTCGTGGAATGCTATGCTTGCAGGATATGGACAAAATGCGTTCCTTGAAAAGGATTTAGAAACTTCAATCATATTTAATTAGCAGGTGTAAAGCCAAATGCTACAATCTTTACTAGCATCCTACCTACCTGTGCCAAAATCGGAGCTTTGGAATGGGGCATCCACACAGGGATTTTGTCAGATCTTGTAGCTAAAACTGCCCTGGTAGACGTGTATGCTGGAGTAAACCCAGAATATTAAATGGAAAAACAAAAAATCTTGACACAATTAGATCTGTTTGCAAAGATATTAAGTTCATTTGACATTATATTTACAGCATGCCACTTTATTTTCATTTTTGTTTTGTTTTTTTAAAATGTTTAGAGTATTTATTTTAATCTTATATTATTTTGGATTGATGATTTGATTACTTTGATGCATTTATTAATCTAAAATTTAGTTTATGAAAGTAATATGTCATATTTTTAGTTTAGAATCTTGTTGTTCCTAATTTGATAGATTATTCAATTGCAATAAAATTCGGAATTTGCAGTTTGTCATTTTATTTTAAAATCTAATGTTCTATATTTCAAATTTTGACAATCTTTAAATCTAACCATTACTGACTTATAGAAGTGTCAAAATTTTAATCATATATCTAGAGTGTGTATTTAAAAATATTCTTAAGACATTTGCACATTATGGAGAGTATCACTATAAAAAAGAACGTTTTGATAAAGCATTGAAAACATTTTCCTCCTAATTTGCATATGCGTCATTCAATCACATCATAAATCAATGGAAAATAAACTTTATACTATCAATTGTCATCCATTATCAAGATAACACTTCAAGGTACACTCTAGCACAAAATAACAATTGGCCTACATTAGCAAGATTAGTGCTTGATATAGTGATATTCATTTTCCTATTGATTTAAGGGCATATGGTTGGAAAGTGAAATCCTACAAATCATCAAATTTTGTGAGTAAACTTTAGCATGTGTGTGGAAGAAGGAAGATCATGCAATGACACACATTGTGCCATGAGTGCTCCATGATTGATAAGCTAACATTGTATGTGTATAATAGCATGAAGGTTGAGCACAAATGGTGATAACTAATACAATTTCTGCATGGTAGTTTTGCATAAGTGATAGATTTCAATCAAAAAGTACCAATAGTTAATTTTTATGTGTCATTGGATGATCCAATCAATATTAACTAATACACTTTTGAGATTAGCAACGACTTTTGTCTTTAATGCATTAGACAAAGTTTGAAATCATGAATGTTGAAGCAAACTACATTAATAAAAATTGGTTGGTTTTGGTCACTAGAATCTCATTATAAAATTTAATAAAAAGTTGTTTAGTGTAAATAGTCAAGGGCTTCTTGTTGGCCTTTACAATAGGAGTTGAATCTATAGAAATATATAGTTCTAGGTTTGAATAATTATGTATTTTATCTATAAATTTGTAATCTGTCATTCAAATCATTGAAAAGCATTATTATCATACCATCTCTTTTTATTTTCTTCCTTATTGTAAGTGTGTTGTTCATTATGAGTCTAATTGCTATATGACTGGGTATACCTTCACTTGGGGTCTCAAATTAAAGTTGTATCAAGTTTGGCTCTCATTGCCTAAGATTTGGCTTTTGGAGAGGTGAAAGAATCACATGGCATTGATAAAAGTTTACAACTAAGCAATTTATATCTGCCACAAAATTTGAGGATGGGTAGAAGGTAGTGCATATGTCCTCAAATACGTTGGTCATTATGTAGAAGGTGTGGTGTGCATTTTTTATAGGAAGAGTATTGAGGAAGGAGACAATGAAAAATAAAGGAGTTATTATCAACAAATGAGGAATGAACTAAGCACCTAAAATAAAAAATCTCAAGAAAATTTGGTGTGACCTCTATGAGATGTTGGAGGAAATAGAGAAACTCAACAAAGAGATATGGGTGTACACTAGAATGATGATGAGGCACAATCTATGCACATGAACAAGGTTGATGAAGACCCAACTAAGAATTATAATGAATATTCCTTCTACAATTTCCATAGAGTTAATGAACACCATACATATACTTGTGTCATATTCGAGTATAAAATCATAAATCTCATTGGTAGTAATAAGCTTCATGTTGATGGTATGAATGATGGGGAAATTGTTTGGTTCCTCCACTAAAATAAAATTAGAAAATTTATGCTAAGATTTTCCCATTGCATACACAATTTCACAATATTGAACACTAATAGGTATTCAATCATCCTACTAATTATATGATGCATACACATATGAATAAAGATCGTATGAATACAAATCATGTTTGTTCCTCTTCCCACACTTCTAAAAATACATTAATGGATATTACTCATAAAATTTCACCTACTTATGTACCTTCTTAATTTAATTTTATGAGGAGATCCAAAACTATAATTATTATTGTCCACTTTATGGTCATGGTTTCCTTTGTGGTCAACAATGTGAAGGTATTCACATTGATCTAGGTAATTAGTATAACATATGCATAAAATAATTTTATATAATTGAAAATTTAACATCAAATAATTATACACATGTATGTGTTGCTCTAAACATAACCAATGACATTCTTGTGGACACTTTGGGGTGTATCAACCTGCCTCTTGACATTGAGATTAGTTACAATAATTAAATATGATATCCTCTATCATACATCAACATCTAAAATATGTTTGTGAAGAGAAAATTATGAAAGTGATGAGAGATACATATGTACCTATTTTCAAGTCAACTAGTCCAAACTTAAAAACTATGTTGTCACTCTCAAGGATATTTGCTATGACAACAAATGTAAGGAAAATCAAGTAGGAGATCCTTATGAAACCAAAGGTAGAATTCATTAATTATAACAAATGCAAGTACAACAAAAAGAATTAATAAAAAATAAAAAGGGGAAATAAAGAGAAAATGAAGCCCTCTTCATTACTTACTAATACTCCTGTAGCAAAAAAACCAACTTATAACTCTTGTCCTTCACCAATAAATACAGAATAACATAATTCCATTCCTTCATATGTACCAAAGCAAGGATGATTTCCTCCTTATGCTCCAAAGAAGAATAATAAAGAATCTTCCAGAAATCTGAATGCCACCTCTTTTAGAGGTGCTAATTTCATATGGGTTCCAAAGAAAAAGTAGAATATTCAAAAAGAACAATTGAATCTAACTCCACAAGTACAATAATAATATTAGAAAGGGTATTTCTCCTATTCTACATATATCAAGCATATTTAATGACATCATATCATGACGACATTCAAAAAATTAAAGGTGGTTGTAAACCACATAAATCATATGAGAGCAACCTATTAGATGGATTGCGATATAATATTATTGGTTGATACTTGGAGCTTCTATACCGAGATTCTATACTCCACATACATACATACATACATACATACATACATACATACATACATACATACATACATACATACATACATACATACATACATACATACATATACATATATGCTATATATATATATATATATACTTTATATTACTTTGATGGTGTCCCCCATTTGAGAGGCATATCTTATGATTGTAACTATATCGATAAAAAGCTTCAATACTTTTCAATATGATTATAATTATAATGATTATATTTAGCATTTTTTATCACATGTTACTAACATATAATATTTCTCACGATGATTGCAATATTTTTAACATATTCCACAAGATTTAAATGACTATGATTATATTTTAGAGTCAAGTGACTTCACATTTGAAAATGATGTTGGACAATCTCAATGGCATTTTTATGACTATAAGAGTAAGGAACATTAAATAGTTATTTCTTGTGGAAAAAATAATAGAACTTATTAATTATACCAAATGAATGTAGGACAAAGAACCAATAAAAAGTAAATAAAAAGGAAAAATAAAGAGCATATGATTCCCTCTTTATTTCCTCCTAATGCTCCAAAAGCACAAAAAGCAACTTATAACCCTTGTTCTCTACTAATAAAGAAAGAGAAAGATAATTTCATTCCTCCATACATGTTAAAACAAGGAATAGTTCATCTTTATGCTCCAAAGAGGAATAGTAAATAAAATTTCAACAAGCCCAATGCCACCTTATTTGAAGAAACTAATTCCACATGGGTTCCAAAATAAAATCAAAATATTCAAAAGACTATTGACCGTTCTACATTTATGAACTCATTTAATTTAATTAATCACATTGAATCCCATTGATCCCTAAAATCCTATAATAAACTCCTCTCCATTCATTTGTTCTAGATAATCCCAACCCTCCACATTAAACATGTGATCTATTACACATGTGCAATAGGAAACTTATCATGTCTCTTTTCCCCATGTGATCTCTCACACATTTGAGAGAAGTCACATGTATACATACCTTATCCCCATGCGATCTCTAATGTATGTGAGAGGAGTAAAATATTATATTCCACTTCCCTATGTGTTCTCACACATGTTTAAGAGTAAACTTGTCACAATACCTCTTATCTATTTGTTCTCAAGCATGTGCAAGAGTACACTTATCAAAATATCTCTTTCCTATGTGTCTTCACACATGTGTGAGAGGACACTTACCATAAAATCTCTTCCCCATAGTCTTTCTCAAACATGTACGAGAGGACTCAATATCATCCCTTAGATCTAGTCAAACCAATATTAGCCATTCAAATCTCTTTTAAATCCTCTTCCTCTATAAGTGCACCAATCACATGGTTCAATTTGGAGGCTTTTCATTCACCCTAATATCTCAAACATTCCTAGCCTTTGATCATCAAGTCAAATCCTAGCCTTGATCCTCCATCCTCAAATTCTATAAGTGAAATAATCCTCAATCCATTTGCATAAAACTACTCCATTCCAAAGTCATGTGGTCAAAATCAAGAGAAACCATATACCATCAACTTATCTAAGAGTGCATCAACATAATCCTTGAGAAATCATTGAAGATTTCTCAACTTTTTGGGTACTTCATCCTCTTTATCAAGATCAAACAAAGATATATATAGAGGCAAGCTATAAAGGTTCCTATTTGTTGCATTTGAATCTTGTTTCTCATATATGCACAAACTAAAACAACAAACATATCACTTTTAAAATTGGAGATAAAGTATCTTAAAAGGGAATATTAAAATATTAATTGCATAGCCCCCTTGAAATTCTAATGACTTGTGACCTACACACTTGTTGTACCATCACACTTATGTAGATTACATGATTCTTTCTATGTGTGTGGGTTGTAAAAGTATCTTCCTAACCTAAATCATGTGATTAAATAGTGTTTCTTGCAAATGGATGTAGATATCAAGTTTTAGGTAGAACTAACACAATATTGGATTGGCACATAGTTTGTCTTTGAAACTATAGCATTGTACTCAATTTAGGGTGCTATGGGACTATAATAGGACTAATTTGGAAAATTGTGAATAAAACCAAGAAATGTAATTTCTATACCCATTACATTACTTTTAAATTCCAACTTTAAGAGGGAACTCCCGAAGAGGGGGACAAATGTAATGCCCTAATTTTTCCCATATTTTATTTTTATCTAAACTAGTATTAGGATATAATTCTTAGAGCCTTGTGAATTATGACCCTAAATACAATAAACTAAATTAATTTTAATTTTATGGCCAATGGGTTATGATAAATTCTTGTATTAACTATATCACATTTTATAAATATATATTATAGCATAAGTAATTTAGAGTAGGCATGATGTTGATTAAGGTTTTGATTCTAAAATTGCTTAGTATAACTTTAAATCATTGTTTTTAGACTAACCCATGTATGCAAGGTAAGACACACTCATGATAATAGTACTAAAAACATGAATAGTAAGAACCAAAATTTAATTCAAGATCCCATACCAATGAACTTAGATTGTTTTTTAAGTTAATGCTTAGATTTTTTATAAATTTAAAATTTGATTAGATTTGTGTCATCCCCTGGAGGGATTAATAGTTTTTTTAAATTATTTAATTATGATTTTGTAATGCTATTTGCATATTTGTGAAGAGAATCCTTATCACTAGTGTCAAGATTCTAATGTAATGCCATTGTGTTCATGTGTGTGCAGTGTGTAATGTCACATAGTCAAAGAATTAACTTAGATCCTTCATATCGTTTCTTAATTTAGGACTAAGATAAGATATCAATCATTAATACATAAATTAAAATATTCTAATGTAATGCCATTGTGTTCATGTGTGCGCAGTGTGTAATGTCACATAGTCAAAGAATTGACTTAGATCCTTCATATCGTTTCTTAGTTTAGGACTAAGATAAGATATCAATCATCAATACATAAATTAAAAGTTTAGGGAGCCCATCAAAGCCTCATTATTAAGGAATAAACCCTAAGTCATGTTTAGGTTTGAAGAGCTTCTTCATGAGCTTATTTTTTAGAATACATTAGACCCTTTGTATATTTACTCCCTTAGAAAAATGTTGGTTGAGCCCCTAATACTAAAGTTTCAATTAATATTCTTTTGTTTACTTTTTTATCCTCAAATTAGAAGATGGTATGCCCTTATGATGATATTTTATATTTTATAAGTTCTCTTTTGATGTTTTTTGTGATTGTGTAGTATAAATTTGACAAAGAGATTGGTGGTCATGCATCGTGTTTTGATCGAATGGCTTGCATATTTGTAGTCATTATCAAATGCATATTAATCGCCCTAGAGTGAATTAGTCCTCTAATATTCACTTCATCCTATAGTTCACATTAATCCTGAGCAACCCCATGAAATTTTTCAAGGCCCTCATGCACCATTTGATGAACTCCAATTTTATTTTTTCAAGTATGTATATGTTAGCAATGATTATATCTAATTACCACATTAGATAATCTTGCAACCCACAAGGATTGTTTGGGATTTTTCCTCCTAGTGATGCACTAATTATTTTTTGAAAACATGATCTAATGTTATGTGTACTCATATAAGGCTCCAAAGAGAATGTCAAAATAACATTGTTTTATTGATTGATAGTATTACATATCAGCCACAATTGGTCCTCTATCCTATGTCTTATTGAGTTATCATGCCTAATGGGTGATGATATTGAAGATAAATATTGTAACCTATTTTACTCTATAGGTGTTATCAAAGCTTCCAAGCTCTTATAGATGCACCATTGGCTAGTTCATAGCCATGAATTTTTGTGGTGGGGCCCCTTCCATATAGGATTGTAGGAAAAATTCTATTGGTTATTGTTACAAATTAAAATTTATTACTGATCCTTGATCATTAAATTTTATATGGCCTACATAAATTTATTCAAGTATTGGTCAAAATCTTTTCATGGTGGAACATATGAGATTTTTTTTTGAAGGAAAAGTGATTTCCTTAAAATCACGACTAAAAATATCTAGTATTGAGACATATAGTTTGAAGACTATCATATGGTTAAGGGGCTCTCTTTGTGTCAAATCAAAATTACATCAACCATTCATCTCACCTCCCATAAATTCCCCTTGGTTTTACAATTAAATTCAATTTCCCCTAACTTAATCATGAACACTTAATCATAACCATCTACCACTATAGACGATTAATTAATAGTATGATTTTCAAACAAACACTAAAACCACCAATGTGTTCTTTAGCTCAACACTACTCTCACTAAATAGGACTAGAATGTTACTCACACCTGCTAAACTTTACTCATAAAATTTGATGAATTGTACGATTTCATATTCCAACTGGATATACCCTTAAATCAATAGCAAAATGAATATCACTATATCAAGCGTTAATCTTGTTGATGTAAGTAAATTGTTAGTTTTTGCTAGACTGTACCTTGAAGTGTTAGCTTGGTAATTGATGGAAATTGATAGAATAAAGTTGAGTTTACATTGATTTATGATGTGATTGAATGATGCATATGCAAATTAGGAGAATTTTTTTTCAATGGTTTGTCAAAACATTCTTTTTATAGTGATACTGTCCATAATGTGCAATGTCTCATATGATATTTTTAAATACACATCCTAGATATATGAAATTAAAATTTTGACACTTCTCTAAGTGAGTAATGGTTAGATTTAAAGAATGCCAAAATTTGAAATGCGAAACTTAGAATTTTAAAATAAAATGACAAATTGCAAGTTTAACTGTTATTGAAGTTGAATAAGCTATTCAAATTAAGAACAACAAGATTCTAAACAAGAAAATAAAACATATTACTTTAATGAACTAGATTTTAGATTAATAAATACATCAAAATAATCAAATTATATACTAAATAATACATTGAAATCATCAATCTACATTTATATACTCTAAACATTTAAAAATAATAATCAAATGAACTTGGTATCTTTGCTAATAGAGTACTGATTTTTGTTTTTCCATTTAAAATTATGGGTTTACTCTTTTGCATGCACGTCTACCAGGGCAGTTGTAGCTACAAGATATGACAAAATTCCTCTTTCCTTTATACTGTGATGGATGTGGACGCCCCATTCCAAATCTCTGATTTTAGCAAAGGCAGATAGGATGCTAGCAAAGATTGCAGCGTTTGGCTTTACACCTGCCAATTAAATTTGATTGAATTTTTTAAATCCTATTCAACAAACACATTTTGTGCATATCCTGCAAGCATAGCATTCCACAAGACCATATTTCTTTGAGGCATCCCGTTAAACAATTCATGCGTCTTGTCTATGCTTCCACATTTCGCATACATGTTTACCAGTTCATTATGGTTTGCTGGATGCCCATACTCTGTTCCGAAGCTCCCATTATCCTGATTGCAGCAACCATTTACATAAACAGATGCCAATGAAGTGCCCTTCTGTAGAATAGATATGCACGTCTCAAAATCTCCATGGAAGCCCTGTTCCGAATGGCCGGATTTTTCTGCCATGGCCGAGAAGCATATAGATGTATGCAAAATAAAGTTGAAGTACAATAAAGGTGAATATCAAAAGCTTACAGGCATCGACCGTAGTTTCAAGCGGGAACAATTTGAATTTCGAATAATTAACGGCGAAGATTGTCTAAACGGAAGTGGACGGCGAAAGGAACGGGCCCACACCAACCACCTAAGTGGTCAACGCTTAGAGTGTGCTGGTTAAGCCCAGCCAAGTCAAAAGGCTTCTACAATGAAAGCACAAGATGCGTGCGTGTACATTTTTTGAAACTGTGTTTATTTTGATGTTCTCCTACCTGGCGATGGTTATATATATTATAAAAGAAATAAAAGAAATGTAACCGACATGCAAATAAAAGAAATGTAACCAACATGCAAATAAAAAAAATGTAACCGACATGCAAATAAAAGAAATGTAACCAACATGCAAATAAAAAAAATGTAACTGACATGCAAATTCATTTTCTATATATACTAGCATATATATATAATTTATTAATTTAATATTTATAAAATAGCCGAGATATCCATCTACAAGTACTTATGCACTTTGGTGTGACAAATTGATTAAAAAATAGGTGCCTCGAGAAGGCTATCTCTCGGCTTTTTTATAAATAATATTAATAAATAATATGTATATACTAGTTTAATATATTAAATACAAAATTTAGTGGTAATATTCTCATATATATATATATATGTGTGTGTGTGTATACCTTATTGTATAGGAACTATGGTGTAAGGTAAAGAGCAATTTCGATGTATAAATTAAATGTTGATCTTGTTTAATAGGTATGTAAATAAGCCAAGGGATTTGATTTACTTTTTACATAGATAAATAATCTTTTTAATTGGAAATAAGAATTAAGTAAGAAAAGATTGTTGATCCAAAATGGGGGATTTGAGAATAAGAAAATTAGATTACTTTCCCTTGTTAGTAATAAGCTATATGATTAAGCTCTCGATGTATATGTTTATGGTTATATTTCGATGTAATCTCTATAAGTTTGTAGATTGATTAGTATACATAATGCCTTGCATGCGATGAAAATATGTTTTATGTCTGGAATTTGATAATATATATTTATATATATATGAATAGATATGTATAAATATATTCCATTATAAATTGGGATAAAATATTGAATTATAGTATTAAGAGAAGTATGTGTATAGTGAAGGTAAGATATATGGATTGCTTAAAATATTAATAATAATAAGGTTTTATGTTTATAAAGAAGAAAATTAATTCAGATATGTTTGAGGTTTAAAGTAAGGTGATAAAATGGTTTAATAAAATGTTGTATCTCCGAATGAGAATAGGGTATTTGGGTAAATTATAATTTTATATACCCTTGTCAAGATTTGGATTTGGTCTTAAGTGGTTGTATAATTGTTTTAGTGCTTGGATTAAGTGATTAAATTAGGGACCAAAAAGAAAAGTGGAAATAATGTGTTCATGGTTGTATTGTCGATTGTTTGCTTGTTGGGATAATGTGTTGGATTAGTGAGGTTTGGTTTAATTTGTTTATTGTTCAAAATGGAAGTAATGTTTTATCTATGGAGTATGTATGTTTGTAATGGAAGGATTGCTTGAATTAAATACTGTCTTGTTTATTGGAGCTTGAGGGTGAATTTGATAATTGTTTAAAAGTGGGTGTTATTGTGTAAGTTGAATTCATGGTTGAAATGTTTATTTTTTGCTCGTTTAGTTTGAGGTGTTGATTTAGTGAAAATGAGAAGCTTTTGATTTTGAGGTTGATTTTGATTTCAAGATGATTTTAGGTTTTGTGCTATGAGGGAGTCTTTGTGTGGAATTGTTATGGTAATCTTCTAGAGACCTAGGGGAGTATTCTATTGGTTGAATCTTATGTTGCAACTCTTTTGAAAGTGGTTGATTATGTATTTGAATTGTGTACATGAGGGTTTCAACCATTCACCACTTGTTCTCTACTATGGTTGGGATTTTGTGTGTGAGATGGTCCATGCCTCACTCTATGTGCTTGTTCATGTAGATTTTGTAATTTGTGCAAGATGGCTTTACCTATTTGGTGTTTGGGTCTTCTAGGGCTAGTAGGGGGAGCAACTCTCAAGTGGGGGCTAGGGCCCACAAGTGGCTGCTAGGTTTACCCATTGAGAGTTGGATTAAAAAAGTGATAACATGTAATTAATTAACCTTGGGATGGGTTCTTCACACATTAATAAGATAATTGTTGTTGCCCCACTCATAGCCTAGAGTGCTAGTATAGGCTCAAGATGAGTTGGGAAGGCCGTTGGAGGTGTTAAGGCCAAGGTGGCTACCGGGAGATCCTCATTGGCATGACTAGACATCCTTGTCCCCATGAAAGGATGGTGTAGTTCCACATCGGTATCACATGGGGGCCAAGGTCTGGAGTTAGTAGAGGGGTCGAATTCCTAGGATAACCCATGATGATACCATGTGATTAAATTCTTCCCTTTAGCAACATAGCATTCCCTTGTCTTGTGTTTCCCCTTTGTTGTTTGCATGCCTATGGAAGCGATGTCATTGTTATGTTTTGGTTTTTTGTACCTTGTGTGTTGGAGTCATGTTAGCCTTGTCTGCTTGACTGCTTGTGTAGTGGGTCCTTATTACATCTCCTAGCACGTAGGGTGGACCTTAGGGTTCCACATGGTAGGGTGGAACATGTAATGCACTCCACTGGGTTCCCGGTTGATGTTCATGAGCATGAATGTTGTACCTTATGTAGAGATTCCAGATCTTGTACCAGACTTGAGATAGTGTTGATGTTATGTAATGTAATCATTTTAGTAGTATCTTATCATGTATCTGATGTTTCCTTCCCATTGCATGTTGGGAAGTATTTATGTAATTATGTAATCAGGAAATGATGCACCTTTATGTAATAGAGGCAATGTATGTACTCCTTGGGTTAAACATTTGATCATTGATGGTTATACTAGGATGATATTCGTTTACTTAATGCAATGAATTCATAATTAAATTTTGTGGGTTGGTTAATCTTAGATGTTGGATTAAAACATGTTAGGAATGTATGCGTAACACAATCATGATACCCTAAAGGACATAGACTGAGCATATGTACATACATTTCTATATTAGTTGATAGAATGATCTATATGTTGATTCACTTAAAAAAAAATTGAGTCATAATTGTTAGTTAGAAGTGTTGTCCTTTGGGTTTCATGGTGGGGTGTTACACAATGTCCCATGTTAGTTAGTTCATTATGAAAGGTTTTTGTTTCGTTGTGACCAAGAATATAATGAATTCCACTTTAAATTTTTTGAAAAACTCTTTGGTATAGTATTGAAATGAAATTTCACTTTCTTCATCTAATTGGAACAAATAAAATGCTCACATTTGTAGTGTTGGAAAACATACTGTCACCTCTCAATTATTTCCTGATGAAAAGTTTTTGTTATTTACGCTCCAAAAATGTAATGAACTCCACAATTTTCAAATTTTAGAACAACTCTTTGGTATAGTAAAAATGTCATTTCACTTTCCTCATCTAATTGGACCAAATAAAATGCTCACATTGTTTTTAGTGTTGGAAAACACACTTTCTCATGTCATTTATTTTGTCATGATTTTTTTTTGTTTTGTACGCTCCAAAAATATAATGAAGTCCACTTTCAAATTTTAGAACAACTCTTTGGTATAGTAAAAATGACATTTCACTTTTCTTATATGATTGGAACAAAAAATGCTCACATTATTTGCAGTGTTGAAAAATACACCATCCCCTATCAGCTATTTCGTCATGAAATGTTTTTGTTTCGTATGCTCCAAAAATGTAATGAAGTCCACTTTAAAATTTTAGCACAACTCTTTATTATAGTAAAAATGGAATTTCACTTTCCTCATCTGATTGGAACAAAAAAATGCTGACATTATTTGCAGTGTTGGAAAACACGTTGTCCCCTATTAGCTATTTTATCATGAAAAGTTTTTTTTTTTGTACACTCCAAAAATGTAATGAAGTCCACCTTGAAATTATAGAATAACTCTTTGGTATAGTAAAAATGACATTTCTGTTTCTCCATCTGATTGGAACAAATAAAATGCTCACATTATTTGTAGTGTTGGAAAAAATACTATCTGATGTCAGTTATTTCCTTCTATTATAGTATTGCAGTGTTGCAATACTATGAATGTAATGGAAACCTTACAAATCATACCGTAAACAAATAAAAACTATTTTTGGTTCATTCAATATTTATCTTACGCTCTGGGATTCTCCTTCATCATCTTTCTAAAGTGTTGAATATTTTATATAAAGTATAAAACACATTGTCCTTATTTTTGCACTTCTTTTAACTCGTATCATTATATGTACTTAACTTTTTATTGGCAAGTGCTTAATCATATCCAAAAATTATTGAGCCTTATTATAGTCATCAATTATATTATTTATGCTTTGTTGTATAAAATTTAGTGACATTGCAATGCCTTTATTTGTCAATATAATGTCAAGCTTATTGTGTGTTGTAAAAGTATAAAACGTGTGTATAAAACAAGATTATACCATAAGAAATATTAATTATTACTATAAATTCTTCTTGGATATAATATTAGTTCTTGACATACATTCAAATGAATGTTCTACTCATAATCTGTGTGTTAAATATTTTCTCTTTTTGCATGCATGATGGATCATTTTATTGCAAGAGTGGTCCCTATTAAATGGGGTTATAAAGTCATACCATGCCATAGGAAACAAGATATATTAAATATAAACGAATCTGACTTGGAAATAATCAAACAACACAAATATCATATGAAACAACTAAGTGTAGTTATTTATCCATCTACAAAAAACTAAAAAATCATATGTAATAGATAACTAATCATTACAAAAAAACAAAATAATCATATTCCTTATGGTCACCACAGTGTGTTATGTATTAATTGTCCATAAAAGTTCCAAACAACATTGTAAATATATAACATGGAAACATGTGTGATACAATCGCTAATGATATCAAAATGCTATTGAAATTGGATACAGTCATATATACAATATTTGAAAAACTTTGCAAACATTGTCAACTAGGTCAACCATTTATGAATAGGTATCATTTCTGTATTGTTACTATCAGGAAGAATCGTGTGCGCTCTAATTGTCAAGTTAGACTTGAAGGAATACAATGTGGGTATCCCATAATTTACGTGTATTAGCCTGAATGATGACTTGACATGGTGCACCTCGAACCTAACAATGTAGTTGAATTTGAACATAACAAACAACCATTCCTTGACAAGACACATGTGATTACTAATTCAAGATTCCCCCTTTAAGGAATCTCATAAATTCTCAGCTTGTTGGGAAGGTTGTGTTTCTGGATGATTATTGTTGGTTTAATGGATACCTTCCAAATGCATCCAGCTAGGAAAAGGTCTCGAATCTCTTAGTAAAAATGAATTGGCTAGTCACAAAAAATTACAATCTCTATTTCTAGATTATGATATTTAATGTCTATGCTCATTTTCACCCATACACTAAAGACACAATTAAAGAAATGAGCATAATTATGAAATTTGACCCCACTGCACTTTGTCCCACTTATGTCGATTCTCCTTAACATATTTTCCCTCAACCTATATGGGAGACTCAATTCCTCTATCTGAGAAAGGACATTACATGGAAGATACAAGTGGTAGTTGGTCAACCAAATAGAGACCCATGTTTTTGCATTACACGACATCTTGTATACTTGCATCAAATAAATTATTAAATTTCACATGTTGACCATATGAAGCAAAATTAGAACAAGAAACATTAAATAACACAAAACCCATTGTGTTTTCCACCCTCCCAATATGTTGTGCATCTTTTTGTTAATCATACAAAGAAATGGAAATGCAATTTTTTCTCAAACAAATAGATGTGGTACATGTTCATAGTTTGTGTATTGACTTAAGAGATTCTACCTATTCTTGAGAGGTTGACCTTTCACCAAGAAGAATAAAATAACATAGAACCCACTGTGTTTTCCACCTTTCCAATATTTTGTGCATTTTTTTTGTTAATCATACAGAGAAATTGAAATGCAATTTTCGCTCAAACAAATAGATGTGCTGCATGTCCAAGGTACATGCATTCACTTAAGATATTCTACCTATTCTTCAAAAATTGAGGAAGGAGTGTGTATAATATGTGCAATGGGAAAATGGCAATGCACAATTGGAGCAACATGTACTAAAATGCCTGAAATGAAAAATAAAACACCAACAAAAAGAACTTGAAAAGAAGTAGAGGAGAGTGAAAATTGATTGAAAATTGTTTGATTTCAAATAGATGTCAATGTAGAAAAATAGAATCAGTTGGGTGGAGACATGAAAGTTTGATGTCAAAATTGTAGACAATTTGTGTGAACAACTTTTTCAAAAGATACAACTGCCTTCTCTAATTAGAAAGACACTCTCAATGTTGACCAAAAAGTGGCTGCAAAGCTATATAATAGTATTGAAGAAGGTGCATGTGCATTATGTGCAATAGAAAAATGGAAACGCACAAGTGGAGTAGCGTGTAATAGAATTCCTAAAATAAAAATGGAATCTACTATGAAAACACTTGAAAAGAAGCGAAAAAGTGAAAGAGATAGATAATGTTTTGACTGAATAAATTCTTCTTGCTCTTCACAAGTTGAGAAAGGAGCGCGTGCAGTATGTGCAATGGGAAAATGGAAATACACAACTAGAGAATTAGGTACTAGAATGCATGAAATGAAAAAGGAATTTGTTGTACAAACACTTGAAAATAAGTAGTGAAGAAAAATAGAATGATTTAGGTGGAGACATGATATTCTGATGTCAAAATTATAGACAACTTGTGTGAACAATTTTTTTAGAAAATACAACTGTATTCTCTAATTAGAAAGACACTCTCAATGCTGACCAA
Source organism: Sequoia sempervirens (assembly GCA_007258455.2). Lineage (NCBI taxonomy): Eukaryota > Viridiplantae > Streptophyta > Pinopsida > Cupressales > Cupressaceae > Sequoia > Sequoia sempervirens. The sequence continues at coordinate 154,682,160 of VDFB02373365.1, forward strand.
AAAGTGGCTACAAAGCTACATAACAGTATTGAAGAAGGTGCATGTGTAGTATGTGCAATGGAAAATGGAAATGCACAAGTGGAACAACGTGTACTAGAATGCTTGAAATGAAAAAGGAATATGCTATGAAAACACTTGAAAAGAAGAGAACAAAGTGAAAGAGATCGATAATGTTTTGACTAAACAAATTCTTCTTTCTCTTCATAGGTTGAGGAAGGAGCACGTGCAGTATGTGCAATGGGAAAATGGCAATGTACAACTGGAGCAACAGGTACTAGAATGCAAGAAATGAAAAAGGAATCTATTGTACAAGCACTCGAAAAGAAGCAGTGAAGAAAAACATAATCAATTGTGTGAAGACATGAAAGTCCAATGTCAAAATTGTAGACAACTTGTGTGAACAATTTTTTCACAAAATACAACTTCATTCTCTAATTAGAAAGAAACTCTCAATGCTGACCAAAAAGTGGTTGCAAATCTACATAACAGTATTGAAGAATGTGCATGTGCAATGGAAAAATGACAACACTCAAGTGGAGCAATGTGTACTAGAATGCCTAAAATGAAAAAGGAATCTACTATGAAAAAACTTGAAAATAAGTGACCAAAGTGAAAGAGATAGATAATGTTTTGACATAATAGATTCTTCTTGCTCTTCATAGGTTGAGGAAGGAGTGTGTGCAATATGTGCAATGGGAAAATTGAAATGCACAACTGGAGAAACATGTACTAGAATGCATGAAATGAAAAAGGAATCTATTGTACAAGCACTTGCAAATAAGAAATGAAGAAAAACATAATCAGTTGGGTAGAGAAATGAATGTTTGGTGTTAAAATTATAGACAACTTGTGTGAACAACCTTTTGAAAAGATGACATGCTTACCTACAAACAGAGGTTCATTGATGTATGCTTTTGCACTCCTTAATAAATTTTCAAGAAGCACCAAAGTGAATGCACGTTGTCAAACATTACCCTATCACCATAGCCATAATTTTATAAGGAAGCATGCTATTACATAATGTCATACCAAAAAATGGACTTACCTACATATAGTTTTTAAATTGGAACCATACCTTCCATTGGGTTTGCACTCATGAAAGATAGTCACCGATGAGGAATCCTTTCCACACATTGGAATGCTGAAGAGAATAAAAAAATACAAAAAAAATTAGGAAGTTTATGAGGTGGTAGAAGCTAGTTAATGGAAAAAGAAATCTGCAATACCATTCCTATTATAATATAGAAATTGAAATGGGTTTTCTCATAGTCACCCACATTAGATTTTGTATCCTTTTCCCCATCCATAGTAGGTGCACTGACGTCTCACATTGCAAATTGAAATTCATATTAAAGCTATTATCTATGGACAAGGGAAAGGAGTCACATAGAAGAGTTCGGTGATCCACTGTGCAACAAGCTTCTTACGATGGGTTGCATGTTGAGGACGATCCCTACTTGCACTAAACCATGGACACATGCAAATGGTGCTAGTTGTAGCCGTATCAGGATCTTGAATGAATTCAAATTGTAATGCATTGGATTGTTGTTGATCTTGTAGAAACCTCTTGACACACTATTCATATAATTGCACTTGTTCTAGACATTAGGGCAATGTACGCACCACTTTCTTCAAGATTTCATTTGTGTCATTCCAAGTACATTTTTTTGCAAATGTTCATCATGTTCATGACTAACAGAACGAGCTTGTGCAGGGGTTCGAAGACTAGGAGTGTTTTCTTTGACACCCCCCTATGACAATGCCTTGTTCAAATCTGCCCCTCTATCAATTGCTTCACTTCCCTCATCTAAATGACCACACACAAGAAACTTCTATTAGGTAGTAGAAAATGCAAAACACAATTGTCTCCCATAAAGTGACACACTTTGTATTGAAATTCACTTACTGTGGACCACCCCTTCAATGGAAAATGATCTTTTAATTAGCTCGACAACCTTAAGGACATGTTTACAAGTGTTCCCTTGCAAACTCCAAGGGCACTCACAAACAAAAAAGGTGCTCGCTATTAAATTTTTTTCAAATGAGGTAGTGGTTGCACCTACTTTGAATTTTCATCCAGTGCCATCTAAGATGTGTTTCATCTAGAACACAATCAATTGTCTGGAATTGCCTTCACTTGCTCTAAACTAGATTTAATATTTCGAATTTTATAGTTTGTCAAAAAACCATGATGCTACAAATTTTTATTTTTCCTAAAGAATGGTTCCATTTTATACACAAGTGTGTAATATAAATAGTCCATTCGTATTGTACATTTTTTTTGATGATCACATAAGTATCGAGTTTTCAGCATGCAATGGTATGACTCAATGATAGTATTTGTATCCTAGTTGGTATGTGGGAATAGTTTGCAATTTTTCACCCACATGGTTGTGAAAAAAAAGAAATAATGAAGTAAAACACAAAGTATTAGAGGTAATGTCAAAGAATGTGATCTAACGAGGTGATAGAAATTGTCAAATCACCAATTAGACCATCTCCTTCACACTAGGTCTTCTTGAAGCATTGCAAAACTAAGGTTGATCATTAAAATCCTCAAAGAAAGAGTTCAATAGCTGAGTGATGCTATCTTCTCTATCATTGATCACCATCATGATCATGCCAAGTCTATGGAAGATGTCTGTTACCCTTTCCTTGGTTGTGTAATTATGTACGTTCTTCAACCAAGCCCTTCGAACGTGCCAAATGCCTAGAATCAAAAAACATCCAAAGACAACCCTAATAGACAATACAAATGATATTGTTTAGCACTCATTTGCATGAAAAAGTGGCATTGAAAATAAATAGTAAATGGGAAAGGTACACAAACCAAAAAAAACATGCACTTACTGTATAGCCTGAATTTTTGTAGTGGCATCATCGATAAAAAATGCATTGATTCTCCAGCCGGGTCTAGATCTTCTTCCATGGGCATGCACCTTGTCTAGCCAGCCAAAAATTTCCTTAATCTTGTTTCATGAGGAGACTACCCATGCAACGGGTACACCACTCTATTGTTTGTCGAAAATGAGAAAAGTATACAATTCATATTGTAGACATAACAAGTGAACATGAGCATTTTCAAGTTTATAGCCAATAAGATCATTGAAAATATAAAGAACTATTTGTCAATGTTTCTAATGCTTCAGCCCATATTTTTTAGTGGAAAACATGGAATCCATGGAGATGACTGAATTGTGCTAGTGGAAAACCATCATATCCAAAATCCATGGAGTTTGAACCATGATAATGAAAGGTGTATCATTTCCATGGGGTCACTAAAAGTAGAAAAAGTTGTCAATGTCCTATGCATTCCATATTATGATACTCATTGAATCGTATATGTATTTTTGTGTGTGAATAGAACACACCTTTCACCAAGCATTCATTAAATCCTTTCTTGTAAGGAATTCATCTCTCTTATCATGCCACAAAAATAAGGATCAGTGAGGTTTTTGTCCATTATTGCATCGACACTCACATCCATGAGGAAAATGATTTCAATATAGATTTTTCATTTTGCGGATAGATTAGGGGTGAACCTGGAATGAAAGTCTCCAATTGTGTCACCAATTCCATGGAAAAATTTACTTGACATCGATGTGAAACATTTATTTGAAGAGCAGATAGACAACATCGAGTCTACCATACATAAAATTTTCAATGAATTGGCATTGAAAACCTCACTTTTTTACAAATGTTTGTTATCTTTTCAGTGGTGGAGGCTGGTTCTTATGGTCTTTAGAACTGCATCTACACTAGTACTTATAAAGAAAGCATCATCTCATCATCTTCAAGCAAGAGAGAATAAAATATCATTGGACCATACACATGAATGTTGAAAGGTACAAACCTATGCCACATAATTGTTTTGCTATAATTTTTGTCGTTGAAGGGATCCGTGATGGTCTTCTCTCTCTTTTTCATGCACACAAATGAAGCTTCAAAACCTTCAACCAAACCTTCACTATGAACAAAATTATTGAGTCTGCTATGAGGAACTGCTGTGACAAGGTCAACAACTCCATCATTTTCGATGGCAATAGGAGTCCACTACAAATCACAAGAGGAAAAAAGTGTATTTGAACCTCCAAGTGGACATAAAGACCGCAAGTAAATTTTCAAGCCCGCATGAAAATATAATAAGAGCTCAAAGTATATGGGGTGTAAGAACCTCTTTTACCTAAGGACACATGTGATATCGAGCCTTCCATTTGGGGTGAGTTAACATGAGCAGAAAAAACACATCTAGTAATTCATGAAATAAAAAAGTGCAAGTTGAACACAATGAGTGGTTCAACCTGCAACTTTGTATGCAGCATACGAGTCTAATGTGCATACTAGTATGTAATTACTTCTATAGTTGCAACAACAAATGTATTATTTTGGGAAAATACGTTGTTGGTTGTGGAGCATGTGCATGTGTTAGTGGAGATGAAAGGTTAGAGGGCAACCAAAACCTTTTATGATGACGTTTTATATAAAAAAATGTGCATCCATTGCTACTAACAATGCAAAAAGAATAACATGTTTGTTGCATTTGTTGACAAAATAATGAATCAGTAATGAAGTGAATTAGGAAAGGAATAAAGGTGTAAAATTTCCTATCAACCATGATGTGAGCCAATGTAAGTTGGAAAACATAGTTTCTAGTTTAACTTCCAAATGGACATAAAGACCGCAAGTAAATTCACAATCCCAAATGTAAATAAAACTAAGATTTCAAAGTATATGGGGTGTACAAACCTCTTTTACTTGAGGCATGTTGTAATATTCAACCTTCCATTTTTGGCGACTTAACATGAGCAACAAAAGCACATCTGACAATTCATGAAATAAACAAGTGTAGGTTGAACCACACGATGAGTGGTTCAACCCGCAACTTTGTATGTGGCATACAAGTGTAACGTGCATAACAATATGTAATTAATTCTACAATTGCAATAGGAAATGTATTATTTTTGGAAGATATGTTGGTTGTGGTACATGTGTATGTGTTAATGGAGATGAAAGGTTAGAGGGCAACCAAAACCTTTTATGATAACCTTTTATGTAAAAAAATGTGCATCCATCACTATTAGCAACGCTAAAATTATAACACATTTGTTGCATTTGTTGACAAAAAAATGAATCAATAATGGAGAGAATGAGGAAATTCAGAAAGTTGTAAAATTTCCTATCAACCATGATGTAAGCCAATGTAGGTTGGAAAACACAATGTGTAGTTGAACCTCCAAGTGGACATAAAGACCACAAGTAAATTCGCAACCCTGCATGAAAATATAACTAAGTGTTTAGAGTATATGGGTTGTACAAACCTCTTTTACCTACGAAGTCATGTTGTGATATTGAGCCTTCCATTTCAGGTGAGTCAACAGGAGCAACAAAATCACATCTTGTAGTTCATGAAATAAAAAAGTGTAGGTTGAACAACATCATGAGTGGTTCAACCTGCAACTTTGTATGTGGTGTATGAGTGTAACGTGCATGATTGTATGTAATTACTTCAATAGTTGCAACATCAGATGTATTATTTTAGGAAGATACATTGATTGTGGTGTGTGTGTATGCGTTAATGGAGATGAAAGGTTAGAGGGAAACCAAAACCTTTTATGACAACGTTGTATGTAAAAAAATGTGCATCCATTGCTACCAACAATGCCAAAATAATAACACGTTTTTTATATCTATTGAAAAATAATGAATTAGTAATGGAGTGAAATAGGAAAGGAATAAAGGTGCAAAATTTCCTATCAACCATGATGTAAGCCAATGTAGGTTGGAAAACACAATGTCTAGTTGAACCTCCAAGTGGACATAAAGATTGCAAGTAAAATCACATCGCATGAAAAAGAAACTAAGACCTCATAGTATATGGGGTGTAGAAACCTCTTTTACCTAAGCAGGCATGTTGTGATATCAAGCCTTCCGTTTGGGGTGACAACATGACCAAAATAGTGTATATGAAAATTCATGAACTAAAGAAGTGTAGGTTGAACAACACAATGAGAAGTCCAACCTACAAATTTATATGTAGCCTATAAGCGTAACATGAATAATTTAATATATAATTAATTCTATGGATTCCAGCAACATTGTTAAAAGAAAAAAACACGTTCTTTGCATCTACTGATCATAAAATAATGAATCAGTAAAGGAGTGAATGAACGTAGGCTAAAAAATGTTATTTTTTTCTGCATTTATTTGTGAAACATATGAAGAATTTGAAAATCAATTTTAATTGTAAAACACACTTGCAATAAATTTTGAAGCTCACTTTCATTGAAAACCATAGTGAATGAGATAGATACTGTGTTGAATTAAGAGATTCTTCTTGATCTTGATAAATTTATGAAGAAGCATTGTAGTATGTGTAAATGTGAAGAGACAATGCAAAACTAGAGGCAAGAACTTCTATAATTTATGAAATCGAAAAGGAATCTTCTCTAAAAACACTTGAAAAAGAGATCAAACTTAATGAGACATATATTTTTTTAACTGAAGAGATTCTTACCACTCTTGAGAGGTTGAGGAAGGAGTGTGTGCAGTATGTGTAATGGGAAAATGACAATGTAGAAGTGGATAAACTCAAAAGATTTTGTATTGCATATGAATTTGTGTGAGCAAAGAAAGTGAAAGATGATGCTATAAGTGGATTTCAAGTAGTGAAGTCAAATATTTGTGAACATAAAACTAACTCACCACCCCAAACTCTCTACCCTGGAGCTTATAACAAGCACAATTATATAAAACACAACCCATTGTGTTTTCCAACCTGCCTATAGTTTATTGATTTGAGGAAGTTGAAATGCAATTTATAGTCTATCTAAGACTAGTTATATATTTTGAACGGGTGCCTTTCATTACATTCGTATTGTCTAAACAACGAATTTTTTTCATTACAATCATATTGTTTATATAATTGGAGGTTGGAAAACATAGGGCGTTAAGAAACCTGCAACAAACATAGTGTTGTAAAACCCTTTATATATAAGAACCCAATTGGTTGGTCACCCCTTAGCTAAATCTAGTTAGTTTTATGTATCCCCTAGCTACAAGTCCTCCTCAAACTCTCCACCCTTGATCTTAGAACAAGTAGAATTATATAAATCACAACCCATAGTGTTTTCCAACCTACCTATAGTTAATTGACGTGAGGAAGTTGAAACACAATTTTTAGTCTATCGAAGACTTGTTATATATTTTTAATGGGTGACTTTCATTACATTCGTATTGTGTAAACAAAAAAAGGTTTTCACTACAATCATATTGTTTGTATAATCGGAGGTTGGAAAACATAGGGCGTTAAGAAACCTGCATCCCACATAGTGTTGTAAAACTAGGCTCTATATATAAGAACCCAATTGGTTGGTCACCCCTCAACTTAATATGGTTAGTTTTATGTATCCCCTAGTTACAACTCCTCCCTGAACTCTCCACCCTTCAACTTTGAACAAGCACAACAAACTAACTCACAACCCACTGTGTTTTCCTACTTGCCTATATTTTAATGATATGAGGAAATCCAAATGCAATTCATATTGTAAGTAACAATTTTGGTAAATTTTGAAGGAAAATTTTCTTAGATTCGTATTTTAAGGTTTTCTTTACAATAATTTTGTCTATTTATAATTCAAGGTTGGAAAACATTGGGTGTTAAGAACCTGAGATCTTATCAACGCTTTAGGAGGCAATGAGTACTAGAATGTATGAAATGAATAAGGAAATAGCTATAAAAAAACTTGAAAAGAAGCATACCAAAGTGTATGAGATAAATAATGTATTGACTGAATATATTCTTCCTATTCTTGAGAAGTTGAGGAAGGAGCATGTGAAGTATGTGCAATGGGAAAATGACAATGCAAAATTAGAGGCAACAAGTACTAGAATGTATGAAATGACAAAGGAAACTGTTGTAGAAATACTTGAAAACAAGTAGACCAAAGTCAATGAGATAGATAGTGTATTGAATAAAGAGACTTTGTGCTATTGAGAAGTTGAAGAAGGTGCATGTGCAGTATCCATAATTGGAAAATGGCAATTCAGAACTCAAGCATAAGGTAGTAGGAAGTATGTAATGAAAAAGGAATCTTCTCTAAAAGCATTTGAAAATAAGCAGACCAAAGTGAATAAGATAGATAATGTATCGATTGAAGAGATTGTTCTTGCACTTGAAAAATTGATGGAGCATTATGGAGTATGTATAATGGGAAAATGCCAATGCAAAAGTGGATAAAGTCATAAAATTTTGTATTGCACATAAATTTGTGCAAGAAAAGAAAGTGAGAGATGATGCTATAAGTGGATTTGAAAAAATGAAGTCAAAGATTCTTGAACTTAAGAATTCCATGGAACAAATACAATTCAAAATAGATGATAATGAAAAGGAAAAATCAGATCTTAGTGCAGAAAAAGAGAATCAGTTGGCTCGAGACATGAAAGTCCTATGTGAAAAGGTAGATTTTTTTTGTAAATAACTTATCAAATAGAAAAAAATTGCATTCTCTAATAAAAAAGGCAATCTTAAAGCTAATCCAAGAGCAGGTGAAAAGCTACATAAAAGTATTGAAGACATTGAAAACTCTATCCAAGAAATGGATGGTGTGTTCCTAAGGGCTGATGAGAGAGAAGCTACTCCAAAGCTTAAAGTAAAAGATATGAAAAAGAAGGTAGAAGCTCATGAAAGGAATACCAAGGGGGTGATAACTGGTAACAATAGTGGGGATGAGGAAAAATGTGTGGCTGGTCAACTTGTAGATGCAAAAGCAATAGTTGGAAGTAATGAACTAAAGTAAAACAACATAAACACTACAACTAACCACTTAGAAAAGGAATTAAAAGATTAAAAGAATATTTTATCATCAAAATAAAAGGAGTTTAATTAATGTTGTTTATAGACAACTGCAATCTAAAAGACACGAAGTTGAAAAAATAAACACAACAATGGAAGGTGTTTGCTTATGAAGAAGGGCACATGGATACATTACAAAATAAGTGTTTACAAGAATCTAAGGTAGTTCAAAAGTTGAAGGCTCATATTAAGCACCTCGAGGCTCAATTAGGAAATGTTCAGTTTACCTATAATGATCATGTAAAGCATTTTGATAGATCAAAAGTCAAAGGTGTGGTTGCACAACTTATAAAAGATAAAGATGCCTTGACAAACACAATCATATGACTAATAACCCACATTGTGTTTTCCAATTTGTAATTATTTTCTGCATTTTTTCAATCAGATGATGAAATTTAAATGCAATTTTTGTACTGTAATTAAGAATGGGTATAAATTTTAAAGGGGCCTTTCACTACATTTGTGTTGTCTGAAGAACAAAAGTTTTTCAAGACATTCATACTATTTTTTAAAATTCCATGTTGCAAAACCATAGGTGTTAATAAGCAAACTACATTTGTGTTGTCTAAATAGAAAAAGGTTTTCAAAAAATTCATACTATTTTATAAAATTCCATGTTGCAAAATCCTAGGTGTTAAGAAGCAAACTACATTCGTGATGTCTAAACAAGAAAAGGTTTTCACGACATAATATTGTTTTTTAAAATTCCATGTTGTAGAACCCTAGGTGTTAAGAAGAAAACTACATTCATGTTGTCTAAACAACAAAAGGTTTTCAAGACATTCATACTATTTTGTAAAATTCCATGTTGCAAAACCCTAGGTGTTAAGAAGAAAACTACATTCATGTTGTTTAAACAACCAATTGTTTTCAAGACATTCATACTATTTTGTAATATTCCATGTTGTAAAACCCTAGGTGTTAAGAAGCAAACTACATTCGTGCTATCTAAACAACAAATTATTTTCAAGGAATTCATAAAATTCTGTAAAATTCCATGTTGCAAAATCCTATGTGTGAAGAAGCAAGCAACCCATCATGAGACAACCCTTTACATTTAAACAAGGAGATTCAAATAACTGAAAACCCATGTGTTTTCCAAATTACAATTATTTTGTGCACTTTTTTTTCAATCATACAAAATTTAAATGCAATTTTTACTCAAATTAAAAGTCCTTATAAATTTTGAAGGTCCTTTCAATACATTCGCATTGTCTAAATTAAAAAATATTTTCAAGACATTCATTCTGTTTTGTAAAAAATCATGCTGGAAAACCCTAGGTGTTAAGAAATAAGCAACCCACATAGTGTTGTAAAACCCTCTGCAACCCAATTGGTTAGTACCCCTCACCTTTATTTGGTTGGTTTTCTTCTCCAACTCCTCCACGTGCACTCCAACCTTCAACTTTCAACATGCAAACTAAAAACCCACCTCGATTTGGTCAATATTTTCCTCCAACTCCTCCATGTGCACTTCAAATTTCATCTTTCAACGTGAAGACAAAAAATGAAGAGTTTTTTTTTCCTTCTTTCTCCAAACTGAAAACACACACGTTAATCTGCCTCCAGTTCCCATGCCAGAAAAAATATCTAAAAATGATAACTTCTCGCACAAGCCACGGGGCCCAATTTTATTGGTCTACAAGAGGCGAGAAAACCAACCTGATGGTATCGTTATCTTCTCGCTACCATTGTTGTAATGTTTTCTCTCGTCTATCAATTTCGTCACTTTTATCCCCCATCTAGCAGGCCCTGCACTACGTCATCTCATCATGTTATGTATGTTTCTATGTATGTTTTTATGTATGGCTTCATATATACATAGGTGCATTTTTTTGAGTGATTACGTGTGTCCATAATATATATCATGCTATTTTTTTGATGTGTAAGAGTAATTTTATATTGATATCAAAAAATATATAGCTTCTAGTAAACATATGGCCAAAATGAAAAATCCCTTCTACAAGGACTAAAAACTGTATACCACCCCTGTTACATTCTTCTTTGAAGCAAACCAAGGTGAAATTGGGCTAACAAGCCATGAATGTGCAGTGAACTAGAAACTAGGCTGAAAACCAAAACTTTTGACACATGTGACCCTTTTCATTAGAAACACCAACGGACTATACAAATCTACTATTGACATATAAACTATGAGCATGAAATAGACTATATACTAACCATATATCGACTATTTGGCACATTCGAACCCATATTTGAAGAATATATATTGTGAAGTTTGGTTTCTAGAGACAAGTAATGGGTTTGGTGTAGATATCATTATGGATGGTTGTATGGCGAGCTTATGAGGCTATGATCAATAATTATACCACTTCGAGGGTCATCAAAAAACTTGGTGGAGCCATGTGTTTAGAGAGCTCAATATGGATTGTTGTTGAATAACTTGAGAATCTGTGATTTGGGAGTTTATGGGAGGAAGAACTCTAGAATTTAGTTAGGGGCTACACCTTCTGAGGTCACGAGGTAGCTTGATGGATTTATACCTAATTCATGATTTGTTTCTTCAAGGAAGATATTCACAAAGATGTATATATTTTGAATAAATAAGTTTTGTTATGTAAGCCTTAAGGGGGGGTCCCTTGGAAAAGTGAATAAGAGCTTTTAGGGGATAAATTTTTAGGAACAATGTAATAAGGGGGGAATGTTGGCATATTACATTGTAACTGGATATTTATTGTCTCCATTCAACCACTTTGCTTCCTCCTTTCTATAAATGTAGGTGTAATATCAAATATTGATCAATGAAAGTTTTATGCATTTTACCAACAATATCAACCCAATGCTAGAGAAAATCTTTCCATGAAAGCCTATAAAGTTCACTAAGAGCTAGGTTGTATTGCTACCAAAATTTATCATACATTATGAAAGCCTATAAGTGTGGAAAGTCGCCCACCCAACCTCCCACAATATTTATCATACATTATTAATAATACATAGTTTTATGAATTTTTGTTTTTCAAAAACTAAAGGAAATGGATGTCCATTTGTGACGAATTTATGTTTCTTTTGTATAGGTTTTGAATTATGAAAAACATAACAGATATCCGTTTGAAACAAATATCTGCTAAAAATGAATATCCATTTCAAATGGATATTTGTTTTGTGAATTATATAAAAAATAAAAAAGGGGACCATTATGAGAATTCCAATGGTCCCCACATTCTTTTGCCACTTGAAATCCCATGTTCTCTATATGTAACAGACAAAATTAATCTTTTGGAAGATTCTTTTACACATTTTTCAACTTCACAATCATTTATGTGCTCTTTTTTGTTTGTGCAATGGGGATCAATATTCATCATAAGAGAAAAAGAAAGAGCAAACTAACAACAGATCAAATTGAAGCATATAGAGTACAAAATAGAGAAATTCATAGGAAGAGAAGACAAGGTATGGAAAATACTCAAGGCAAGGCTTCTTCTCTACCCCTAAATGTTAATTCAAGTGAAGATGAAATAGAATTTGAAAATATTGAACATCATTTTGAAATTGAAAATGAAAATGTTTGAATTGATATAGAAGATGTTTCAAAATTGGTATTGAAAATGAAAATGCTCATAACATTGAAAATGAAAATGTTAATAATAATGAAAATGCTGAAATTAAAAATGAAAATGTTGGAATTGTTATTGAAAATGTTGATAGCATTGAAAATATTGAAAATGAAAATGTTAATAACATTGAAAATATTGAAAATGAACCTTATGTATCACCTAATTACATGAGAACCCCTAAATGGTTACTTGAAATAGATGAGAACATAATAGATAATCTTGATGGAAAAAGGTCATCACGAACGGTTCGGTTGTGGGCTACCAATATGTTTAATCAATACTTTTTTGATAAGATATTAACGAGGACAATGTCAATTTTTGTACAATTGCTAAAGTGTAAGACCCCCCACCCCAGAAGATGTAAGGCCCCACCTTGCATGTGATTAGTAAAGCCTAATATGTTTTATGTGATCCTAAATAGATGGTAAGATGTATTATGGATGACAAATAGTGTGATTATTTGATAATATTCTTGCTTATGCTACCATGAATGTAAGACCCCATTTCGTATCCCCATTTTATTTCAATCAAACAAGTAGTTAGATGATAATTATGATGAAATGAATGATGAAATCTTTTTAGGATTCATGGGCATTAACCTTGATTTAATTATGATAGATGCACATGTGAATTGTTGGATATAACTTGAAAGTGTTGGGTTATTTGGCATATTAAATTTTGGTAAATGGTTCATCGTTAATGTTATAGGAGTTTAAAATGAATTACTAAGGTGGTAAACAAAATGATGGAGTGACTATTTCATTGACTATATTCTTGTATTGGAGTAAGTGTGTATTTCCTTGGATTATAATGAAAATTGAATCTAGGTTCATTTGATGTATTAATGAGTAAATAGTTCATGAGTGAAAATTATGTGAATTGGATTAGCTAATAATATGAAGAGATATATGATCTAATCATGCTGACCTTGGTAATGTGCAGGAATCGAATATGCAAATAGGAGGACAGATAAATATTGGAATAAAATTAAATACATCTTTGGGAAGTTCTAAGTGTAGCCCTATTTGACTTAGAAGGGTTTGAGGTTTTATTATTGATTGGGTGATTATGTTTGAGTAGAATCCAATTGTAGGACATGTGATGTGAGTTTGGTTGGGGTTGGAACCCTTGGTTAGGATCAAAATTCGTATGGATTCTTGTGTAGGTTTTGAAAAGGGATTATTGAGTCAATTTCCTTGGTTTTTGAACAAGAATAGACCCCTAGGACCTATACCTATGGGTTTGGAACCTTTTTGACATGTGAACTTGTCCTTGGAGTGTGAAAAGACCCCTCAAAAGTCCACATTCATGAATGTGACGAATTCAAAAAGTGTTGGGGCTTGGGAAGAGTGACTTGTTACTCTCAACCTCCCACTCTCCAAAAGTTCTTCGAATTGGCACAAGACTCACACATGTGTGAGCACTTGTGGGAAAGAGTGTAGGTTTGGAGGATTCCTATATACCTCAAGGAGATGGAAGATTTGGGCATTGCCCACTTCTCCTCTTGGAGAACTTGAGTGAAGATGGTAGAAAGAATGAGAAAAAGAGAGGAGTCCATCTCTTTGGCAAGATAATGATGAAAATGGCTTGGTTTGGAGATGAAGAAGAATAAAGGAGTTTAGTTCCCTCACTTGGAGAAAATAGATAAGTTCTCTCTTACTTCCATTTTCTCTTTTGTGTATTTTTCTTTTCTGTAAGAAAGTGGTATGTTGTAAGGATCATGGTTGAAAACAAAGAGTAGAGAAACTAGAAGCATGAGATTTGGTGCTATGTTATATTTTATCACTTGTAAAATTTTGAAAAAAGCTCCATTCATCATATTGGAGTTAAAAGAAAACCTTGCTCGGGGGTATGGCTAGAGCCCACGAGGCTCCATGACCCATTAACAGTAGGGTGGAGAGCAAGCCTCACTCTTTTGTGTGTTATTATTTACATTCATAATTATTGATGTAATATTGAAGGCTAGGGTATTGTTGTGGCAATATTGAGGGACAAATGTGTTATCTTAAAATGAAATAATATAGAGAGCAAGTTTGCATTCATTGGCATGAAAACTATTTGTTTTCTCACTATTATGGTTATATTGAAAGTTAGTATTTTGTTGCAAGAGGAAAATATGGAATAGAGAAAAGTTTATTTGCATGGACATATAAGTTGTTAGTTTTCCCAATATTATTGGTAACATAGCAAGTCCTTATTCTTTGGTTGGCATTTCCTATAGATGTGAGAGCTAAAATATGGAGTTCACCTCTTGTGGTACTATTTGAGTTTTATTGATAAATGTACAAAAGATTTTTGTTCAATTTTTCATAAAAGAAAAGTTAAAATATTGAGGAATTATTATATAGATTAGATATAAGCAATGTATTGTTCTTCTATCAATATTAAACCTTCTAAGTCCCAAAGTTGATTTAACTTTCCTGAATATTGATATATCATTATGATAGCATTTAAAGATAAATTGTCATTAAAAATAAAGATAAAATAATTGTTACTTTTTTTGTTTGAGATTAAAGATGTGGGAAAATAAATATACAAACTCAATAATATCTATCCCATATTCAAATTTAGAGATTTGGATGAACGCCATGAAAAAAAAATCCATTTCATATATAGTTAAAGAGTGGAAAATGGAAAGTTAATATTTGGTGAATAGAAGTAATCTATATTGATACTTATCTAAGAGTTATATTTAGAAACAAATCATGGAAAGTTAATATTTGGTGAATAGAAATAATCTATATTGATACTCATCTAAGAGTCATATTTAGAAACAAATCATAGCTTTTTACTAAAATAGACAAAAGTTGTTTAATTAGAAAAGTTGAATAGATTTGATTAAAATTATTTGCTTTTATATCAAATATAAAATAGATATATAATATAAATCTGTATGAATGAGAATACTCATCCTTATATAAATCATTAAATAAATATTATATATTTTATATTAAATAATTATGGAATAAATGTACCTTATATTTAGTAAATTAAATAGACATCTTAAGTTGAATTTAGAAGGAATAGATCCAAGTTGAAAATAAAATAAAATATCCCAGTGTTGTGTTAAATCTACTGGAGGCATCAACAGGAAAAATAAATAAATAAATTAAAACCAAGCGATACCACACATAGTTTTAGAAAATAAATATATATATATATATATGGATTAATAAAACAGTGTTGTTGTTTTGTAACCACAACAATAAAATGGTGACCCAGTATTGACAGGGATTTCCTTTATAATGAAAACTATGAACATGATACATGAAAAGTAATTTCCGGTGTGCAGCAACTTAAAGGTAAATATGTAAATGATTTTTTTTACAGATTTAATAGAAAATATAAAATTGCAGTTAAGAAAATAAAATAATAAACAAAAGAAAGCAACCCTATATGTAATTTAACAAATCGAGCAGATTTTCTTTGCTGCACATAATTATAAATATATATGATGTTGTATAGATTTACATCAGATAAATAAAAAAAAATATATAAAAAAAAACGAAGCAAATTTCTATTCTTTGTTTTTTGCCATTGCTCAAATACAACTTCTGAAGAGGGACTGTGCAGTCATCAAAGAATTTTTTTATTTTTTATTTTTAAATCTTAATAGAAATTTGCATCTGCAAGTGCCATTGCCAAACACCACCACTGTCATAGATGCATGTGTATAAATATCAATAAAATTTATACCTTCTGTAAATATTTCTTGCAAAACATAATAAAATTTAGGATATGTAAATTTAAGCTCCCCACAGCCCTCCAACAAATTCCATTAATAAGGCCAATGGAGATATGCAAACTTAGCATTTCTATCCTTTGAAAATAAAATAAAATTAGCTATAAATAGTTTGCCCCATTTTTCAACCGCGCTCCTTTTCCCTATGTAATTTGGGCCCCAAGAGAGATCAAGGAAGTCATAATAAAATTATTGTATAAGCAAACAGAAAAAAATAGAATAAAACCAGTAAGGTCAATGAAAAACAATATAAAGGGAGAAGAAAATCCCCACTCTGTGAGAGCCATGGCAGAGGGAAGCTAAAAGAAACTTACAAAATTACATAGTATGGTAACTTAGGGTTCCTTCACTTTCTCCTTTGCATGTCCCTTGCTTTTAACATCGCTGAAGTTGAGTTTTTCAAAATGGACGTGGCGTAGTTATTAAATGGAATTTAAAGAAATTATTAAATGAAATCAAAAGAATTCAAGTAGTACATATGACGAAGAGTTTTTTTATCTCCAATGCATTACGGAATAGAATATCGTTCCAAATATGAGTATTGTTACTAGAGTAATAGTAATAGTATGAATGTAGGTATTTAAACTCTAGTATAAGGTGGATGGTGTGGCATGTAAATCATTAATATAATATTAATAAATAACAATATTAATAAAAATATTAATATAGGAAATTTTATTGGTCATAATACAATTACTATCATTAGTAGACTTTTATAATAAGGAGTGGTTGTATAATATTAAGGTTAATATAAAGAAATGTTATTTTCCATGGGATATTAATATTAGAAGTAATATAGAAATCATACAATAGCAATACATGTAATTATATAACTCTAGATAATGAACACTCGGTATTGAATAGTATTGCTAATAAAAGATAAGGGGTTATGAACTAGATGGTAATGTTCTTGATTCTAAATTATATCAACTAATCAAGCGATACTAACCTCAAGATATTAAAACAACCATGCATGTTTACTCTATCACTTGTGTGGGATTTTAAGGGATATGTCTTTACATAATAATAAATTAAACCTTCTAGATGTTAATGGTACCCTTGCATTTCATGTAAATGAAGTGATGCAATATTCGTATAGGATAAATTATAATTAGGATAGTTATAGGAGACACGTTAATAAAGTCTACTTGGCCGAGTTTTCTTATGAGTAAATCAACAAGTTTATATTGATATTATAAGTTAATGTTAAGATATTATGGTTGTGCTAGGAGAATAATGTTATAGTTAAAGCATAAATTGTGGGATTTGATGTTATTCCAAGTGGAATATTAAGAGCACACTATTGTTGATAATATTCTTATGGGTAATATCTAGATTTAACCTTATAGGGCACGATTGAACTTGGGTGCTTTTAATTTAGTAATAGGTCAATCCTTGGTCATAGACTTACTCCTTCTAGATATAACCTAGACCCATGATTACTTGGGCAACCCAAGGAAAGTATTTGGGAGCATGAGGCTGGTGAGTCTCTAATAGTAGTCATGGTATACAACTTATGTATAGATAACTTTTGCACCTAGGTTGAGGAGTGACTCTTCAAGGATACCCACTCACATCAAGTTGTGTTTCACCTCTAACACTTAGAGTGGATAATTAGTTTAACTATGCATTTAAAAAATATATATATAGTTAGGTTTTCTAGTGAAAAATTTGGGCATTACAGATTAGATGAACTTGGGTACTAGATCTTAATTTGTCAAAATGTATCCTTTTGGAACCAAAACTTATTTTAACTCACTTGAATCTTTGAGTAGGCTCGAGGTTAGGGTTGCGAGTGAGACCTGGTAGAAATCGTACAACAAAGATCATGTAAATTTAACTTTCCCACTTGAGTTAAGATGGATACTTGAGGTGTGCCACTTGTATCAAGTTAGTGTTATACCTAAAACTCTTAGTGAGATGTTTAAATTAATTATTGTTAAAAAAAAAAATGTTGGGTTTTTCTAGCATGAAATTTAGGGCATGACACTCGGTATCAGAGCCCTAGGTTGCAACTCTAGGGAACTCTGGGAATAAATTGGGCTTTAAGTATTATGTGTGTGAATAAATGTGCAAACCACTCTATGTTGTTAACATAAAATGTTGAGGACTTACATGGTATAGTAAACAATAACCTAGTGGTAGTTATCTAACCCAATAAGGTTGTAAAGTACTGAATTATCAAGAATTCACTATTATAGATTGGTCAAGCAAGTATTTAATTAATAACATTTAACTTTTAGAAGAAACTCAAACTAAACATGGTGGCTTGATTTAAGTAAATAAGGTGAATGAATTGAGCCACATATTAGTCTAATTAACAAGGGTTATGGTGTTAATCTAACCTTTTGATATTAAATTTTCTTAAACATTTGAAAAGGTATAATTGAGTTATGAAAACATAGTCTTTTTATAAAGTGCAAAAATAGTGTTATAAGGCATCATAATCTGTATTATTAAAGAAACGTTATTTTGTTGGCTTCCTTAGTCAATAATTATAAAATACACTAGTAATATTACTTCTTGAAGTTATGGTTGTTGTGGGAGCAACATATTTTCTTATAGGAACCTTAATACAAATAAAGAATGGAAGTTATACTTTTGAAGATTTATCACTAGATAAAGGAAGGCACTATATGAACCTCTAAAGGGGATTAATGTGCTAAAGTTTGTGGTTGAATAAGATTAGATCTCTAAACCCTTTAATTGATTAAATCAAATTGACAACAAGAATGGAATAAAAGAAAACCCTTGAACTATGTATTATGAGGAATTTGAGCAATCATGTAGTTAGATTTAAACTCTTAACAAAGGTTAAAACTAAACCTTTAGGGTGTAGGTTGTTTGGAAAAAAATAATAATTAAGGACTTGTTTACAAATTGGTATTAATACACACATGAACTAAGAATCTTTTACACCTTGACCATGGAATTTCTAGGCCTTATTCTTGTATAAGGGTTAATCTCTTGAAGCAACAAACAATTCACTTTATAGTTGGTAATCAAAATTTCATGTATGATGGCAACGACTAAGGATACAAGCCTTGCAATGCATAGTAAATCCAATTTTTAAAAGTGGTCAAAATAATATTTTAGCTTGAATTAAATGGTTAAACTTTAAGTTTTCCTAACACTTTTGCAAGTAAACAAAGACCTAGTGAATTTAATAGAAATACGACTAATAAATCTTGGAGTTGTTTTACCAATAGACTAAAGTAGGAAATGATAGAACATGATTCAAGTCATAGGCGAGAAGGTGTGGAAAGTTGCAACTAAGTTAAGATTAGTGAAAATTGAATTGGATATTATATAAATAACTTACTTATGGAAATTAAACATAAAAGCTAAGTTGTGATGAGGCCATATTAAAATGTGAACTTGATGTTAAAACTCTATCTAGAACACATGCTATTACTACTGTCCTTATAGATGGGCTAATAACTAAAGACTTGATGCCAAAATAAGAAAGGATGCATGTATAATAGGAAGTAATAACACATTCAATTAGGTGTTGACCTTTAAGGTTGTGTATATGTCACAAGAATTGAAGAATCAATTATTTAAATTTATAAATCAAGTGAGGAATTATGTAATTTGTTTTTTTCAGTGAATTGAGTGATAAAAAAAAAAAACTAAATGGTATCATCAAGGACATAAAAATTGTCATGAAATACCACCAACTAATGTTGTGCACTTCTATACCAATGACTAGTACTCTAAAAGAAAATATGTGTGTGTGTGTGTGTGAAATACAATGGAGAAAACTTAAATGTAGGGATTGTTACTTATCGCATGTCCTTGAACCTTATAAAGTTAGAAATAATTGTGGTTATAAAAATGATGATTATAACATGTGAGTAAATGAGTCAACCTTAGGTAGCGAAATGCAAGATTTTAAAATATATATATATATATATATATATATATAGATTAATGAGTTGTGAAAATTACTATTCCATGACTTATCGTGTGTTTTATGAATTGAGTGTGCCTTATTTTCTCATATTACAATGTTTAAAAATAAAATAAATAAAAATGGTTGATTATCTTCATTATTGAGTAGAAAACATTCTTTATGTTAGTGAACATAACAAACATAGTTGAATGAAAGAGGAAGAACAATATGGATAAATATAGAAAACTGATCTTGATTATATATGTGATGTCAAACACTTAGTAAGATGGGAAGTGTGGTGTACCATGTATTGTTAAATTCTAGGAAAATGGAGTAATATACATAAGCTACATTTGTGCATGAACTAGTGATTCCTTTTACCTATGCAAAGTGAGTAGATATGTACAAAATTAAGAAGCAAAGTGAATATTGTGTAAAGAAAAAAATAAGTGTATGTAAGTGAATTGATTTTGTTCTACAATATGGTGAATTTCATAAAGTGTATTATGTTATGACATGTGAAGTGAAAACCAGTAAATGTGTTGTGCCCCAAGTATGAGATACAGGGTATCTGACTTGGGATAAGGGTGGTGGAAATCTAGTATGATTCCCTATATGTACCCTTTGTGATGGCCTTTATGTAAGCTAGCTACTTGTGAGTTCAAATAAATGTGTCTATTAAATGAAATGTGATGTATTCATTTGTGTTAGTTTTATTTTTATGTTAAATGTGTACCCCTAGTGTTTGGTTCCCCCCTTATGGGAGTGCGATGCCAGCTAGTGTAAACAAGGGTTGAGAGGCACATGTTCTCCCATCGGGAAATTATGAGCTCAGGGCATTGTCCCTAATCCTTACAAAGGATCTATGTCAAGTCATTGTAATCCTCCCATGGACGTTGACCGTGGCCTACTCCCCCACATATGAGAGCCACACTTGTTGGTTCATAGTGCAAACCTATTCCTTGATGTTTATAACCCATGGGTAAAGGATGAAATTTTATGGACCACCAGTTACTTATATTTATGTGGTCGGGGACCACCAATGACTTATATTTATGTGGTCGGGGACCACCAGTGATTCACATTTATGTGGTCAAAGACCACTAGTTACTTATATTTATGTGGTCAAGGACCACCAATGATGCAGATTTTTGTGGTCAGGGACCACCAGTTATTCATAATTTTGTGGTCAAGGACCACCAGTTATTGCATGCTATTATACTTATGTGGTTACAAAACCACCATCCCCATCCTCCCCTTAGGTGGCTTTATCAAAGTCATGTGGTGCTCGTAATGTAAATTTTTTTTATTGATATGAATTATTGGTAATTTCATAATTGATGTTTTATTTTATTATATGCCAGCAGTGTTAAATTTTACATTTATGTTATTGGAGGCTATTTAGCCATTTGAAATTTTTCGTAGTCCATTGCCTCAAGGACTTGTTTAATTTCTAATTTTGAATTAATATTGGAATGTTGAAATGCAGCTGCAATTGATCTTTATTTGGTGTCCCTCTTGAACTTACATTTATTTATTATTTTGTTTATCGAAACATTGGCTTATGAATTTTATGTTGTCTGATTTGAGGCTTCTTATGGTTTGCTAACTGCTGGATAGTTTGGTGTAATGTGACATTGGTAAAAAAAAAAAAAAAAAGACTGCCATATCCTAGGGGGTTCCCTGGCAGGTCGTATAGGGGAGTAGATGCGTTGGGGAATTACAAGTTATTTGAAAGGGGTTGCAAATGGGACTAGTATGGGACAGTCACTAATCCATTCTTCCCCTAGTTCTATGATTATTCTTTTTGTACCTCCCTCTTGGAGGCTAACCCCCTTACTCAAACAAGGGAAGGTACCTGGGAGATGTATGGTAAGGTCTTTAGAGAAGGGTCTTGAGACCATCTTTCCTAATGGCTATGGTATCCAAGAATCTCCATCCTTGTAAACCCCATTGAGCCTTGTGATGTGAATTATATGTACTTGTCATGATATATGGGTAAATTTGTAAATAAGTGACATGTGGAAATACTTCATTGCTATGTGTGAAAGAAAGTGATAGATAAAATTAAGACTACTATTTTTGAGACATGAATTGATATTAGAAACAAAAATATATTTTTCTAACATCATGAGTGATGTTTATGATGCAAAAGAGAACCTTGAAGGGTATCCAAGGATGTTAATGAGTTGGATATATCTTAACTACAAACATTCATTATATTATGACTATATTAGATAAATGTTCTATGATGGAAAATTTTGTTCTGAGCATTTAGATGTTTGATTAGAAAGAAAAGAATTATTTAATGTGTCTTTAATGTTTGAATTCTAATACCTTCATATCAATTTCTATATTGAGATTACTTTTCCTAACCTTAACGACTTCCAGGAGGAAGTCTTAGAAGCTAAGGGGAGGGGGATGTAAGACCCCCACCTTGAAGATGTAAGGCCCCACCCTGCATGTGATTAGTAAACTCCTAATATGTTTTATGTGATCCTAAATAGGTGGTAAGATGTATTATGCATGACAAATAGTGTGATTATTCGATAATATTCTTGCTTATGCTACTGTGAATGTAAGACCCTATTTTGTATACCCCATTTTATTTCAACCAAACAATTAGTTAGATGATAATTGTGATGGAAAGAATGATGAAACTCTTTTTAGAATTCATGGGCATTAACTTGATTTAATTATGATAGAAGCACATATGAAATTTTGGATATAACTTGAAAGAGCTGGGTTATTTAGCATATTAAATTTTGGTAAAAGGTTCATCGTTAATGTTATAGGAGTTGAAAATGAATTACTAAGGTGGTAAACAAAATGATGGAGTGACTATTTCATTGACTATATTCTTGTATTGGAGTAAGTGTGTATTTCCTTGGATTATAATGAAAATTGAATTTGGGTTCATTTGATGTATTAATGAGAAAATAGTTCATGAGTGAGAATTATGTGAATTGGATTAGCTAATAATATGAAGAGATATATGATCTAATCATGATGACCTTGGTAATGTGCAGGTATCGAATATGCAAATAGGAGGACAGATAAATATTGGAATAAAATTAAATACACCTTTGGGAAGTTCTAAGTGTAGCCCTATTTGACCTAGAAGGGTTGGAGGTTTTATTATTGATTGGGTGATTATATTTGAATAGAATCCAATTGTAGGACATGTGATGTGAGTTTGGTTGGGGTTGGAACCCTTAAATTCGTATGGATTCTTGTTTAGGTTTTGAAAAGGGATTATTGAGTCAATTTCCTTGGTTTTGAACAAGAATAGACCCCTAGGACCTATACCTATGGGTTTGGAACCTTTTTGACATGTGAACTTGTCCTTGGAATGTGAAAAGACCCCTCAAAAGTCCACATTCATGAATGTGACGAATTCAAAAAGTGTTGGGGCTTGGGAAGAGTGACTTGTCACTCTCAACCTCCCACTCCCCAAAAGTTCTTGGAATTGGCACAAGACTCACACATGTGTGAGCACTTGTGGGAAAGAGTGTAGGTTTGGAGGATTCCTATATACCTCAAGGAGATGGAAGATTTGGGCATTGCCCACTTCTCCTCTTGGAGAACTTGAGTGAAGATGGTAGAAAGAATGAGAAAAAGAGAGGAGTCCATCTCTTTGGCAAGATAATGATGAAAATGGCTTGGTTTGGAGATGAAGAAGAATAAAGGAGTTTAGTTCCCTCACTTGGAGAAAATAGATAAGTTCTCTCTTACTTCCATTTTCTCTTTTGTGTATTTTTCTTTTCTGTAAGAAAGTGGTATGCTGTAAGGATCATGGTTGAAAACAAAGAGTAGAGAAACTAGAAGCATGAGATTTGGTGCTATGTTATATTTTATCACTTGTAAAATTTTGAAAAAAGCTCCATTCATCATATTGGAGTTAAAAGAAAACCTTGCTCGGGGGTATGGCTAGAGCCCACGAGGCTCCATGACGCCATTACGGTAGGGTGGAGAGCAAGCCTCACTCTTTTGTGTGTTATTATTTACATTCTTAGGGATATTGTTGTAATATTGAGGACAAGTGTGTTATCTTAAAATGAAAGAATATAGAGAGCAAGTTTGCATTCATTGGCATGAAAACTATTTGTTTTCTCACTATTATGGTTATATTGAAAGTTAGTATTTTGTTGCAAGAGGAAAATATGGAATAGAGAAAAGTTTATTTGCATGGACATATAAGTTGTTAGTTTTCCCAATATTATTGGTAACATAGCAAGTCCTTATTCTTTGGTTGACATTTCCTATAGATGTGAGAGCTAAAATATGGAGTTCACCTCTTGTGGTACTATTTGAGTTTTATTGATAAATGTAAAAGATTTTTGTTCAATTTTTCATAAAAGAAAAGTTAAAATATTGAGGAATTATTATATAGATTAGATATAAGCAATGTATTGTTCTTCTATCAATATTAAACCTTCTAAGTCCCAAAGTTGATTTAACTTTCCTGAATATTGATATATCATTATGATAGTATTTAAAGATAAATTGTTAAAAATAAAGATAAAATAATTGTTACTTTTTTTGTTTGAGATTAAAGATGTGGGAAAATAAATATACAAACTCAATAATATCTATCCCATATTCAAATTTAGAGATTTGGATGAACGCCATGAAAAAAAAAATCCATTTCATATATAGTTAAAGAGTGGAAAATGGAAAGTTAATATTTGGTGAATAGAAGTAATCTATATTGATACTTATCTAAGAGTTATATTTAGAAACAAATCATGGAAAGTTAATATTTGGTGAATAGAAGTAATCTATATTGATACTCATCTAAGAGTCATATTTAGAAACAAATCATAGCTTTTTACTAAAATAGACAAAAGTTGTTTAATTAGAAAAGTTGAATAGATTTGATTAAAATTATTTGCTTTTATATCAAATATAAAATAGATATATAATATAAATCTTTATGAATGAGAATACGCATCCTTATATAAATCATTAAATAAATATTATATATTTTATATTAAATAATTATGGGATAAATGATACCTTATATTTAGTCAATTAAATAGACATCTTATGTTGAATTTAGAAGGAATAGATCCAAGTTGAAAATAAAATAAAATATCCTAGTGTTGTGTTAAATCTACTGGAGGTATCAATAGGAAAAATAAATAAATAAATAAAATCAAAATAAATTAATTAATTAAAACCAAGCAATACCACACATAGTTTTAGAATATATATATATATGGATTAATAAAACAGTGTTGTTGTTTTGTAACCGCAACAATAAAATAGTGCCCTAGGGATTTCCTTTATAATGAAAACTATGAACATGATACATGAAAAGTAATTTCGGGTGTGCAGCAACTTAAAGGTAAATATGTAAATGATTTTTTTTTATAGATTTAACAGAAAATATAAAATTGCAGTTAAGAAAATAGAATAATAAACAAAAGAAAGAAACCCTATATGTAATTTAACAAATCGAGCAGATTTTCTTTGCTGCACATAACTATAAATATATATGATGTTGTATAGATTTACATCAGATAAACAAAATATATATGAAAAAAAAAATAGAGCAAATTTCTATTCTTTGTTTTTTGGCATTGCTCAGATACAACTTAAAAGGGACTGTGCAGTCATCAAAGCATTTTCTTTTAAAGAAATATTCACAGAAAATTGTATCTGCAAGTGCCATTGCCAGACACCACCACTGTCACAGATGCATGTGTATAAATATCAATAAAATTTATACCTTCTATAAATATTTCTTGCAGAACATAATAAAATTTATGATCTGTAAATTTAAGCTCCCCACAGCCCTACCAAATTCCATTAATAAGGCAAATGGAGATACGCAAACTTAGCATTTCTCTCCTTTGAAAATAAAATAAAATTTGCTATAAATAGTCTGCCCCATTTTTCAACCGCACTCCTTTTCCCTGTGTAATTTGGCCCCAAGAGAGATCAAGGAAGGCATAATAAAATTATTGTATATAAGCAAATAGAAAAAATAAAACAAAACCAGTAAGGTCAATGAAAAACAATGTAAAGGGAGAAGAAAATCCCCACCCTGTGAGCCATGGCAGAGGGAAGCTGAAAGAAACTTACAAAATTACATAGTATGGTAACTTAGGGTCCTTCACTTTCTGCTTTGCATGTCCCTTGCTTTTAACATCGCTGAAGTTGAGTTTTTTCAAAATGGACGTGGCGCAGTTATTAAATGGAATTCAAAGAATTATTAAATGAAATCAAAATAATTCAAGTAGTACATATGACGAAGATTTTATTATCTCCAATGCATTACGGAATAGAATATCGTTGCAAATATGAGTATTGTTACTAGAGTAATAGTAATAGTATGAATGTAGGTATTTAAACTCTAGTATAAGGTGGATGGTGTGGCATATAAATCATTAATATAATATTAAGAAAAATATTAATATAGGAAATTTTATTGGTCATAATACAATTACTATCATTAGTAGACTTTTATAATAAGGAGTGGTTGTATAATATTAAGGTTAATATAAAGAAATGTTATTTTCCATGGGATATTAATATTAGAAGTAATATAGAAATCATACAATAGCAATACATGTAATTATATAACTCTAGATAATGAACACTCGGTATTGAATAGTATTGCTAATAAAAGATAAGGGGTTATGAACTAGATGGTAATGTTCTTGATTCTAAATTATATCAACTAATCAAGCAATACTAACCTCAAGATATTAAAACAACCATGCATGTTTACTCTATCACTTGTGTGGGATTTTAAGGGATATGTCTTTACATAATAATAAATTAAACCTTCTAGATGTTAATGGTACCCTTGCATTTCATGTAAATGAAGTGATGCAATATTCGTATAGGATAAATTATAATTAGGATAGTTATAGGAGACACGTTAATAAAGTCTACTTGGCCGAGTTTTCTTATGAGTAAATCAACAAGTTTGTATTGATATTATAAGTTAATGTTAAGATATTATGGTTTTGCTAGGTGAATAATGTTATAGTTAAAGCATAAATTGTGGGATTTGATGTTATTCCAAGTGGAATATTAAGAGCACACTATTGTTGATAATATTCTTATGGGTAATATCTAGATTTAACCTTATAGGGCACGATTGAACTTGGGTGCTTTTAATTTAGTAATAGGTCAGTCCTTGGTCATAGACTTACTCCTTCTAGATATAACCTAGACCCATGATTACTTGGGAAACCCAAGGAAAGTATTTGGGAGCATGAGGCTGGTGAGTCTCTAATAGTAGTCGTGGTATACAACTTATGTATAGATAACTTTTGCACCTAGGTTGAGGAGTGACTCTTCAAGGATACCCACTCACATCAAGTTGTGTTTCACCTCTAACACTTAGAGTGGATAATTAGTTTAACTATGCATTTAAAAAATATATATATAGTTAGGTTTTCTAGTGAAAAATTTGGGCATTACAGATTAGATGAACTTGGGTACTAGATCTTAATTTGTCAAAATGTATCCTTTTGGAACCAAAACTTATTTTAACTCACTCAAATCTTTGAGTAGGCTCGAGGTTAGGGTTGCGAGTGAGACCTGGTAGAAACCGTACAACAAAGATCATGTAAATTTAACTTTCCCACTTGAGTTAAGATGGATACTTGAGGTGTGCCACTTGTATCAAGTTAGTGTTATACCTAAAACTCTTAGTGAGATGTTTAAATTAATTATTGTTAAAAAAAAAATGTTGGGTTTTTCTAGCATGAAATTATAGGCATGACATAAAGTATTACAAAATGAGACCATAATTAAGAAAATTGAAGATTCACGTCAACAAAAAGTCAGAAAAAATAGTATTATTGTAAAAAATATTTTTAATGCTCTAACTTCTATTGGAAAGACTAGTAAGGAAAAAAGATAAAAGAGTTGCTCATAGAGTGATCACAACCTCAATAGTCAGCCATCATTTGAGAAAGGCTCGTTTAATGAGACAAAATTTTGTATTGATTTAGATCTACATTGTAAAACATTGAATAGAGCACTCTCAAGAAGAGGAAGACTCGATAGCCCTCTTCAAAATGATATGTGAGATTTTAGTGGGAGGCTTCCATATGTTGATAAGAAGCTAATCGATAATGTAAAGAAGCAAATTGAACAATTTTGGCACTCTCAATCTAGAGTATCACCAAATGTAAAGGATGTTTTAAAGTTAATAATTGGTAATCAAGATCACACACTGCATTCTAAACATTTCTTGGAATGGAGCCAAACAATATTGTATAAACAATTTTGTAAAGCACATCCAAATTTGTAAATCTCACAAAGTTATTTTGAGTCTTGCAAGCCATTTTATTGTGTACCTATTAATATTCGTAATACATGTTGTAAATACCACGTTGATTTTTCAATGTATCACAAATTATTATGCTATATTTGTTCTAATATGCATACTAACAAAATTTTGCAGGAGTGTCATGCAATGCAACTTCCCAAGTCATCCAGGGGCTTGTTAGATTCATTTTTATGCGTTAGAGGTGATGGTTAATTTCCTTATAGAAATGATTGTTTAAATGAAATGTGTTTGCAATGTGGTGGTTTATCAAAGTTTGTAACATGTTTTCATGAGGGAAAAAAACATGATTTTGCTAACAAGATTGTTGAGAAAAAAAGGTTTGAGACAGTCAAATACACATTGAAGAGTGGAGGTGAAGGTTCTAGATGTGAGTTGGTTACAAGAGAGGTAAGTATTGCTGATTTTATTTCTGATTTTAAGAAAAATCATGTCTACAAGTATGCAAGGAATAGCCATAGGTCCTAGTGGTTGGATTGACAATTCAGAATGTGTAAGGACTCTTTCCAAATTGGAAGTATTATATATCTATGGTTGATTTTTTAAAATTTCACATTGAAACTACAAAATGATGTACAATCACAATATTACAATTCTATTCAAATTTCTATTTTTGTCCACATAACATATAGACATGCCCTTGATAATAGAAAAGAGGACAGGAAGATAATCAGGGAGTTCCATTTTTATGAGTGATGATATATCTCATTCATCTAAGTTTGTGCAACATTGTTTTGAATTTTTTTTGAGTTCTTGTAGGGAAAAAGTATTGCAATGGGTCAACATCTCATTTGGTCAGATAACTACATAGGGAAATTCAAGAATGCTTGTATATTTTATTGGTTAAGTAGGATGCATGTAGAGAGGCGTGTACCACATATTTGGAGTTTTTTTGAAGTTGGGCATGGAAAAGGAGAGCATGATGGCATAGGTACATGTGTAAAGAGAGCTCTGGTTAAGGAATAAATGAAGATTAGAGGTGGTGTAAAATTTAGTGATGCACCCTCTATTATTGATTGGTGTACTTATGCATTATCACGAGGAGGGACACTTGATTCACAAGTGTGTAGTTTATTTTGGTTGGTTGAGGAGGGCACAATGGGAGACAAATTATAATTTCAAACAATCAGATAATATTCAAAGATGCATTCATTTTGAAGCTCAAATGAAAATGTATAGGCCATATAGATATGATAGTTGTCTTGTTTTTTCTTAGAATTGTATTCATTGTGATTGGGAACAATGCAAGTCAAGTGAGTCGGTAGACACATGGATTTCATAATACCTAACCCCTTTACCTATAGCACAATCCTCTTTAGAAGATGAAGTGGAAAATTTACTTGACTACGACCATCTTTCAGATCTTGTATATCCAAGACATGTCTATGCAATTGTAGCACCACAGGGGAATGAAGAGGGATCATACTATTGGTTGGGACGATGTGTATAGGTAAAGAAGAAGCTAACAAAACCAATGACAAATGATGATGGGTTCATGTATCCTACAGGTTTAATTGTTGTTGCTAGAACTTGGTTGTGAGCATTTATAATTAGAAAGAATTCCATTCCTGCATTTGAAGGCTATGAGAAAAAAAAAACATTCTCATGTATTTGCGCCTTGTTATAGCAACAAATGTTAAGTTATTGAGACATCATGCTAAACCAATAACAAAGGAAATATGGACAATTAGTAGTGTTGATCATGAAGCATTACTTGATACTCTAAAGGTAAGAGATGAACCTTCAGGCACTCTTGAGTAGCGAATCGTTTGTTGTATAGGAAAGGTATGATATTGTTCATCTAATTTTGATTAATGTTCATAATAATTAAATTGCTTGATTTGGTCATTTAGGTTGTTTAGAATAATATAAATTTGTTATTCTAAGCATCTTTTCTAGTTTGTATTACCATTTCATTATCATTTAGGTTGTTTAGAATAATATAGATTTGTTATTCTAAGTATATTTAGTTCATGTTCCATTAAGCTGCATTAGTTTGAATTAGGTTCATTTCATTTCATTACATATACATCCATTTTTATTTTATTATGATTTCACATGTCAAATATAGAAATCAAAAAACATAAATGTATATCATAAATGTACATAATCGTTAGTAGTCACCACCCATATATCATATATCATATCATATATAAAAAATTAACTGATATGTAAAAATGTAGGTTTCTTGGCGAACAAAGGTATATTTTCAAGCGATTCAGATCAAACCATCAATGGTAGATCATGTCGATCAATATATTTTTAAGGTACATATTTGATTTGAGAGAATGTTTAGTTCATACTTTGTATTTCATGTTGATTATGCTAAAAAATTTGTCTCTATTTATATGCAAGTTATTCTTTGACCCCATTTCGAATGAGTATTCTCACTATTACCAATTTTTAGCTTCTTGTTGAAAATTAGTGTAATTTAGAGAGGAATTATTTGATGGGATACAAATTTTTTTTTTATGTCTGATTATACCATAAACCTTTGCTTTCAAAAGAAAGAGTATTTAGGATTATTTGGCTAAAAGTATTCAATAGTTCTAATCAACTGATGAAAAATCCTAACAAAGCAAATGATAAATAAGGTTTCATTTGGAAAACAAAGAATCAGATTGAATCAATCATCTACAGTGATTGTTTCTGCTAGGAATATTGCAGATTTAAGAGCAGAAATAAACCTCATATTGATTACGAAACACATGTTTTAAGCAGTTGCAATGTATTTCAGATTATGTAAATGAATTAAATTCACAAAAATACATAAGTCATTACATATCATGAGCAGCTGATTTTATGACAAATATGTTTTTGTAACTCCCACACAAGTCATGGGTTATGAGCAAGTTGATTAAATTCAACAATAATTATAAACCATACACCTGAAGATCAAATAAAAGAAGAAACACAAAAAAGGAAGGTCATGTACATCATTTCTTGGGAGGTTGATGTAGGGTTGACTTGTTGCTTCAGCTTGTTTTTCTCTGTCTCCAACTCCTTGCTCCTAAGTTCCAAAACCTGCAGTGATAGTTAAATTATGTTAGAGCTCAGGGTATTATATCCAATTGTATGCATATCAACAAATATATGATCAATAATCATTATCAAATTGAATCAGCTGAGTCATACATCCACAAAATAAATGAAGATTTCCAGATCAAATCAAAGAATCATTGAATCCATTATTTTTTACTAACTTGTTTGTTTCATGTGTAGAAACAAGAAATGTAATGTTACTGATTATTGAATTTCAAAATGAGTGGGGTTACATGAGGCTCCCACAAGGGTGGAGCTCAACTCATTTAAAAGTTGTGTAGTGTATCCATCATAAGGTCAATACAGTGTTTCACAAAAGTTCCAAAACAACCTCATATTATAGAAATCATTGCATTTTTACATTATATGCAAGTCTTTTGTGTATTTTTTAAATACATAGGCTCTTTTATTACATATTTCTTCATAATATGAAGATAAAAGATTATTGGTTTTCAAAATTTCCATAAGCTCATGTCAATGGAATTTACAATGCTCAACCATTAAAAGAAAGTTAATGAATCTTTTTAGACTTCAAATGGACAGAGATTGAAAAACAACCACGAACAATTTCAGCTAAAAATATAACTTATTCACAAGAGCATAAAAATGATAATTATATATTCATCTTGGAACAACACAAAAAAGGTTCTTAAATAGATCATTTGTTGATACTAGTTGAAATTCCAACTTAGTCATAGAAGCAAGATTTGCAGATTCAAAAGTAAACAATGTCATTTACAAAATTTCTGTAATATATCAAAGGAATAATGATGCAGACCATCAATTATTGTGCAAGAAGAATTTTTCATCCAAAATATCAAGTGCAAAGTGCCATAGAAAAGAGAGTTACTCAAGAAAAAGGAAGTTTCACTTTTTTTATCTGAGTATGAATGAGTAAACTACAACAAATTATAATAGACTTATTCATTTTCAAATATAAATGTAAGGTAAAATCATGATTTCTAAAGCAATATGAATCAAGAATATATCGTGGCTGGCTGACTCATGAAAGTCAATGCACAGGAGAAAATCAAAGTATGCTGAAAACCTTTGTAAATGGTGAAGTTTCTATTTACAGAGAAACACAAAATTGTTCTAATGGCGGCTTTAATTTTTAGTTTCTTTTTCTAAATATCAAAATGCCCAACAATTTTTTATTTATGGAAGTCTATCAAAGAAGTGAAAATACAGTGAGAAATATTACAAATGATGAGCTTTGTTCGACCTTCATTATGGAGAATAAAACAAAATTTCAGAGGAACAAAAACAATGATGCATTTAGAAATAGAAAATTTATGTTTTCAAATCTCAAGTTAAGAGTGTATTTATGGCAGCTAGCATAAAAAAACTCAAAGAAAAAAAATGGAGTTAAATATTCAAGGCCATTCAGATTTAAAGAAGAGTCATACTCACTCTCTATGTCTTTCTTGAGTTTCAAAAAAACTTCACAGCAACAAAAGCTCGATTGGGGTTTTGTTCATGGTGCCAAGAATAGAAACCACAGTCAGAATACAACAAGATTCAAGGGAAAAAGCATCAGAAATGTGTATGGCCATGCCATCTAAGCTTGTAAAAGCTTTTCAAAAAAGAAGAAAGTTCCAGATTTAATGAAATTTTGGCTTACCATGTTCCAGGCATCCAAAATCTACAGAATAGCGTACTGAACAAAAATTTCCTGCTCAAATAGAGGCTAGGCTTTTACTATGGCGACACCTCCTAGTAGAAGGATGAGTTGAAAAGAATGAAATAAAGTAAAGAAATGAATATTATTCATTCTTTTAGGGTTTGAATACCCTAGTAAACACGTTGAAAGAAAGGCATTTGTTTTTTGCCTTAAGTTTTAAAAAAAAAAAAACTTAATCTCATTTCATCATATGTCGTGGCTTTTTTGTGTTAGGGTTCCTCATTTTTGTATTTAATGCCATTATTGTATAACTTTATTTAAATGATAATATAAAATCATTTTAAATAAAAGTTATTATTATAAATGCAAAAATAAGAGGTGATTATTATTTTTTATTTGTAAATCTTTATTTAAAATGATAAGTTATAAATCATTTTAAATAAATGATAATCATAAAATGCAAATGAAAAGTGATTTGAATGTGATTTCAAGTTATGGGACTTGGTCAAAATGGAGTCAAATAAAACTTTAAAGAGCTTGCTTGAATCATGAAGATGATTGATAAAATTGTGCCAACATATGGAGTAAAATCGGGGAGATTTGGTCACTTCACCTTTAGTTAAGGACTCCAATGGATGGAGCTTCAATCAAGGAGCGATTTGGGGCACATAACACTTTGTTTCTTTTAGTTATAAGCCTATTTTGGAGGGATTTTCAGTTTCATATGACCCTTTGGAATTGTTTCCAAATTGACTGCTCCTTATGCATGCTTGGAGGAGTTTTATTTTAGACACATGGTGATTTGAAGGAGAGATAGAATTTTGACAACACATCAGCTTTTGGAGCCAAGATTCAAAATTTGAATTTTGAAGGCTTTTTCTATATATCTTTCTCTTCTCTCATTATTTTGACTAGTTCTGAGTTTGGATGCTGCAGGGGTAGATTATTCTTTACTTCGTAACTCATTTCTCATGAATACTATAGATTTGTAATCCAGATGTTCCTTATTTCTCAATAGAAATTTATTTCCTTCACCTTATTTCTTTGTTATTTAGTGTTGGTTGTGAGTTACATGATAAAATTCTATGTTATCCTTTATTTTATCAAATTCCTTCGATGCTAAATGCAAAGAATATTATGTCATAGTGCAAGTTTATGTTAGTGATCTATTTCTCTTGTATTTAAATTTGTGAAAACATCACTGTTTTCCTTTTTTTTAAGGCATTAGAATAGTCAGAACCTTACATAGAATTATTTTTTGCAGACATAAATCTCTGTGTTGTGAAATTAAACTTTCTTGAGTCTTTTGTGAGTTTTCTCATATTTCAAATCATATCTTTAGTTGGTGAATCACCATTTTCTAGTTTTAGTTTTTTGCTTTATCCTTCTATCCTTTACCTCTGTTTAAAAACCAGTTTTACAATAAAATCCAAAGGGAACTAGCCAAAAACCTGGAGGTCTTTCTCACCATAGGATACCCGTAGCCTGAGAATAGTCCCATGTGCATAGGATTTATTAAGATTTCAACTTATCTTCGGGTGCAAATCCCTATGTTAACAATTTTGGCACACCCGGTGGGACATTGAACTGTTTTATTAGTTCAAAGAGAGCTTATTTTGTTGTTGTAATGGTGTGAGCAACAATTTTCAGCCTTCAAGAAGGAAAAAATTCACACTTGGCTACTCTGGATCTTGGTTTCAACAGTTTTTAGTGAGGAAGCATATGAGAAGTTATCAAAGAAGATCAAGAGTAGAGCCTGTAGAACATTCAAAATTACCAGCAAGAAGTATCAGAGTTGTTAGGATAGCAACAGGTCCTGTTTCATCCTTCAACAATCCAATGTTTGTAAGTTCTGTAGTTCAAGTTTCAGCTAATTCTATTGTTTCAAGTAGTTCATCTGGTGATATTAGTTCTTTAGTAATCATCAATATGGCTCATCCTCCACCTAGGAATCAACCTTTTGTTTCATTTGATCAAGGAATCCCTTTGAATTTAGCCCAACATAATGATATTCCAGGTGCGGCCCTTAAAATTTTACCATTCTTTACTGGTAAAGATCACACAATAACCATTGAACACATTCGAGATGTGGTTTCGTTGTGTGGTTTGCATCAGATAATTGAGAAATAAATTATAGTAAGACTCTTGGCAACCTCTTTCAAGGGTAAATCTTTTCAATGGTTCAGAGGATTACCAGTAAATTCAATTACAACATGGGATGAGCTTGGGGAGAAGTTGAACAAATAATTTGAAGATAAATCAGACCATTTGTCACTGGTGGAGCAGCTCACTACTATCAAGACAGCACCACATGAAATTTTGATGGACTTCAATTACAGATTCAAGAAGACCTGGAATCGAATTACATCCACGGTAAAGCCATCTAATGATCATGCTTTTTGTATTGTTTGAAATAATTAAATAGTGGCATAACACTTTTAATTCAATCTTTGGGAGGAGATACATTACCAATAGCATTTAATATATTTGTTAGGGCAGAAAATAGTTTGATTCAAGCTAGAAAATTAGCCCCTAGGCCTCCTATGCTTTATTTTGCTGACATAGAACCAATTATTGCAGTTTTTCCACCTACTATAGCTACTATTCCTGCATTTATATCCTTTAATTCACAAGTAGCAGCTCAAGAGCATGCTGTTCCTAACCAGTTTAAGGAACTAGTTAGTATAAAAGAGAAAAATGAGAATATTCAAAAGACTTTACAGACTTTTGGTAATGAGCTGGTTAATATCAAGAAGAAACAAATCAACCACCATACCAAGCCCCTTACCAAGCTCCATATCAGTCCAATCCTCAGATTCAAAAGAGAAATTTCAATCAAAGGCCTTTCCAACCTTACAACCCTAGTGCTCCTAGTTCATCTGAGGTAGTACTTGTACAAAATAACATGGTTGTTGATTACGAATGGTGTTTTCCATGTAATCAGCCACATAACCAGTCTACCTGTTCCAATGGAATTCTTAATCAAGCACTAATGGTGTAAAGTAGTGCTGTTGTTCCAAAAAAATCATCACAGGAGGCTTATGAACAACAGTATCCTCATGTAGAACAGGGGAATGCAAATGTCACTTTCATGAAATGGCAAGGTGAGGAGTTTTGTGGGGTTAATAATGCACAAAATCAGTGAAGTAACCCTATAGTAGCCAACACAAGAAGTAAGAAAAGGGTTGTTGACTTGGGGCAATAGACTGATGGAGACAGAAACCAACCTTACACAAGTTCACAAAATGGTCAAGTTTTTCCAAGAACACAATCTGTGGTTGGTAAAGATCAACATGGAGCACTAGGTCAATCAACACAAGTTCAAAAAATATTGTTGTTCTTAAAGGACAACAAAAGGTTGGTGTTGGTAATTTTAATATTTTAGAGCATATGAAGAAGACTGATGTTAGTGTTTCAATGTGGGATTCATTGGATCTTCCTTGGCAAAAGGATCTCTTACATGAAGCTTGAACGAAGTTTTCTTTATTTGATGATGCATCTAATCAACAACCTGTTAAAGTTGTGCTTACCAATGACTGACTTGAAAAGAAAGAATAACCTACCAAGGTAGTTAAACCACCCCCTTTCTATGTTTCTTTAATAATTGGCCAACATTTAGTTCATAATTGTAGGATTGACTCTGGGACCAACAATTCAGTAATGCCCAAGCAAATTGTAGACAAGCTTGGAATAAAATATGAGCCATTAGAAAAAGGGGTAGTCCAACTAGATGGTACTGTTGTTAAAATAGTAGGAGTCATCAAAAATCTAAGTCTTACATTGCACACATGTCCAAAATT
This sequence comes from Sequoia sempervirens, assembly GCA_007258455.2. NCBI lineage: Eukaryota > Viridiplantae > Streptophyta > Pinopsida > Cupressales > Cupressaceae > Sequoia > Sequoia sempervirens. Next base: position 154,719,003 of record VDFB02373365.1, read on the forward strand.
TTCAATACCTTAGGATGTTTATGTTATAGAGTTGCCTCCATACTTTGCAATTTGTTTATCCCATGATTTCATAGCTAAGATTGCAGGATACTTGTCCTCTGATTGGTCTCATATGTTATTTAGGACTAGGAATGGAACCAAAGTCACTATCAAGTTAGAACCCGTTGCTAAGAATCATATTGAGCCATATAACCCAAGTGTTGCCAATGCAACAACAACTGTAAATTGTGCTTTATTTGATCAAGAAGACATTACTGCTGCCAATGAGACTACAATTCAGATAGAGGATATCCCAGATATTCTGTTGGATGATTGGGCAGCAAAAAATGTTTAGAGTTCTTCAAATGAATAGCTTGAAGAGGTAAATTTGGGAATTTATATGATGCATGAGTCTGATTCTGTTATGCCTAATCTAGAAAAAGTGTTGAACAACAATCAAATCAACAAAAAAATGAAGTTTGCAAGCTGTACTTCGATGGTTCAAGGAGAAGAAATGGTTCTAGAGGTGGTTGTATGCTTATTTCTCTAGTTGGTGAGAAATACTATTATGCATTCAGGTTCACATTCAGTTGCACCAATAATACAACTGAGTATGAATCCCTGATTCATGGTCTTCATTGGGCAAAAAAGAGAGGTATTTGTTGTTTACAAGTCTTTGGTGACACATAATTGATTGTTAATCAAGTTAGAGGTATTCATAATACTAAGAATGATCTTATCAAGTCTTATAAGCATAGAGTATGGGATCTCATTGAATATTTTCAAGCTTTTAATTTGCTGTCAATTCTGAGAATTAAAAATAATCATGCTGATAGACTAGCAGCCATAGGTTCTCGGTATGATATCCCAAATGATATCAGTAATTCAAAACAATAGCAGTATGTAAAATTTATTGTTAGGTCATCAATTCCTAACAATAATGAACATTAGCAAGTTTTTGATAGTGACCAACAAATCATCAATTTCTTGAGAGAAGAAGCCGAGCTTTCTAATGATAATCAAGAGAAACTCAAACAGTAGTACAAAGATCACATAATACAGTTGAAAAGCAACAAACTTCCCAAAGGCTTGGTTACTTTAGAGTTTATTTTCAATACAAATTACCAGGTTAGAAAGGAGAAAGCTAGTTTGAAGATTAAAGAAGAACATTATGAAGGTGTTGAGATCTTCAAAGATAAGCTTTTAAAGCTTGGTAAGGTATGCACTTTAGAAGAAGGCATGCTTTTATTTTACTTTGTCAAGAGTTTAGTGATGTTTTTGCATGGGAATACTCAGATCTAAAAGGTTTTGACCCTTCTATTACCCAACATACAATTGAACTTGAACCAAATGCCAAGCCTATGAGACAAAAACAGAGGCCACTTAACCCAAAGCTTGAGCCCCTCATGATCAAAGAGTTGAATAAACTCATTGAAAGTGGTATCATTTATCCAATTAAGCATGCCTCTTGGGTATCCAATCTGGTACCAGTGAGAAAGAAAAGTGGTGAAATTAGACTTTGTGTTGATTTTAGAGATCTTAATAGATCTTCCCTAAAAGATTGTCACCCTTTTCCTTCCATGGAACAAATTCTTCAAGTTGTTTAAGGTTCTGAAAGATTCTCTTTATTAGATGTTTTTTCAAGATATAATCAGATCCTGGTTAAGGAAGAAGATCAGTTTAAGACAACTTTTACAACCAAATGGGGTATAGTGGCTTACAAGAGGATGCCATTTGGTTTGTCTAATGTAGGAGCTATTTTTTAGAAATCCATGGACATGGGTTTCAGAGGTTTGATGTATAAGATTGTGTTAGTTTATTTGGATGATATAACTATTTTCTCTAAGAATTCAAATGAACATTTTGATCACTTAAGGAAGATTTTTGAAAGATGTAGAGAGTTTGGTGTCTCTCTCAACACAAAGAAATCTATGTTCGTTGTTCATGAAGGTAAATTATTTGGATACATTGTATCAAAACATGGCATCTCGATAGATCCAGAGAGAGTAAGTGCAATTCTTCCTCTTCCTTTACCAACACACAAAAAGGGTCTACAAAGATTCCTAGGTAGAATCAAATTTGTAAGAAGATTCATCCTAGTTGTCATTGAGTTATTAGTGCCTTTGACTTCAATGTTAAAAAAGAATGTTTATTTTAGTTGGACTAAGGAAGGAAAGAGGAGCTTTTAGCTTATTAAAGAAGCACTTGCAGCTGCTCCTACTTTGTTGAATCTTGATTTCTCAAAGGATTTCATTCTGTATGCATATGGTAATATTGATAGTATTGCAACCATGCTAGTTCAGGAAAATGATCATGGGTTAGAGCAACCCATAGCTTTTTTCAGTCAAAATCTTAAGGACTATGAAATTAATTACTCCTTTATAGAAAAGCATGTCTTAGCTATTATTAGAAGTCTAAAGAAATTTAGACATATGTTGTCTAATAACATAATTAAATTGCTGGTTGCTCATCCTTTAGTCAAGGAATTTTTGCTGAATAAAGATTTGAATAGCAAAAGAGCTGGTTGGGTGACTAAGGTGATGGAGTATGACCTTGAAATCAAGGTTACCAAGTTGATAAGAGGCAAAGGTCTTTGTGAATAGCTTATAGAGAATGATGACAACAACATAGAAGAAGAAGAAGAAGAAAGTGTTGTTTTAGCTCATCAGGATGAGGAACTAATTGTTGCACCTGTAACTTCTATAGGCCGGGTGAAAGAAATGACACATTTCTTGTTAACTGGTGAGTGTCCTCCTGGTTTGAATAAATCTAAAAGAAGGTACTTTATATTACAGTCAATACCTTATGTTCTTTTGAATGGTTTACTGTTTCAAAAAGATTTTCATGGTGTACTGCTTAGATGTATTGAAGCTGATCAGATTGACAAAGTATTACATGAGTTTCATGAAGGCTCAGTTGGTGGTCATTTCTCTCCAAGAGCTAAAACTCTTAAGATAATGAAAGGGGGCTATTACTAGCCTACCATATTCAAGGATGCTCATTCATGGGTGAGGAAGTGCAAAGAATGTGCCATATTTGTAGGGAAAGAGAAGTTAACAACCCTTCCATTGCAACTAGTTCAGATTGAACAACCCTTTATGAAGTGGGGCTTAGATTTCATTGGAGTCATAAACCCACCATAAAGTGCAGGCCACAAGTGGGTGCTCACAGCCATGGATTATTTTTCAAAATGGATTGAAGCTGTAGCACTTAAAGAAGCAAATGAGACAGGTGTTTTGAACTTTTATGAAGAGCTGATAACCAGGTTTGGAGTTCTTGAATCTATTGTTTCAGATAGTGCACTTGCTTTCATAGTAACTCAGATATCTGAATGGGTTGTTAAAAATGGTGTCTATTTGAATACATCTTCTAATTATTATCCTCAAGGAAATGGACAAGCTGAGTCCACTAATAAAAACCTTTTGAGGATCATCAAGAGAACTATGGAGGGTAATCAAAGAACTTGACATACCAAGTTGAAAGCAACCTTGTGGGATGACGAAATTACACCAAAAAGGTCAATAGGTTTTTCACCATACATACTTGTGTATGGAAAAGAGGCAAGGCTGCCTATTTCACTTGAGCTCCCAACCCTTGATCTAGTAAATCAACTTTATATGATTGAAGAAGAACCTATGGTAGCAAGATTGGCTCAGCTAATTGAACTTGAAGAGACTAGAGCTGAAGAAATGAAGAAGATTGAGCAACATCAAGCTCAAGTGAAAAGATAATTTGATAAAAGAGCATCCCAAAGGGTGTTTCAAGAAGGTGACACAGTGCTGAAGTGGGATGAACTCAAAGAAAAACCTGGAAAACACTCCAAGTTTGATGCATTCTAGTCTGGGCCATACATCATTACTGAAAAGAAACAACATAATGCCTTCTAATTGTCTAAGTTGGATGGTGAAGTTGAGCCTATCCCAGTGAATGGGATTCACCTCAAGCATTGATTTTGAGGTAGGATCTAATTTGTACATATTTCAGTAGGTTCTAAATATTCAATAAGTGCTTTTGCACATAGATTAGTTACATTTGAAGTTTCCTCTAAGTGTTTTTTTGCACAATTATTAGTTACTTTGAGTTTTGTTGGGAGAGAATAAAAGCTCAAACTCTGATGTTACTAGTTATAGTTCAATGAGATAGATACTTCTTATTCAAAACATGGAATAGAACTTCAATGTCATCAACAACAAATATATAACCCATGGGAATGTAACTAATAACAACAAAGTTATAAGCAGTTACAACAAAAAAAGGAACTTTGTATAAAGTTGTCTAGATCAAAAAGGCATAAATCAACTCCATACCCAATGGATAAGCAAGGAAACTAGCCTATTTTTTTTTAGCAGGAAAACAACCCTGAGAGGTTGCCATAAATGTTACCAATTTTTAGCTTCTTGCTTAAAATTAGTGTAATTTAGAGGGGAATTATTTGTTGGGATACAATTTTTTTTTTATATCTGATTATACCATAAACCTTTGCTTTCAAAAGAAAGAGTATTTAGGATTGTTTGGCTAAAATTATTCAACATTTCTAATCAACTGATGAACAATCCTAACAAAGAAAATGATAAATAAGGTTTCATTTGGAAAACAAAGAATCAGATTGAATCAATCATCTACAGTGATTGTTTCTGCTAGGAATATTGCAGATTTAAGAGCAAAAATAAACCTCATATTGATTACAAAACACATGTTTTAAGTAGTTGCAATGTATTTCAGATTATGTAAATGGATTAAATTTAGAAAAATACATAAGTCATTACATATCATGAGCAGCTGATTCTATGAGAAATATGTTTTTGTAACTCCCACACAAGTCATGGGTTATGACCAAGTTGATTAAATTCAAAAGTAATTATAAACCATACACCTGAAGATTCATACACCTGAAGATCAAATAAAATAAGAAACACACAAAAGGAAGGTTATGTTCGTCATTTCCTAGGAGGTTGATGTAGGGTTGACTTGTTGCTTCAACTTGTTTTTCTCTATCTCCAACTCCTTGCTCCTAAGTTCCAAAACCTACAGTGATAGTTAAATTATGTTAGAGCTCAGTGCATGATATCCAATTGTATGCTTATCAATAGATATATGATCAATAATCATTATCAAATTGAATCAACTGATTCATACATCCATAAAATAAATGAAGATTTCCAGATCAAATCAAAGAATCATTGAATCCATTATTTTTTACTAACTTGTTTGTTTCATGTGTAGAAATAGGAAATGTAATGTTGCTGATTATTGAATTTCAAAATGAGTGGGGTTAAATGAGGCTCCTACAAGGGTGGAGCCCAACTCATTTAAAGTTGTGTAGTGTATCCATCATAAGGTCAATACAGTGTTTCACAAAAGTTCCAAAACAATCTCATATTAAAGAAATCATTGCATTTTTACATTATATGAAAGTCTTTTGTGTATTTTTTAAATACACAGTCTCTTTTATTACAGATTTCTTCATAATATGAAGAGAAAATATTATTGGTTTTCAAAATTTCCATAAGCTCATGTCAATGGAATTTACAATGCTCAGCCATTCAAAGCAAGTTAATGAATCTTTTCAAACTTCAAATAGATAGAGATTGAAAAACAACCATGAACAATTTCAGCTAAAATTATTACTTATTCATAAGAGCATCAAAATGATAAGTATATATTCATCTTGGAACAACACAACAAGGGTTCTTAAAAAAATCATTTGTTGATACTAGTTGAAATTCCAACTTAGTCACAGAAGCAAGATTTGCAGATTCAAAAGTAAACAGTATGTCATTTACAAAATTTCTGTAATATATTAAAGGAATAATGATGCAGATCATCAATTATTGTGCAAGAAGAATTTTTCATCCAAAATATCAAGTGCAAAGTGCCATAGAAAAGAGAGTTACTCAACAAAAAGGAAGTTTCACTTTTGTTATCTGAGTATAAATGAGTAAGCTATTGGAGATTATAAGAAACTTATTCATTTTCAAATATAAATGTAAGGTAAAATCATGATTTCTAAAGCAATATGAATTGAGAATATATTGTGGCTGGCTGACTCATGAAAGTCAATGCACAGGAGAAAATCAAAGTATGCTGAAAACCTTTGTAAATGGTGAAGTTTCTATTTACAGAGAAACACAAAATTGTTCTAATGGCGGCTTTAATTTTTAGTTTCTTTTTCTAAATATCAAAATGCCCAACAATATTTTTTTAATGGCAGTCTGTCAAAGAAGTGAAAATACGGTGAGAGAAATATTACAAATGATGGAGCTTTGTTCGGCGTTCATTATGGAGAATAAAACAAAATTTCAAAGGAACAAAAAGAATGATGCATTTAGAAACAAAAAATTTATGTTTTCAAATCTCAAGTTAAGAGTGTACTTATGGCGTCCAGCACAGAAAAACTCAAAGAAAAACAATGGAGTTAAATATTCAAGGCCATTCAGGTTTAAAGAAGAGTCATACTAACGCTCTATGTCTTTCTCGAGTTTCAAAAAAACTTCACAGCAACAAAAGCTCGATTGGGGTTTTGTTCATGGCATGAAGAATAGAAACCACCATTAGAATACAACAAGATTCAAGGAAAAAAGCATCAGAAATGTGTATGGCCGCGTCATGTAAGTTTGTAAAAGATTTTCAAAACAAAATAAAGTTCCAGATTTAATGAAATTCTTACCATGTTCCAGGCATCCAAAATCTGTAGAATAGTGGAGTACTGAACAAAAATTTCCAGCTCAAATGGAGGCTAGGGTTTTACTATGGCGGTGCCTCCCAACAGAAGGATGAGTTGAAAAGAATGAAATAAAGTAAAAAATCTATATTATTCATTCTTTTAGGGTTTGAATACCCTAGTAAACGCGTTGAAAGAAAGGAATTTGTTTTTTTCCTTAAGTTTTTTTTAAAAAAGAAAACTTAATCTCATTTCATCATATGTCGTGGCTTTTTTTCCTTAGGGTTCCTCATTTTTGTATTTAATGCCATTATTGTAAAAATTTATTTAAATGATAATATAAAATCATTTTAAATAAAAGTTATTATTATAAATACAAAAATAAGAGGTGATTATTAATTTTTATTTGCATTCATTTTAATTTGTAAATCTTTATTTAAAATGATAAGTTATAAATCATTTTAAATAAATGATAATCATAAAATGCAAATGAAAAGTGATTTGAATGTGATTTCAAGTTATGGGACTTGGTCAAAATGGAGTCAAATAAAGCTTTAAAGAGCTTGCTTGAATCATGAAGATGATTGAGAGAATTGTGCCAACATATGGAGTAAAATCGAGGAGATTTGGTCACTTCACCTTCAGTTAAGGACTCCAATGGATGGAGCTTCAATCAAGGAGTGATTTGGGGCACATAACACTTTGTTTCTTTCAGTTATAATCCTATTTTGGAGGGATTTTCAGTTTCATATGACCCTTTGGAATTGTTTCCAAATTGACTACTCCTTATGCATGCTTGGAGGAGTTTTCTTTTAGACACATGGTGATTTGAAGGAGAGATAGAATTTTGACAACACATCAGCTTTTGGAGCCAAGATTCAAAATTTGAATTTTGAAGGCTTTTTCTATATATCTTTCTCTTCTCCCATTATTTTGACTAGTTCTAAGTTTGGATGCTGCAGGGGAAAATTATTCTTTACTTTGTAACTCATTTCTCATGAGTACTATAGATTTGTAATGCAAATGTTCCTTATTTCTCAATAGAAAATTATTTCCTTCACCTTATTCCTTTGTTGTTTAGTGTTGGTTGTTAGTTACATGATAAAATTCTGTGTTATCCTTTATTTTATCAAATTCCTTCAATGCTGAATGCAAAGAATATTATGTTATAGTGCAAGTTTATGTTAGTGATCTCTTTCTCTTACATTTAAATTTGTTAAAACATCATTGTTTTCCTTTTTTTTAAGGCATTAGAATAGTCAAAACCTTACATAGAATTATTTTTTGCAGACATAAATCTCTATGTTGTGAAATTATTAAAATTTCTTGTGTCTTTTGTGAGTTTTCTCATATTTCAAATCATATCTTTAGTTGGTGAATCACCATTTTCCAGTTTTAGTTTTTTGCTTTATCCTTCTATCTTTTACCTTTGTTTAAAACCCAGTTTTACAAGAAAATTCAAAGGGAACCAGCCCAAAACCTGGAGGTCTATTCTCACCATAGGATACCCATAACCTAAGAATAGTCTCATGTGCAGAGGATTTATTAAGTTTTCAACTTATCTTTGGGTGCAAATCCCTGCGTTAACACTCACATTCTCTCAATTGCTCAAATTTTGAAGGTATTATTGTCTAATTTGTATTTGATTGCTTAAAAAAATATGAATCCTCTCATAAATTCAAGAAATATAACTCTTAAGTAGAAAATAATGCATTTTGATCTTTCTTGAAGGAGCATGATAATCATTGACAATTGACAACTACTCACACACCACAATTGACTACCCCAGAAAGAGCACCCTAGAATGATCCATGACTTGGGAAATGAGGTGAAACCTACTATAGTATTTACTTTCCTATCTCGATGTGTCCATGCTATCCATTCATCAAAATAACCAAAAAAATAAAAAAATTCCATTATTTTCTCTTATGATTCTTTCAAAACTTGATATGTTGGTATAGTTGGTTTCACTCTATACATAAAATAAAAAAAATGCTTCTTTCGATTTTTGCACTGCTTTCCACTAACAACTTTTGTAAGAATGCATTTGACACTGTCTAACACACCAATGATGTTGAGTTGACCCAAACTGAGAGAGGTTGGTTTGAAGGGACTCAATATCCACCTATAGGTGTAGACAAAGCATTCTTATGACTGACGAGCTCCCAGAATGACTTTGTCAAAGTTTGACAGTTTTTGGCTTTTAGGGCTCTGAAGAGACTACCTTAGAAAGAGCACCCCAAAATGATTTGGTGACTTGGACAACAAGGTCAGACCTTCCCTAGTATTTAATTTCCTACCTTGATGTGTCCATACTTCCCATTTGTCAAAATTACTATAAATTTTACAAATTTTGCATTTTTTACTCTCAAGGCTCTTAAGAGACTACCCCGGAAAGAGCACCTAAGAACGATTGGGTGACTTGGGAAATGAAGTTAGACCTTCCCTAGTATTACCTTCCTACCTTGACATGTCCACGTTTCCCATTCGTCAAAATTACTATAAATTTTACAAATTTTGCATTTTTTACTCTTAAGGCTCTTAAGAGACTACCATAGAAAGAGCACCCCAAAATGATTTACTTGGGAAATGAAGTTAGAACTTCCCTAGTATTTACCTTCCTACCTCTACATGTCCATGCTTCCCATTCATCAAAATTACTATAAATTTTACAAATTTTGTATTTTTTTTTCTCTTAAGGATCTTAAGAGACTACCACGAAAAGAGCACCCCAGAACAATTGAGTGACTTGGGAAATGAAGTCAAACCTTCCATAGTATTTACCTACCTACCTTGATGTGTCCACACTTCCCATTCATCAAAATTACTATAAATTCTATAAAATTTGCATTTTTTGCTCTTAAGGCTCTTAAGAGACTACCCTAGAAAGAGCACCCCAGAACAATAGGGTGACTTGGAAAACAAAGTTATTCCCTAGTATTTACCTACCTACCTCGATGTGTCCATGCTACCAATTCATCAAAATTAATATAAATTTTACAAATTTTGCATATTTTGCTCTTGAGGCTCTTAAGAGACTACCTTGAAAAGAGAACCGTAGAATGATTGGGTGACTTGGGAAAAAATGTCATACCTACCATAGTATTTACCTACCTACCTCAACGTTTCCATGCTGCCCATTTGTCAAAATAACCCAAAACTTGACAATTTTCCATTATTTTCTCTTACAACACTTTCAAGACTACCTTGGATTAGTGCACTCCAGAATCATGGGGGGGCTTGGGTGAAAAAATGAGACCTTTCATAGCGTTGGACTACCCACCTTGATTTCTTGGTATAGTTGGTTTTTCTCCATTATGCACAAAACAAAAAAAATGCTTCTTTCCATTTTTGCACTACTTTCCACTAACAACTTTTGCAAGAATGCATTTGACATTGAAACACACAAACGGTGTTGAGTTGACCCAAACCAAGAGAGATTGGTTTGAAGGGACTTAATATCCACCTTTAAGTGTAGACAAAAAATTCCTACATGCCACGAGCTCTCAGAATGACTTTGTCAAAGTTTGATAGTTTTTGGCTTTTAGGGTTTTTAAGAGACTACCTTGGAAAGAGCACCCTAGAATGATTAGGTGACTTGGGAAAAAAAATTAGACCTTCCCAAGTATTTACTTTCCTACTTTGACATGTCCACACTGCACATCCATCAAAATTACTATAAATTTTACAAATTTTGCATTTTTTGCTCTTAAGGCTCTTAAGAGACTACCCCATAAAGAGCACTCCAGGATGATCAAGTGACTTAGAAAATGAGGTCAAACCTTCCCTAGTATTTACCTACCTACCTTGACATTTCCATGCTGGCCATTTATCAAAATAACCCAAAACTTGACAATTTTCCATTATTTTCTCTTACAACACTTTCAAGACTACCCAAGATTAGTGCACTTTGGAATCATGGGGAGGCTTGGGAAAAAAAAGGCCTTTTGTAGTGTTGGACTGCCCACCTTGATGTGTTAGTACAATTAGTTTCACTCCATTGTGCACAAAACAAAAAAATGCTTCTTTCCATTTTTTGCTTTGCTTTCCACTAACAAATTTTGCAAGAACGCATTTGATATTGGAACACACAAATGGTGTTGAGTTGACCAAAATTGAGAGAGGTTGGTTTAAAGGGATTTAATATCCACCTGTAGGTCTAGAAAAATCATTCCTACGTGCCACGAGCTCTCAGAACAACTTCGTCAAAGTTTGACAATTTTTGGCTTTTAGGGCTCTTAAGAGACTACCCCAAAAAGAGCACCTCAAAATAATCGGTTGACTTGGGAAACAAAAAAAGGCCTTCCCTAGTATTTAATTGTGTAAATCAACATTTCCATGCCGCCCCTTTGTCAAAATTACTAAAAATATTACAATTTTTTTTATTTTCCAATATTCATGTTTACTTTTAACCATTGTTGAGTCAATAGTAGATTTAGGAGTATGTTTCTTAACAATTCTTAACAAATGTAGGTCATTTTGGTGGATAATACTATTGCGTAAAGAAGAGATTCAAAACAAAAGTTAAAACATTTTGCTTCAATATTGAGGACACATTCAATTTAATTCATAAGGATGTATCTTATTCATATACTTTAATCTCTTGATTTATAATTTTACATTTGATTTCAAAGAATGACCAGTTTACTTTATTTTCACATTGTTTATAATCCATACTTTTTTAATATTTATATGTAGGTGTTTCCTAACACAAGCTTTGAGTAGGACGTAAGGTTTGATGACAATGCATCCAACATTGGAGTTCATGTTGCTTTCATTGTTCAATTATCTCTTCATAGTGTTTTTTTTTTGTTTTTAATAGTTTTTGTAATATTGCAATGCAGGTGTTTGTGAGAATAGCAATGGTTTGAGATGTACATTATGGAGTGAGGATATTAGGGGAACATATTAGTTGTGTATCTATGATAGTTTGATAGCAAGATGCATCAATGTATTGAGCACATGAGGACAACGATAAAATTATATTGCGTTATTAGTTGTATTGATGATTATGATAGTTACAAAATGATATGCGATGTATTTGTACATGAGGACATGAAAAGTATAATATATGATATTTATTGGTTATATTGATGGTAGAATATATGTTGTGTTATGATGATTATGAATGTCATGTATATGTTGAAAAATGTCACATGCTTGTGTAATCATGAATGCCATGTGTATATATTTTCACATCAAAATCACTCACACATTTGTACATTGGTTGATGTTGGCACCTACTTAATAGTGAAGAAATAGTGAATATTTTTCACTTGTCTTTTAGATAAAATACTCTCTCATCAGCCCTTAGGATAGCAACAATCTTTTATTCCATTTCATGATTTTTTGACTACTTTTTCATATCTTGTACTTTAAGCTTTGTAGCATTTTCTCCCTCATGAGCGCTTAGGATAGAAACATCCATTTTATTGGATAGAGTTTTAAGCTTTTAGACATAACAAAAAGGTAGTGAACTATTTGATAAAATTCTTTGGTAGACATGTTTGAAAAATGTGGTAGCATACACAAGGAAGTGAATTGTTTGAAAAAATGCCTCAAAGAAATTTGATCTCATGGTGATGCAATGTCATGTTTGAAAATTTATTTATCACCACCTAGTTATTAGTTATGTAATGTGAAGTAATGCTTTGAGTTTGAAAGATGTGCAATGCAATGTAATCAACGATATGAATATAAACTACAAAAAATTCTCACTAATTTTTTAAGGAAATACAATGTAATATTGCTTACTAATATGCTTTGATATATTTTTTCCAAGCATCCATAGCTTGTTCAAAAGCATTTTTTTAGGCTTTTAGCCATAGCAAAAAGGTAGTAAACTATTTGATAAAATGCTTTGGTAGACATGTATGAAAACTGTGGTAGCATAGAAAAGGCAATGAGTTGTTTGAAAAAATACCTCAAAGAAACATGGTCTCATGGAATGTAATGTATGTGAACCTTAATATGAATGAAATCTTGAATAAAATTCATGTGAACCTTAATTTGACACACTAAAAAAATGCCTCCTAAAAAAGTGATATGAAAAGGTAAAAGACAATAAGTGAATGGTTGGCAGAGATATGAAAAGGTTAAAAACATGCCATAATTTTTATCGCTCTTCCAATTGAATAATCTCACACCACCTTTATTTTTATTTGGATATAGTCAGTATGAGACTTACCTTCTCAACAAACATTATACAGTGCTTCTCATGTACCATTTTGCATTAATTTTAGCTTCATCTGAGAAAAAACAGCTTCCCACTTCATTACAGGAGTTCAAAAAACTAAATAATGTCAAATGTAAATTCATTCAAGAGATCTTTAAATAATGTGTATTCTCAAATTGAGTGTTCAACATGTAACTGTAATGGAAAATTTGACCTAAAGCTTCCACATAACCACTATGAGCTTAACATTCAAAAAATGGTGATAATATAATATAATATATATTATATAATATTATGTATTACTTATATAAAATGACATAATATAATATTAATATATTAATATATAATATAAAATATTATATATATTAATATAATAATATTATAAAATGATATAATATAATATATAAATTAAGGCAAGTGAAAATGACTCTCAGCCTTTTTTTGATTTAATACATAAGAAACAGATATCAATTTAGTTTTAAGTTATTTTTTTTTAATTTGGTTGGGTATGCCTCGTCCCTTAATATAAGGGACGACACAAACTAACTAATAAGAGGTTTTTTATATTATTAAAAAGGTCATTTATATATAATAATATTATAAAATGATATATATATATATATAATATTATAATATAATATAATAATAATATATTATATTATACTATAATATAATATAATATACTAATAATATATTATATTATAATATTCTATAATAATAATATAATATGCCGGCACGGGTAACGCAGTTGGCTTGAGGCTGTGGGATGGCTCCTCATGGTCTTGGGTTCGACTCTGCTCTCGAGCTCAACTCAAGAGGCCTTCTTGTTGGTTGTAGTGTCTCCCCCCAGGGACTAGTCTTGCCCGACTCACCCACTACGTGTTTGCGGGGGCTGCTCGGTCGGTCGCGGAGATACCCTGAATTATAAAAAAAATAACAATAAATAAATAAATAAAAAAAATAAAAAAAATATAATATTATATTATTAAATAATATTATATTATCATATAATATTATATTATCATATAATATTACATTATCATATAATATTATAAAATAATGTATATATTATATTATATAATATAATATTATTACATTATATAACATTACATTATAATGTAATGTTATATGATAATGTAATATTATACTATAATATAATATTATATGATAATGTAATATTAAATATTATATCATATTATATTATTATTATAAAATATTATATTATAATATCATATCATATAATAATGTAGTATTATATAATAATATGTATATTATATTATAATATTATTATATTAATATATATATATTATATTATAATATTATATATTAATTATATATAATGATATAATATAAAATTAATATATTAATATTATATATATTAATATATTAATATTATAATATTATATATGATATATAATATAATATATAAAATGACTCTCGACCTTTTTTTTTAATTTAACACATAGGAAACATATATCCATTTCATAGCGGATATCCGTTTAGTTTTAGATTTTTTTTAATTAGGACGACATAGACTTACTTATAATATATTATATTATATATATTATATTATATATAATATATATAATTATACATATTATATATAATATATATAATTATACATATTATATTATAATAGTATATAGATTAATATATAATAATATAATACATATCAATACTTTCAATTTTTCTCTAGATTCAAACCAAAGATTGAGAAGGTAGCTCATTGAGCATGGAGGGTAAGGAGGAGGGAAATGGGAAGGGGAAGGAGCAAGAGAAGGCCCTTGGCATAGATCTAGGAACAAGCTACTGTTGTGTTGGGGTATGGCAGGTGTAACATAACATGGTTGAGATTATTATTAACGAGCAAGGAAACATAACCACTCCTTCTATGGCCGCTTTTACTTCCTCCCAGAGACTTGTTGGCAATGCTACTAAGCACTAGATTTCAAACAATTAGGTTAACACTATCTTTGACGCCGAGCGACTCATTGGAAGGCACTTCTCCAATTCTTGTGTGTAGGATGACTTGAAATTCTAGCCTTGTAGCATCATCCAAGGGAAGGATGATAAGCCTCTCATACAAGTCACTTACAAAGGAGAAAGTAAGTTATTTTCACCTGAAGGGATCTCATCCATACTGCTCATTACTTCACATGAACCCCTAAATTGCTTTCTTTTTAAAAAAAATCTTAAAAAAAGAAATATAGATAATATATAATAATAAATTTCAATATATATATATACATATTTGTTTTGAAATGAGCGAGGCGTAGGCAGATGGTGCTGGGAGGGAATCTCCTTGTTCTTGTCCTCTGGTGTGAGGGGATTTTAGTGGTTCTGACAAGCAAGGTGGGTCTCCCAAAGATTCTTGTGCGGGTCTTCTGGGTCTCTTTCTATCCCCTCTGAAAAGGTACCCCCACCGCTTAACTGGAAAAAAAATTTTCCAAAAAAAACCAATGTAGACGAAAGTGTGGTCGGGGATGGGGTCTAGTTCATGTATTTGGATGAGGGAACTACTATAAAAATGAAGGACCTGTCTTTGGACCATTTGATTGCCAAAATGGAAAACTGTTTGGTCAGTAGGTTCATGGGAAGAAGGCCCAATATTGAATCTATCTGTAAGTGGGCTTCTTCTAGGTGGGCTGTTAAAGGTTGTTTTTCCATTTCAGCTCTTCTAAAAGGGTTATTTTGTTTCAACTTCAATATTCATGAGGATTGCTTGGCTATCCTCATTGACGACCCCTAGTTTTTTGGTAAATAGAGCCTTTCCCTATGCAAATTTCACCCTGGTTTTGACCCCTCTGCTCATTTGGTGACAACACTTCCTACCTAGGTTCATTTTCCTAGCCTCCCTTTGGAGTTATGGGATGAAGAAATATTGTGGGAGTTGCCAACTCCTTTGGCAACTTCCTGTCTTTCTATTATGTTACCAAAGAATGGTCCAAATTGGCATTTTTCATTTTTGTGTCAGTATTGAACCATATAAGGTTCTTCTGACCTTGGTTATTCTAGAATCCATGCTTGGTAAGTGGTCCCAAATCATTGAATATGAAAATTTTTCTCTTTTTTGTCAAAATTGTAATTTTGTTGGTCATCTTTGCAATGTTTGTCTCAAAGGTTTACATAAGTCCCCTGCGAGTAAAGCCAAGGTTATGGCCTCCCCATCCTCTGGCCATGGTGCTAGGGGATCTGTTTTGGCATTGGTGTCATCGTTATCGACTCCCCTATTGTCCCTCGTGGCTTCTGTTCTGTCGTCTTGCGAGATTACTTTTCTTGGCTTGATAGCCTCTCCTCCTTCTCTAGCTCTTGTGCTTTCTAAGCCCATTCCCTCTGCCCAACTTTTGATTCCCCTGCCCTTCTCTTCTGCAGTTGACCAGTGCTTTTCCCTAGATTCCTCCAAGTTTTGTTCGGAGGTTTCCACTTTAAACCTATCCCATCTATTGGGTACAGATGGCTCATAGTCGATGATTGATGTGTTCCCTACTAAGGTTTTTTGGTCATGCCTTGTGTTATTACCCCTATCCTGTGAAGACTGGTCTTCTAAGCCCTTCTAGGTTGTTTAGCCCTCAGAAGTCAGTAGATGTGGGGATTGCTGCTAAGGCAGGAAGGAAGCCTGGTAAAGTTACTAGATAGAAGAACATAACTAGAGATATTACGAATGAAAACTAGTCAACCCTGGAGCAGGTTGGCTCCAGATGTATTAAGAAATGTTGATCCTCTCTTAGAATATTCAAGGGCTTAATATCCTTCATAAGAAGCATATTGTCAGGGACTTCATCAAAGAGTTCAAGCCTAACATACTTCTCTTGCAAGAAACTAAAATGACTACTGCTGAGTTTGAAAAATTTGGTAAGTTCATCTGGCCTAATGCTCTATTCCTGGAAGTGGATGCAATTGGGGCCTCTGGTGGGTTGGTCACAATGTGGAAACCCTTTCTCAAAGGCTCCCTAATTTCTAAGGAAATTTTTTTCTTAATGTTAGTTTCTCTCAAAGCTTCGACCTCCTTGAATGGGTTTTATCTAATGTCTATATGCCCAATAATGTAGTCCAAAGGTGGAATGCAAGAATAATATTTGCATAATAATTAGATGGTGATGGGGGATTTCAATACCCCTCTTTTTCCCTCTAAGAAGTAGGAGGTATTCTGGATTTGTCGGACAACATGCTAGACCTTAACTCTTTTTTGTATGATGGGGGCTTGACTGATCTAGACCTTGAAGGAAACTCTTTTACTTGGTCCAATAAATGTATGGGGGATAATCTCATCCAAGTTCACCTTGATCGATGTTTGGTTTCTACCAACTAGGACACCTCTTCCCTTTTTTTTGTCTTCTCTTCTTAGGATCAGTTCGGATCATACCATGTTGCTTCTATGCTGGACTACTCCTCCCCCTAAGGCTAAGAGGCCTTTTCACTTTGAATTAATGTGGACATACCACCCTCAATTCAGGGAAATTATCTCCACTTGGTGGAATGGTCACGAATGTGGCTTTGCTATGTACAATCTAGCCTTTAAACTTAAGAGCCTCAAAAGCACTCTGAAGGAATGGAGCAAGAGCTGTTTTGGTAACATATTAAAAAACAAAGTCTCTCAAAGACCAACTCAAATAGATTCAAATGGAGATGAATTCTAGAAGCTGGGATGAGTTGGTTGCTAAAGAAAAGACCTTGCTAAGTGAACATTATAATATTACTGAAAAAGAGGAGGTTTATTGGAAACAACGTTCTAGAAACCAATGGCTTTGAGAATGGGACAAAAACTTCAGATTCTTTCACATGACAACTTCACGACACAAGAAGAAGAATACTATCTTGAAATTGGTCCTTGAGGATGGCTTTGTGCTAATGATGAGGATGCGTTGTTCTATGTTGATGTTTCTTTCTTCCATGACCTTCTCAACCCACATCCAACATATTTTTTGGCGGGGGACATCCTTAATTTTATTCCTCCTTATCTCAACAAGAGGTTGGACTTATGGAAAGATATGCTTTGGTTGATGAGATTAGGGAGGTTGTGTTCTCCCTTATCCCTTTCGAGGCTCTTGGGCCTGATGGCTATCCTCCTTTCTTCTTCTAGATGTTTTGGGACATTGATGGGCAAGATGTCATTGCTGCGGTGGTTGATTTTCTCTCTACTGGTAATATCCTTAAGGAATTCAATAATACTTTCATCGTTCTCATTCCCAAGCATTCAAGGGCCAAAAAATTATCTCAATTCATGCCTATTAGCCTCTACAAAACATTTTACAAAATATTCTGTAAGTTGTTGGTCAATCGCATTAAACCTCATTTGAAAAAAATGATCCACTCGGCTCAAAAAGGCTTTGTTCCTGGGAGGAAAATAACTGATTCCATTATGCTAGTGTATGAAACCCTCCACTTCATGGAAAAGAGAAAAAAAGAAAGTATGGCTCTCAAGTTGTCCATATTTCCAAAGCCTACGACAAGGTGTCCTAGGATTTTCCGTTTGAAGTTCTATGCAGATTCAATTTTTGTAGTAAATTTTTAAAACTCATTCAAGGTTGTGTCACTTCCCTCAAGTTCTCTATGACCATCAATGGCACCTTGCAAGGAATTTTCTCAGCTTCTAGAGGAATCCACCAAGGGGACCCCTTTTCCCCTTATCTCTTTATTATGATGGCTAAATCCCTTGGATGTAATTTTGAACGCAAAGTTTTAAATGGTACCTTATTGGGTTTTTCCCCCTCCTTTATGTCTCAATTGATCTCTCATCAACAATTTTTTGATGATATGATTTTGTTAGGGGAGGCTATGCTGGTTGAGGCTAAAGGTTGGATTGATATTTGTGGATATAAATTTCCTTGAGCTCCCTCCGGGTGGTTTGTAGTTTACTAAGTCCAGCTCACACCTTATATATTTGAATATCCTCAAGACCCTTTTTGATGAACTTGATCCATTACTGCCACGTATCCTCCAGGTACTCTCTGCAGGGATTTCTTCCTTCACTCTTCTTCCATCCCCTTCCATGCTTCCACGTGTCAACACTATGGGAACTTGAAGATTGCTTCCCTTTGCTTTTCAACCAGGCTTCATCAACATGCCATGTAGCATCTATCCACGTTCACTTTTTGGTGGGACCCCACACTCAACGCTAACAATGAAGACTTCTCCACGTGTCTTCCCCACACAAGTTTTCATTGCAAGGAGGGAGGAATGAACCATAGGCCTTGACCTATCACCACGTGTCTCCTCTATGGGGATTTCATCAGGAGGAAGGAACGAGCAATGAGCCCCACCATATTGCCACATGTCATAACTGACTTTGTGGGTGAGCGAAACATGTCTGCATGAGGTTTTTTGGGACCACCGCCATCATTCGGAGGGGATGCATCCGGTTTGAAGGCGACCATATTCCATGCCTCGAATATTTTTCTATTGAAATGGCCTTTAGAAATCATTTCTCTGGGCATCATCGCTCATGATGGAGGAATCTTTTCTGTTTTTGGCCTGCTAGGTGGTGAAATTTATATATATATATACTGCTTCTTTCTTCCAAAAATGAGTTCGGAATATACAAAAAAAATTCTGAAAGACACCAGGCCTTTTTGTACTGTTTTAGATTATTGTATAAGACTCACAGACTATGCCATTATTTGGCCTTTTTGTTTTCTTAAGCTATTTGAAAAAACATTATACTATGCCATTATTGTACTAAGTTATTTATTTGAAGAAATTTTATGATTTCAATATAAGCTTGCTCATTTAGACCATGTCTTTGACTCTTATTTTCAGTAAATGTGTATGTGAATTATTTTATGTTATTGGATAAATTATTTAGGTTTTCATCTTTGATTTCTGTTATCCAGGGACTTAGCAGATTGTTGAACGAGCCTTTAAATCACATCCAAAAGATAGATTTATTGTGCCTACATCTACATCTTGGTGCATCGCCTTAGTTAGATCTTTATTTTTTAATCTCCTTCCTTTTCCCATTCCAAAACCCCAAATATAGAAGAAGTCGACTTCTTTAAAAACATGTAGGTCACTCAGTTTAGCACAATTGGTCCCCCCATTAACTGAGTTTCCCATAAGGTTGTTTCCTTGTCAATTTTTGGCATCAACAGTTTCTTTTTCTGGAACGCCTAGTGGGACTACTTAAATGTACCTAAATCTAAAGTGGGTGTATGAGCCATCAACCTATTACTAGATCCCAAACAACGAATAACCTTGGTTCGTTAGTGCTGCCACTAGTTACAGTACAAACTGGAACCATATAGTGAATGTTGCCAATTGCTAACAAAAATTATGTGGCATGGGATGTTGGAAGTCCCCTAGTAGCACCAGTAGCACCTATCATTTGGCCCCCTATCCTAGCCTCTGCTTTAAAAGCTATACCTAAATTCACCAGGGATGGCACAAAAACACCATCCAAACACTTGCAAGATGTGGCAGATGTGTGTTTGGTGCATGGAGTCACCGACCAAAATATAACACTAAGGTTTCTCACAACTTCTTTCAGTGGTAAAGCGGTGGATTGGTAGCACACTCTGCAACCTAACACCATCAGTACCTAGGATTGGCTTGGAGATCTATTCTATGAAAGATTCTCAAATGATGAAGATAGGTCTTTGCTATATCACCAGCTAGTGATCATAAAGCGGGTCCCATATGAAGCCATGACTGACTTCAACGGCCGGTTCCACACAACTTGGCATAGAATTAGGGCTACTATCTACCCGCTAGCTAAGTTGGCATTCATTTTCTACTTGAAATCCATCAACGCTGACATATCGATAATGATCCAATCTCTTGGTGGAACTACTCTATCAGATGCATACAACATTGTTGTCAAGGAAAAGAACAATCTGATAAACGTCAGAAAGTTACCACCTCTTCCCATCATGCCTATACTCCCTGAAATATCAATTCCTACCCAGGAAATAGCATTTACCAGTGCACCTGTTCCACCTCAATCCATGTACACATATGCGGGCGCACCATAGAATGTTGCTTCCATATTTGGCTCTTTAAAGGATGAGATGAGTGGTGTCAAGGAGATGTTTCAGACCATCACCGAAAAAATAAATACCATCAAGTGGAACTAGTCCACGCCTTTGAGGCCAACCTACCAAAATTATCAAGGCAGAAGAACTTCCTACCAGTAAAACCTGTTCCAAGGAGGCTTGCACACAAATTCGTAGGCTTAAGAAGCTAATCAAATAATGCTAGTTCCTACTCCACTGCAAGGTGCCCACCCAAGCTTGAGTAGAGAGCTAATGACGAGGAAAAATAATCTCTTCGAAGACATCAATCCTTGGTGTTTCCCCTGTGGCGACACACATATGCCCCAAAATTTCCCGTACAAAACTCTACAACAAAAAGTGGCGGAACAACAAAGCCAAGGCATGGTGTCACACCATGGAGGTTATGTTTATGCCTCTCTACAAATGGAAAACATGGTACTCACCCTACAAATGCAAAGGATGTCCCTAGAGCAAGAAACAAATATAGCTCTTGATCACGTGCTCTTCTCATGGATGGAAGGAGAAGAGATGGTGTTTGCAAATGATGCATCCATGTCAAAAGCCCCACAAGTGTAGTCTGATTACAACACTCACTCAAAGAGGAGATTCATAGGCAAGCCAGTCATCTCGCAACCTAAAAGTGCCTCTGACCAGACTCCTAGTACTTCTGTAGTTGCACAACAATTTCAGCTGTGAAGGGAAATTGTTATAACCTAGGGCAAGGAGCAAAAACCTTCAAATTCACCACCATTCAATGTGGTGGAAAAATTGAAAAAATCCTCCACTAATGTGTCCCTTTGGGATATCTTAGCTATTCTACAGTAGAAGACATTGCTGTAGAAGGCTCTCCAAGAAGATCCAATCATTGAGCCAACAAAGCAATCACTCAAGGGAAAGGTTGTTGATCCATCACCTCCTATCAAAGTTCTTACAAATAGCACAGAGGAAGCCTCTACTGAGCTTAGAGATAAGCCGAAACCAAAATCCTTTTTCCTAACTCTTATTGTGGGTAAAAAATTATTGCATAATTCCATGATTGACTCTGGTGCTAGCACCACAGTCATGCCCAAGCAGATAGCTGAAACCTTAGGACTTAACTATGAACCTTTAAAAAAGGGGGTTATGCAGCTTGATGGGAACAAGGTCGAAACCGTAGGTATCATTAAGAGCCTCCCTTTGACTCTATTCTCCTGCCCTAGTATCATAGTTCAATAAGATATTGTGATAAGTGATGTTCCCCCCATGTCCAGTCTTTGCTTATCCCATGAATTCACTTCAAAGATGGGTGGATATCTTTCTTTGGATTGGTCACATTTGATCCTCAAGACCAAGCATGGAGCTAAAATGAAAATAATATTTGAACCCTTGCACTCTGAACATGTAGTAGATGATGCCATGATCAACTTTGAGGCTGCTCATACCTCTTTCACCAAAGAGGAAATGTATTGTACCGAGCTATAGGAGGATGACAAAGTGACCGAAGATTGGACCGATCAAGAAGAGGTCCTCTTGAGAGAATTTATAGAAACTGATCCTTTTAGAAACTATCATGTTACTGGGTTAGGTACCTATGTCATCTATGATGCAGATTAAGAGATTTCAAAGGTCATGAAGGAACCTGAAAGTGGTCAAGCCTCAGAGATATGGATGCCACACTTCAATGGAGCAAGATGCAAAGTTGATGTAGGAGCTGGGATATGTTTGACATCCCAATTAAATGAAAAGACACTTTGGTCCTTCCACTTCCAGTTCGCTTGTTTGAACAGTGAAGATGAATATGAAGGCCTAGTGCAAGGTCTAAGCCTTGCAGAGCAGATGGGCATCAAACAAATAATGGTGTTTGGAAACTCTGAACTAGTGGTCAATCAAGTCCAAGGGATTTTTTAGCCAAGAATGTTTGCATGAGTTCTTATAGATATAGAGTCTGGGACCTGATCGAAGCCTTTGAAGCTTTTAATATCCAGAGAGTTCCTAGAGAGAAAAATACAGAGGTGGATCGCCTAACAATAATCGGATCTCAATTTGATCATGTTCCCGACCTAATTCATAACATACACTCTGTGCGAGTGATAGTTTGACCAAAAATTATAGATAATGATCAGAGCTGACAAGTGTTTGAAAGCAATGAATACATTACCTCGTTCATCCAATAGTTGGGAGAGTTTGTTGAGCAACTCTAGCCAAAAATTTCTGAGGCCTACAACAAAAAAATAATTCAGCTGAGGTCCAACAAGCTTCCCAAAGGACTGGTCACTCTTGAAAAAATGTTCGATTGTGATGATGTGAGGAATGACAAGAGGAAGTTTGTAGTGAAAAAAAGTAACTATGTAGACCTTCAAGTCAGAGACAGAAGGAAACTCAAGGTTGGAAAAGATGTTCCACATCATGAAAAAGAAAGACTCATCAAGTTTTGTGAAAATTACGAAGGAGTAGTGGCTTGGTCATATGATGACCTCAAGGGATATGATCCTGAAATCATCTAGCATACTAGGGTATGTGCAGGATCATCATGGGAAAAACAACCCCTTAAGTGGCAAAAAATTCAGAAAAATCAAAGTTAGGCAGCTTGATGTAAAAATTTGAATAAGTTATCTATATTATTTCAAAAATATGTAAGAATAGAATCTGTAGAAAATTGAATGTAGTTTCTAAACTACTAGGTTTATTTAAAAAAATAAAAATCTATTTGGTGAAATTTTGAAATTTCAATGCATTAGTACTTAAATTTCGTGAAAAATAGGTGTCCTGTCCACCCTAATCACAATAAAATGATAATATTTTTTTATAAGATTTTAGAAATAAGTAGAGGACTCATGTTTGATGTGATACTTATTTTTGTAAATTTTTTCCAAGTAAATAATTAATTATCAATTTTTTATTACAACTTTGAAAAAATATAAAAAATCGTATGTCTGACAACCTTAACTTGGTCAAAAATTCATGAAATTCAATTTTTATTTTTTTAATCCTATAGTATGTGAAGCATAGAATGTGATGCACGTTTTGGATTCAAAAAATGTGATACTGTTTGAAAGCTATAGATGTTTTTCTATCAGCCTGTCAATTAACTCTTTAGTCATAATTCAAATAGAAAATGAATAATAATTAGTTATTAAATTCAAAGTAAAGCATAATTTATATTGGTGGAAAGCTGAGAATCTCTTTTAAAAACCATTTTCATTTCATCAATTTTGGGTAAAAAAAAAGTCGTTAGCCGCACGCTACAAATACCCATCATATTGCCACTTTTTGGCCCATCATGATCCTGCACATACCCACTATAGAGCTGACGGAAGGTGCAAAACCTGTCCGCCAAAAGCAAAGGCCAGTAAATCTGAAGATTGAAGCCTTGATGGCGAAAGAGCTAAAAAGTTACTTTAGTCCCAGATCGTCTTCTCAATCAAGCATAGTACATGGGTATCCAACCTAGTTCTAGTCTGAAAGAAGAACAAAGACATACACCTATGTGGCAGGATCGAAAATGTTTTCTTTTCTGGATGGTTTCTCTAGGTATAACCAGATTCGAGTCAAAGAAGAGGACTGACACAAAAAAACGTTCACTACCAAGTGGGGAATGTTTGCATACACTAAAATTCCTTTCGGCCTCTCAAATGTGGGATCCACTTTCCAATGGGCAATGGATATCACTTTCAACGAATTGATCAACAAGATTATCCTAATCTATTTGGATGATCTAATTGTATTCTCTAAATCTAAGGATGTTCACTTTGATTACCTAGAAATGGTTTTCAAAAACTGCCAGGAGTTTGGGGTATCCTTGAACCTAAAAAATGTGTTTTCAGATTGTTACAAGGCAAATTATTGGGACGTGTATCCAAAGAAGGAATTGCAATCGATCTTGAGCAGGTGAGGGAAATCAGGGAACTTCCCCTACCAGTCAACAAGAAAGGAGTCCAGTCTTTTTTGGGGCAGGTAAACTTTGTAAGAAAATTCATTTATGATTTTATAGGACTAATTAAACCTATCACCCTGATGCTAAAAAAGGATCAATTATTCAAATGGACAAAGGAAGATAGAGAAGCCTTTTAGAAGGTTAAGGATTCTATTTCTTTAGCTCTTGTGCTGGCATTTAGTAGCAAATCCAATATCACTACTATGATAACTCAAAAAGATGATGAAGGAAAGGGAGAACATCTGATAGCATTTCACTCCTGGACCTTAAAAGATTATGAGACAAACTACAACTTCATCAAGAGGAAAGTGTTTGTCATTGTTAAGGGACTCAAGAAGTTTCGACACATCGTATCTTACAACAAGGTGATTGTATATGTCACACATTCTAGTGTGTGTGAGTACATCATGGAAGGGGAGATCACCAAAAAGAGGGCCAATTGGATCACTAAGATCCTTGAATATGACATTGAGTTCAAGCCTACAAAGACCGTTCGAGGAAGAGGACTATGCGAATATTTGGTCCATGATGAAGAAATGGTAGTTGAAGAAGAGCAACCCGAACTATTTCTAACAAATGAGTCTGAGTCTGAAGGCTGTTGGCTAGCAGACAAAGTGAGATTCATGCACACCAAAAAATATCTGTTGGGTCTTCCTTGTCAGAAGAGAAGATTATACAGACTATAGAATAGTGGATACACACTTATTGAAGGAGTTCTTTTCAAAAGGAATTTCAATGGAATTCTACTGCAGTGTATCACCATACAGCAAGCGAAGAAAATTCTTGAAACTTTCCACAACAGTCCCATGAGCGGACGTTTCTCTGCAAGAACCACCACTATTAAAATCATGTGCACCAAATACTTATGTCCTATACTATTCAATGAATCACACTCTTTGGTTAAAGCATGTAAGGAATTCCAATTCTTCATGCCAAGGAGAAAAAACTCTGCAATGCCTCTCAACCCGATAGTGGTTGATGAGCCCTTCGCTCAATGGGGTTTTGATTTTTTTGGAATGATTAATCCCGCTTCCAGTGCCAGACACAAATGGATCCTCACGGACATGGACTACTTCACCAGATGGACCGAGGCCATGCCCCTGAAAAATGCAACAGAGGTGGAGATTGTGGAATTTCTTGAGGGGATAGTAATGAGATTTAGCCTGCCAAATATCATCATCTACGACAACGCTAAGGATTTCCTATGTTCTAAGGTATGTAAATATGCACTCATGCATGAAATATTCTTAGAAACATCATCAAATTACTACCCATAGGGGAACGACCTAACAAAGTTGACTAATAAAAATTTAGTCCAACTCATTAAAAGAATCGGGTCAGAACATCAGAAGAGTGGCACATGAACCTTCGAGTAGCGCTCTGGGAAAACCACATAACCCCCAAACAAGTTCTCAAGACTTCGCTGTACAAGCTAGTGTACGGGAAAGAAGCGCTACTACCCATCTCCATGGAGATTCCTATGCTACAATTGCTCAAATCGGAAATTGAAGAAAACAGAGGCATGGAGGTTCAGTTGGCTGAATTGCTAGAAGTATAGGAAAAAAGGGAAAAGGCCCTAACAGCCATGTCTAACCGCTAATAGGTGGTTAAAATATGGTTCAACAAGAAAGCCTTGGAGCAGGGTCTAAAATGCAGAGACTTGGTATTAAAATTCAATGAAAGGGCTACAAAGCCTGACCAACATGGAAAATTCGACAGTCTGTGGGAAGGCCCTTTTGGAATAATTCAATGCAAGTAACACAATGCATTTGAATTAGAAAATATGGAAAAGGAAGCATTAGGGATTCTGGTTAACAAAATCCACCTTAAACTATTTAATTAAGCTTCATTATTATTCTGCCAGTATAAATATGTAAGTATTGTAATTATTTTTCGTTTGTGTTTTTGTCGGATAGTCTTTCTAAGAAACCCATGAAGCAGAAAAATGAACCCATATGTAGAAAATTGAAAAATGAATCCATATGCGGAAAATTGAAAAATGAACCCATATGCGGAAAATTGAAATGAAGAAAAGAGAACACATATTGTAGAATCACAAGAAAAAGAGACAAGGAATTTGATATAAGTTGTATATTCATTATATACAGAATTATATACTTCGGTAATACATTTTCAAAATGGCTCTGAGGCCATACTTTAAAGTATATCTATATAGTATGTAGTTTTTTCATATATATATATATACGATGAAGGTTGTTTTCAGGCATATCTACAAAAAAACATGTGAAAAGTTTTGAGTCTCAAGTAGTAGGAATGAGAGCATCATCAACAACATTTGAAAGAACACCATCATCGATAGCAGGGGCATTAGGAATGACAATTGGAGCATTAGGAGCAACAGGAGCATCTGCCACAACAATGGCTAGTGGTGGGGGACATACCAAGTCCTTGAAGTCAGTGTACCATTCTATGCCATAAAAAGCACCACATTATAGCAATGCAGCAGGAAGTGATAGGTGCGAGTGACCTTCTGGTGGTGCTATTCTTGTGTTTGAATGCATAACTCGCTTAGAAACAGAACCAATGGCACCATGAAATCTTCTTCAATATGCTTATGGAGGTCGCTCATCATCGGAATACCCAAGCCATATACTACATTTTCCAAAATGTCGCCGAGGCCTCCAAGGTACCGCTTCAGGAAGATTTCCAGAATCAGGAAAAGAATCATCTGCTTTGGAACCTAAATTTCAAGCAACGAGGCAAAAAAGTGAGAGTAGACGTCAGTATTGTTCCTATATTTATCCTCGTACTCAATGAAATCCCTTCCTAGAACCCATTTCATCACTATTATGGCCAAAAAATGTTTGTTCTTGGTCATTCTCTTCACACGCCTATTCAAGATTTCACCTAAAAATATTGTCTAAGACTTGTTGCTAACCAACCTAATGGGAGTATTCATGATGCTAAGTTCTACTCAACTTCCTAATGCTAATTCTAACCAACTGCCTAATACTAATTCTTGCTAATTGCTAAGTGTGATTTTGCTATTGTCTAAGGGCCTATTTATAGATATAGCCAAGATATTTGAGGTACTTGCATGCCATAAGCATGATGCTAATTGAGTGATTAACTCGAAAATACCACCAAGAGCTTGCTTGAATTTCCCACCCAATTGCATCTCCTAGGTATGACTCACTGCGTGCGATAATTAATTAGGATAAGCTGATGACAGTCTTTGGTGGAATTCTGCATGGCCAGGTGTTGAGGTGTCGCATTGCAAGCATGTTTCAATCTCCAAGGAAAAACACAAATATTTTCAAGTACTCATTGTGTATTTGGATTAATCATTCTCTTTGAGATATTAATTACCAAATCATGCGAAAGCTTAAAAATGCCTTCAATCACCAGCTCAATTTCCCAAGAAAATCACATCGTAAGGACATCATTGCTAAATATCATTATGAATTCTTGTCTTTTCAAAATAGCAAGGAATTTATTTTGCACAAGAAAATGAGTTGGCGGTACATGCCAAATTTAATGCTAAAAGGCAATTGTTGTCTACCACCCTAAGAAAGAAATAGCTAAGTATTGCATGCGAGAGGCTAACATTGTAAAAAGCTTCCTAAGTATGCTATCTAGAGAAAGGAGTTTTGAGTGCAGAGGTGCTGAAGAGCTGAAGTGAATTGCAACACGTTAGAGCATAGTAGAAATCCACAACAAAAGGAAAATGGCTCAAAATCCTCAGATAGAAACACAAGTAGAGGCAACACAAAGCTTGTTTGGCTCCATGCGTGCGACAGCCATGGCCAACATTTTCGATGATACCTCTTTCATTTCACCTAGAATACCAGAGAAGCTAGAGTGGATTCACATGAGGGTCGTGGAAAGAAAAAAACTCATAGGGACCAAAGCCAAATAAAGGAAGAATGGGATAACATTCATGATCCCATCCTCGAAAAGAACCCTAAGACTCTTAGGGAGGTGGCCCGCAAGAGAATGAAGAAGAATAGTGACCCAGATTCTTTGGCATGAGAGCAATGGTTCAACGGGCTTCCACAATATATGGTCCCCTTTGTGCATTACTACCCATAACTAATCGACGAGGGCATTAAGCATTTTAACCCAAGTACCAACACCATCGAGGGCTAGGAGCTAAGAGTCAACATCAACGTACAAGCTATCTGGAGCATGCTATGCATCCCTGTAAAGAAATCTAAAGTGGACGAGATGGAGTCATTCACTCTAGAAAATGGGGAGAAAATATGGAGAACCAAAGATTTTTCTTTGGATTTTTATAACAAAGAAACAAAAAGGTCCAAGGATGATTATAAAAAGCCACTAGAGATTTTGGTAGCGCACAATGCTTTCCCCATGGAAATGCAAGATTCCTTCTCAATGATGGCCTTTGTTTGTGGCCTAGACACCGACAAGTATGTTCAGGAGTTTCAACTGGGTCTGGGGTTTTAGTTGCGTAGGAAACATTGCTTATTTTGGTATGACTTCGTAGAAGTCATCGTTGGGGAGATGATAAGCCAAATAAGGGAATACAGAATACAACAAAAGTTTAGATTTCCTTCTATCATTGCCCATATGTTTTTGCATCAGAACCTTGACTTCTTCAAAAAACATGTGAGGTTGGCTATATTCAATGAAAGGGGAATAAGAAGAATTTTTTTTGTATGAACTCCTCTCCTCTCCGCAACTTATGACTATTATGCATTCTCGAATTATTTCCTGACTCTATTTCTACAAGACTTGAGCGAGGATGGTAGAATTTATCGACTTTCTATTGACTAGATTGGGTATATGCAGGGTTTCACTCTGAAATGCAACTAGTTTCTCAGAGAGGATTTCACCTTCATCCAGACATGCAACTTTACTAAGGAACCATTCCATCTTCCGACGTGTGTCATAAATAGGGTGTTGGCCCTTGAAATGTTCTGACAAGTGTTGATTATTGACTATACCTTTTACAGAGGGAAGGCCAAGAAGAAAGGAATTTTCTTCTTCCCTTTGACTTTCAAGACGGTGGTTGAAGTAGAGTCATAAGCTGCTTGAAGCAAAGCTAGCTCATTTGGGGTTAGTGTTGATTTGCGACAAATATAGTACAACCCCAATGATGACTTGGGAGGCATAAACATCAAGGTAATACACAACCCCTGACCTTACTGGGAAAAGCAGTGGAATCCACTGAAGGATCAAGATGATCTATTGGTTGACCTAGTTCACATTCCTATAGAGGGAGGGAGACTACCATGACCCAAATTCTACTTCCAGTCAGTAAATTTTAATGAGAAGCTACAAATGGGGGCCACCCTTCGCAATGATTTGATAAGAAATTTCAATTGGAGTTCAAAGAAAATATTAGGGATTTCTGGATTTATCGATAAGAGATCAAATTCCTTGATACCCCTTATTAGGAAGTAGAGATAGATGACAGATTTGATACTCTGTGGCACGAAGTGCATGGTGATTCTAACGCAAGAGATGATGAGGATGTGGACCTAGAGGAAGCTGAAAAGTATATAGGGAAAGGGAAGGAGAAAGAAAAGGAAGTGAAGACGACCCCCATACAGAAGACTAAACAAGCAGTGACACAACCTAACACAATTACTTTGAAGCTGTGGGTAAATATATCGCACTCGGGATCCTTGTAGACACACACATGGGCCATGAAAAATCCTAGAGTTTCCCAACGACAATAGTTAGAGGCCATAGAGGTGGAAGATTCCCCACCAACCAAAAAGCAATGCATAGATGCAACTTTTGGAGAAGGTTTGCAGGAACCCGCAACAATCCAGTAGCCTATAGCAAGCATGGAGCTAGTGATGAGCTAGGGATCGCAATAATTTGCACTGCAGGTAACTTTTGCTCCCTCTTTTCTTGCTTCACAATCTTTGGTGCCTCTAATTGCCTCTGTTTCACCCATCACTTCAAGTGTAGGCCCTTCCTTTTCCGCTTTTGCTACAATGGTTGTGGGAGGTTTCTCCCAGTTCTCCCAAGAGAGACAATTTGCTTTTACTCCTCCACAAACCTTCCACCTTTCACTAGAGCCCAGTCTAAATTTTCTATCACTTGACCTTTTGGATCTGCAACCGCCATTAATACCCCTCTTGCTACTACTATATCGGCCCTGACCTAGTTTTCCCAACAAATGGAATCCACCATGGCTCCACTACTGCTGCTACACCTAATGAGTCCTCCTGCTGGTTCACAGACCAGACATTGGTATATTTCTCCATTCTCCTTGAAAATAGTCTCTCTTATGAGGAAGAAATTTCCTAGAACCACTACCCTCTCGTTCCCTTTTGCTCTTCCTCTTGGTGTACCCTTTGCGGGTGAGATCATTAGGTCACTAGTAGAATTTTTATCAAAAGGTGATAAAGAAAAAAAAGCATGAGCTCTTAGGATCCAAAAACAAAGGGACAAGGAGGCTAAAAGGCCGACAAAGCCAAAAGTGAAAACACTCTTCAATGAGGCTCAATAATTGCTACATTTTGCAACCATGCATCCAACCATCATCAAGCCTTAGGGAGAGATACGACTCAATGATTACATCATCTATGATATGGGCCTTGATCTGAGCATAGCCCAGCTGCAGGATAAAGTTGAGCTCATGGAGGAGACACAACGTGTGGTGACCATTAACTTCCTTAAGTTCAGTCACCAACTAAAGAAGGAGGAAGAGCTAAAAACTATTAAGGAAAGAGTTAAGGTCCTACTGGCGAAGGACAAGGAAAAGGATGCAGAAATTATGCGCTTGTCATAGCAAGAAGAGGCAAAGCAAGCAAAACTCTAAGAAGAACTTGCAAAGTTCCAAGCCCAAGATTCTAACTTGGTCGCCGAGCTACAATAGAAAAACCAAGAATTACAAGATTAGTTGGCTTGGGAAAAAGAAGAAATGCAATAGAGGAATGAGGAGTTTCAACATCAATGCACTCAATTAAATAAAAAAATACAGCAAAAGGATGCAAACCTTGAGGACTGATAGGCTCAATTTTAGAAGGAAATCTAGAAGGTAAGGCTCAACCTAGATATAGAATCTGCAACTAGAAGCCATACCCACTGCTGACAAGAGAATTGTAGAATTGATGTAGGACGTTAGGTAGAGGGATGTTGAGATTAGCTTGTTGAAGAATCTTCCCCAACCCCTTGTTGCCCAGTTAGACCTCCTTCAAGTAAGCCAACGACTATATGTCTCATACTGGGAAAGAGTCAAGGCCTTCTACCTGACTCTTCAGCTGATGCTTCAATTCATGGAAGAAGCAAAAAATTTAGGTAGAGAGGTTCATAGAACTATTGAGTGGTTCCCGCATTCATTGCGGAAAAGGTTCCTGAGGCAAAAAAATTGTTGAATAAGATATACACAGTGCTGGATGAGGACTTAGTGAGCACAGGGATCGGGGACCAAAAAGTCGTTGCCAAAACAACAAAGGAGTTCATCTACTGCAATGCAACCATCCTCCATGCTAGTGAGTGCACTGTCACACTGGGCCGAACTAGGAACAACATGAGGGAAAAATTCTCCTAGCTAACTCAGATAGGCTTGCCCACCCCTTTTCTTTCCGATGACTCAGTGGCCACAATGAAGTAGCTTGCAACAAATATTGAGGAGAAGCAGCAGGACACATCCACTTTTTAGAGCTTTAGTCAACCCCCCACTATAGAGGATTTTGAGGGCGTTACTCATTAGATATCATGGCTGCTCTTCCAAATTGAGTCCAGGGCCGGTATATCCATGATATTTCCATACAAATAACTGATCGATCTACACGAAGCACAAGAGAATCTACGTGATATATCGACACCATCTGAGGCTATTTGGCTGCCTCTATAGATCGCTCTCTCCAAGATTTGATTGCATTGCCCAATAGATAGGGCTCTGGTCTGTGAACCAAAATTTTTTGGGTTCCTCATTCCACAAACGAAATGCCCCTAGTAGTCGCCAAAATCCATGGATATAAATTTCCTCGAGCTCCCTCCGGGTGGTTTGTATTTTGCTAAGTCTGGCTCACACCTTATATATTTGAATATCCTCAAGCCCCTTTTTGATGAACTTCATATGTTGCCGCCATGTGTCCGCTAGGCACTCTCCACAAGGACTTCTTCCTTCGCTCTTCTTCCAACCCCCGCCATGCTTCCACATGTCAACACCGTGGGCACTTGAAGAATACTTCCCTTCGCTTTTCAACCGGGCTCTGTCTGCATGCCACGTAGCATCTATCTGCATTCACTTTTTGGCAGACCCCATAGTCAACACTAACAATGAAGACTTCTCCACATGTCTTCCTTGTGCAGGTTTTTATCACAAGGAGGGAGGAATGAACCACAAGCTCTGACCTATTGCCACATGTCTCCTCTATGAGGATTTCATTAAGAGGAAGGAACGAGCAATGAGCCCCACCATATTACCACGTGTCATAATTGATTCTATGGGTGAGTGACGCATGTCTACACGAGGTTTGCTGGGACCATCACCATCATTCAGAGGGGATGCATCTAGTTTGAAGGTGACTATGTTCCATGGCTCAAATATTTTTCTGTTGCAACGACCTAAGGAAATCATTTCTCTGGGCATCATCGCTCATGATGAAGGAATATTTTCTGTTATTGGCCTTCTAGGCGGTGGAATATATATATATATATATATATATATATATATATACTGCTTCTTTCGTCCAAAAATGAGTTTGGAAGATACCTAGTTTTTTTTGAAAGACACCAGGCCTTTTTGTACTGTTTTAGATTATTGTATAAGACTCACAAACTATGCCATTGTTCAGCCTTTCTATTTTCTTAAGCTATTTGACAAAACATTATACTGTGTCATTATTGCACTAAGTTATTTATTTGCAGAACTTCTATGATTTCAATATAATCTTGCTAATTTAGACCATTTCTTTTTAGTAAATGTGTATGGTAGTTATTTAATGTTATTGGATAATTATTTATGTTTCAATCTTTGCAAATTTTGTTATTCTGGGACTTAGAAGATTGCTCAATGGGCCCTTAAATTGCATCCAAAAGATAGATTTATTGTTCCTACATCTACATTTTGGCGCATTTCCTTAGTTAGATCTTTATTTTTTATATCTCCTTCCTTTTCCTATTTGAAAACCCAAAATACAGAAGAAGCCGACTTCTTAAAAAACTCAGAGGTCACCCAGTTTAGCGCAGTTGGTCCCCCCATAAGGCTGTTACCTTGTCAATTTTTTGAATCAACAATATCCTTGAAAATTTTTCTACGACTTTTGGACAATGTATCGATTTCCCTAAAAGTGCCATCTTTTTTTTAATGTCGATCTTGCTCTTCAAGCTTGGATATCTAGAACTCTCAACTTTCAGATTCTTCCCCTTCCCTCAACGTATTTGGGAATGTTGCTTATTATTGGAAAAGTGGATAATTCGGTCTGGTCTACTCTCTTGGAAAGAGTTTAGCGAAAGCTTGCTGCTTGGAAAGGGGCTCCTCTTAGCAATGTTGGTAAGCTTCTCCTTCTTAAATCCACCCTTCAAAGTTTGGTTGTGTACCTAATTTATCTATTTTTTATGCCTATCGTGTGGTTGAAGAAACTTGAACAATCTAGCAAAGATTTATTTGGTCGGGGATGAAAGAGAGAAGCAAGTTCTCCTTGGTGAATTGGGATACTATGTGCTCTAGGAAATGTCATGGTGGCCTAGATTTGCTAAAAACTAGATTAATGAATATGGCTCTTATAACTAAAATATCTTGGAAGCTTCTGAACAGTTAGGCGAAATAGATCTCTATCTCAAGGACAAGTATTTGCAGGGATGGGATGGCCTCTCGTTGTTGAAAAATGGAGTTCTTTCTACTAGTTCTATTAAATGTAATAGCCTTTTAAAGACTATGAATTTACTCTCTTTAGGCTCCTCTTGGCTAGTCAAATTTGGTTATTTGGTCTCTTTCTCAGATGATAGATGGATTTCCTCGTTGACTCTTGGTCTCCATTTGATTCTATCTATGATAAGGTCTGACCTATGTGCTTGGCTAGGGTCTAAGGTTTCTAATTACTTGGATACTTCTGTTGTTCCACCTAAATGAAATATTAACCCTAATTGGTTCGATCCCCCCTTAGGCTGGCGGCTAAAGAGCTTCTCAGAATTGTTAAGAATTACAAGTTCTTTCCTTCTAAATTTTTGGACTCTTTGGTTTGGTCGGCTTCCAAGGATGGTATGTACTATGCTAAGACCGATTACAATCTTCTGTCTAGCACATGGCATACTCAATTTGATTGGATGCCTGGCTCTAGTGAAGGAATCCCCTCCCTAAAGTCATTTTTTTTTTGTGGAAAGTTTTCCATAAAAGGATCCTCATACTTGAAAATTTACAAAAGAAAGGTTTACAACTTTATAATTGATATTTATTATGTGAGAACGATGCTGAGTCTATCCCTCACCCACTCTTTCATTGTCCCTACTCTTGGCAAGTTCAGAAAAAAATACAATCTCTGTACAATGTCTGTTGGATTTGGTAGAAGGATGTTCATAGCATTCTAGATAGTTGGTGTCCCTCGGTGTCTCATCCCTTGATTGTGGAGCTCTAGCGGTAATATTTTTTCTTTACTAGATGGATACTTTGGAAGGAGTTCAATAACAAGGTCTTTAGAGACAAAAAGTACCCTGGTTGGTGGTGGAAAATAAGATTTCCAGTCAAATTGTGGAAATTATTTCAATCACCTTCTGCAAGCCTAAAATAAATCCTAACAATCTAGAAGTTTCTATTATGTCAACCTAGAACCTATCTGAGGTTCTCAATTCTCTCAGCTCTCTCATTCTGTTGGACAAGTGTAATACTCCTTGGTCCCCCTGACCCTAGTTCGCTGAAGCTTAATTTTACCAGCTCTGCCAAACCTAACCTTGGTCAGGTGGGTGGGGATGGGGTTATCTAGGATCACAAAGGAAATTTTATATTGGCTTATGCAGTCAAATTGGGGGTACAGTCATCTATCTTCACCGAGGTAGCATCAGATTTCCACGGCATACAAATTTCTACACAAGCTGGGTTGTCCAACTTAATCATCGAGGGAGATTCGTGAAACATGATTCTCATGCTGATAGGGAAGGCCTCTCCATCCTAGACCCTCTAGGACCTTGTGTCTTCAACTTGCAATCTTATGATTAATCTCAAAAATTGTAGTAATGTTCATGCGTTTCTAAACAGTAATAAAGTTGTTGACGTGCTAGAAAATCTTGGTGCCTTCACACCAAATTGAGTAATATGGGATAATATCCACAATATCCCTGGTCATGTGTGCAATTTAATTTACCATGATGCTAAAGTACTACTAATTGGATATTGAGCTAGATATGCTGCCAACTCTCATTGATATTTTCCACACTTTTCATTTATGGAAAATTAACCCTTTCATGTTGTCTTTTCATATTTACAATTTAACTGACGGCTCTAGTTTTTATCTAGTCATTTCTACAGTTTATGTGTCCCTATTTTTAAGTTTGAGTTTACAGTGATGGGAGGTGATCTAGTTCAAGAAGATCCTACTAGTTGCAACATATGGAAATAAGACAAGGAAGTCTAGACCATCTTGCAATGGGGCAAGTTGGCCTCGTTTGTGGAAGGGATGTAGGGGCATGACCCCAAGATTTTGATGGCATTCGCTACCTCCTGGGTGAATGAAACTATCACTATTGGTGAGACCTCGTGCACAATGACTACTGCATTAATTATGGAGGTGATGGGGCTATCTTTGGAGGGATTGCACATTCCTTGTAAATCCAGAGGCCACTATCAGAAGGATATAGAACAATTCTTGAAAGATGGTGAGAAGGTGAATAGGCTACATAATGGCTTTAATTGTGTAGAAATTCTCGGTGTTTGGAGAAAAGTTGTTGAGGTCCTCATGAGGTGTGTTATGCTTGAAGGAAAGTTTTCTCACTTTTAGGCGTATTTGTTTCCAATGCTCAATCACCTTTGATATAATGTTAAAATGAATTTCACCTTTTGGATTTTGTTCTTGCTTGAGCAAACTATAAATTTTTTTTAATGTAAAAACAAGAATGTACCCATTCACCAGGGTCATATCTTTCATCTCTGCAAATACCATGCCACAGTTTTACCCTCCCTGGCCACTAGTAAAAAGAACACTTTGATTATCCACAACCCCACCAGACCCCCCATAGACCCTAGTCATTCCATTACCCTTGATGAAATCCCCCTACCATTCAACGTAGCTCCTGGGCCCATGGTAAAGCCCCTACTAATGAGGATTCCACTCCCTACCCCATCAATTATATTCCTTGATTGGAACCCACACCTGTTAATTTCAGTTGAGGTGAATTGGACAACTCAGAAGAAGATGTTTCATGGAACCCCACCCCTTCCAACTCTCCCATGAATTCCATTGCCCACGTGGAGGTATCTGATGTCCCTACCACCCCCCTGTTTTAAACCCTAACCTCCAAAATTTCCCCAACCTCTGTATTAACTTGGAGGGGACCCATACCAAACCCAAGGTGGGTTTTAACTTTAGTGCTTCCAATAACCCCCTATACAAAAAATAAATGAAATATCAAAGATGATTAATGTCTAGAATGATATTGTGAAGTGGCTACTAGGCCAGCTAGTTACGGCCAAAGAGAGAATTCAGATGCTAGAAAGTAAAGTCTTGCAGCAGTAGGTACCATGGCTGGGTGAGGTGGAGGACAAAGCACACTGGGATCTAATTACCTCTCTAGCCAATTCTTTCAAGAGGTGGGCCAATTGGGAGAAGGAGTTGAAAGAATTGAGAGCCATTGCTAGTACAGAGGATGATAAAAGGAATTTGCAAATGGAAATTGAGTCTATTCATAAGAATCAGGAGAAAACCACTCAATTCCTTAGGGTAATCACTAACTATATAGTGAAGAGATCATGAAGAACAATGCCCCCACCATTCAAATATTTTAGTAGGAATTAAGGAAGAACCAGGGTAAAAGGGTGGTTGATGATGGCAGGGATGATAGTCACACTCAAAAGAAGAAAGGTAAGATGATTGAAACTTCAACCTAGGATGCAATGTCAGACACTCTGGTCGTTCAAAAAGGTGCCCTGACCTTTGAAGAAAAGTGCCAATTACTATCATAGGATTAGAATAATATTAGTGGTCTCAATCTATTGGGAGACCTGTAGGTGTCTTGTGGTCTTGTGCTAGTCTCTATTCTATGTGTTTTTTTGTTTCTCTTTGTTGGTTGGATTGTTTAATTTTAAGTTTATGTTTTAATTTTGGTTGGGCGTCTCACTTCTTGTGAGCCCCTCGTTCCCCTCTATGGCTATTTTGTAATGTGTACTAGCCCTTCCAGTCTTAATCTAATCAAAACTTTCAATAATAGTAACTTTCAAAGTGTGATTTGAATGTAAAAAATATCTGTTCCTATACAGATATCCATTCCTAAACGGATATCTATTTTAGAATGAATATCCATTTAGGAATGAATATCTATTTTGGAATGGATATCCATTACTTAATGGATATCCTTTTTGAACTGATATTTGTTTTGAATGGATATCTATTTTGAACGGATATCCATTTTAAATGAATATATGTTTCGCTTTGGTGGTTGCTATGGCAACATGTACTTTCTATCCGAGCCTAGAAAAAGTCAAAGCAAAATTTCATGATTTTGGGTAAGTAAAAAATGGATTTTTTTCACAGTGCCACTTTTTGCACCCCCATGATCCTGCACAGACCCATGATTCTCTCTCCTATTATTCCTGATCAAATATATGGTACTAAAAGAAAGTTCTGGCCTCTACAATTTGATTGAGTGTTTTTGTTTTAGGAAGTTGTGTTGAAGACTAATTAGGAGAATGCTCTACATTCCTCCATTGTTGTGGATATGGACTTATGAATTGGGATTACAAGTTTTTGTTTTGTGGATTTTGTACTTTTATCTTTCCAACTCACCAATGTTTCGAAGGAGTATTTTTGTGAATTGCAGAAGGTTGGTAATGTTGTTGGTTGTTTAGATTGGTCCAAAAAATGCTCTGCATTTCTCCACATTTATGTTTCTGCTCCTACAGCTTGGTGAATGTTCTCTTAGTGTTTGTGCAATTTATTTTAGTTCTAATTTCATGTTTTGAAGTGGTCCACAAGTTGATCTATATCTTCTTTTTATACATTCTATGTCTCTAGAGTGAAGTAACTTATTCATGTTTGGCCTATTGTGGCTGATGATGACATGATGATATGGAACAAGTGTTTTCAAGTGTTTTTGAACATTCATGGAACATCCAATGTGATATACATGTTGTTGGTTGAGCTCCTTGATGCTACATTATTGTTTGAGTTGGTTTTTTGGGTTATTTGTTGATATCTAGCCTCGACATGGCTTTTTTTCTTGTTTGTACTAAATGATTAAGGGTTTGTACCAACATTTAAAGATGTGTTATGATATTTTTGGGTCTTGACCAATCTCTTTTAAGACTACATTGAGTTAATCCAATTGAAGTTATGTTTTTGGGCTGACTAGTTATGTGCTTCATGTTTCATCTACATGTTTCCCTATTGCCGACTTGGGTTGATGTGCACCATTGTGTGAATGGTTTTGAATCACAATGGAAGATGCAATAACAATTTTTTTGGTCCTATCTTTCCCTTGGATATGATTGAACTATGTTTTTATGGCCAACTTGTTGAAATCATTGTTCATATTTCTTTTGGCTGACCTAATTGATGTTTTTCAGGTCTTGTGATGGATATAAATGCAAGAACATTTTAGATGCAAGAAGTGAGAAAGTGTGGAAGTGTATGTGTGTGGAATGTATTAAATATCCCATAGAGTGTGAAAGTGTGTGAAAGAAAGATCAAATATTATTTAACACCTCAGTTAGTAGAGTGTTGTGTTGATAAATATTGTAATTCTTCTATAATATTTTTGTATCCTACTCTGAGATAGTGAATCTCATCAGGTCCTTGTATCTTGCCCCTGGGGTTTTTTGCTTCAACATTTCAAATCACTTGTATCTTTCTCTAAGGTAGTGTGCCTTAGTTTGCAAGTCCTTTTTGGCAGCAAGTCTTTATATTGTGAGCTAACTCTCATTGTGGTTTTTCCCTCATTGGGTTTTCCATGTAAATCTGGTATCATCTTATGGATGTGTGTTTCTTGTTTCTTTTCGTTGCTACTGATCTTATTAAGGATATAATTGTTATATCTTTCATTGTTGAAGATTTTCTAAATTGCTAAAGGTTTGAACCACAATATCTTTCTTGCTACTAATCTATTTAAGGGTTTATATTTTCTTAAGAAGTATTGTGCTAAAGAGTTCAAGTTTCCAAGGGGTTTAAGTTTTTACAGATATTGATTCACCCCTCGCTCTCAGTATCTGGTGTGTTCAACAATCGATATCAGAGCTAAGTTCCTCTGAAGAAGCTTAACCGCTTGGGGTAAAGGTCTGGGATGACACATGATGGCTCATACAAGGGTCCTAGGTTTGATGGGACTAAAATTTACACTTTTTGTAAATTGAGAATATAATGCCACAAAAACTCTCTAGAGATTGGTATATGGCAATCAATCATTTGAGATGGTTATGTTTGAACCATCATGTGAAGAACCACAAC
The DNA here is from genome assembly GCA_007258455.2 of Sequoia sempervirens. NCBI lineage: Eukaryota > Viridiplantae > Streptophyta > Pinopsida > Cupressales > Cupressaceae > Sequoia > Sequoia sempervirens. Next base: position 154,759,255 of record VDFB02373365.1, read on the forward strand.
ACTGTGAATTAACCATCACACTATGTTATTAATAATGATCTCTCTCTCTCTCTCTCTCACACACACACACACATCTATAGAATGAAATTCTCATTTTATATTTAAATATCATATAAAGGATTTTTTAGATAGAATATATCTAAGAGCTTTTTGGATAAATAATTAAATTTTGTATTTGTGTTGAAAATATCAATATGGATGATGGGGAATGAATTAAAAATTGAATAAAAATAATAGAATTTGGGATAATTATGTTTATAAAATATACATTGATAAATTAATAATTTAGTATATTTAATTTTTTATGATTTTCAAAAACATATTTTTAAAAATATTAAAAATATAGAATAACATGTGGTTTTTTGGGGTAAAAAACATTAATTAAGAAAGACTTAAATACAATTATGCCATAGAAATTTTTGTATGGCCATAGCCACCACAATAAATAATAGAATAGGAATCCACAAGGGATCCCTACAAAACCATCTGACATATTACATAAAAGAGTCGCAATTCTAGATAAACGTCACCATCACCAATATTGGCTAGCTTATATCAATCCCTTTGGTCCTCATAAAGAATTCAAAGGATTTACCCTGATCCAGATCTCCCCAAATTTTTACATGCCAACCACTCACTCCCTTTGAGGACCATTGAGCTAAGCAACCAACAATCATGTTCCATTCTTCCAACAAAGGATCTACTTAGCCACTAGGACTAACCTCCAAGCACATTCCTAAAAATTTCACTATTTAGAAGGGTGATAAGAATCATAGAGTCAGTCTCACATATGAATTTTTCCTAACCTTTTACACAAGCTCTCCCAATAGTATAGAGAATAGCCCAAGCTCTTTCAAGAGCATAGAAGATAGCCCAAGCTTCCATCTGATTGTTAGAATGAGTACCCAAGAATGAAGAAATAAAAATTTGAACAAAGCTTGCATTGTCATGGACAATACCACCAATTCATTTTAGACCCAAGTTACCCCTTGAGGATCCATTTATATTAATTTTGAGGAAATAACCTGGGAGAGAAGACCACTTATTTGAAGAGTCCGCCTTCCCGACTTGTTAAAAGTTATTGATCCAAACAAGACCTTTGAGGTAGGAGGAAAAAATTGCTCCAAGTTATTATAAATGTGGAGATAAAAAAGGTAAGAGGATCTTCCTCTAACGTTTAGCCTCAATAGTCTCCTTAAGCATACCCTTTGTTTTATACCAAAATTGAATAACTTCACTTCACAAATTTTGGAATATGCAATGATAAGTTCTAAGTACAAAATAATATATGTTTTAAAGAAAGTTATATGAGAACATAATTATACATAATGAGTAACAATGCATATGATGAAGCACAACAACAAATTAATTTTTGAACTTAATATATATTGAATATATTGAGGGATTATAGTGTAGTGTATGTGGACTTTGAAAAACTCATTCATCAAATATGTTTCTAGAGTCATAAAAGTTGCATCATTCAAAGTATATGATGTATTATATAATTTGTGGATCATACAAAAATAATAAATGCTAGTTAGCTATATATATTTGATATTTGATTGATGAACTAAATGAATATAGAGGAAGAGTAATGTGAACTAAAAAGATCCCTCAAAAATTTACACAACACTTGTTGGAGTGGAAAATCTAACTTGATCCAACCCTTTTAGTTACAAATAATTAATGGTATATTATTGGGTTATATATATCCTTAAGATATAACTTACATATATGAATGTGTACTTTGTAGGTATAGTTTCCTAAATTAATCTAGATTTGTCAGTATTAGATATTAGATTTTCCTTCCTTTTTAATAATAGTTGGTGGATTAGATTTAAGGATATTAAAAGGTGTGGAGAGTTGTAGACTTCTATGAAAGATTTTTCTTAGATGTAAAAAAAGTTATTTCTAAATGTAAATTCTTTAATTTACAATCTAGATTATATGTCCATATATTTTTTTTATAAAATTACAATATATTCAATTAAAGATAAATTATTTGTATCATATATCTTATTTTCTAAAAAGAATATTTTTAAAAGTAACAATATATACATATTTAAATTTAAATAGTATTGATATTCAAAGTTATTTCTTATAAGTCACTAGCATTTAAGTTAAGAATATATTCTTATATATACTAATTTAAATCTCTAATTTTATATATACTACTTTAGATGTATGCTTACTTAGATTGTTGCAAATTATTATATAAATGCAAAGATGATATCTATGAAAGTCGACTATTTTCATAAAAAGAAAAGAAAAAAAAAACAAAAAATGATAGAATAAATTCAATATTACTAATATCACCTCACATATAATTAAATATATTAAAAAAACTATTGATTTATAAATGAAAATATTTAGATTAAAAATAAAATAAAATAAATTGATATACAAGGGTAAATATAATTAACAAATTTAATAAAATAAAACTACTCTTTAATCTTAATAAAATGTTCAGAAATCAAGCATGCTGACATATAATTGCTCTTAAAAAAATATAACAATTCTTTACAACACGGTGTTTTTAAAAAAAAATATTATTGATAAAGAAACAAATTACAAAGAGATTGCAGCGAATAGCTGCAAGAAAAACTAGCAATTACAAGACAGTACAACACGGGGTTATAATTACAATCTCCAGCAATTTTTTGCAGCACAAAGTTTAAAAACATAAAGTTTTTTATTACATATTTACACACAAGCAATCTTTTGCAAAATACGACACCCTATCATTCGTACAAGCAATTATTTCGTGCCGTCTACTTACGACAAAACTGTGCGTTAAACATGAGTATTACCAGGGATGTCTACGATTTCCACGTACTTAGCACGAAGATGCATCTTCATCTCTTCATCTTCCCACATAATTTTATTCCACCATTCCTTATCTCCTCTTATCTGTTCCAGAGACTTGAGATTATGAAGACCCGGTGAGAGTACTTCAACTTTCACGCAACGGAATATTGCAAAAGTCTGCAACAATGGGAGAGCTCCTTCTTCGATAGAACTAGGCAGGCTCTTCAGAGAATGCAACATCCACAGTTTGAGCTTGCGCAGCCTTGAAAAGCATCCGTTTCTCCCAAATTCTTCTCCCAACTCCGTGAGCTTAAAACATTTCTCAATCTCTATTTCCTTCAAATTGGATAACCTGCTCAACCCTAATCCGGAAAGAGTGAGCAGCTTTTGACAAGAGTTCAGCTTTAAGTACTTAAGGTTTTGGAATTCTGAGAATAAATCAGAGGTTCCCTCAATGTCAAAGTCAAACAGGTGGAGCCTCTCCAAGCTGTGCATGGCCCGCATGTCAGTGGGCAGATATGTTTGACGGACTTCGGGCATCCAAAGTAGCCAAAGTTCTTGAAGCTCCGCTAGATTCCCTATTGTTCTCTCCTCAATTGGGGATTTTAGGGTTAGACGCAGACGCTTGAGGCGATGAAGTTTGCATACATTTTGCAAAGAAGCAGCAAACTTCAGCGTCATCCACATGTCAAGCTCTTCCAAACCAGTCAGCAGTGATATGTCGGGTGAAACGAACTCCAAATCATAACAGTGGGCTAACTTGAGAGTTTGGAGGCGTTTCAGCTCCTTTATCTTGGATGGGATACTCTTAAGATAGGAGAAAGAAAGATCTAAAGACTGCACTGTACTCAGCTTAAATGTTTGATCAGGGATTACCTTAATCTGGGTATTAGAAAGCTGGAGACAGAGGAGATTCTTCAGTTGGTGGATGGACTTTGGCAAGAAATTGATCTTCGTGTTGCTGAGATCAAGCACCTTCAACATATTCAGCTTCTCCAGAAACCCCTCTGGAATCTTTTCAAGTATGTTTGAGCTCAACAACAGAGTCACCAGCTTCGGGCAGTCAAAATTTTCAGGCAGAGATCTGATACTGTTCTGCATCAGTGATATCCTCACCGATGTTGCGCTTACAGAGTCTGGAAACTCTTTTAAACTCTGACCTGCACGGAACAGGGTATTCTGGTCGACCTCAGCGACGTGTACTGCCATATCTCTGAGCACATCGTGGATTTTCACTTTCCAAATATCAAGGCCGTTTTCCTGTTTAACCTCAATCTCAACCAAACATCGGTCCGCCAAGATCTTGAGAAAACCGTGGCGCCCGTCCTCTCTGCTTTTCACCAGGCCCTCTGCGAGCCACAATTGTATTAATTGATCTGCGTCGATTTCCTCGCCTTCTCTATAAGCGGCCAAGTACAAGAAACAGAGCCTCAGCTCATCTGTTTCCAGAGCATCGTAGCTTTGCTTCAGCGGCTTGAATAATTCCTTCACAATCTTTTCATGAATGCGATAGAACTCGGATCAATGGCCTTCAGCTTGTTCAGAATATATTCCCAGTCAGGCGGCGTACTGCTGTGAAGCTGCGGCATTGTCTGAGCAAGCGTCTTAATGGCCAGGGGATGCCCTTTACACTCCTTTGCAATGCCTTTGGCAAAGTGCTCTATCTCGCTATCCATATTCTGATTGGCGCCAGCTCTGAAGGCTCCTCTGCAGAAAAGCTCCCAACCATCTTCCTCCGACAGATGCTTCATTGCAATCATCCTGTCTGCGTTCATGCTATTGCACACATTTTGATCCCTAGAAGTCAGTACAATTTTTATTTTATTATTAGTAAAAGAAATTCCCAATTTGGAAACATCTATTCTTTCCCAGACATCGTCCAAAATGAGGAGCAGTCGCCTCTCCTGGAAAAACGTATGCAGTACCCCTGCGGTCTCGTCAATGCTCGAATTGGATCGCCAAGGCAATTCAATTCTCTCACAAATGCGCTTCTGGAGAGCAGATATATCGGGGTCTCTGGACACAGTAACCCAAATCACAAGCTTAAAGAAATTGACTACCTTTTCATTGTTGTTGATTTGTTTGAGCAGGGCCGTCTTCCCCACGCCGGGCATTCCATAGACGCCAACGACACGAATAGAGCCATCTTCCAGCAGCCACGTCTGCAGCTCTGACAGCTTCTCGTGCACATATGCGCCGACCAGCTCGTTCTCCATGGGCTGCAACAGCGTCGCCGGAGGCTCTCCCAGTTCTCCATTCGTGGGAAAATCTTTTTCTTTCTTTTTCAGAAGGTCATCTATCTCCGCTAGAGCATCACGGATTTTTCGACTGTTTTTATGGGCAAGGAAACAGTGAGGGCAGCAGCAACACAAGCGACGTTGCTTGCTTTGTTCGTACTGGAGAAGCACCCCTTCAGCAGATTCGACGATTTTTTCTGGTGTCTTCAGCCAATTCCTCACGACTTGCAAAGGTTGTCGACCTTGCCTACCCAGCTTGTCGTTCACATCATTGACTATGCCCTTCACACGATCTAACTCTGTGCCGAGGCGTTCGGCATCGTTGGGCAGATTGATTAGGTGCTTAATCTCTTTCCCAATTGTTTGGAAGAGACTGATTATAATGTTGCTCGCTGGTTCAGCAAGGGATTCCATTTCCCAAACGCAAACAGAACTCTAACGCAAAAGGAAATAATGAGTACCTACCGAGTCTCGATCAGGGCCAAAAGAATGACCTTACAAAAGCACTCGATAAGTGCAGGGTTTTGTAAGGATCTCTTTTTCTTTGTATCGCTGAAGATATCTTGAGCATGCCGTGCTGTGGCGGTCTAAAGATGGCCCGGATCTTTCTTTCTTTAACATTATTTCCAGAGATGCCTGACATTCTTGTCTTTCTGGCTTTATGGCATCTTACCATGCACCATTTCCAATTTTCTCGTAACATTCTATGCTTGGTCCCAACTGGGATCCAAATTTCGTTTTAAATAATTTATCTTTTCTAAAATGCGTAGATAGTTAATCTAAGCATGTTCCACAAGTTGGGCCCATGTAAAGAAGACATTTTATCCTACCACTAATATTTTCTTCTAAGCTAATTTGGGTCTCCCTGCTTTAAAATGGATCATGAAAAATAGTATGTTTATAGCTTAGCCATTCCTTAGGTTTTACTTCAAAAAAATTTAAATAATTAAATGTAATTTTATATATTTATTTGCAATTTAAAAAATAAATAATTATTTTATTTTTATTGATCATTTTTTTTTATATTAAATTAAATGATGTTGAAGAATAATCATTTAAAAATATTTTAATGTACATAATATGATAATAGCATTTAGTAATATTTAATTGTATTAAGTAGTTCTAATTGTGTTATAGTAATTTTAAATATTTTCATAGGAGATTCAACTACATCACATTAGTTTTGGAAGTGCTATGATTATTTTCCCATCTCCTAGAGGTTAGTCTGTGGCATTGTCTTGCTTGATTCATCAACCCAATTTGTTAATGGTCATTTTGTTGATGACTTCTTTCTCACTTTCATTGAAAGATGAAAAACATATTTATTATTCTTCGTGTTGGGCCCCTTTGAAAGCGTCTTATATAAAATTGGAGAAGCTTCTCAACAAATTTCTTTCAGATTTTTCTAACAAACACAAGGGTTTTCACCAAGTTGTCTAGGACTTTTTTCACTCCCCTCATGAGTTTCAAGGTTTGGAGATTTTATCCACCCAATGACAAGGACTGGATCTTTATGTCAAATGGATCATTCATGACCTCATTGGAAATTTGAAGCCTAGAAAGTTCTTCTTCAACATTACATTTCCTTTGGCTATCTAGCTAATTGAATTTTCTAGAAGGAGATTTGGTTTTCAAACCCTTCTCACCATGAAGGATGCAATTCACCTTTAGGGAACTTTTATGGTTAAAAGTATATGGCAAGATTCAAAAGCTATTAAACCTTGGCTTCTCTAGAATGTCTTCAACTTTTGAGATGGTATCTCTCTTACCCTATAGAACATTTGGTGATCCCCTCTTTTTTCAGATCATGGTCACCTCTTGGCTTGCTTGTCATGGGTTAGGGCGTTGTAGTTTCATAATAAAGGTATCCAATGCTCATGATATTTATTCTCTAGAGCTTTTATGAATCTCATGTCATGGAATGAGACTAAGAAATAAGTTTCATTTTTTAATCAAGCTCGTGTTAATTTTGACACTACTAGAGGGGCTATTCCAATTGATGTGGTTCACAAAATTAACATTTAGACTTCTAAACATTGTTGGAAAGATTGGAAGTGGAGTCGAAAGATTGATTTTTTCACCAAACTTTGAGCTCTTTCTAGTTTTCTTCTCCTCTCATTATATATATATATAATATTTTTTAGAATGAATTGAAGGAAGACATGGATATATGGTTAAATAGATTAACACCACTCTATGCATAAAATTATACTTAAAAGAAAGTGGTTAATAAAAGTTTCGTGTACCTCTTAAGAGGGTATAATATGAAGCATATTATGAATTATTTTGCATGTGGTCGGGACTGGAGAGTAGGGGGAGGGGAGATGATGAAGGGGTGTTTTCTTACTTCCTAGTAATGTGGATATTGTTATGAGAAAATCATACGAACACAAGAAAATGTGGATTCAAAAATTAATAAAATATGAAAAAATAATATGCTTACACATGTGAGTCTAAATCAAGTTAAACTGTTTTCAAGATATGTATAAAGAAATACATGATTAACGTAAATTTGAGAATAAATTTTATATTAAGAATAAGGTGTTTTACTTATCCAAAAAAAACATTGAAAGAAAAAATATTAAGTATGATTATTTTGAATGAATATATATATATATAAGTTAGATGTCAATGTGATTTATGAAATAATCTTTGTAAGACTATTTAATAAATTTCTTCATGATCTAATATGTTTTATGTGATCTAATTAAAACTATCCTAGTTTTCTTTTAGATGCAACATTATGATTGAGTATGTTATGCTAAATTAAATGCCCCTATGGTCTAATTATAAAATATAAATTGCATATAAGGATCTAATCTAACACAACATACAAGATTAAATTGAATGGTATGAAACCTAAAGTAACAAACCCAAAACCAATTTGAATCATTACTTTAGTATTCAAGACACACAAATGATTGTTTATCAAGAATGAAGCAATGCGAGAGAAATAACATACTATTTACTAACTCTAACATCATTACTTTACATTCACACTATTCAAGAAGGTTAGACATAGTATTGATGCAAATGTGTGACATTAATAGGTTCTTTAAGAGGTGTTTCATCCATTTATGTTAACGTGTATGCTCTATACTCAAAACTTTCATCAATTATTTAAGGTCTTAACCAATTAGGGCTGAATTTTGTTTTTTCAATCAGGGCGACATTGACGTTATACTGATTTTCAAATAACACCAAATCACCTTTAGTAAATGAACAAGGGATGACATTATCATTGTAACTATGTTGCATTTTTCTAGAGTAAGTATGATTTTTTTGATTGAATATATATATATAAAGAAAGATTTTTTAATTTTTAATTAAAGTTCTTGCACCTAAATTTATATAAAGAAGTTAGATCTAGATATATTTTTACATAAGTGATGATAACATTGAATGAAAAGAAAGATACTTTAAAAGTGAGATTTGAAATAAAATTGATTATGCAAATCTTATAAAATTCCAAGAGTTACTCTAAAGATAAAGTTGGGTTCTTATTCTTCCAACTCATATATCCTGAAAACTTTACAAAACAAAAGTCTCCAATTTATAATGATCAATCAAATTTATCTATTAAACAATTCTTTTAATAGTTATTTATTTAAAATTACCTTTTAAATTTAGACACATCTAAACATAATCTTAGAGATAATATAATCTTACGGTCCCAATGAGATGAATTTAGGGAGAGGGCCCAGAGTCGTGCTAACCTTCTATATATTTCAAATCACTCCAATTTTTTAGCTTACTTGGCAATCTCTGCTTATAACTAAGGTTTCAGGGCCACATCATCAAATATGATGCCACATCAACATGCATTTTTGTCAAGGTGTCCAAAAAGGCCCCAAAAAATAGTGAGACCAATTCTCGTGCATTACATCATGAGTAGTTGAGCGCTGATGTGGTATCACATGATTGGTTGCTTTTTAGATCAAAAGCATACATTTTGTTTAATTATGGGTAGTCAATTCACAACTATTAGACATTATATAAACAACTATTGGGTATTATATGTACGATTGGGTGCATGACTATTGGACCCCGACTATTGGCCCTCACCTAGTGAAGAATGGAACAAACCTACCGTTGTTCCAATCTAGCATATTGTGGTTCTACCTAACACGTCATCGTGATGATATTGCCTAGGTACGAGAGAGAGTATTCCTCTGATGGAACTTTCGAGGACATCTATCACTTTTATTCTCCCTTGGCCATGTTAATTATTTTCTTCCTCCGCAGGCTTCAAATATTCTCTTCCCGGTCCCAACTGTCGTACTATTTTGTTTTAAACTAATTTCACTTAAACGATACTTATACGATTAAAATGTGTCTTATACGATGAAATTTTGAAACATATCAAAGATTTGAAAGATTTGAATGGATTTTTAAAAGAATGCATATAGAATGTTTGGTTAATCAAGATTTAGTGTGTGTGCAATAATTTTTTTTATGGTTTTTGTGTGTATGTTGTTATTCATAATAGTATTTAGGTTGGTCGTATGACTAAATTTGGAAAGAGATTGGGGAGTTTATGTGTGTAAAGGTTGAAATTGAAGTCGATTATAGGATTAGAAACATTTCACGACTCAAATTATCATAATAGCTTTTTAAAAATTGTTTATTAAGGTAAAGGGCCAAAGTTGGATCTAAACTAAAGGGAAAAGTGCTAAGTAGGTGCTAGGAAAGGTGTCTCAACTTGGCATCCTTATCTTGAAATAAAATTTTGGGCTATAGAGGTTATTTTTGGGTTGGAAAATTATTGAAATGAGCTTTAATTGGCTAAAGTAGGTTATGACAAATTATAGCTTTTTTGAGATTGTTACACCTCGTTGTGCATTTACCAATTTACTATTACTATGATTGGTTAAAATACTGAATATATGAATGTGCTTGTAATCTTCGTTGAGAAACATGTGTTTGTATTTTGATTATCATTGGAAAAATGATGAATGAAAGTTTTAAATTTGATTTGATGTTATATTAAAATGAACATATAGAATGAATGTTGATTAAATTTGATGTTTTGATTATGAAATGAATAAATGCATGTGACCGTTTTGATGAATAGTTAACTACTATTGCAATGCTCTAAGTTGAATGCAGATACAAGGATCAAGCCTTCAGAAGGGAGGGGAAGTATCACTTAGGAGAAATGATTGGTCAGGTAACCCTTAATGAAGCCTAACTGAGCTTTTTCACACACACACATATAGTATGGTCCAATTGAGTCGTAGTTCGGGAAATCAGTAAGTCACCCCTTATTTTTGTTTGTGTTTGAATTTGAAAGGATTATGATCTCTGTTGTGAATGTTCTTAATTGTTGAGTCTCCTTTGTATATGTGAGCTCTTTCTTATGTGTTATTTATTCAATCGATGAGATATATATACATGAAATGTATATATATATGTATACATGTACATGTCGACGATAAACCCATACACATGAGTTAATACGTACATGAGGATACGTAGGTAGACGTACCTACGCATGCTCATGGACATGATGATATCGAATGGACTATGAGACATATATATACACTGCATGCATATATAGTCTATTGATAAGTTTGCAAAAATATATGCGATTGATTGTATAAGAAAATGTGTATATGAGATACATGTGTATATACATATAAGTACACATATCAATATACACATATGTGTCAACGTGATGGAACGTCTATATGAATATATCAATATATGTATATATATGTATATGTGCATATATGTCTATTGATAAGTTTGTAAATATATGCAATTAATTGTATAAGAAAATGCATATATGAGATATATGCGTATATACATATCAATACACATGTCGATATACACATATGTGTGAACATGATGGAACATCCATCTGAATATATCGATATATGTATATATACGTATATGTGTAGAGGTATATACATATGACATTATTTATAAAATGGTAACATGGATATATGCATTTAAAATATTGAATTATGTATATTTATTATTGTATGAGTTGATGGATATATATATATATATATATAAATATAAATATATATATATATATAAATATAAATATATATATATATATATATATATAACATTATTATTAATAGAGTGTAATGTTTAAATAAAGTGTTGATTATAAATAAAGCACTATTGTTTTTAATTACTAAACACATACTATATGGTATATAGTGCGCAATGCATATAAGTATTGGTGTAGCAATAATGTGCACACTATAGCAGTGCTAAGGACATTTAATATGAATCATTAAACTTGCAAATGTAACACAATATATATTAAAGGCGTGTGGGAATGATATAAGACTCAGTAAAGAAGTATTGAAAGATATTTGAAGTGCATTTAAAAGCAATGACTTGGTCATAAATTTGTAAACACCAAAAGCATGAAAGAAGGTTTATGCGGTGCCAAATTATGAATAAATGCATTATATTAGAAATTTGTTTAGCTCTATCCAGCGATGGAAGATAAAGTAAAATGGAGAATAAGTCAAGTAGAAGCTGGCATGAATAGATTCAACATGTTTGATCTTTCACCTTGCATATCTGAAACACATTCTTGATGTCTTTGTTTAAAGAAACCTACTATTTTGTTTTGCTAAGTATTAAGTTTTAATGTTGGCACCCATTAAGATTATTTGCTGAGTTGATCTTAAGAGCTAAGAAGTGTCATTTAGCATAGCCTGCTTGTAGGAAACAAAGTCTCATATTTCCGTATAAATAAGGGTGATGATTTCCTCATTTTGACGCACAATTCACTTGCATTCTACTACTTTTTATCTGAGATATTATTGTTGTAAGCTAAGAGTTTGTTGTGAGGATATTGAGAGAAGTATTGTGAGAATTTCTGTGAGTGGGTTGGAGAATTGTTGAAAAGTCATCAAACAGTTCTTGGAGAGGATTGAGCTTGAAAGTTAGTTTGTTTCAATTCAAATTAGCATTTAAAAGGCATGTTTATTTTTCTCTCTTATGCTTTGAAAAGATTGAGTGTTGATGTTTGACTTGTGTGGTAAAAATAATTGATTTGCTAGAGTAGAGAAAGGTTATGTTTACTTCTATAGAATTGAAAGAGTATTATAACACTTAATTCTTGTGAACCTTATTTGAGTGTTGTACATACTCCATATTAAGAAGTGAATGTGTTCATTAGTATTATATACTAGGGAAAGAAGAAGCTTAGAGTAGCTTATGACTTGTATTTGTTTCAAGTTATTTATGTAAATCAAACTATAGAGAGTTCATATATATTATCCTTGGGATTAGATTATCCAATGAAGGAAATAGCTTATGGGTAGTGTTTACTTAGTAGGAATGTTAAAGTTATATAAGGGAAACAATTTGTTCCTAGCGTTAAAGATTATCTTAAGAAGATAATTTCCTATTCGTAGTATATGAATGGTCAAAAACAAAATTGAGCTAGGGTGGTGGGTGAAGAGATGACACTTTTATATATGAAAATTTGGCCAAAGTAGTGTAAGTAACCACTATTTACACTGTCAGTTCACTGTGATCCAGTTAGACATTCTAGTTTGGGATTGTCATACTCCTAGGTAGAAGCTATTGTATGATTAAGTTCTAGTTTGTAGGACACAACACTAAGCTAAGGAAGGCTATTGTTACAGGTTTATCCAACCAATCTCTTCATCGAAGGGTAGGGCCATCTTTCCATATGTGGAAAATGTGTGGGGGAACACATTTAAGTTTGTGGTTGGTGGAAAATCACTTGAGTGATACTTAGACTACTGATCAGTTGGCGACCAAGATTTGAGGGGGACTACTTGGACCATTCATATTTATTGCTTATGAAGCTCAGCTGAGCTATGTATGTATCATTGTATTCCATCTTTGGAAATTTGTAAAAATGTAAATTTTTATATTGAGAATGAAATCAATACATGGAACATTGTTAAGGAATATATGCTCTTTATTCTCTTTTTAGAAAGAATTTTTTTATTGCTATTAGTTTTGAACACAATTTATTACTTGAGCTTAAAATAGAACAATTGGCATGCTACATGTGGTCTTAGAGCCAGGTTTAGCTCTGGAACCTATGTGCTCACCATACTTTCCATCCAACATTGAATGAGACTAATGTTTGTAACTTCTTATGCCAAGATGGTGCATCTCAGGTTAACTGCAAGAAAGTCAATAATCGGGAATGAGCACTACCTAAGGGAAAAGAAGGCCATTGTTCATACGATAGAGGTAACCAACTACAAAAATTTTGTCTGGTAAAGTGATACTGAGACAATCAGTCACACTCTTTCTCGAATTAGTCAAGTGAAGAGAAGGATGGGGGAGGAAGCCAACTTCAATTATTTACCTCCAGTCTCACCAGCAAAGTTTGACTCATTGTCACTTTCCAGGGATATGCCCTCAGAATGTAGTGTTAGTCCTACATTAATATTTAGGAACCCTCAAGTACTTCCTTTATTGGAAGTGATTGCAGTTTCCTCAAGCAATGAATCAGAGTGATATGTTCCCTATAACTACATGTGTTAGAAGATAAATTCAAAGGTTACTACCCCTTTTGGGATATAGAAGAGAAAATGAGAGATGAACAAAAATCAGAGGGGTATACCTTGTTGAGTTATGTATTTGAGAGTGAATCCGAGTGATACTCTCCTCTCGACTATTTGAATAGTCATTCTATGTAAATGAAAAGGATATTGAGATCCATATGAATAAATAAAATTTATATGTTTATTAAATATTGCGTTCAAAACTTATGTGAAATTTATTTTATGTGTGAATGAATGTTCATTTGAATGATTTCCATAAGTTAAGTAAAACGTGATGGAATCTAATAAAGATGAACCTTCAGGTGTAACCATTTTCTTGCAAAAGATGGTGAGAACAAGGACTAATCCTGGAGGGAGCCAAGAAGTAAAAAAAGGTTCAGATGGTGTTGAAGCCAAATTGGACCAAATTTTGGCTATCATTCACGAAACTAATGCATGGTTGGGGAATCTTGAGCAAGAAGTAAGGGAAAAAGATTAAGTAGAACAAGACGTTCCAATTAATGAAGAAGTCCCTAACAATGAAGATGAGGGAGAGAATTGTCATGACCATATTCAAACCCATGAACATGAGAATGAGAATTAACACTCTCAATCTGAAGGAACTAGTAGGAAGTGTTTGGAAACTGAAATTTCTAGGGACATGAGGAAAATAAACCCACCAAAATTCAAAGGGAGTAACAGTGAGGAAGAAGTTGAGGCTTGGTTGATACAAATGGAAAAATACTTAGATTTAAGAAACTATTTTGAGATTACAAAGGCTATTTGGGGAGCCTACCAATTAGCAGGAGAAGCCTCTAACTAGTGGATGAACAAGAAAATGAAACTCGTATGTGGATCATCATGGAAAAATAGGTCTCAGGATAAAAAAATAAAAAAATATCGAGTTAGCAACTTGACATAAAAATGAATAAGTTATCTATATTATTTAAAAATATGTAAGAATAAAACAATGAGTAGTAGGAGAAGTTCACTCATCTATTAAGGTACATACCAATTTACCAAAAAGATGAGCATTTCCACATTAGTAAATTCATTATGGGATTGAAGGGTAGATAGGTGGTGAGGTGGATATGCATGGTCTAGCTACTATGTACCTAGTCTATGATAAGGTTGTTAAGTAGGAGTAGAAGCTCAAAACCATTTAAATCTACTAAGATAATAGAAACTGTAAGAAGTTTAGAGGAAATCAAAGTAACTAGATTCTAAAGAAGTTTAATGGAGTATAGGAATCTCAAAGACAAGGAGATCAAGGAATTTGCAATAGTTGGAGCAAACAAAGGAAGCATTGTAGAGGGAATAATTTTAATAACAACAAGCTCAACAATGCTCTATGGGAAATGCAAATAGTTCTGAAAGGCCCGTAAGGAATAAGGGACCTATGATGGGATGTTATGGATGTGGTGGAAATCACTATGCCAATAACTTCCCCAACAAAACTTTAGGACCAAAATATCATGGAAACTCTCTTCCACCCCAACGAGCTGCATTCTAGTAGAGGATTCATGCTGTTGTGGAAAATTGGCAAGTGGAGTACCAAATTACTCCAGTGGAAACTCTAGGTATTTTATTTGGTATTACCCATTTCCATAATTATTTATACTGGAGCAACTGAAAACTTTGTTTCACCTAGAGTAGTTAAACAAATAACTAGAAAATCTAGATTTATGGCAAAGTCATGGGTTGTAGAATATGAAAAACTAGACAAGAGCAATGTTGGAACAATGCTTGTTCAAAGCTAAGGTTGAACTTCCTTGTTTCTCAACAGAGGTAAACTTATATGTAGTGCACTTAGGATCTTATGATGTCATCCTAGGAATAAATTGGTTTTGGAAGCATAGAGCCAGAGTAGATTTTCATGCCAAAACTATAGAGTGCTTAAACAATCTAGGTAACCAGATGACTCTGTAAGGGACACCTAGGGAAGTCAAGTTACATCAAATCTCTGCAGTGCAACTATATAGGGAAAAGAAGAAAGGATGCAAAATATTTGTAGTTAAGATGGAAAAAATTGAGGAGAGTAAGGAAGTCATTTCTCAAGATGATGTTGTCTTCAATGGGTCACAAGACCACCAAGAAGTAGAGGAAGGTGAAATAATGGAAACTAGAGAGATGGATATGGAGAAATATCCTATCTTATGAAAATTTGTGGATGTATTTTTGAAAAAAGCTACCAAGATTACAACCTAAGAGGGTATTTGACTTCTCCATTGACATAGTACCAAGATCAAAACCTATTTCCAAAGAACCTTACCGTATGACAACAACTAAGTTAATGGAGCTTAAGGAACAATTAAAAGAGTTGTTATCCAAAGGATTGATAAGACCTAGTGTTTCACCTTGGGGAGCGCCAGTGATATTCATAAAGAAGAAGGATGGTACATTGCGCTTGTGCATAGATTATCAGATGTTTAATAAAGCTATGATAAAGAACAAGTACCCATTGCCACACATTGATGATCTCTTTGATCAAATACAGGGAAAAGTTGTGTTTTCAAAAATTGATCTGCAATCAGGATACCACAAACCGAGGATCAAAGATGAGGACATTTTCAAGACTGCTTTCAAGACTAGATACATGAATTATGAGTTCACAATCCTACCATTCAGACTTACAAATGCACCAACAACATTCATGAACCTAATGAACAACATGTTTAGGGATTGCCTAGATAAATTTGTTTTGGTTTTCTTGGATGATATCCTAATTTATTCCAAGAATGAGGAGGGTCATTGTAAGCATTTAGAGATAGTTCTTTAGTGGTTAAGAGAACATAAGTTATATGGGAAACTCTAAGTGTACCTTCTTTCAGAAGAAAGTGTAGTACCTAGGTCACATGATCTTAGTTGATGGAATTTCAGTGGATCCAACCAAAATAAAGGCAGTTATAGAATGGGTAGTGCCTAAGAATGTACCCAAGGTTAGGAGATTTATGGGTTTAGCAGGCTACTATCAGAAGTTTGTTGCAAAATTTTCCAATATAGCCTTCCCTATTACTTCATTATAAAAGAAAGGGAAAAATTTTGAGTGGTTGAAAAAATGCTAGGCAACATTTGATCTACTTAAGGAGAAGTTAACTATTGCTCTGATTTTGAAGATACTTTCCCCTAATGGAAACTTCATTGTCATCACAGATGCGTCAGGAGAAGGCCTTGGTGGAGTATTGATGCAAGAAGGGAAATCCATAGCATATGAATCAAGAAAGATGAAGCCCTATGAAAAAAATTATGCACCACATGATTTGGAGCTAGCAGTAGTGGTTCATGCATTGCAAATGTGAAGGTATTATTTTTTGGGAAAGCCATTTGAGTTGAAGAATGATCATCACAGATTGAAATATCTATTTACCCAACCCAATCTGAATGCATGACAAAGAAAATGGCTAGAGTTGATATCAAACTATGACTTCAATATCAACTACATTAAATGGAAAGAAAATCGGGTTGTTGATGCCTTAAGTTGTAGATGACATATCGCCTTAGTAGTAACAAATTCAAAATGACTTTAAAGGTCAAGTGTTGTAGAAATGCAAAGGAGATGAGTTCTATGAGCAAGTTGAGCAAGCACTCATGGAGAATCCACAAGATGCAAGGTACGAAGGATATCACTTTGAACCTAATGGATTGTTAAGGTTTAAAGGAATAATATAGGTTCCTAACTCAAAAGAATTAAGGAACTTAGTATGTAGAGAAGTTCATGAAGCACCATATTCTGGACATCCTGGTGTGACAAAAATGTTGGTTGATGTGAATTCATTGTATTTCTAGAAAAGGATGAAAGGGGATGCTACAGGATTTGTGGCTAGATGCTTTGAATGATAAAGACTAAAGGTTGAACATCAACACCCTATAGGACTATTGTATCCA
This sequence comes from Sequoia sempervirens, assembly GCA_007258455.2. Taxonomy (NCBI): domain Eukaryota; kingdom Viridiplantae; phylum Streptophyta; class Pinopsida; order Cupressales; family Cupressaceae; genus Sequoia; species Sequoia sempervirens. Next base: position 154,776,686 of record VDFB02373365.1, read on the forward strand.
CATGATGCTCTTGAAATTAAGTGGCAAGTCATTAGTATGGACTTTGTGCAAGGATTACCCATGTCAAGGAATAAGCATAACTCTATTTTAGTGGTAGTAGACAAGCTTACTAAGGTAGAACACTTTATACCTAGAAATTTAACTGATGTAGCTATTATTGTAGCTCAAAAATTCATTCAAGAGGTATTTAGGTTGCATGGTATTCCAAAGAATATTATCTCAGATATGGATGCTCATGTGACTTCTAAGTTTAAGAAAACCGTATTCTCTGCACTTGGAACTCAGCTGAATATAAGTTCAACATATCATTTAGAAAAAAATGGACAAATGGAAAGAGTAAACCAAGTATTGGAAAACATACTAAGAATGTATTGTATGGATCAACAATTCAAGTGGGAGGATTACTTTCCTTTGGTGGAAAAATTGCATATAATAATTCCTATCATTCTATAATTAAGATAGCTCCTTTCGAAGCATTATATGGTTGGAAATGTCAAACCCCTATAAGCTGGGATAAGCTTGAGGATAGGGTAAGTCTTGGGCCTGAGATGTTATCTAAAATGGAGGAGCAAGTTAAGGTTATTAAGCAAAGGCTAGTAGAAGCCAATGATAGGAAAAAAGCTATGTAGATTCTAAGCGAGTACCTATAAAATTTGCAATAGGAGAAAAGGTGTTGTTAAGGGTAAAGCCTCATAAGAGCTCCATTATGTTTGGAAATTCATCCAAAATAGCTTCACGCTACATAGGTCCATTTGAGTTTCTCAAGGAAGTAAACCATGTTGCTTACCGAATTGTGTTGCCACCAACTCTTGCTCGAATGCATAACATCTTTCACGTATCATACATAAAGAATTATATACCAGGTGATAATCATGTGATTGATTGGAATGATTTACAGGTATAGGACCTAGGAGTGGTAACAATCGAGCCTCTCAAAGTGCTCAGAACACGTAAGTTTCAGTTGTGTAACAAGGAGGTTTTGTAGTGCAAAGTCTAGTGGGACCAATATGCAGAAGATTCTGCCACTTGGGAAGACTATGCAGAAATTGAGTAGAAGTTTCCACATGTCTTACATGCTTTTGTGAACCTGCTGAATCAAGAGGAATAATATTATAGGGCACATAAATTTCTTGTTTCTTCTCAACATATTTACCAAATTTCATAAGCTGCATGCAAAAAAACAGCCGATTCAATGCTTATATCCACAAATTATTCAACCTGTGTAGTCAACTTTCACTTTGCTGACTATGCAGAAATTGAGTAGAAGTTTCCACATGTCTTACATGCTTTTGTGAATTCTTGAAAAATAATGATGTTTTTTTTTGTGTTATTCTATGTTTTCTACATAAAATAATGGGGGAATGATTCACAAGGGGGGGATATGTTACATCCTGTTGTACATTTGGCTATTTACTATTACTATGATTTCTTAAAATATGGAATATATGAATGTGCTTGTAATATTGGTTGAGAAACATATGTTTGTATTTTGTATATATGTATCATTGGGAAAATGATGAATGGAATTTAATTTGATTTGATGTTATATTAAAATGAATATGTAGAATGGATGTTGATTAAATTTGATGTTCTGATTATGAAATGAATAAATCCAAATGATCGTTTTAATGAACAACTAACTACTATTGCAATGTTCAAAGTTGAATGTAGATAAAGGGATCAAGCCTCCGAAAGGGAGGGGAAGTATCACTCAAGAGAAGTGATTGGTCGGGTAACCCTTAATAAAGCCTAATTGAGTTTTTTTACACACACACATATAGTATGGTCTAGTTGAGTCGTAGTTCAGGAAATTAGTAAGTCACCCCTTAGTTTTGTTTGTGTTTGAATTTGAAAGGATTATGATCTTTGCTATGAACGTTCTTAATTGTTGAGTTTCTTTTGTATATGTGAGCTCTTTCTTATGTGTTCTTTATTCAATTAGTGAGATATATATACATGGAATATATATATATATATATATATATATATATATATATATATATATATGTATGTATGTATAAATGTACATGTTGACGATAAACCCATTAACATGAGTTAATACGTACATGAGAATACATAGGTGGATGTACCTACACATGCTCATGGGCATGAGGATATCAAATGAACTATTAGGGTATGTGCAGGATCATGATGGGCCAAAAAGTGGCAATATGATGGGTATGTGGCTGATGATTTTTTTTTTACCCAAAATTGATGAAACGAAAAGGGTTTTTAAAGGAGATTCTCAGCTTTCCACCAATATAAATTATGCTTTACTTTGAATTTAATAAGTAATTATTATTCATTTTCTATTCAAATTATGACTAAAGTTCTAATTGATAGATTGATTGAAAAACATCTATAGCTTTCAAACGGTATCACATTTTTTGAATCCAAAACATACATGTCACATTCTATGCTTCACATACTATAGAACTAAAAAAAGAAAAATTGAATTTCATGAAGTTTTGACTAAGTTAAGGTGGTTAGACATACGAGTTTTTTATATTTTTTAAAAGTTGTAATAAAAAATTCATAATTAATTATTTACTTGGAAAAAAATTACAAAAAATATATCTACATCGGGACATGAGTCCTCTACTTATATCTAAAATATTATAAAAAAGATATTATCATTTTATTGTGGTTAGGGTGGTCAGACAGACACCTACTTCTTATTTTTTCCCTGAAACTTAAGTACTACTGTATTGAAATTTCAAATTATCACCAAATAGATTTCTTTTTTTTTTAAACAAACCTAGTAGTTTAGAAACTACTATAGATTCTATTCTTACATATTTTTGAAATAATATAGATAACTTATTCAAATTTTTACGTCAAGTTGCCTAACTCTAATTTTTTTGATTGTTTTGCCACTTAAGGGCCTGTTTTTTCCATGATGATCCTGCACATACCCATTAGACATATATATGTATATATACATTGCATGCATATATGTCTATCGATAAGTTTGCAAATATATATGATTGATTTTATAAGAAAATGTATATATGTGATATATGCATATATATACATATAATACACATATCAATATACGTGTATGTGTCAATGTGATGGGACACCCATATGATTATATTGATATATGTATATATATGTATATGCGTATATAGGTATATACATATGGAATTATTTATAAAATGATAACATGGATATATGCTTTCAAAAAACTGAATGATGTATATTTATTATTGTATGAGTTAATGGATATATATATACATATAAATATATATAATATTATTATTGATAGAGTGTAATGTTTAAATAAAGTATTGATTATAAATAAAGTGTTGTTTTTAATTACTAAGCACAAATTATATGGTATATAGTGTGCAATACATATAAGTGTTGGTGTGGCAATAATGCATGCACTATAGCAGCACTAAAGACATTTAATATGAATCATTAAACTTGAAAATGGAACACAATATATATTAAAGGAACATGGGAAGGATATAAGACTCAATCAAGAAGTATTCAAAGATATTTGAAGTGTATTTAAAAGCATTGACTCTCAGTTATAAATTTGCAAACATCAAAAGCACGAAAGAAGGTTTATGTGGTGCCAAATTATGAATAACTTCATTGCATTAGAACTCTATTTTTTAAGCTCTATCCAGTGATGGAAGACAAAGTAAAATGGAGAATAAGTCAAGTAGAAGCTGTCATGAATAGATTCAACCTCTTTGATCTTTCACCTTGCATTCTGGAACACATTCTTGTTGTCTTTGTTTAAAGCATCCTGCTATTCTATTTTGCTAAGTATTAAGTTTTAATGCTACCACCCATTGAGATTATTTGCTGAGTCGATCTTAAGAGCTGAGAAGTGTCATTTAGCATAGCTTTCTTATAGGCAAGAAAGTTTCATATTTATTTATAAATAAGGGTGAGGATTTCCTCATTTGGATGCATAATTCACTTGCATTTTGCTAGTTTTTATTTGAGATATTATTGTTGTGAGTGGAGAGTTTGTTGTGAGGATATTAAGAGAAGTATTGTGAGAATTTTTGTGAGTGGGTTGGAGAATTGTTAAAAAGTATTCAAACAGTTCTTGGAGAGGATTGAGCTTGAAATTCAGTTTGTTTCAATTGGAATTAGCATTTAATAGGAAAATATTCACATACCCTTGCTGCATTAAAGGAACATAAAAGGATGGATGGGCGGATTATGGAGAAGTTTCATGAAATAGACCAAAGATATGCTTCTAAAAGTGTAGCAATTGAAGCTGCAAATCATATTATAAATCGACATCAGAACTTCTACAATGAGTTGCAAGGGGACAAATAGGGGTTGATAAATCCTGCCAAGAAAACATTGATTGCATTCTCTGATGACAAAGGGGAATTGAAAGAAGCTGCCAGATGGAAGAATGAGAGTGAGTAATTACTAAATGAAGTCGTGAGGATAGCTTCTGTGGAGGATACAACGTTAGAAGAAGTGAGTGAGCAGAATGAGAAGATGATAAAGATGGAAATCACGATCCATAATGCAGTTGGAGATGCGGATAAATATGAGCGCCGAGATTATTTGGATCATCTTGCTAAAACTCACTTGTGGCTAAATAGAGCCTAATTATCCTCTAATCTTTTTATTATGTAAAAATATGATATTTCCTATTTCTGAAATGATGCGTCCTTTCTTATTCTCAATGTATAAATATCCGTTTTGGAAACAAAATAGATATAAGCGATAAGTAGAATAGGATAGAGGATAGAAAATATACAGTGTAATACAATGTTTCGCCAATATGAGACTATGTTGCATGTTTCAAATCATGGAGATGTCAATTGAAATCTAATAATATGGTGCAATTGTTTATGGTGTACGTTGAAAGCATTATTGAAGTTGTCTCCAGTGTGGTGTTTTCTGGTTATTAAAATTGGCGTAACAAGTTTATATCCAGTTTGTCAATGCACATTTGCTACATCTGTATGGTCAATTGATTGGTTCTTTCCAGTAAAGATTAAATCCTTTAAATTGATCATAGTAATTAGAGAATGTCAATTGGATCACTAAGAAGAACTCGGTAATCATAACTTTGCATGTTTATACAAGCTATAAACCAAATCAAATGCTAAACAACTTGAATGTCTATAAGAACAAAGTACTTGTTTCAGATTTCTCTTGACTCCGCATACCCTATAAGGTAGTAGTCTCCATAGTTTCATCATTCAGTTTTATTCAATTCTTTTTTACATCTGTTAACTGAGCATATTAGGATTTAGTTTGGAATATTGGTATACAATTTATACCAAATTTTATTTCACTTCTCCACTCCCATCTACCATTGTGGGAAAAACATTTCAAGAGAGATAAGCACATTGATCCTGCTTAATTCATATAGGTACACCCGCCTAGGTCTAGCAGCACCTGAAGAGTAGAAGGTTCAATTCATTTAACCTTGTCTGTTACCCTAGAATGTATCAAGGGATTGGAAACCTCTTGAGGTATCCTTACCTGCATTTTTGAGAGCTAAAAAATTGGCGACTTTGCTGGGGATTAACTTCAGAATCTGCACCTTAATCATAGAGTTAGAAACAAAATACAGACTCTGCTAGGAATAATAAAAAATAAATATTTTCTCACTTTTAAGAAAGTGAGTGGCGAATCTGATAAAAAATTGCAACATGAATAGAAGAAGATCTCAATATAGGGGAGGTTATACTGGAGCCCCTGTTGGTAGTAGTAAGTGGACACACAAGGATGATAGGGTTGATAAGGGTAAGAGGATCAATGAGGACATGTGCATAACCAACCAAGACAAAACATTGAAACAACATTGTGAAACTTATGACCGGTATGACACATGGAGAGATAGTTCGAGTGCAGAGCCTTGTACCATAGAGGATCAAAGAAATTATTTTTACGACCCTTAGAAACAGGCTGAGTTTATGGCTGAGCTCGAGGCTGAACGAATCAGAATTCAACATGAACCTGATCAAAAAATGGAAGGTAATCAGAATGGACCCACTGATCAAGAAACTCCTCAAGAAGATTATGAATCTTTAACTTATGAAGAAGTAAAAGCACAATTTTAATCTCAAAGAAAGGAGAGAGAAGAACAGGAGAAGGCCCAGATGATACAAGCAATGAGAGAATTCAAATTGCAGAAAACTCAGAACATTACTCATACAGCTGGTTGCCCCCCAAAGTATGTACCACCTCATAAATAGGGTAATCATGGTGCAAGGCCTTCTGAACCACCAAGTGTCCCTCACCATCAGGTAGGGAATCAATACAGACAACCAAATCATCCACCTCATATTCCCACACAATATACAAATGTTCAGCCACCTCATGGTCAACATTATATGCCACATCATAATACACAATATAATAACCCAATGTACCAATACCCACCTAACCTTCCTCATCAGTATACCACCATGATCAGATAGTTTGATTTAGCATGATTTCAATTATACCCTTACCCCATGGATGACAGTTGGAGAGGCCTAGTGCCTAAGTTTATAGGGAGTAGTGCAATTTCTGCTGAGGACCATTTAAGGAGTTTCAATGCCTTCATTCAAGATTTGGATGTACCTTATGAAGATTTACATATGAGGTTATTCATGATGTCACTTACTGAAGAAGCCAGAGATTGGTTCAACAGCCTAGAAACAACCTCTATTGATTCTCTCCAAATATTTTAGGACCAATTCCTCGAGCAATATGGGAATCAAAGTGCACCTGATGCTGCTCTTCATGAATTGATGCGAATTCAGAAAAATCAGAATGACTCAATTTATGATTTCAATTGAAGATTCAATAAACTGCAGAATAAAATACCTCCTGGATCAAAATTGCCAGACTCTGTGGCATTGAGTGTTTATTTGAATGCGTTCAATCCTAAAATAGGGTATGAACTAAGAAATAGGTTCCCAAGAGATTTTGCTGAAGCCCAGAAGACAACATTAACAATAGGAGGGCTGTTGGGATAACTGATAAAAGAGATAATCATAGGGCTCCCCAACAAACCAATAATTATCAATACAAACAGGAGAACACATACATAGATGAAAGGCCTAGGTTGCATGACATGCCCTATACCACAAACTGGAAAGATGGAAAACCTATAACAAATAGGCCTAGAAACAAAGAGACTCCTGATCCATTGAGGAAGAAGGGAACATATATGGTGAACAATAATTATTTTTGTGAAACTTGTGATAAACCACATTCCTCAGATTATTGTGTTGTAGCCCAAAGAATGCAAGAAGAAGGAATGTTAATGGAAAAAGTGGAGAAGATCACACATTGTATTTGACTTCAAATACTTCTCACCGTGTTGAGGAAAGGTACTCATCCTCAGAGGAGGAAGGTTATGAGTACGATGTTTCAAATTAGAGGTACAATGTCCACATGGCTGAACAACAGGTTCTTTTTGACTCTGAGGATGATTATGCAGAGCCACATTCTGATGAGATACATACTCAGTGCAATATGAGGAAACTCACCGAAGAGGAGATAGAGAGATTAACCATTGTTGCAGTTGAAGAAGCAAAGAGTAAGTACTAGCTGAGAAACAGGACGGTAAATGAGAAGGAAGGTGTCCCCAGGGGAATCTTTATGAAGGATCAAAAGGTGACACAAGGAGTCTCAAAGAAAACAAAAACAAACAACCTGATAAGAATGAACAGAAGCCTGTCCAAAAGGAAGGAGTAAAATAATTACACAAAGAAGTGCAAAAGACTGATCAACTGAGTAAAAGAGAAAAAGAAGAAAGCAAAGGAGAAATGTCAGAACATAAGAAAATGATTAAGGCAAAGAGCTCTTCTTTTGACTTCACTCAAGCTTTATCTCAGGTAAAGATGTACGTTCCACTACTTGAGATGATGAAGATTAAGGAATATAGGGATAGTGCAGTTCAATTGATAACAAATGGGAATGAGAAACATATAAATTATGAGAGTAAGATGACCACTAAAGCTACAAATAAGCATGAGAAAGTGAATATACCAGAAGTATGCCTTAGTAATGCATTATTGAGTCCCCCACAGGTTGATCCTTTTTTCACTACCTTACTAATAAATAAAAAATTGCTGAGGAATTGCATGATAGATTCTGGAGCTGCCATAAATATTATATCAATAGGAGTTATGAAACTTGGCATGTGGGTGGACACGAATGGAGGCAAGTGTTATGCAATGGATAACCGACCCGTTCTTGTGGTAGGTATAATGAGGGATGTTGAAGTCAAGCTTGCTGCTTATCCTCAGGTGGCCTATAACATTGATATAATAGTAATTGACACCCCTCCTCAGTTTGGGATGCTTCTATCAAGACAATGGATGATAGTAGTTGGTGGAAATGTCCAGTTTGATTTGTCTTATGCAACAATTCTGGTAAATGGTTAGGAAGTAAAGTTATACAAGGAGCCAAGGATGAACCAGGTTGTTGACTATGTACCACAAGATCAAATCAATTTTTTTTTGTGATGTTGATCTTGGAAGTTTTAAGATAGACTCAACTCAACCAGAATTAACCAATAGTGATCCAACTGAGAATCATGTGGCACAAAACTGCAATGATGTATGGAAAATGTATTTTGATGGAGCATGCAGTAAAGAAGATAATGGGGCTAGGATTGTGTTTGTTTCCCCTGAAGGTATTACATTTAAATATTCATTCTTGTTGACATTTGAATGTACAAACAATGTGGCAGAATATGAAGCTTTATTGACAGGTTTGAACATAGCTGTGAAACATAAAATTAAGTTGCTGGCTGTTTTAGGGGATTTTGAGTTGGTTGTTTCACAAATTAAGTCAAAGTATACAACAAAACAAAAAAGATTGAAATAGTACAGGAATGTTGGGTGGGACACAATTGAGTTGTTTGATGCCTTCTCAATTGAGTGGATTGATAGGTCAAAAAACATAATGGCAGGTTTTCTAGCAAATGTGGCACTGAAAAAAGATGACATTACATTGGCTGGAGTATCACAAATCGAGTTCAAGACAAGGTCTATTGTGCTTGATAACATATATAGTTGGAAGGTCTTTAATGATGATACTGACCTTTTGAAATTCCTCCATTGTATAGATCAATATGAAGCCCAAGAGGTTGACTTCAACGCCTTTGTTGAAGAAGTAGATGGGAAGCAAACAGTATTTGGAAAGGAGATCTTATAGCTTAAAATAAATAAGCTTCCTAAAGGCTTAGTGGCATTGGAGAGGGTGTATTATGGAAATGATCGATCTCTCATGAAGCAAACACCAGTTAAAAGGGAGGATATATTGAAGAGATTAACTTGGGAACTGAAATTGCACCAAGAAATGTGTACATAGGGAAGAAGATAAGCCCTACAATTAGAAGAATGATGATAGAGTTGCTGAGAAGATATAAACATTTGTTTTCCTAGTCTTATGAAGATCTAAAAGCATACATGGAAGATTTGTTTCAGCATGAAATACCATTGAAGTCAGATGCTAAGCCATTCAGACAAAAGCAAAGACCCATAAATCCAACATTGGAGCCTAAGATGCAGGAGGAATTGGCAAAGTTCAGGGATGGGGGAATCATTAAACCAATCAGACATTCAACGTGGGTCTCAAACTTGGTCCTTGTGAGAAAGAAAAATGGAGACATCAAACTATGTGTAGATTTCATAAATCTAAACATGGCATCCCTCGAAGATAATTATCCTCTACCCAATATGGAGGCTATATTGCATAAGGTAACAGGGTGCGAGCTGTTGTCTATGATGGATGGGTTTTCAGGATATAACCAGGTCAAGGTCAAAGAGTTTGAGAAATATAAGACGACATTTACAACTCCTTGGGGGACATATGTTTATCTGAGAATGCCATTTGGTCTCACCAATGCAGGAGCAACCTTCCAAAGAGCTATGGATGTAGCATTTGCAGATTTGATCAATGCTATCATGGTGGTGTATCAGGATGACCTCACTGCTTACTCAAAGAAGACTGAAGATCATGCACAACATCTGGAGAAGGTATTTATTAAAGCCTTAGAATATGGTATCAGCTTGAACCCTAAGAAGTGTCATTTTGCAGTTACAGAGGGTAAGCTCTTGGGACGCATTGTTTCAAAAGAAGGGATAAAGATAGATCCTGAGAGGGTTGAGGCCATTGATAAAATTCCTGTCCCTAAAACTGTCAAGGCTATACAATCATTCTTTGGACAAATCAACTTTTTCAGGAGATTTGTTTCTAACTTTGTTGACATCATTAAACCCATATCAAAAATGTTAAGGAAAGGACAAAAAATAGAATGGTCTGCAGAAGCTTTGGAAGCTTTTATATCAATCAAAAGGGCCATCAAGGAAGCTCATGTCCTTAAGTCTCTGGATTTTGCAAAACCTTTCCAGATATTTTCATTTGCCTCAATGCACACAATTCCTACTATTATGTTGCAAAAGAATGAGAATGGTCATGAACAACCTGTGTCTTTCTTCAGTAAATCATTACAGGGGTCTGAATTAAAGTATGATATAATGGAAAAACATGCATTTGCATTAGTGAAAGTTGTAAAAGCTTTCAGGCCATATCTTGTTGGAGCAAAGGTGGTTGCTTATGTCCCTCATGCAGCTGTCAAGGATATTCTGATGCAAGCGCCAGGATTATTTGGATCATCTTGCTAAAACTCACTTGTGGCTAAATAGAGCTTAATTATCCTCTAATCTTTTTTTTATGTAAAAATATGATATTTCCTATTTCCAAAAGGACGCGTCCTTTCATAGTCTCAATGTATAAATATCCGTTTCGAAAACAAAATGGATATAAGCGATAAGTAGAATAAGATAGAGGATAGAAAATATACAGTGTAATACAATGTTTCGCCAATATGAGACTATGTTGCATGTTTCAAATCATGGAGATGTCAATTGAAATCTAATAATATGGTGCAGTTGTTTCTGGTATCAGTTGTTTATGGTGTTCGTTGAAAGCATTATTGAAGTTGTCTCCAGTGTGGTGTTTTCTGGTTATTTAAATTGGTGTAACAAGTTTATATCTAGTTTGTTAGTGCACATTTGATGCATCTATATGGTCAATTGATTGGTTTGTTCCAGTAAATATTAAATCCTTTAAATTGATCATAGTAATTAGAGAATGTCAATTGGATCACTAAGAAGAACTCGGTAATCATAACTTTGCATGTTTATACAAGCTATAAACCAAATCAAATGCTAAACAACTTGAATGTCTACCAAAATGAAGTACTTGTTTCAGATTTCTCTTGACTCCGCATACCCTAAAAGGCACTAGTCTCCACAGTTTCATCATTTAGTTTTATTCAATTCTTTTTTACATTTGTTAACTGAGCATATTAAGATTTAGTTTGGAATATTGGTATACAATTTATACCAAATTTGATTTCATTTGTCCACTCCCATCTGTCATTGTGGGCAAAACATTTCAAGAGAGATAAGCACATTGAGCCTGCTTAATTCATATAGGTACACCCGCCTAGGTCTAGTAGCACCTGAAGAGTAGAAGGTTCAATTCATTTAACCTTGTCTATTACCCTAGAATGTATCAAGGGATTGGCAACCTCTTGAGGTATCCTTACCTGTGTTTTTGAGAGGTAACAGTTCCTTCAACAAAGCCATTTTAGTTTGCAACTGCATTATTTGTTGTTGGCCCTTGCTATATTGAATCAATAAATCATTATACAATTTCCTAAAATTTTCCTGTTTTCCTGTTATTGATTCAACCATTTCTTGTATGAACTAAGCAATGTTCACTAACATGGTAGTAGCCTCAATAGATGAGGTATCTGATAATATTTTTATGATTGAGCCCCCTCTATAGTCTGCAGATGGTTCTACAACTTATGGATTCTTGGTGTTGGGGGCTAGGGCCCAGATAATGAATGTATCCCACTACTCACTAAATGCAAATCCTTGCAGTGTAATTGTAGCTTCCTCAGAATTATACAAAGGCCTGAATGATTGCATCAAGAAACTATGGATGCAAGCTCCTTTTCTTTGTAGTTTTTTTAATCAAATTCATCTTTCTTCGCCCTCTAAGAAAACTCCATGAAAGCTTTGGATTTGACAAAAGAGTAATCATCCATGAATTTTATACAATCCTCTTCTCTATCATCATCTTGGTTATTTATTCCTATGTGGTCAACTTTACTCAATCTTACACCAAGTAACTGTGTCACTATCTCCCTGGGTGGGGAAGGCATTCGTTGTTTCATCTCTTCTTCTATTACAAGAATTTCATCATCAGAATCTTCCTAATAATCCACTAGGCTAGTTGATTGAACCTTTTTCTTCTTTTGGGGTGGTTGCTTAGGTGGTGAATCAATTTCAATGATTGTAGGACCCGTTGACCTAGGAGGAGATGGTGGTGGAATTTGATGCACTGATGAAGGGACTCTTTGTCACTCTCATTGGGAAGAGGTTGACAATGTTTCCTTCTTCTCCTTCATCCTTTCCTTTCTCCTCTTGAAAATAATTACTTTCTTTTGGGGCTTAGGAGCTAGTATTTCTTCCATCACAGGGGTGTCCCACTCACCTTTTTCCTCTATCACAACAGCCTTCCCATCTTCTTGAACCAATCTTTCTCCCTTCAAATTCCCAACAATTGTCTCAAAGTTTTGGAAAACATATTCAATTCTTTTCATTTCATTAGGAATCTCCTGAAGAGAAGTAAATTGTGGATCCTTTGCTCTTATTTCCTTCTCCAATTTATTAGAGGAAATCCACTTCATTTTTCTATCATCTCGTAGCTAAAAATAAAAAATATTTCTTATCACAACTTCTGGGAAATATAAGTTATGGATGAACTTTGAACTTCTAATCCTTACTTTCAGCCATGCCATTAATCCCTCAGGATCATAGTTTCTTGCTCTCGCCCTCCTCATCTGGAAAGGCTTGAGTACATCAACAATTTTATCCCATCCTCCTTTAATCATTACAATGTCAAAGAAACATGTGTATTCAGGGAAAAGGTTCCCTTTCCTGGATCCTTCAAATGGTTGTTCTCCACATTTCCCAGTTGCCACATTACCTCCAAGAAACCAACTCTTTCTGGAACATCCCTTGGCAATATGTGAGGTAAGACAACTATGCCATATACTCTCAAAATTGTATAGGTAGGATAAGGGATAATGTCTTCTCAATTATGATCAATATTTAAATCTGGCCTCCTATCCTTGGGCCTTAAAAAATAATGTAGAGTAGCATGAAGTTTTGTCATGTTCAAAATTAGAACTCTCCTTATCTTGGAGGAAAAAACATTCTCAAACACCACATAATCGAATTTTCTATCATTCTTGTCAAGAATTCTAGTCCAACATTAGACAAGTAAATCCAATTACCCTCCCTTTTCTACAATTTCATATATTTACCAAAATATGTTGCTCCCTTGAACAAAATCATGTGCATGAAAAGAGAGTACCAATAGAACATAACTCCATACTCACCATTTTCCAGTTTGACCAGTCCCTCATGAATCTTTTCTTCCAAGTATCCTCCATAATCAGAGAGTGTGTAGCATGTAGGATGTTGAATATGTGTTTCCATATACATTCAAGCTATGGCAATGCCTATAGTTGGGTCATAACCAATAATTTGACACAAAGAATAGAATGTTCTTTGGAAGTAAGACACAAAAGAGTTGATGGGAAAACGATCCTTATCAGATGGGTCCAAAATAATCCTTCGATTGTCAACATATTCCAAATAGTGCTACAACACTAAAATCCTAGAAGTATTCCTTACCCTCTCATATTATGCTCTGAGTGAATTTTCATCAATTGGAACTATATCCTCACTCCACTCAATTAGTTTGAAGGCTTCAAAAATTTCTTCTCTAGTGACCTTCACCATTTCAATCCCATCAAATGTTCTCATAGTCCTTGTGACTGGCTCATAATTTTCAGCCACTTCTTTTAATAAGTGCACATCCATATATACATTTAGGACTATCAATTCCCCCATATCCAAATTTCATGGTTGCCCACAGGAATACCATAGTTTCTATTTCCAAACCAATAGCTACACTACACCCATCAAGTGTAGGGTAATGTGGCATCCTTAATAGTGCATTTCTTGTTAACCATCCCTTCCACAATTTGTGTACCTTAGAACAATAATTGACCCTTAGGTTTCTCAGAAGCTAAGGGTTTCAATTGGTCAATCAAATCTTGAACAAGGGGTCTAACTAGGGGATTTGAATCTGAGGGTTGTTCCTTTGATGCAAAAGCTTTAGCTTTGGGTGCCATTATATTAGGTTTGCACACACTAGGGTTTATTTTCAATAGAATATAATTTTATGACTAGGGTATGGGATTGATGCACAAAAAACAAAACTTAACAACAATAACATTCAAATTGAATGTAAAATATTAAAAGAAATGCAACAAGAATCAAAACCCTACTGATAAAATAAAAGAGCAAGAAAAATTTAGCAAGTTTTAATTAATTTAGGAGAAAACTATCGATTTCACTTATTGGTTTGCAGTTGCTTCAAAAAAACCTAATCTTTGTAAATGAGACTAAAAATTTCAGCAAGAACTCCTTGGATGTGTTGAATGTATTACCAATCTGCAATTATTCTTTAAAGTAATTTTTTATAGATTTAAAGCTTGCCAATTTGATATCTCTTCATCATATCCACCATTATGGTTTTCTCGTGTGAACTCGAATGAATCACTTGCCCTCAATATCAACTTTTAATTTTGATCGTTGATTATATAGTGAGATGGCCTAAGGATTGGTCTAGATTTAGTCAAAGAAGTTTGAAAAAAATGACTGTGTACAACTATTTTGATCGTCCAACTGAGATATTCCATGTGGAAAAGCCTCCAAGTCACCTGTGGGCTCCACCATCTCTATGAGCATTGATAAAATCCACATGGAGGCTTCCCTGCTTTCTCACTACGTTTAACCCATGCACAACCTTCAGCAGCGGGGAGGCGAGGAAGGGCTCAGATTAGATCTAAAGCCTTCCACCTTTGAGAATTTTACATTTCAAAGCCTTCGCCTATGTGCATAACCCTCAAATCTGATGGACGACTTAGATTAAAAGATCTTGTTAATGTTTAACCACGTGGTTTAAAAGGTTCCTTTAGTAGTGTGGGTTTTAACACTTGTACCCATATACCAAAATATTTCCACAATATTTCCTATTTTATTATAGTCTCATTGACGATGCAGGTTGTTCCACATGGTGCCTCCACGCTTCCCCATTGAGGGATGGGAGATGGAAGTGGGTCCCCTGTAGAATGGAAGGGGATGGTCAAGATTAAAACATGTCTTCTCATCTCAGTTGTTGATTTTATTAAAGCTTGATAATCACTGCCTTCGAGAACAATGGGCCTTACCGTCATATGGGACACATGGCGCTCGCCTACCATCTTGCCTGAATATTTTAATGGAAAACAAAATCGAACAGGGGCACAGGGAGCTGTTAGGTTGTGTTCACTTGGATCCAACGCCTTACATAATAAGGTTATATTTGCATGTGCACCACTGTTAGTACTTAAGAGAGGGCCGAACTAGGCAGACTAGAGGTGGGGACATGAAATTCAAGTCCAAAAATTAGACAAAGGTTATAAATTAAAACCAGTTTAGACGTAGGAATGTGACAAATATTAAAGGACTTGTGACCCACATACATGAAGCATTATTTAAAATATTTTTATGGGTGAAAATTGGGATCTTGAGGCTCGAAGTGCTAGTAAAAGGATGAGTTCAATGATATGAGTCAGGACTAACGTGACCGAGAATGGATTATAGAAGTTCAACTCAAAATTAGAATGCTTGCAAAGGGGACTAATACTTAGGGGTTTATTTTTATGGTTTAGGGTGAACACATTAACCTTGCAACATGACAATAGCTAGAACCCTAAGACCAAAGACAAGTCCAGACTAGGACAATGACCCAATTTTGCAAAATTTATCAGGTGAACATAGATATTTTAGGGGTTCCACCAGGTACAAAGATTCTTATAATTGACAACATGAGGAAACTACTTCATGATGATTATGGGTTAGAGGTTGTGTGTAGCCTAGACCACATGGTTGATGATAATATACCTACAATGGCTAGAACCATAGCCTCTATTCCTACATACAAAAATCCAACTGTTACTTGAACAATACAACCAAGCATTGGCATAACTTCAATAATAGGTCTTTCCACTAGAAATCCTTATATTTTTTGATCCTCACATGTCACACCTCAAGATCCATCCCCAATTGTAAATTTACAACATAGTAGCGCACCTAATACATACACACTTCCACCATACTCACCTTATTCCCAAAACATGTCAAAAAATGACTCTATCATAAACTAATTCCTTTAAAATTTGACATCATTTCAACAAAAAAATTCAACTATAAACCAAAACCAAAGAGGACAACATCACAATATATCAAAAGGATTCCATTGCCACTTGAAATATTGAAGGAAAAAATGCCACAAAGCATAGAGATTCCATGATTTGACAAGTAATGGTAAAGTGGACCCTAGAAATCACATATAAACATATACCACCATGTGTAGTGACTTTATTTTTAAGGGTAAGATCCTAGCTAAACTTTTCCCTAGGTCATTGAAAGACATTGCCTTAGAATGGTGTTGTTTGTCGCCCAATAATTCAATCCACTAATCAAATGAACTTGTTGATGCTTTCCTCAACCATTTCCATGTTAACATTATAGTCTTAAGATCAACATAATTGATTTAATGAGATGCAAACAAAAACAAGGTGAAAAGGTCACATATCTTATAAGCTGCTATCATTTGATAGTATCACAAGTTAATCTAACTTTTCCTAATGTGGATATCCAAAGAATGTTCATTGATAACTTGCAAAAGGACATAAGAGACAAATTCTTATTGATGAAGTTTTCATCCTTCATACATTTATGTACAACTCTTCATGATTATCAAAAAATGATTATTAACTATGAAGAAGCATGTTTATTAGCTCATACTAAGAAATATGAACTTGTACATCAAAATAATTACCAACCACTCAAGAAGCCAAACAAGAGCTTTCTAAATATAAATTCATCCAAAAAAAATCCATATTGAGCCTCAAGTTGCTGCCATAAGTTCAACCCCATACCAATTTAGAGAAAAAGATAGAAAGTTCACCCTGCTACCTGATTCCCTGCATTGATCATGTTGCAACTTTTGAGTAAGAACCTAATCCGCTTTCCTCTAATAAGACCTATGGATACAACCAAACCTCTATCTCCAAGTTTTAATCTAAATACCTTTTGTCAATATCACTGCACAAATGGACATGATATGAAATGATACATGCATATTAAACATCAAGTTAAGACCTCATTTATTCTAATCACATTCAATTGGGTGGTGATAATGATAAAGGGAATAAGTCCATTGCCCTGCCTAACCAAAATTTGTAAATATTTATCGATTAGATGCCCAATCATTCAACCAATTTTGTGCAAGATTGTGATGTTAAGAATGATGAGATGATTATTGATACACCCAATGACATGAATAATGATTACAATAACAATGAATATGGTCTAAAAACAATGGTTGGTTTTGTGGATGTGAAACCTCATAAGGAAAAAACCACCGTGTTACCTGATATTGCTTTCACTAATGATGATGCACTTAGAAATGCACCTAATGGTCCTATCTACATTGTTGTCCATATCAATGAAAAACTTGTACAAGGAATATTCATTGATCCTACATGTGTACAAAATGTAGTCACTAAGGATTTCTTGTTTGTGCAAGAGCTTTTTCAAGATTCATATGAACAATCAAAAGAATGGATAAAAACTCATAATGGGTTTTGCTAGCCCTACGATAGGTTCCATCACCCTTCCTCTTAAAATTGGACCAAAGAAATTAGATGTTTCATTCTCCATCATTAGAAAAATTTCATGTGAAGCTAGGCTACCCATGGTTGTGCTCCATGAATTTTCATCCTATCAGTTATTCACAAGTGCATAAATTTCCCCTCTAAAAATGAGATATGTATAGTGCACCATAGTGGGTTCAATCCTTTGTCTTCTCGTGGAAATTTTTCAATGGATTTCTTTTGGCCTCAACCTATGGAACCTATAGAGCCTTGTGAAGATTTGTTTTTTAAGTCATATCAAATGTTCAAGGCAAAGCACATAGCAGAGTTCTCTTAGGAATATTCTTGATAGGTCCATGGTTGTTCTTCTCCCTAGCCCATCATGGATGAACCCATGCTTAAACCAAAGAAATTCCCAAGTAACCAAAATATGTAGATGTTCCTCCACCAACCTCTTATAGGAGACCAACAGACAATAAAATGATTCCTCTTGTGTCACCAAAGATAAAGAAAATGTATAGACCTAAAGAGACATTGGTTTCCCAACCCTCGGTTGTTCCTTCAGTTTCTCCCTTAAAGGAATAAAAGAAACCAATGGCTGATAAACCCGCTCCTACCCCATCACAAGTTGAAAATCATGCAAGAAGAAACATAAATTCTAAATAGTGTAGGCATAGATGTCATGATATTACTCACCAATTGGAATAAAAAAATAAAATAATGCATGATAATCTAACACTCATGGAAACAATTCAAGAATAAATTCAAATTTCACCAAAATAAAGTATGGAATAAAAACAAGAAAATTCAACTACACTTATGATAAAACCTACCATTGTGATCAATTTTGATGATGATGATGAAATTGCTAAAATTGATGAAGAGGTGCATAATGAGCTTAATGTTTTATTTTCAATGCAAATGAATTTAGAAGGGGGAAATCATGATGATCCTCCTGATGAGAGTGACCAAGAAAATGTTGCACTTAGAGATGCTCCTAGTACGACACTTGTTGTAGTCCCTTTAGCTAGTTTCCCACATTTCATTTATTATGAGCAAGATTGGGATGTGGACAACTTGCTTTAGGTTGGCTCACATGTGTGGAGCTCCTTTATGTTTGTTTCATGTGTTCATTATGTTTTCTTACATTTGATGTGATCTCCCATGTTTTGCTGTTTGGTGTTTCTTTATGTTTGTGATTTTTCTTTGGATGACCCTTGTTGCTTTGTTGGCACGTGGATATAAAGGAAAAGAATTTGTTGTGACATTCTTCTATTTCTATCTTCATTCTTCTATATGTCGTAACCTTTATCTTTTCCTTTTGGGGATGATGTAAGGCATTGGGACATTTAGGTATCTTCCATGTTGACCCAAAAGTATTTTTGTCTTTTCTCTTTATGTGTCATTCCTTCATTGTGTTCATTGTTACATGAGTATTTTGGGAATGATGTCAGTTTTGAGATCTATTATATCATTGTAGCAAAGACGTACATTGACCCTAGATCAATGGATCCCTTAGTGTACCTTTCCATGTTGTTTGTCACATTATATTTAAGGGCCCAACCCCTTATCATTATGTAGCTTTATTTGGAAGCATATCATTGGCATAGGGATTTCTAAATAAGCTCTTGTGATCTCTTGTTACATAACATTTATCATTTTCTACTTTAAAGTAATTTCTCACAGCATGGTGTTTCACAATTTCTTTAAAGTGTCAACATACGTTGGCATTATTTTGATTTACTTTGTCCATAGGGGTTGGACTTAGTGGTGCATTGACATTGACATTGACACTTTCTCTACTGTTGGAAGTGGAATTACTCTGAGAGGGGGGGGGGTGAATCAGAGTAATATATTTAAAACTTTTTATGACTTGAAATGTAGATTTAAACCCTCTTTTATCTTGAATAATAGTGACCTTATATATGCAAAGTAAAAACTGAACTTTGAATGATAAAATAGTGACTTAATCAAATACAACATGAATTCCTAATAACTCATGTTTAAAGCATGGTGTATATTGTTCATATAATGTTGAATGAACAAATTTTGATGCTTTCTTTTGAAAAGATACCAAAATTTCTAATGACAGAATTTAACATTCAAACTTTGCACATTAACAACTGAACCTTGAATTTTTAGGAAAATTTGAACAATGATAAAGTATCAGAGCATTGCATGAACAACTCAACATAAATAACTGAAAGAAAGATTATGCAAGATAGACACAAACCACAAAAAAGAGAGACACAAAAATTCCTGAGTGGAAAACCCTCTTGGGGTAGAAAAACCACTCCAAAATACCTTGCATGCCTAATTCCAAAAATGTTTACAATACTTTCAGAGCACCAACTCAATAATAATGTGGAGCACCAACTCCAATAACAATGTGGAGCACCAACTCCAATAACACACTAAAGCACCCACTTCAAGTTAGAAGCACCAACTTCTACTGAAACAAAAATCTAATGATATTGCAACCTATTGGAACCTTATAACTGTACAAATTATTTGCAGTCACAAAATCACAATAGGATACAAAACAAAATGATATTTTCAATAATTCCCACTATAAAATGTATTTGCTTATGACAATGCAAATACTCTCACTAAAAAACTCAAAATAACCTCTGTAATACAACCAGAGACATATACAATATAAGCCCTCTTTTCTCCTTTTTAAATACAAATGAAATCATTGTAGTAAACCCTCTTTCCTTTCAACAATACTCTATTCAAATTTATAACTTCTCTCTTTTTTTCCTTTTTCAACAAATATTCTTTTTAAAACCTCTCAATACAATAATGGATTATTTCCATTCTTTTTATACAAGAAAAAAATTGATACCCTTGTACCAAAATGTGAGACCTCTAGTCAAGAACCAAACCCTCGAGTTAGGGTTTTGAAAAAATAACTGAAAGATACAGTTTAAAAAAATTGTCAATTATTTCCATAGCCATTTCCTTAATATTTGTTTCAAAAAAAATTCAAAGAACAAGATTCAAAATCTTTTCAAACAACCAAAAGATCACATTTTTCACCTTTTTTCACTTCGAAGAAACAAGAAGAATGTTAAGATATTACCTCTGTTATGGCATTTCAAACTACAATCAAAATCCCATAAAATCCTCTATTACCTCTGCTTCCAGCTTGTGGAGAGTCCACCAACCAACTCACCATTCTTCATAATCTAACATATCTGAAAGCCAAGCCGGAATACTAGCTAGAACACTCTCAAGCTGTAACTGTAATCTCTTCATAGCGGTGCAACTAGGGTTTAGACTTGCAATATGAATGAAAACCATAACAATGACTTTTCCCTATTTTCCCTTACCATCGAGTACTCAACAAAAAACAATAATCATTTGGAATCCACAAGCCAAATTGTAATAATTTTGAGTTCCATCAAACACTGACATCATAATGTTATAATCAAGTGCCAAATCACTACCAACATGTATTGCCAAGGAAATCATCATTCTAACATTCAACTGTCCAAGTCACACATTGACTATATCGCTGCCAAAGTTCATGTAAAACCCGATACCATTGAAAATGTATATCAACTATCGATGCCAAACATTAAGTGGAGCTCGATACCATGCAAAATGGTCGGCTAAAAAACATTAAGTAAAATATGCACTTGATAAAAATAGAGCCAAATAAACTAACTATAATCTATCCATAATGCTAAATGTTAGCATTTTAAATAGTATGTGTATAAAGGCTCGAACACAATGTAAGTTGTGTATCAAAAACATTAAAGTCTCCACCTTGTGAAAAAATCAAGAACCCGATATAACATTGAACCCATGTAAAATGTGAAGGCCCAAGTGTATGTCGAAATAGACTTTGTATGAAGTGATATGGTAAGTCCAAGCAATACCATTGCTTATTTCCCTTTGTAAACATATGCAATATATATATATATATATGTATATGTATTATTTTGAGTAAAAAATGAACTCCATGTAATGAAAATCTTATGAAGCTATATACAATAGCCAACTCATAAATACAAATTTGACTGTGTATCAATACCAGATATAGCATGAAATATAGCTTGAAAGGGCCCTGTGAGAAAGCAATATACCTCATGTGAACTGAAGCCAAATGCTATAGAACCAAAACCATATTATCTTCAATCTGAGTAGTTATGTAACAAGGAAATCATCTGTACCAAAATGAGTCCCATATGATTCAGTATCAAAACGATATAATGATCAAACATATAAAATGATATCACCTGAAATCCAATACCATAACCCAACACTTGTATAAGCAAGATAACCTTTATCTGCACATGAAGCTCAACCTGATCAGTACCACAAGATATAACAAATATGAATGTAAACCAAAGCCATAATACTGTCCATAACCAAGGTACTGAATGCCAAAATAGGAATAGACCAAGAGTAGGCCAAGACTGAATCAGGTATCACAATGTCAATGCCAAAATTCCATGAGTCATAATACCAAAGTGCCAGAACTGAACCAATGAATATACCAAGACCAAAGTGCCATATTATCAGTTTTGACATCAAGGACAAATATGCACAAAGAGAAAGTCAACATGTACTTCATTTTGTTCATGGGAGTTGAACTTAGTGTAGTATTAGCATTGATAATCTTGTGGCACCTTATCAAGGTTATCAAGAAGCATAACCCTTGGTATGGTTATAATGGTCACACCTTGTAGACCTAGTGTGTGTTTCTCATTTTTCCACCTAATTATGGGTACATCTAGTAGACCTAGTGTGTTTCTCATCCTTGTCTTGGGGGCTCACCTAGTGAAAAATAGTCCTCACTAGCCTGTGTGTCTTCTAATTTATGATTCACCTAGAAAATATTTGACTTTTCTATAATGTGAGTTATGAACACCTTTTTCTATGGGTTCTAGCATAATACAACCTGTTGGTCCATATCCTCTTTTTGCATTTCATGTTGACATGGCATGTTAGTGTACGTGGTCTTGCTACATATCATTCACATGTCCATTCCTTTGTGCTTATGTTGGTTTTCCATGGGATCTTAGATCTTGGGGGCTTGATCACCTCCCTTGATCCTTAGTCATCACATCTCTTCAATATTTTGTACATTTGAAGGCCTCTTCACACATATTTCTCTACTTTAGTGTGAGTTTGGGCGTAAGTTCCTACTCGAGCACTAAAGTGGGGGCCAAATATAGTGTCCAAAATTATCACCCTTAACAAATTCACATTATGTTTTCCCCCCCTAATTTATTGGACTTAATTAAGCTCATGATTTTCTAAAGTATGCATTTCAAGGCTTAATTTTTACCATTTTATGAAGGATTATGTAAGCATTGAATAAATTCATTCAATTAGATTTTTTCTCCTAGCTAAGTGTGTCCTAGAAATTTGGGCCAAGACCCATTCACTTATGGGTGAATGGGCCCCCCCTTCTTAGCCAAGACCCAAATTTAAATATGGCAACATTTTAACATTCAAAATTCAAGTATCAAGTGTCAGATTTTGGAATCTATTTTTTGGGAAATTAGAACAATTGCATATAAATACCTAACTATTTTATCATTTGAAATCTAATGAGTACTAAGACACACAATTGAGAAAAAATATTGTCAAGCAAGTTAAGAGCAAAATTTCAGAGATTTATTGCAACAATTCAATATCCTAACATCATGTCAAATTATGTGTGATTTTATGTGTGTTTATGTTCATGTTTTGTGAAGGTTAACCTTTGTTATAGGTCTCCAAATCATTCAAGCATTCAAGAAAAGCAAGATCCAAATCCTTGAGGTGATGTGTATGACTTCAGTCCTTTAAGGAAGCCATTGAAGGGTGGTGGGTTACACCATTTTGTTCATTCATCATTCTTCGCTTGCAATTAGAATTTCTATTGTTGACATTTCCATTGTGGAAGTAGAAACACTAACATGGGGTTTGATTGAGGCAAGCCCCTAAAGTGGCCCAACATTTCTTCTCTTTGTGAATGTGTAGGTTACAAGTTTGAAGAGGATTGAAGGAATATTGAAGGAGAATTATCCATTACTACATTTGTTGTCGCATATCTTTTCAAGGCACATAAACTCACCTATCAAATTAATTGATGACATTTTGACAATTTTACAACATGAAAACAAAAGCTTAGTTCCAACATTAGAGGACTACAAAATTAGTTTTAGGACCTCTCATTAAAAACCCATTCACCCAGGGGTGATTGAGTCACTTTGCACATGTTAGATCATGCTTTTGGTGATTGGTACAGATCATTTGACACTTCCCAAATCCACCTACAATTTACAATTCCATTCTATGCATCTTCATAATATTACATTTTCCATATTAGGTCATATAGTTCAATTAGGTCAATCATTCCAAATCATTTCCAATTCATTTCTAAGACTCAAAAGGATCAGATCCAGGTTTGATTGGCTCACATTTGAGGTTGAAAGTTAATGTTTATATGTCTTGTGGAATTACATCCTAATACAACCCTTGCAAAAGTGGAATTGATTATAGGTTCTTCGCATTTAAAACTCATCTCCCATTTCCATTTTTCTATCTTTCAATAACATTTGCTATCGATAGGTGAAAAATAAATAAAGGGGTGAAGAGGTTATCTATATAATGACCCTGCTTTCCAAATGCTTTCTTAATAAATACATCATCTAGCCAAACTTTATATCTTGACTTATTTCCTCTAACTCATTTTTCTTGTTAACAAACATGAAAAATTACTAGAAGGAAGTTACAATTACCAAACAATAATTATAGTTTAAGGGAAAAAAAGGTGCCTATGAAGAAGTGTAGATCACCAATGATGGGAAATCATGCGTCCTAAAATATTTCATCGATGCCCTCAAAGTTGTGTATTGTGCAAGAGTTTCAACTATGTGTTAAATTGATTGGGCTTAAATATTGTAGAATCCTAAATAGTTTGTGTGACATGTAGATGGGATTCAGATTGGGTAAAAATGAAATCCTTTGTTAGCTAGTGAGAATTAGGAGATTAGGTAGCTTTATTTTCTTTAGAACCAATGTAGAAACTAAGGGAGTTCTTTCTATCACAAACATGGTGTTGCTCACATTCAAGGGGAATTTGGCTACCAAAGGTAGTGGCCATGGTAAAAAAATGCTAAATTATTTTTCTATATTTTTGTGCTATGCTACTTGAAACATGATAAGGGATGTCATTCTTTTAGTAGAAGAAAAAGCATAAGAACTATCATTGTTAAATTTAAAGGATGACCCAAATTTATCGATATGTTTGAGTAGTTGAAATTGAGTAGGTGCAAAGCATGGAAGTGAAAGCTAGATATGATAAAAAAGGCGAGGCCCAAACTCCATGATTTGATGTAGTTCAATGAGAAATTTTGTTAGTTGATAAGAAAACTATATATGATCTATGAATTGTTTCTAGTTTGATGGTGTGCTCCACATCAAGGATGCAATGATAAAAGGGCATGGTTATGAAGTACATTCAATGTGCCAAGGATATCCTTGATGAAAAGGTTAAGTACAAAGATAATGAAATAGACTTAGAAGAGTCTCTACAATATTCTTATGGCTATTTCCATTTCTTTATATTTTTTCATTTTTTGTGTATTTTAAATAAGTGGAAATTTCACATTGTTGGGGGAATATCATATATATTTTATTTCCTTTCTATTTCAAATTGGTAAATTCTAGTGGTAATGGTAGTGTCATATGATGTTAGAGATTCAATGGAAACAATCAACAATAGTAGCTACAATTGAGAACATTGTAAACATTTCCCTACTAAGTTTGAAAAAAGGAGAAAATAGTTATCATTGATATTGCAAATAGTTGTATAGGAGAGTAGCTAACTATAAATATCCTCTATTTTCTTGACCTTTTTGAAGTGTGGTTGATCGGTGATAAGCTCACTAGAGCTGTGAAAGTGGAATAAGTTCTCGTATGCAGGTGATCATGTGCAACCAGATCTAGATAGTACTATGCATATCTAAAAGTATTCATCAGAATATTAATATGTTTCTAGTTCACGTGATGCATTCTCTCCCCATGTTTACACTAAGGGGGGTGTTAGAAAAATATATTAGGGTTTACATGGGTTAGAATAATGCGTGTCAAGAGGTGAAGTGAGTTGTACTAACAACTCATGTAACTAATCTAGGTGAAAATAATAATAATTTATTTATTCAAGGGGTAAACGCTTTTGACCGGAGCTATGAACTGGAAACAACCATTCAACAATATCACCCCAACGGGGTTTGAACCTTGGTGGTAAGAACAACAATGCCACCAATAAACCATCACACCATGCCAATACCGACATCTAGGTGAAAATAATTACTGTTTGAGGATTGTTTATTTATTTTATTGATTTTTTAGAATAACTCATAATTAAGGAGTAGCTCTTTGTTGAGAAAATGTGTCTCAACCTTGCAATTACATAAGGTACTATTGATAGAAAAGGTATTTTTCAACCGACGATGACGGGCTGGGGATCCCCTACAGGTTTGACAAAAAAAAAATGTTTATATTTTATTATTGTAAATCTGGACCATTTATCATTATGTCTCATATCTGACGGATGATATTTTATTAGCTTGAATTTCCCTAGAAGGGAACCCCATTTTATGAGGGCTTTGTATTGTGATGTATTCTGAGAGTCTGATAGCGGCTGTGTTGCCTCTATATCTCTGAGTGGTGATACTCCTATGAGAAGCTTGAATAATATTTTGAGCAGCTTTTGGAGTGTGGGGTTTCTCTTTCGAAAGTGTTTTCCCCACGTAAATCATTATGTTGTGGTATGCATGATATTTGTGTTTAATTTTCTATAAATGTTAAAGATTTGTAAAATTTTGCATTATTCTCCTTTCAAGATTAGTGTAGGAATTTTTTCCACTACCTTCGCTTCCTTACAGGTGGTATCAAAGTAGGATCACCTTTGGTTTCAGTTGTGGTTGTTGGGTTTTCTTAACTAATCCAAATTTGAGTGGGAGCTTGTGTAGAAGACACTTTGTGATCTTATTGTAGGAATTTTCAGATGGAAAGTTCATCAGGGAGAATAGAAGTGGATAAATTTTTTGGAAATAATTTTTAAATGTGGAAGATGAAGATGGAGGATCTATTGATAGATTGAGATCTGTGGGATACATTGTTGATGATAATGTCTCACTTGGCATGTAGATCTTACTCAGGCTACTTAATATGATGTTATGGACCATAAAGCTAAGGGTCTAATTAGATTGTGCTTGGAAGACTTTGTTTTAATCAATGTCCATGAGGAGACCTTTGCACAAAAACTATGGAAGAAGCTTGGTGAGATGTATCAAGCCAAATATTTAGTGAACAAGATTTTATTGAGGAAGAAATTGTATTCCATGAGAATGGAAGAGGGTGGACGAATTATAGAACACTTGGAAGGATTCACTATGTTGGTGGCTCAATTGGCATCAGTTGGTGTCAAAATGGATGAGGAAGAAAAATGTCAGATCTTGCTTTATTCTTGGCCTGATTCATGGAATTCTCTTGTTATGGCTATTGGGAGTTCACTTCTCTTATATTGAAGACTAAATATGTGGTGGGTTCTTTTCTTTTTGAATAGATGAGAAGGAAGGTATCCATTAGTGCCAAGGAGGACCTGAATGTTCGTGGAAGACCTAAGGAAAAAAGAAAAGAAGAATGAAAAGTGTGACAAATCCAAGTCCAAGGGGAGATCTAAGTCTCCTAGAAAGTCCAAAGTTATTTGCTGGAACTTCAATAAGCCTGAACATGTTTGTAAGGACTACAAAGAAGAAAAGAAGAAGAAAAAGAAGAAATTTGATTTTGATTTTGAGTCCGAGAAGGAAGATGGTGACACATTCATTGAAGCTTTGGCAACTCATCTAGGTAATGATGCATGGTTAATTGACTCAGGTGCATCTTCCCTTATGACTTTTAATAGAGATTCATTTTCTAAGGGTGATCCCACAATAGTGGTTTACAATTTTTGGCCAAACTGGACACTGAAATAATTTTTTCTAACTAAATCTTCACTTTAAGGCACCTATAGCGGCTAAACCATGAGGAATTTGAAGATGATGCAAACTAGAGTTTTGTGACATTTTGTCTGTAGATTCTAAATATATTTTTTTCAAAATTTTTGGAATCAAATTGTACCTCTTTTTCATCTCCCTCGAAAACTAGTTTTTTTCAGAAAACAACATTTTTAAGGAGTGATGCTCATCGTATAATGCATAACTTTTTTCCATGAAGGATAAAATTCTAATTCTTTCAAATTTACATTTGCAATTCTGATATCTAGTGCTTCCACTTGGTTAGATAGTGTTTTATTGAATATTTTTTCCTTAATCAAGTTTTGAAGTCAAATCAATGACAATTCAGACATAGGTGGACCATATAAGGCGTAACTTTTTTTGTATGTATCAAAATTCATTTTTTTTTTGTGGATCAAGGACTTCAATATTTGGTGCACTCATATTTTTAATTTTTTTTTTGATAATCTTCTATTTTTCCACATGTGCAGAACAAAGAGATTCATTTTTAGTGAAAAACCTGTGTTTAATAAAACTAAAAAAACAAATAGATAATAAAACCAAAACATATTTAAATTATAGTCGTTGGATAGCTTGTTTTGAGGACTACCTAATTCCAGTTGGGTTCATGAAGTCTCCTCCATTTTCATGCTCAACCTGAGCTTCGAAGGGGAAATTTTTTGATTTTTTTGGTGGTAGAGAGTAGGGATCGGGGAAAAGGGGGGTTCACTCAAACTAGGGGGGTTCAAGCAAACCCCCTTTCAAAAAGGGGTTTTCATGTGCTTTTTTGGTGGGATGCATTTAATGGGTTCACTCAAACCTAGGTTTGAGTGAACCCTCTTTTGGTTCGTTCGAACCAATGAGTTTGTTTGAACCCCAAGAATGATTTTTTTTGTCATAGAGTCATTTTTTGTTAGTTTTCCTTCCTCATTCAAATTGCAAACCACTTTTGTGGGTTTACCCCTAAATATGAAGAATTTGATGGAGGTAAGGTGTACTTGGGTGATGATTCTCATTTAGAAATTGTTGGCCATGGTAAAGTTAAACTTAGGTTTCTTGATGGTAGAATAAGAAGGATTAATGGTGTGTTGCATATCCTTGGTTTAGCACAAAAAAATTTATCTATGAGAAAACTAATAGATGTAGGTGTGCAGGTAGTATTTTTTGATGTAGGATGCAATATGGTCAGAGGTGCTATGGTGATTACTAGAGGTGTTAGATATGGCACATTGTATAAGCTTGATGCATGCATTTTGAGTGCAATAATACTTCTATGAAAAATAAGTCTGCGGAAGAAGTGAGGGTTTCATGTTCAGTAGATGGTTATGGCTTTTGGGTACACAAGGGTGTTCTTTCTTCTAAATCAAAATTACTTGCAGAGAGAACTATGTTATGGAACTAGAGACTTGACCACATTGGAGAAAAGGGTCTAAGGACCTTGAAAAATAAAAACATCATTGAAGGTTTGTCTGATTGTAATCTTGAATTTAATTTTAGTGAGCATTGCATTTATGGATGTCCAACAAAACTGTGTCCATTTTTACTCGAATTCTCATAAATCTTGTGCTATATTGGATCTTATTCATTCTGATGTGTTTTCTCCTATAGGTGTTCCTTCAATTGGTAAATCCACATATTATGTTTCATTTATTGATGATTATAGTAGAAGGAAATGGGTATTTTTTCTTAAGAGTAAATTTGAAGTTTTTAGTCGATTTAAAGACTTTAAAGCAATGGTTGAGTTGTAGACTGGAAAGAAAATAAAATGTTTGAGGAAAAATAATGGTAGTGAATTTTTATCTAATGATTTTGATAGATTTTGTGAAGATTGTGGTATTCGTAGACAAAAGAAAACTCCATATTCTCCGCAACAGAATGGAGTTGCAAAAGGAATGAACAAGACACTAATGGAGAGGGATAAGAGTATGTTGAGTGGTGCTAGTCTAGAACAAAGGTTTTGGGTTGAAGTTGTTGCCACTGCTTGTTACCTAATTAATAGGTCTCCTACATCAACTCTTATTGATAAGATGCCTATAGAGGCATGGTCAGGTTGCAAGCCTTCATTAATACATCTTAGAGTTTTGGGTTGTGAGGCATATGCACATGTACGAAAGGAGAAGTAGCCAAAGTTGGAGAAAAAGGCTATGAAGTGTATCTTCATCGGATATAGTTATGGTGTGAAAGGATACAAGCTTTGGGATCCTGTTACATAGAAGGTAGGACATAGTAGAAGTGCTATTTTTAGAGAAACTAAGCCTTATTTTATTACATTTTAGCCAAAACAAAGTAAATAGGAAAATGTTATTCAATTTCCTTCCACACCTGATAAATTTAAATCGAGGCCCATGGATAGACAATAAGTTGACGAAATCTCATCTAGATTTGAATCTTTAGAAGAGGAGGAAGAACCTCCAACTCAGCTTGTTTGTAGGTCTACAAGGCATAGTAAACCACCTGAAAGGTATTCACTTGATGATTGGAGATGTATTTTTGCTTTGAATACTAACATGGATGAACCCAGATCAGTGGAAGGGACATTAGGTATGAAGGATGTAGAATCTTGTAAGATTTCTATGGATGAAGAAATGACAACTTTGAGAAAGAATGATACATGGGATCTTGTACAATTTCCTGAAGGACGAAAACCTGTTGGTTGCAAATGGGTGTTCAAGAAAAATATTGGTTCAGATCGAAGTATTGAGAAATACAAAGCAAGGTTGGTTGCAAAAGGTTACTCTCAAGTTGAGGGTGTTGATTATGGATATATATTTTCTCTTGTTGCAAAAATAACATCCATTAGATTTTTTTTTTCTATTGTTGCTTCTTATGATTTAGAGGTTGAGCAAATGGATGTGAAAACTACTTTCCTTCATGGTGGCTTGGAGGAGGATATTTATATGACATAGATAGAGCTCTACGTGGTGATTCAAGGTAAAAGTAAATTGGTTTGCAAATTGATGAAATCTATGTATGGTTTAAAACAGAGTCCTAGGATGTGGTACTAGAAATTTGATATATATGTGTTGAGTTTATGATTTGACCATTCTAAATCAAATCATTATGTTTATTATAAAATTGATGGTGATCGTTTCCTATTTATTGCATTATATGTTGATGATATGTTATTCATTGGTAAAGGGAAAGGTATGATTTTATAATTGAAATCTCAACTTGCTGCTAAGTTTAAAATGAAAGATCTTGGTGTAGCTAAATACACATTCTTGGGATGAAAATTAGAAGAGATAGAGTGAAAAAAAATGGATTGGCCAAAGTAAGTATGTCAATTCAATTTTACATAGGTTTGATATGCAAGATTGTAGGCCATTGAATTGAAATCTCAACTTGCTGCTAAGTTTAAAATGAAAGATCTTGGTGCAGCTAAAAAAATTCTTGGGATGGAAATTAGAAGAGATAGAGTGAACAAAAATATATGGCTTGGCCAAAGTAAGTATGTCAATTCAATTTTACATAGGTTTGATATGAAGGATTGTAGGCCATTGTGTGTTCTTGTTTCAGTTGGAACAAAGTTATCTATTTCAAATTTTCAAACATTCCCATTAGAGTTGGAAGACATAAGCAGAGTGCCTTACCAAAGTGCAGTTGGAAGTTTAATGTATGCTATGGTTTGTACTAGACCAGACATTTCCAAAGCAGTGGGAGTTCTGTCCAGATATATGTCTAATCTTGGTAGAGTTCATTGGGATGTAGTTTAAAGAGTCTTTAGATATTTGTGTGGTACCTCAAATTATTCCTTGTGTTATCATAGTAGTATGACTCAAGATGAGATTTCCCTTGATATTCATGGTTATGTGGATTCAAATTGGTCAAGTGATGTTGATAGTAGAAGATCCACTAATGCGTATGTGTTTACTTTATTTGGTGGTGTGATTAGTTGGATGAGTAAGTGGCAAGTTGTGGTTTCTTTGTCCACTACTAAAGCAGAGTATATGGCAACTACTCATGCTTGTAAAGAAGCCATTTGGCTTGAGATACTATGTTTAGATATTGGAATAAAACAAGGTGTAGTGAAAATTTATTCTGCACAGTCAGAGTGCGATATGTTTATCCAAGAACCCAACATTTCATGCAAGGACCAAGCACATTGATGTTCAATATCATTTTGTTAGAGATATGGTCGAAGATGGTAGGGTGAAGCTGGTTAAGGTAGATACTTTAATGAATGTTGTTGATTCTTTAACTAAGCCTATGAGCACAGAGAAGTTCAGATGGTGTTAAGAGACTATGGGTCTTTCGTCCCCTAGCAATTAAGAGATGATGATGACACCCTTCTGTTGTCCTTACAAGGTATTCGACAAGTGGGATATTTGTTGAGAAAATGTGTCTCAACCTTGTAATTACATAAGGTACCATTGATACACAAGATACTATTCAACCGATGATGATGGGGGGGGGGGCATGAGGGGGATCCCCCCCATAAGGGGTTCAAGGGGATCATCCCCCTGGTTGGGCTCCAAGGGCAAGTCCCTCGAAAGGAAAATTTTATTTATATTTTATTATTGTAAATCTGGACCATTCATCATTATGTCTTATATCTGATAGATGGTATTTTATTAGCTTGACTTTCCCTAGAAGACAATCCTATTTTATGGGGGCATTGTATTATGGCTATGTATTGTGATGTATTCTGAGAGTCTTATAGTAGTTGTGTTGTCTCTAGATATCTGAGTGGTTATACTCCTGTGAGAAGCTTACTTTGCAAGTATATTGTAATCTTTGTGATTTCTAAATAATATTGGGCGGCTTTTAGAGTGTGGGGTTTTTCTCTCAAAAGGGTTTTCCCCACGTAAATCATTGTGCTGTGGTATGCATGATATTTGTGTTTACGTTTCAATAACTATTAAAGATCTATAAAAGTTTGCATTATTCTCCTCTCAAGATTAGTATAAGAAGTTGTTCCACTACCATTGCTTCCTTACATTCTTATAATGTAGGAAATAGAACTCCTATAAGTGAGTAATGTGTATTGTACAAAATAATCAAATAGTGAGTAAAATAATAATATTATTAGTGTGTAACACTCTAAAAACCAATGTTTACATTTTGAAAATATGGGAAGTGGATTGATGCTATGCCCTTAATCCTATAATGTGCATAGTGTTATGAGTAGCTACTTTGTGGCTACCTTAGCTTTTACTTAAATAATATGATGATTAATATAGTCTTCTATATCTAGTGAATTCATTTGAGGTGGTATTTAAGGCATAATTATGGTATATGTGGGAGCAAATGATTTACTTAGTATCATCATAATATAAACTTTTTTTTATAAATTTTTTTAATCAAATATTTCTCAAATTAATTATTTAGTAATCCACTAAGTTATACATTTGAAACAACTCATGTATGACAACCTTAATTTAAAAATAATCATAACATTTTTTTAATGTGTAGAAGGCTAGCTTGGGATCATATATTTTGAAAAATGAAAACCAAAATTTAATTTAAAATATAAATATTTTTTATTTCAATTTTATGAGACTTTGCATTTAAATCATATTAAATATTTATAAAATTAGGTTTAAAATTTGATCATTTTTTGAAACCCAGACATTCTTATTTATAATATATTTTAATTTCATGTAAACATTTTAAAAATAATATTTTTAGCCATATTTTTTAGGCTAGCTTGAAATAGTAATGTATTGTATCATGACATTGTATTTGTAGGTGCAAGGCTTTGGATTATATTTCAAAGCTAAAAATTAATAGAAAATCAAGGGGATTTCTTTTTGAATTCAAACACAACTTGTATCTAATTTAAATCACAAATCCATAGATCTCAATCTCACATTTAATGTTTTTCCAAACTTTTGTACACACTCTCTCAAGAGAATATAGAATTACCAAGCTTCTATCTAATTGTTAGAATAAACACCCAAGAATGATTTTTTTTAACAAAGTTTGAATGTCATGACCAATACCACCAATTCCTTCTGGACCCAAGTTACCCCTTGAGGATCCATTTGCATTAATATTGAGGAAATAACTCGGGGGAGAAGATCACTTATCTAAATAGTTCAACTTCTTGACTTGCTAAACTATAGATCCAAACATGACTTTTGAGGTGGGAGGAAAGGAAAGGATAACTCCATGTGATTAGCAATACAGAGATGACAAAAGGTAAGAGGGTCTTCCTCTAGAATTTAGCCTCAATAGTCATGTTGAGCATACCCTTTTTTTATGCCAAACTTGAATAACTTCACTTTACAATTTTTGGAATATGCAATGATTTCTTTCTAACCTTAGAATAATATTTGTTTTAAGGAAGGTTATATGAGAACATAATTATTACATAATGAGTACAATGCATATGATACTAACACAATGACAAATGAATCTTTGAACTTAATATATTAAATATACTGAGGGATTATAGTGTATTGTATGTAGACTTTGAAACACTCATTATAGAGTACATTTCTATTCATAAAGTTTCATCATTCAAAGTAGATGATGTATTATATGATTTGTGGATCATACAAACATTATAAACACTAGTTAGCTATATAGATTTTATACTTTATTGATAAACTAGATAAATATAGAGGAGGATTAATGTGAACTAAATAGATACTTTAGAAACATACACAACACTTGTTGGAGTGGAAAACTTAGCTTGATCCAACTCTTTTAGTTACAAATAATTATGATATATTATTGGGTTATATATATTCATAAGATATAACTTACATATGCAAATGTGTACCTTGCAAGTGTAGTTTCATAGATTAATCTAGATTTGTTAAATATTGTATATCAAATTTTCCTTCATTTTTAATAATAGTTGGTAGATTAGATTTAAGGATATTAAAAATTGTGGAGACTTGTAGACTCATATGAAGATAGAATGTACATTCTTTAATTCACAATCTAGATTATATGTTCATATTTTTTTTTTATAAATTTACAATATATTCAACTAAAGATAAATTATTTGTATCATATATCTTTTTTCCTAAAAAGAATATTTTTTAAAAATAACAATATATATACATTTAAATCTAAATAATATTGACAATCTAAGTTATTTCTTATGATTTACTAACATTTAAGTTAAGGACATATTCTTATACATACTAATTTAAATCTATAAACTTTATATATACTACTTTTGATGTATGCTTACTTAGATTGTTGTAAACTATTATATAAGTACAAAGATGATGATATCTACGTAGATCGATTATTTTTAATAAATAAAAATAAATAAAAAAATAAATAAAGAGAATGCAACAATATAATAGAAAAATTCTATATTGCTAATATCACCACACAGATAATTAAATATATATAAAAAAATTACTTTATAGATGAGAATATTTAGATTAAAAAATAAAATAATAAACATTAATATACAATACTAAATATAATTAACAAATTTAATAATAAAAAAAGAAGTATTCTTTAATCCTTAATAAAATGTTCAGGAATCAAGCATTCTGACATAGAACTTCTCTTAAAATAATATAGTGATCCTTGTACAACTCGGTGTTATAATTACAAACTCCAGCAATTTTTTGCAGCATAATCCTTAAAAACATAAAGTTTTTTAATAACATAATTACACACAAGCAATTCTCTGCAACATACACCAGCCTATCATTCGTACAAGCAATTATTTCACTTTTTACTTACGAGAAAACTGTGGGTTAAACATTATTATTACCAGGGATGTCCACGATTTCCACGTACTTAGCATGAAGATGGTTCTTCATCTCTTCATCTTCCCACTTAATTTCATTCCACCATTCTTTATCTCCTCTGATCTGTCCCAGAGCCTTGAGCTTATCAAGACCCAATGGCAGTACTTTAACGTTCATACAACGGAATATAGTCAAAGTCTGCAACATGGGGAGACCCCCTTCTTCGTCAGAACTACACAGACTCTCCAGAGAAGGTAACATCCATAGTTTGAGCTTGCGCAGCCTTGGAAAGCAGCCTTTCCTCCCAAATTCTTCACCCAATTCCTTGAGCTGAAGGCATTCCTCAATCTCAATTTCCTTAAAATTGGATAATCTGCCCAACCCTAATCCGGAAAGAGTGAGCAGCACTCGAGAAGAATTCAGCTTTAAATACTTAAGATTTTGTAATTCTGAGAATAAATTAGGGGTTCCCTCGATGTCACAGTCATACAGTTGGAGCCTTTCCAAGCTGTGCATGGCCCGCATGTCAGTTGGTAGATTTGTTTGAAGGACTTCGGGCATCCAAAGTAGCCAAAGTTCTTGAAGCTCCACTAGATTCCCCATTGTTTTCTCCTCAATTGGGTATTTTACGGTTAGACGCAGACGCTTGAGACGATGGAGTTTGCATAGATCTTGCAAAGAAGCCTCCTGTAATTCTTCACCTTCTCTCAGCTCCCATGAAATTGCAAACGTTGTCGATTTCCACATGTCAAGCTCTTCCAAACCAGAGAGCTGTGATATGTCGGGTGAAACGAACTCCAAATCATAACAGTGGGCTATCTTGAGAATTTGGAGACGTTTCAGCTTCTTTATCATGGATGGAATACTCTTGAGAGGGGAGAAAGAAAGATCTAAAAACTGCAATCCACTCAGCTCGAATGTTTGATGAGGGATTACCTTAATCTGGGTACTGGAAAGCTGGAGATGGAGGAGATGCTTCAGTTGGTTGATGGAATTTGGCAAGAATTTAATGGGCGTTTTGCTGAGGTCAAGCACCTTCAACATATTCAGCTTCTCCAGAAAGCCCTCTGGAACCTCTTCAATTGTGTTGGAGCTCAACAACAGAGTCAACAACATCGTGCAATCAAAACTTTCAGGCAGAGATCTGATACGGTTCTGCATTAGTGATATCCTCACCGATGTCGAGCTTACCGAGTCTGGAAATTCTGTTAAACTCTGACCTGCACGGAACAGGGTATTCTGGTCGACCTCTGCGACGTGCACTGCCATATCTCTGAGCACATCATGGATTTTCACTTTCCAAATATCAATGCCGTTTTCCTCTTTAACCTCAATCTCAACCAAACATCGGTCCGCCAAGACCCTGAGAAAACTGTAACGCCCCTCCTCTCTGCTTTTCACCAGTCCCTCTGCCGTCCACAATTCTATCAATTGATCTGCGTCGATTTCCTCGTCTTCTCTGTAAGCGGCCAAGTACAAGAAACAAAGCCTCAGCTCATCTGCCTCCAGAGCATCGTAACTGTACTTCAGCGGCTTGAATAATTCCCTCAGAATCTTTTCATGAATGCGATAGAACTGGGGATCAATCGCCTTTAGCTTCTTCAGAATATATTCCCATTCAGACGGCGTACTGTCTTGAAGCTGCGGCATTGTCTGAGCAAGCGTCTTAATGGCTAGGGGATGCCCTTTACATTCCTTTGCAATGCCTTTGGCCAAATGCTCCGTCTCGCTATCCATTTTCTGATCCACGCCAGCTACGAAGGCTCCTCTGCAGAAAAGCTCCCAACCATCTTCCTCCGATAGATGCTTCATTGCAATCATCCTGTCTGCTTTCATGCTCTTGCACACATTTTTATCCCTCGTAGTCAGCACAATTTTTATTTTATTATCAGAAGGAGAAATTCCCAATTTGGAAACATCTATTCTTTTCCAGACATCGTCCAAAATGAGGAGCAGTCGCCTCTCCTTGAAAACGGAATGCAACACCCCTGCGCCCTCATCAATGCTCAAATTGGATCGCCAAGGCAACTCAATTCTCTCACAAATGCTCCTCTGCAGAGCAGATATATCGGAGTCTCTGGACACAGTAACCCAAATCACAAGCTTAAAGAAATTGACTACCTTTTCGTTGTTGTTGATTTGTTTGAGCAGGGACGTCTTTCCCACGCCGGGCATTCCATAGACGCCAACGACACGAACAGAGTCATCTTCCAGCAGCCACGTCTCCAGCTCTGACAGCTTTTCGTGAACAAATGCGCCAACCAGCTCGTTCTCCATGGGTTGCATCAGCGTCGCAAGAGGCTCTCCCAGCTCATCATTCTTGGGAAAATCTGAATCTTTCGTCTTCAGAAGCTCATCTATCTCCGCTAAAGAACTACGGATTTTTCCACTGTATCTTTGGACAAGGAAACAGTGAGGGCAGCACCAACACAAGTGATGGTGCCTGCTTTCTTCGTACCGGAGAAACACCTCTTCAGCAGATTTGACGATTTGCTCTTGTGTGTTGAGCCACTGACTCACCACTGGCAAAGGCTGACGACCTTTCCATCTTAGCCGACTATTAATATGATCGACTATGCCCTTCACACGATCTATCTCATGGCGGAGGCGTTCGGCATCGTTGGGCAAATTGATTAGCTGCTTAATCTCTTTCACAACTGCTTTGAAGAGACTGCTTATACCCTCGCTCACTAGTCCACGAAGGAATTCCATTTGCCAAACGCAGACAAACTCCTAACACAAAAGGAAATAATGAGTACCTATCGAGTCTCTATCAGAATAAACAGACAGCAACCTTAGAAAAGGATTCAATAAGTGCAGGGTTCTATAGGTGTGCGCGGAGCATCTTGTGCAGTACTGAAGATATCTTAGCAGGTAGACTATACCCAAGCATGACGTGCTGTTCTCGGCTCGGATCTTTCTTCATTTAACGTTATTTCCGCAAATGGATGACGTGTTGTTCCCACAGATGCATGACGTGCTGTCCCATTTCTTACTTCTGCAGTGTCGTAACATTCCATGGTTGTCCCCAACCGGGGTCCAAATTTCTCTTTAAATTATTTTTCTATTTTCTAGAATACGTAGAGAGATAATCTAAGCATGTTCCAAAGATTATCTATAATTTGAGTCTTGCATTTTCCACGACATTGTTTGGGGGATAAATTCCCTAGTTGGGCCCATAGAAAGAAGCCATTTATGCCACTAAAAGAATTGTTGCAGCTGCATGGCTTCGACCTTGGCCGTGGGGCACAAGAAAAAACGTAATTGCTTACGTTTGTTGGTCTAAAAAAATTAATTAAGTATTCTACTTTTTAATGGTTATCATAATTATTTTACATCTTACTTATAATAATTATCTTATTTTTAATGGTCAAAGTCAAGGTGATTTTTAAGAATACTCATCTAAGAATACTCTCATTTATAATATGGTGGTAGTATTTAAATAAATAGTAGTATTTGATTGTGTTTAGTAACTAGCAAGTCATCATATTTAATATAAATGTAATATTAGCTTTATTTGATTGTATTGGTTTAGTAACTAATTGTTTGCAATGAACGCATCATCATGGTGTGCAATTGGGTACACCATGTAATAATGTTTTACATGGTAATTAAGATTTGAGCTTTCTTTCTTTTTGTTAAATGAACATTAATTTATTAATTTGTAAGTGTGTAAGATTATTCTTTTACTTAAAAATATTATAAAATAATTAGAAATCAATTAAGTTTTTTCTTTATAAAAAAAACTATTTTTGTAAACAATTGGAGTATTTATTGTAATTAGGAATATATTAATATTAAAAAATGTTATGCAATCTATGTTTTGTTATTTTTTTTGTGAAAAATTTACGATTAATTTGATGGAGGGGATTTTTTTAACATTTCCTTTGTTGTTGCAATGTTGGTATATTTGAAATTTGATTTTTTTGGCAATTTAGCTAAAAAACCTACTTACTAAAATTTATATGAAAACAATAAGGGAATGAAGGCAATATTTTGAGAATTTTGAACTCAATTTGACCTTGGCATTAATGATTATTTTAGGTAGATTTTGGAGAAGGAAAATTTTGAAAGTTTTGAGGAAGAGGAAAAGAACATAAAAGAAGAGAGAAATAGGGGATAGAAGGAGCAGTAGAGACAAGGATAATAGAGGAAACACAAGAAAAATCTAAAAGAGGTGAGGAAGGCACAAAGAGTACGTGCTAGAAAAGAGTGTGAAAGAGAAAATGGGGATCTCAGATTTGTAAATTTAGATTTAAATTGATTATATTTATAATAAATGAAATATAATATATATTTATTTTGAAAGATGTGTTTCTAAAATTATTTTTTGGGTTTGTTTGTATGTAACTTTATGAGTTTATTTGTCAATGGGGTTACATCCATGTGAATTTGTGTCATGTATTGGGTATTATTGGTCAAGTCTTAAACATATTATGTTGTTTGTGTAGATTAATTTCATTAAACACAGTTATGTGCCCAAATAATATGACTATTTCATGCAAAATGTTCTTGGTTTGGTTGTATCTTAGTTTTTGTTCTGTAATTATTTGTGCCAGCAAATTTTGATATGCAATATTGATTTATATTGCAAATTGAATAAAAATGAAATTTTAATGCTTGTTTATTGGGTATTAGGTTTATGAGGAGGTGGTTCCATCAGTATGGATAAAGAAAATATAAATCTGAAGGAAAATAGGACTTGAATTCGGTTAGAAGAAATTATAAGTTGTGACTATGGGTGCCTATAGAAATTTACAAATAGAAAGTTTAGTTAGAAAAAAAAGAAAGAAAGAGATTTAAGGAGTAGGATGAAGGAGAACAGAAATTGCAACTACAAAAGAACATGAAGGATTTGATGAGGTACTAAGGCTCTAAGGGGATTGCAACAAGATGGAGCAATAGAAGGTTGAATGAGAAGAGATAGGGAACATATGAACATAGTGAAGATGATGAAAAGGAGTATATGAAAAATGGGAAATGAAAATTAGATGGGATATTGTAGGAAAATAATGCTTATCTATTTCTAACATTAGGAAAGGAAAAGGATGGAATTACCAAGCTTCCAGGAAGTTTGAACTGATGAATTAATTCATTGAAATAATGAAGGAATATTTGAATATGATGAATGGAGGCACTAAAAAAGTGAAAGTTGCTTAAAAAAGATTGAAAGGGAATGCAACACATTGGAAAAAAGAGGTGCAAGATGAGAGAAGAAAAAATGGTAGAGATAAGATCACTCAATGGGATCAAATGGTAACCAATATGAAGGTTCAATTTCTGCCTAGTGATTATCAAATTGAACTTCTCAAGAAACCATAGAATTTAAGGCAAAAAGTGAATTGTGAAGGCCTATAGAAAGGAGTTTTACAAAATTTCCATAAGATCTAGCCATAATGAGTTAGATCATGAAAGGGTGGCTAGATATGTTAATGGACTGAGGCTGAATATTCAAGATGAAATAAGTATGGTAAGGCTACAAACTATGGAGGAAGCATAACAATATTCTCTTAAGGAAAAGGATACACTATCAAGAAAGTAGGGAACAATCATAGGAAGAGGTGGATTCAACAAAGGAAAAATACAACAACGAAAAATTATAACCATGGTAAGGAGGCTAGCCCTTCAAAAATTCAAAGGGAGAGAGATGAAACAAGACCAAGATCATACCCTATGAGAGGTAGAAGTGGATATGTAAGAGGCCAAGGAAGAGGCTTCCAAGGTACATTTTTTACATGTGCACAATTAGGCCATAGATTTTATAAATACCCATAATGCGAACCAGAAGGATCAAAGAGAACAGGGGTTGCAAGTGCACACATAACCAAAGGGGATACCGAGACTATAGGGTTTGTTAGTAAAATAGATGAACCTGAAAGAGGAGAAGCACTCATGATGAAGAGGACACTATTGAAGCAAACCAAAAGAGATGGTTTTCCTGACCAAATAATTTTTTTGTTTAGGATAATATGTAAGTCAGGTGGAAATTGTTGTAAAGTCCTAATAGATAGTGGCAACAATGATAATTTAGTTTCAATTGAAATGGTGGATAAGTTGGGGTTAAAAAGAACAACTCACCCTACCCCATACTAGGTGTCATGGTTACAAAAAAGGAACCAAGTATTTATTAATCAGTAACGCCTAGTGAATTTTTTAATAAGCACTTATGAAGATGAGGCATGGTGTGATATCATGCCTATGGATATATGTCACTTAATCTTAGGGAGACAATGTCAATTTATAGGAAGACAATCCATAATGGAAGAGAAATACTTGTAATTTAGAGAAAAAATGAAAGAAGACATACTCTTACACCATTGGTAACTAAGTTAAAAGAGGTGGAAAGTGATCCAAGAACACTGCTAGTAGTAGGAATTTTCCTTTGAAGGAGATTAAGGGGGAAAAAAGTTATTCTTTTTAGTGGTTTCCAAGGAGCTAAAAGTAGATGAAAAAACTAATAGTAGTGGCATGCCTTCAAAATTAAAGGGGTTGTTGGAAGAATTTTATGAAATTGTGTCCAAGAAATTACCAAAAGGACTACCACCTATGAGGAGCATTAGCCATCATATTGATTTGATTTCAAGGGAAATTTTACCCAATAAGGATGCTTATAGGATGAAACCTACAAAAAATGAAGAGGTGAACAAGCAGGTGCGTCATCTATTAGAAATAGGATTGATTAGAGAAAGCCTTAGCGCATGCATAGTACTAGCAATGTGATCACCAAAAAAGGATGATGAATGAAGTATGTGCACAAACTCAAGAGTCATCAACAAAATAACAATCAAGTATCATTTTCCTTTACCAAGAATGGATGATCTCATTGATTGTTTGGGGAAGGCTAGGTATTTAAACAAAATGATTTAAAAAGTGAGTATCACCAAATTAGGATAAGAGAGGGTGATGAGTGGAAGATTGATTTTAAGACCAAGGAGGGGTTGTATGAGTGCTTGATAATTCCCTTTGAATTAAAAAATGTACCCAACACATTTATGTGATTGATGAATGAAGTGTTGAAACCATTTTGGGATTAAAAAATGACTTTTTATCTTAATGACATTCTAATTTTTAGTAACAAAGGCACAAGGAGGAAAGGTTATTGGTAAATTTTAAAAAGTGCAGTTTTATGAAGGAGAAATTGGTTTACTTAGGATATGTTATCTCATCACAAGGACTACAAATGGATCTAGAAAAGGTATGTGCTATAATTGAATGACCAACACTTAGGAGTGTGAATGAGGTTTGAAGTTTTCATGGTTTAGCTAGTTTATATCATAGATTTATTTGAAATTTGAGTGGGATATGTGCACCCATAACTGAAACCTTAAGGGGAGACAAAATGGATTTTAAGTAGACAACAACAATAGATGAAATTTTTAAGATTTTTAAGGTCACTAAAGAATTAGTATTAGCATTTCCCGATTTTGTAAAAGTGTTTCAAGTGGACTATGATGCAAGTGGGATAGAAATAGGAGCAGTTCTTAGTCAAGAGGGAAGTGTTGTAAATATGAATGAGTATGGTGGTGTTATCATTAATGTTGTCATTGATGTCAACAAATTATAGGTTGTTGAAGAGAAAGGAAACAAGTGATTACAGGTGAAGCATGTATAGTTGAGATACTGTAGATATGTTGTGAGTACATGGAGCTATCTTTATGGTGTTGTGGGTGTGCTGATATGATGAGTTACCAAGTTCTTTTGAGAAAATTAATAAATAGTGAAGATAAAATTGTGTGTGTGTTTAAAATGCGCTCTAGTATGTGCTTCACATTTCTTCTATGTTGATCCTATGCTTGTACATATATGAAGTATTTTTTAAAGACATCCTTGGGTGATATATCCTAGATTATAGCCTTTGGTTTGATGAAGAGAGAAAGTTGAGTTCACCGGTTTGTGAACTGGTTTGACAAAGTTATTTGTTTGTGGACTAGGAGAAATGTATCTACTCTGCAGTCCTCCGCTGGTTTGTTTTAGGTCTTGAGGATCTGGGAGAAGGCTTGTAATGGTGTTATTTATGTTCTATCAAAGGTGTTTGTGGTTTGGTGCTTTGAAAGACTAGTTTTAGAATTACTATGTGTGTCTGTACAATCCAGATGGACTGATGGAAAGTGTTCTATGTATGAAGGTTGTTGCAGTAGCAACAGACAAATCTGAAGGCATCTAAGATGTGTTCCAATGTATAGTGAAGCATGTTATGTGGTCCGCATGCTATCTTCTTGTTACATATGTGTGTACTTCAAAGTTCATTGGTGTTTTAATTAGGTTTGGCTGACCTAATGTTTATATGTCATGCAAAGGATATGTATCAAATAAGGAAGCATGTGATTTATCCAAGATGTTGTTTTGGGTCCTGGTTAAGTGTTGGTTTGTTCTGCTCTCATTCTTATCCACTGCGAGAATGTTGAGTTTCCAACCTAATTTGAATTTGTATAATGAAGAGTGTGTAGCCAACCTTGGAGAAAGTTTCTGAGGTTGAAGATGGTAAAAATACAAGACAATATGTTAAGGATTTCATGCCACAAGTGTGAGAAGCAAGGTAGATGCAAGAGATTGTGTAAAATTGAACTAAGGCAACAAGAAATTCAATGTGTTAGACTCCTAAAAGTAGTGAGCTGATGGTGTCTTCAATTCTTTGATCAAGGTTGCACATTTGTGCAAGTGGTTGTGGCGGATCCTCTATTGCATTGAGATAATGTTATCTATGTAACATTCTTTCTATCTTTCTTTATATGTAGGTAGTGAGCCTCCATTTGGATAGTGAGTCCTATCTTGGGCAGTGAGCCACTTTGTAAATGGTTTTTTAATTACTCTTATATTGTTAGTTAATCCTCACTGTGGCTTTTCCCTTATTGGGTTTTCCATGTAAATTTGGTGTTTCTTGTGTTGATATTGTTTTCTATTATTTGCACTTTATTCTTATATTTAATAACAGATTAAAGTGGATGCAAAGCCAATCATTGTTTGAGATTTGTGGTGAATGTGATTGGTGACAACCAATTCACCCCCCCCCCTCAGTTGTCTTGTTCATTTCAATAGGAATACCTATTACATATTTTAGTGAAAAGCTTAATGATGCCAAGAAGAGGTACTCTATGATAAATAATTTTATGCTATTGTGCAAGCTTT
This sequence comes from Sequoia sempervirens, assembly GCA_007258455.2. NCBI lineage: Eukaryota > Viridiplantae > Streptophyta > Pinopsida > Cupressales > Cupressaceae > Sequoia > Sequoia sempervirens. The sequence goes on from VDFB02373365.1 coordinate 154,821,274, forward strand.
AAAGAATTGGTGTCATTATTTGCTTCCAAAGGAGTTTATTCTCTACACAGATCATCATGCTTTGCAATTTATTAATAGTAAAACCAAGCTTAACTAGCGACACATGAAGTGGGTAGAATCCCTACAAGGGTATAATTTTTTCCTCGATCATATAAGTGGAGGTTCAAAAAAATTAGTAGAAGCATTTAAGTAGAAGAGAACCACTATTGATTCAAATGAGAGTTGAAGTAGTTGGGTTTGATACTATAAAGAGTTATACAAAGATGATTTGGACTTTAAGGATGCATGGAAAACATGTATGGGGCCTACTAGTGTGGATAGGACACCATGGATCGATTACTTTATACAATATGGATGACTATTCAAAGTACAACTCTACACGCCTCAAGGATCAATGAGGTAGAATTTAATAAGTGAAAAACATTATAGTCATTTAGCTAGACATTTTGGTGCTGATAAAATGATGGCACAACTTAGTGAAAGATATTTTTGGCCAAGGATGAGGGATAAAATAAAAAAAATATGCAAGGATACAAAGTTTGTCAATATGCCAAAGGAGGGAGTCAAAATATAGGCCTATATCAACCATTACCCATACCAGAGAAACCATGACCTGATGTAAGTATGGATTTTATGCTTGGGCTACGAAGAACACATTGAGGTAAGGATTCTATTTTTGTGGTTGTTGATAGATTTTCAAAAATGGCTTATTTTATAACATGTAAGAGGATAGACGATGCAAAACATGTAGAAAATTTATTCTTCATAGAGGTTGTTAGATTATGTGGCTTGGGTATGTGAAGAATCATCATGGAAAAAATAGGCCCTTAAGTGGCAAAAATAAAAATAAAAATCAGAGTTAGGCCCAACTTGACATAAAAAATTGAATAAGTTATCTATATTATTTCAAAAATATGTAAGAATAGAATTTGTAGCAAATTGAATGAAGTTTCTAAACTACTAGAGTTTTTTTTTAAAAATATTTGAGTGAAAAGTGGAATCTCAATGCAGTAGTACTTAAATTTAAAGGAAAAAAAGAAAAGTAGGTGTCATCTATACACCTAACCACAATAAAATGATAAAAAAATTATAAGATTTTATATATATAAGTAGAGGACTCATGTCCCAATGTGATGCATATTTTTTTTGTAATTTTTTTCCAAGTAAATAATTAATTATAGAATTTTATTTCAACTTTTTAAAAAATATAAAAATGCGGTATGTCTATACTTGGTCAAAACTTCATGAAATTCATTTTTTTTAATCCTATAGTATGTGATGCATAGAATGTGACACATGTTTTGGATTCAAACAATGTGATGTTGTTTGAAAGCTATAGATGTTTTTTAATTAGCCTATCAATCAGGACTTTAGTTGTAATTCAAATACAAAATGAATAATAATTATTTATTAAATTCAAAGTAAAGCATAATTTATATTGATGGAAAGCTAAGAATCTCCTTTAAAAATCCTTTTTGTTTCATCAATTTTGGGTAATAAAAAAGTTGTCAGCCACATACCCTACACATACCCATCATATCACCACTTTTTGGCCCATCATGGTCTTGCACATACCCGCTTACCAAAAGGTATAGTTTTTTATCATGATACTAAGTTTGTAGGGAATTTTTAAAGGACACTTTGGAAGAAATTAGGGACTGATTTAAAGTTTATTTGTACATACCATCCTCAAATGGATAGATAGATTGAAGTTTTCATTCAAAGCTTAGGGAGTTTTCTTAGAAGTTTAGTTGGTGATAAGCCTAAGCAATGGGATTTGGTATTACCTCAAGCTCAATTTGCATACAATGACATAGTCAAAAAAAGTATAGGTACAATACTCCATTTCAAATTATATATGGATACAACCCAAGAGGTATTTAAAAATTAATGGAGCTTGCAAATACTAAGGGATATAAGAGAAGTGCTGAAGGAGAAGAGTTCTTCAAACACATGAAAGATTTGTATCAACATGTAAGAGAAAAATTTAGTTGGAAAAAATTATTTTGTGTGTGAATTTTGGAGAGTCTATGATTTGGTATTGTGTGGTCAAGAACCTATAGCATATAATTCTATTGTTCATATAGCATCTAACTATGCATCTATAGCATCATTTATGTGCTTGCAACAATAAATTGTTGCCTGCAACAATAAATTGTTACCTGCAACAATAAATTGTTTCCTGCAACAATTGTTCCTGGTTTGGTTGTAGCTTAGTTATTTATTCTTGTAGATTGTTTTAGATTGTTTTGTACCACATCAGACCAATATTTGACCCACAACTAGTGTTTTAGGCCTCTACAAAGGTTGTGTGAGTTTCTCATAGCAACACAACCTCCCCTCCCCACCTATTAGCTCCTATTTAGTTGGATTTTAGGTGGCTATGTGGAGGTGGGGGCCATCATAATTCTAAGTAATAAAATATTTATCACAATAGAAGAAGGTGAATTAGTTCTCTTAGATTCATGCATACATCCACAAGTATAATATGTAAGTGGGAAGCATGGTTGGTGAAGATAAAAGGAAAATTTAATGAAATATTTAGAAAAAAATGAAGATAATGTTCTAGCATCCCTCAGTCCATAGGAAATAAATTAATAGGTTGGAAAGGCCATGAAAGTTCTCATTTGGAAATAAAATTTTCTGTGGATGTTCTTGTAGAGAATAAATAGTTGAGAAATAAACACCCTCATCCCCATGCTAATTAAATGTCCTAAATTCAACTTTCATTGAAAGTAGGGGCCAAGATAAAGTTTCATCTTGATGTAAACAATTCAAATGTTGAAATACTTGTTTATCAAGGTTATCAAATTAATTATATATATATATAGGTTTGAAAAAATTAATAATTCATTACTAGGTTTGAAAATTATATGCATTCATTGTTTATGAGAAAATATTACTAACCTAGATAATAATACTTTCTAAACTAATTGTTATTTTATTTTATTCTATGAAGACAAAAGGTCTATTAATTGAAAATATTAATGGGAAAAAGAATACCAAAGTTTAATGGATTGTATATAAAAATATAATGTCTTTCTAAATGAGAAAATATTTACAAGATCATGGTATCCTAATGAAGTATATTAGAACTCATAGCCATATAAGGGTCAGTGTAGGATCATGGGGGTCCAAACTAGGCCCTTAAGTGGCAATGAAAATACAAAAAACTAGAGTTAGGCAACTTGACATAAAAATTTGAATAAGTTATTAACATAATTTGAAAAATATGTAAGAACAAAATTGTTAGCAAATTGAATTTATTTTCTAAGACACTATTCCTTTTTTGGAAAAAAGTAAATCTATTTGGTGAAATTTTTAAATTTCAATGTAGTAGTACTAAATTTTCAAGAAAAAGGAAAAATCAAGTATATGTCTGACCAACCTAAGTACAAGTAAAAAATATATATTTATTTGAAACTTTCAATATAAGTAGAGGATGCATTCCCAGATGTACCACAATTTTTTTTGTAAATGTTTTGCAAGTAAATAATAAGTTATAAAAAATTTATTAAAACTTTTTTAAAATATTAAAATGTGTTTGTTTGACCACCATAACTTGGTCAAAAAATTATGAAACTCAAATTTTCTTTTTTCTTTATCCTATAGTATGAGAAGCATATAATGTGTTGCATATTTTGGATTCAAAAAATGTGAAATCGTTTAAGAATTATAGATGTTTTTCAATCAACCTATCAATCAAGACTTTAGTCAGAATGTATGTGAAAAATCAATAATTATTATCTATTGAATTCCAAATAAGGCATATCTTATATTTTTGGAAATTTGACAATTTTCTCAATAAACCCTTTTCATTTCATCAAATTTGGATAAAAAACTATTGTCAGCCACTTTTTTGTCATATCACCACTTTTTGGACCCCCATGATAATGCACTCACCCATAATGAGCTTGGTGGTCTTAGGAATCCTAAAAGATGATAAATATTCTAAAGACCATTCTATCTTAAGATGGTGAAGATGAAAATTGATTATCTTCTTTCTATTCACATAAAAGATAAGGAGGTTCTACCTATTGCCATGAACAAGGATATCATCCAATTCATTCACCTCCTATGTCCAATTCACAATTATGTTTACTTATATTTCACTTATGATCCTTATATCTTTATGCCTCATCTCATATGATTGTGAAACATGCTATTATCTTATGTTCACCTACCCTCTCACCTTACCTATATAAGAATGGCTCATCTATACAATATGCATCATTGTATCATTATTTGCATGCATAATCAAGAAATATATTCTCTTGCTCTCTCTTGCATCCATAATAAGAAAAAATATTTCCATTCTTTTTTTATCAAAAAATAATGCTTACCTAGATAATAATACTTATTAAAATAATTAATTTTGTAATTATACGAGCTATATAGATGAAAGGTCTATTAATTAAAAATGTTTATGGAAAAAAAATCCCAAAGTTTAATGAATTTTATATAAAAAATATTTAATTTCTTTCCAATTAAGAAAATATTTACAAGATCATGGAAACCCTAATGAAGTATATTAGGAGAACTCATACCCATCTAATGAGCTTGGTGGTCCTCAGAATTCTAAGAGATGATAACTTTTCTAAATACCATGCTATCTTAAGATGGTGAAGATGAAAATTTGATTATCTTCTCTCTATTCACATAAAAAATAGGGAGGTTCCATACTGGCATGAACAAGGATATCATCTCAATGGTTCACCTCCTATTTCCTATTCACAATTATGTTTACTTATATTTCACTTATGATCCTTATATCTTTGTGGCAATGGAAAAAGTATCCCTTCTACTTTTCCTTGCTTGTTTGGGACCTCCTTGTTAAATTGAGCTTAGTGTTTCCTTGATTTAGTATTGTAATATGTTTAACACAATCATATTAGGTCTTGGGCCCTTGTGAACTAATAAAATTAAATGGTACCTTGCTAAACTGTTGTGAAGTGTTGTAACACACTTTCACATTTTTCTAAGGCTTGATTAATTAATTGAACCTAATAAACCTCTTTTTAACCAAAATGTGCCTTAATCATGCCTTGTTTAGAGTGTTGTAAAGTATTGTAATGCACTTTCACACTTTTCTATGGTTTTCATAAATAATTGGGCTTCTTAATGCTTTAATTGGCCTTATTTCACATCCACAAGCCTCATTTAATGCATCTTTTGAGAATGATCCCAACATAAATTGAGAACCAATCATAATCCATGTGTTTTCACATTACATGGCCCAGATTTGGTGGTCTGGGACTCATTTTCCACCTTTGGCATATGAGTACCACCTAGGTTTTTGGGTCCCGATCATGGTTTTACAACTTTCTAAGCATTTTTTAATTTGGTCCCATAAATTATGCCTAATGGGACTCATACACCACATTGGGCATATGAGTCTTGTGTGGCCCAAAATTAAAATTAATTCAAATTATTGGTAGGATTTTATCCTCATAGATTTGGTGTGGTCTTGTAGTGTTGTATTTTCAAGAATTTTGCATAATCAAGTATAAATACAAGTTTTTTTTCCCTCATTTTCACCTCAAGCATTCAAGTATTCATCCTTATAGCAAGTTTGAGTTCACAAGAGAATTCAAGTGTTTACAAGAGAATTCAAGAGTCTTCAAGAGTAGATTATCAAGCATTTTTTAGCATTATTCAAGCATCAAGCACTATGTCAAATATTTCATGCATCATGTTTGTTTTTGAGGTAACAATTGTGGTGTAGGGTTTTATGATTCAAGCTAGCATTTTATTCAAGATCTATCCTATTCAAGAAAGAGTCAAGATATACATCCATTGGAGCCATCTCATACATGTTTGAATCATTTTATTGCTAGTGTTTGGTGAGTTGGAACTTCATATTTTGTTCATTCATCATTCTCCATTCCTATTTCATTGCATTTCAAGGTTTGATTACCAAAAATGGGTTTGACCAAGGCAAACCCCTATGCACTAACAAAACAACATTTTCCCCTCTCTTTAGTGTGTGATTTGCAAGTCTAGATCGAAGATACATTGAGGAGCAAGTTTGGAGAAAGTTGTCACCTTGTATTGGAGATACTTGGAAGACTTCTACAGGTTGCAAATCAAGGTTTTGGATCCAGAAATCAATCAAGAAGTGTAGAGAAGACCTTGAATAATAGATTTAGACCTTGAAGCTTTAGAAAACCATAACTAGACTAATTCACCAGTTCTGGTGTATGAGTCCTAGTTTTGGTCAAAATCTATTTTTTTATAGATTTAGATACCCATTTTCTAGATTCATGTTTCTGTACATAAACCCAAATATGGGACTGATTCGCCCAGCCTAGCATATGAGTCCCAATCAACATTAAATTCATTATTTTTAATATTTTAGAGCTCATTCAAGTCTGCTTCATATTCTCAGGTGCACACATTTCATCTTGTAGTTTTTTGTTTCGTTTTATATGCATTTCTAGGTCATTTAGTAAAAGATTTCATCATATTAGGGTCAAGCATTTCACATTGCATTGCTTTTGTCTTTTCAATTCCTAACTTGGTGGTGAACCCCTCATTATTTTATAATCAAATAATATGATAGCCCTATTGAAATATCTCTTTCTATTTTGCATTGAGATCTCTAGGGTTATCCTTGAATGAGATAATTGGGAAGTGGGTCTTGCTCTATGTTCTAAACCATACAAAAGCATCTCCCCCTTTTTTCATTGTATCATTTTAGAGAACCTGCATTTAGAACATCATAATTATGATTTGGAGTGCATCGTCATCCTGTATCTTTCTTGCATTAACATTGCATTAGGGTTTTCATTAGTTAGTTGGCATTCTAGGGTTCCCCAATTTTGCATTATTGAAAGTGCATATAGCTTGCATTTTTGCATCTTAAAAATCATTAAAAATCCTTAAAAATCATTAAAAATCTTCATTTTCACTTAGGATACAAATCATAAAACATAAAAAGCTTCAAAATCAATTAAAATTTTCTAATTTTTTTGAAAAAAAACCTCACCAGGACTCATACGCCCCTCTGGGCGAATCAGTCCTAGTGTAGATTTTGCACTGCATTTTCTAGAATTTAAAGCATTGTTTATGAGCTTTCATTTTTTTTTATAGATTTTTGTTTTAGTTTACAAAATTTCTATTATAATCATTTCATTGTTCTTAGCTTATATTGCATTTGCATTCATTTTGCATTTAGAAGCCCTTGCATGAGTTTTTGGTGTCCTATTGCTAATATTGTAGTGAGACAAAGTTCGAGACTCATGTCACCCAACAATAGCACAATCATTGTGGATCTTGGGTTATCTAGCTCTTTCACTCCTATTATTGACACTAGTACACTAGGTATGGACCATACCCTAAATAACTCTTTACCTTCAAGTAGTTTGACACATTCTGAAACAATGGTTGCTAGTGTTCCACAAGAAAGCATAATTCACATCCATGAAGACCTAGAAAACCTACAAAATCAAGTGCAAAATGAAAAAAATTCAACTACCATCATCCCTACTATAGATAACATTCATCGCATGCTTGAAAGTGAAGATGGACTTGACCTTGTGAAAACCATAGTTTAGATCTTTGGGAAACACCTCACCTCAACCACTAGTTGTCCTTTACCTACAATAAATGTCACAAGCCAAGTAGGAATTCAAATTCCTCCTCCCACAACAATTGCCTCAATTCCTACCCATACCAACCCTCAAGTCACAACAACAATGCAACCAACTAGTAATGCGATTCTTTCCTTGGGTATTTTTACTAGAATCCCTAGTACCTTTGTGGCATCACATGTCATATCTCCTACCACTTTACCACCTATAATAATTCCATTCACTTGTCCCTCAAAAACATACAACCCTCCACCTCTTTCACCTCCATCTCATAACACAAGAAATGACCCTCTCATCAATCAACTCTTCCAAACTGTTTCATCCCTTCAAAAACAAATTTCCACCATCAACAAAAATAAAAACTTCTCACCCACATATTATGTCAAAAGCAACCCCTTGTCCTTAGAGATATTGCAAATTCCGATTCCACAAGGTGTAGAGGTGCCTAGATTCGAGAAATATGGAGGAAAACCTTGGAGATCCTTCTAATAATGTTAGTGCTTATACCGCCTTATGTAGTGACTTTGTTCTTGATGATAAACTCTTGGCTAAGCTTTTCCCTAGGTCCTTGAAGGATACTACCATATAATAGTTTTCTTCTTTACTAAAACTCATTTTGTTCATTCAATGAACTTTTTGAGGCATTCATCAACCATTTCCAAATGCATATGACTCCTAAGATGACCTTCGTCGATTTGATGAGATGTAAGCAAAAAGAAGACCAAAAGATAATTGACTTTATCTCATGCTACCAAGCACTTTATTCCCAAATTGATGTTAGGATCCCTAACCCTCACCTTCAAAAGATGTTCATAGAAAATTTTCAAAGTAAGATACAAGATAAACTTAGCATGATTAAATTCCCATCCTTTATACACACTTGTGTACTACCCTATATGATTATCAAAATTCGGTTAGTAGTTGAGATACAAAATCTACTTCTAGCTGTATTGAGAATTCTGAAACCACAAACCAAAATGATTCTCAACCTTTTAGAAAATAGAATAAAGGTTTCCTTCAATTCAATCCCCCTCAATAAACATCTTTGAATTCTAATAACCAAGTAGTTGTTGTTAAAGTTTCGATACCCTTTAGCTATGGGGACCCAAAAAGGAAATTCACTCCCTTACCAGATACCCTTCATAGCACAATGTCACAACTCTTAGAATAGAAGATGATTACCTTGCCTCCCATCAAAACAGACGATCTTAATAAACCATTTCCCACAAACTATAGACAAAATTCTTACTACCATTATCACTGACAAAATGGACATGATATAGAACATTGCAAGTGTCTTAAACATCTTGTGCAAGACCTGATTGATTTCGGTCATCTTTCCATTGGAGGTGTTAGTGATCAAGGAAATAAGTCTATTGTCCCTCCTAACCAGAACTTGCAAATTTTTACCAACCTTATGCTTGATCATAACATTTCATTTTTCAAAGCTATCGAAACTTCAAAGAATGATGTGATGAATGTTGATACAGATGATGATAATAATGATACTATTCAACATGATCCTATGGATGACATGGTAGGAGTGATGGACACCATTCCTCATAAGGGTCGAACTAAAAATAATCTTGATATTTCTTTCTCCTCACAAGATATACTTAAACATGCACCTAGTGGTCATCTTTACATAGTCGGTCGAATCTATGACAAGCCCTCTAATGGGATACTAATAGATCCCATCTGTGGAGAGAATGTGATCACTGAAGAATTCTTACCTCTGCATGAACTCTATCAAGATATATATGATAAACTGAAAGAATGGATCAAGATGCATAATGGTTTCACTTGCCCTATGTGGGATCAATCACCTTATGTTTTCAAATAGGACCGAAAACATTAGATATCTCATTCTCCATCATGTCACAGTTGGACCAATTTTGTGTGAAGCTAGGCTATCCATGGCTTTGCTCCATGAATGTAGTCCCTTCGATTGTGCATAAATTCTTAAAGTTTTTGTTTTAAAATGAAGTCTTTACTTTCCATCATAGTGGCTTTAACCCAATTTCCTCCTGTGGAAAATTTTCCTTAGATTTATTTTAGCCTGAGCCCATAGAACCTATCAAACCATGAGAAGACTTCTTTTTATAGTCTTATAAAAAGTTCAAAGCAAAGAAAATAGAAAAACTATCCCTCTGAAACATGCCTCAACCTATAACCGAGCCTACCATCCTTGGTGAAACCATGATTGAACCTAAAGAAATTCTAAATGACCAAGACCAACCTAAGACAAAACCTTCACCTACTTCCTACAAAAGACCAGGAGATAATGAAAACAATCCTGTCATGCCTCCTACAATAAAAAAAAAAGTTTACAAAATGAAAGAGAAAGTGGTCGAACAACCTCTTGTGGTTCCTTCCGTTCCTCCCCTTGGGGAAGAAAAGAAACCTATGGTTGATCAACCCGTTCCTACACAAATGAAACTTGAAAATAAAAATAAAAGAAACAAAGGTGCTAGAGAGTGTAGGCATAGATGTTGTGCCCTTTCTCATAGGTTACAAGAAGAAATAAACAAATAAAATCAAGATCCAAACTTGACTGAAGTAATTCATGATGAGTCTACCCCTGCCTCGAAATAGAATGATCTTATAATACAACCACAACAAGACCTGAACCCTTCTTTATACATTATCATTCGACCTCCTATCATGATTAATTTAGATGATGATGAAGAGATTACTAAAATTGATGAGGAAGTGCATAATGAATTGAATACATTGTTTTCCTCTTCTATGAGATTAAACAACAATCCTCCTAGGAAGAGTGTTGAACTTGGTCATGACCCTAGTTCGGCACTTGTTATTGTCCCTTTAGCTAGTTGTCCACCTTCAACATACAATGAACATGATTGGGATGCAAACGACCTAATTTAGGTTGACTCGCACGTGCCTTACTAGTTTCTTTGCATTATTTTGTTTTCTTTTGTGTGAATACATGTGTGTGATGTGATCCCCCCGTAATGTTCTATTTGATGTATCTCTCTCTCTCTTTGTGAGATTCCTCTATTTGTACTTACATTCTTCTCTATGTCGTAATTCATTTTATCCTTTTTTTTTCATTTGTCTTATGTTTCCTTTTGGGGAGGACGCAAGGTGTCGAGACATTCATGTCTCTTCCATGTTGAACGAAAAGCTTTTCCTTTATCTTTTTTTCATTTGTCTTGTGTTTTCCTTTTGGGGATGATGTAAGGCATCAAGACATTCATGTCTCTTCCATGTTGACCCAAAAGCTTTTCCTTTATCTTTTTTCCATTTGTCTTGTGTTTTAATTTTGAGGATGACACAAGGCGTCGAGACATTCATGTCTCTTCCATGTTGACCTAAAAGGTTTTTCTTTGTTTTCACTCTCTTTGTGTCGTTCTTACAATTCTATGTGTATTGGGGAATGATGACAGTTCTGAGCTCTATAAGAATATTGTAGCAAGAACATACTGACCCCAAATCCATAGATCCCTTATATGTTTTGGATCTTCATTTTTGGGGGAAACTCCTCTCTTTTCCTTTATTTTTGCATGAAGTAGCTTTATTTGGAAACATATGCCTTGGCATAGGGCTTTCCAAACAAGCTCTCATGTCTTCTTTATTGTTAACAATTTTCATTTGCTACTTTAAACTAATTGCTCATAACATGGTGTTTAGTAATTTCTTTAAAGTGGGAGCATACATTGGAATTTATTCTTTTTCATGGTTCATGGTGTAGTCTTTTTACTTCATATGATGTGTTTTTCACTTTGTGGTTGACATTGGGTATGATATCCTTTAAGAGCGTGATCTCTCTTAGCATATTATATTCCTCTTAGTGGCTTGATGTGACACACTACATCCCCTAAGTTGTGAATCATCTATACTTTGATTGGTCCTCTCTTGGATACATTAGGAATAATATTGCCTAAGTTAAGACCTCGTGTGAACTAAGCAAGACTCGTTTGAACGTTCTTTATTGTTGCATTTGAATTTTCAGTTGTATGGCTACCTTACATAACACAGGTTGCATGCCTTTGGATCCATTTTATTTTTTCATGAGTTCCAAGCATATGAAGCTTTGCTTGCTTCATGAAGCTCAAAATTCATTTTTGTGTGGTGCCTTATCAAAGTGATCAGGAGGTATAACTTTCGTATGGTTTGTCAAGAAGCCTGAACGAGGCATGAATTTCCCTTAGCCACTCACATGTGTGTGTGAACGCATACCAACCATGTGTGTATGTGTCTCACCTTCTTGGATTACTCACTCAATGCAAAACCTAGAGTTTTGTTGCCTCAGAGTGAGCGTTCATTTTTCAGATAAACAACCTAGATTTGATCCACATCGCGATGTAAAAATGGCCGAAGCTTGATCCACCCCTATTTTTCCTTTATTCTTCTTTTCTATTTTGTCTTTGGTAGTGTATACTTGTGCCTTTTTATTTCTCTTTATATCATTATCATGCATCTTCTTTTGTGACTATGTTAGTTTTCCATGGGATCTTGATCCTGTGGGCTTGATCACCCCTCTTGATCATTGTCATCTTGTCTTATTGGCATTGGCACACTTGGACCCCTCTTAATGCGTGTTGGTCTACTTTAGTGTGAGTTTGAGGCAAGTTAATCATCTCACTAAAGTGGGGGCTAAATGTGGCAAAGGAAAAGGTATCCCTTTTACTTTTCCTTGCTTGTTTGGGCCCTCGTTAAACTGAGCTTAGTGTTGCCTTGATTTAGTGTTGTAATATGTTTAACACATTCACATTAGGTCTTGGGCCCTTGCGAACTAATAAAATTAAATGGTACCTTGCTAAAGTGTTGTGAAGTGTTGTAACACACTTTCACGTTTTTCTAAGGCTTTATTAATTAATTGAACCTAATAAACCTCTTTTTAACCAAAATGTGAGTTAATCATGCCCTTTTTAAAGTGTTGTAAAGGGTTGTAGCACACTTTCACACTTTTCTATAGTTTCCATAAATAATTGGGCTTCTTTATGCTTTAAATGGCGTTATTTTTCATCTACAAGCCTCATTTAATGCATCTTTTTGAGGATGATCTCGACAAAAATCAAGAACCAATCATAATCCAAGTGTTTTCAGGTTGTGTGACCCAAATTTGGTGGTCTAGGACTCATTCATCACCTTAGGTATATGAGTCCCACCTAGGGTTTTGGGTCTTGATCCTAGTTTTACACCTTTCTAAGCATTTTTTAATTTGGTCCCATAATTTTTTTCTAATGGGACTCATACACCACCTTGGGCGTATGAGTCTCATGTGGCCCAAAATTAAAATTAATTGAAATTCTTGGTGATATTTTATCCCCCTAGATCTAATATCATCTTGTAGTGTTGTAATTTTAGGAATTTTTGCATAATCAAGTATAAATACAAGTTTTTTTCACTCATTTTCACCCCAAGCATTCAAGTATTCATCCTCATAGAAATTTTGAGTTCAAAAGAGCATTCAAGTGTTTACAAGAGAATTCAAGAGTCTTCAAGAAAAGACTATCAAGAATTTTTGAGCATTATTCAAGCATCAAGCATCGTGTCAAAGAATTCATGCATCATGTTTATTTTTGAGCTAAGAATTGTGATGTAGGGTTTTATTATTCAAGCTATCATTTTATTCAAGATCTATCCTATTCAAGAAAGATTCAAGATCTACATCCACTGGAGCCATCTAATACATGCTTACAACCTTTTATTGCTAGGTTTTCGTGAGTTGCAACATCATATTTTGTTCATTCATCATTCTCCATTCCTATTTCACTGTATTTCAAGGTTTGATTACCAAAATAGGGTTTGACCAAGGAAAGCCCCTATCCACTAACAAAGCAACATTTTCCCCTCTCTTTAGTGTGTGATTTGTAGGTTTAGATTGAAGATACATTAAGGAGAAAGTTTGGAGAATGTTGTCAAAGTGCCTAAAGTTGTCAAAGTTGTCACCTTGCATTGGAGATACTTGGAAGACTTCTACAAGTTGCAAATCAAGGTTTCAAATGTGGAAATCAATCAGGAAGTACAAAGCAGTTTTTGAAGACCATATTTAGAGCTTGAAGCTTCAAAAAACCCTAACTGGACTGATTCACCAGTTCTAGCATATGAGTTCTAGTTTAAGTCAAACTTCAGGGTTTTATAGATTCAAATACCCATTTGCCAGATTCCTATTTCTGCACAGAAACCCAGATCTGGGATTGATTCACCCAGCCTAGCGTATGAGTCTCAATCAGCATTAAAGTCACTTTTTTGAGGATTTCAAAGCTCATTCAAGTCTGCTTCAGATTCTTAGGTGTAAACATTTCATCTTGCAGCTTTCTATTTTGTTTTATATGCATTTCTAGGCCATTAGTACAAGATTTCATCATATTAGGGTTAAGCATTTCACACTGCATTGCATTTGTCTTTCCAAGTCCTAACTTAGTGGTGAACCCCTCATTAGTTTATAATTAGCTCCTAGTACAACCCTATTGCAATATCTCTTTCTCTTTTTCATTGAGATCTCTAGGATTATCCTTGAATGAGATAATTGGGAAGTGGGTCTTGCTCTATATTCTAAACCATATGAAAGCATCTCCCCCTTTTCCCGTTGCTTCAATATTTTTCTCATGTCATATGGTTGTTAAACATGTCATTATCTTATGTTCCCTTATCCTCTCACCTTTCCTATATAATAAAGGTGTCATTTGCACATTATGCATCATTCTATGATTATTTGCATCCATAATCAAGAAATATATTCTCTTTATACTCTCTTGCATCCATAATTAAGAAAATTTATGTCCATTCATTATTTATGAGAAAATAATGCTTACCTAGATAATAATACTTTCTAGAATAATTAATTTTGTAATTATAGGAGCTATAAAGACAAAAGAACTATTAATTAAAAATATATATGAAAAAAATTTCCTAAAGTTTAATCAATTTTATATAAAAATATAATGTCTTTCCAATTGATAAAAACATTTACAAGATCATGAAATCCTAATGAAGTATATTAAGAGAACTTGTATCCATCTAATGAGCTATGGTGGTCTTAGGAATCCTAAGAGATGTTAATTTTTCTAAAGACCATGCTATATTAAGATGGTGAAGATGACAATTTGATTATTTTCTTTCTATTCACATAAAACATAGGGAGGTTCTCCCTATTGGAATGAACAAGGATATCATCTCAATGGTTCACCTCCTATGTCTTATTCACAATTATGTTTACTTAGTTTTCACTTAGGATCATTATATCTTGAGATCTCATGTCATATGGTTGTGAGACATGCCATAATATTATTTTCACTTATCCTCTCACCTTCCCTATATAAGCAAGGTCTCATATGTATATTATGCATTATTGTATCATTATAATTTGCATCCATAATCAAGCAATATATACTCTTGCTACTCTGTTGTGGAAGGTTATTTTTGGTTTTGTAAGTGATATTGGAAGCTCAAGTCCTTGTGTGACTCTTACATGGTATTAGATATTTAGATCTACAAACCTTTTCTTAGATCTAAGGGTGACTCAAGTAGAAGCTTTTTTTAGGTATAATTATTATTTGGGCAAAAAGGACATAACCATTGAGTCCATAAGACTCAAAATATTTAATTTTCATGTATAACACTCTATATTTCAGAGTCAAAAAACATTTAGCTATTTTTTAGTGTTCAAAAGAGGCTATAGAAAATTGTATATATAGTGATATGGAATTTGTATAGTATGAATCTATATAGTCTATTTGTTTCCATACCGATCAATGTTAGTATGGTGTAGGGTATAGGTTAGAAAGTGTTAGCACTCATAGTTAGTAGATTCTACTGGAATATTTTAGAGATTCTCCTCATATGTGACTCTTGCATTGGCCCTATGTCATTAGGTCATAAAAAGTACAACTATTCAATTTTATTAATTATTTTTCTAAAATGCTAGTTTTTACCAACTTTGTGGGGCTATATTCTAGTGAGCAACATGTGAGAGTCCCTACCCCTAACCATCACTCTTCTAGGGTGATTTCTAATTAGGATTGCCAGTAAAGTGGATCATAGATAACTCAACACTTCCATTTCCCTTTTCCACCTAGACCCACCACTAGTGGGGTAGCATTGCCCAAAAACATCACAAAAATAGTACCCGACCCCTTTTTGTGCCTTACTAAGGGAGTAGATATTTTTGAGAGGCATTAATTTTCACTAGAATATCAAATTTTCAACTTCTTATAGTCATTATAAAGTTGGCTCCAAGAAATTCATAGTGGTACAAGTTATTTTATTATAATTTACTATAGGTTCCTAATTTTGTTGATTGAAGTCTAGATTTCCCTTTTTGACTTCCAAGCTCATAACTCTAAATTTTGTTTATCTAAATTTTGTTATTCTTGTGACATTGGAAAGATATTGAGGAACTCTTCCGATCCATACATAATTTTATTTCTAGATTTGGCTCCAGGTATATTTTATTTATTTTATGATTTTTCACACTCTAGTTGATTGATTGGACATAATGACACCTAGCTCAGAGTTTTTGTATTTTTTGGAGGGATTAATTTTCAATATTGATTTAGATATGAGAAGTTTCATATCATGTCGTTATAGTATATTGTTTTTTTTTTTTTTGTGCTTATTTATCTCATGATAATTTAGATTCATTTAAACTTCTCACTCCTCATAATTATCACACATGAAAGATCAAGATATAGTGGTCACTCCTTTCCAAGGGTTTATGGTCTACTTTGGGTGAACACCAACTTGATTTCAATAGGGATTATGAGTGATTTTCTCATAGAATCAAATGTGGTGAGGCAATGGGATTGATTTCATTGTATGTTTCTAATAGTTTATTGTTCCACATTGTGGGGTACACTACACCTAATTAGTTATGGGATAAAGACCAATATTTTTTTAGTATAGTTAGTGAATTTTTTCTTTACAAATAGAGGTAGAATTGTATCTCTTTCTCCTAATATATTTTTGTAGTAATGGAAAAAGTATTCTTTTCCTTTCTTGTTTGATAATTGACATTAAAACTAAATTAATGGTGCCTTGGAGTAGTGTTGTAATGTGTTGTACACATTCACACTATTCTAAGAACTTTATTTAACTAAAACATGCCTTAATTGGTCCTTTGCAAACGTGTTGTGAAGTGTTGTAACACACTTTCATACTTCTCTAGGAATTATTTGTTTAATTAAGCCATATGGGCCCCTTTCTAAACATAATGTGTACATTTTTTAAGTGTTGTAAAGTATTTTAAATCACTTTCACACTTACCTAGGTGGTCTTAATTAATTTTGGTTAATTGGAGTTATTAACCCTCTCTTTATTCAAATTTAGGTCCTAATTTTGACACCTCCTGAAGATATTTCTTGACAATCATAATTTAAATATCAAATTATTTCATTGGGAAAAATTTGGTCATGGTAAGTTGAGCCATGACCCATTCACCCTTGATGGTGAATGGGTCCTCCCTTAACAGGACTCCCCTTTCTCGGTTGATCTGGAATGGGTTTTTGGCCTTCTTTCAGTCCCCCGAATCTTGGTCTTGGAAACTTAGCTAGGACCCATTTTCCTTTGGTGGCGAATGGGTCCTCCCTTAATGAGGACCCTCTTTTTTAATTTCATTCTAGTGGGAATTTCATTATCTCTCTTTCCAGATCTGGTGTCAACCTTAATTCGTTGAATTTGAGGGTTAATCTCCTAATTTAGTATAGATAAGGGGTTAATTGACATTGTTTCTCCTAACAAGATCCAACAAGTTTATGAAGCATTCAAGCATTCAAGTGATCAAGCATTAGAGAATTTCAAAGGCATTTTAAGGGAGATTTCAAGTGTTTATTGCAGCAATAAATGATGATTATATCATTTCAAGGGTTTGATGCATGCATTCATGTTGTTGGGTTAAGAAGTGGGTTTAGCATTGAAGATCTATTTGCAACCATTGTCACATTATTTACAAGGATCCTAGATCTACATTCTGAGTCATGGCCACTCCATGATAGTTTGTAGATTTATTTCACTAGACAACATCCAAGGTGACATCAATTGCATTATTTCACATTTCACGCTTCTATTTCATCATTTGGTTTAATTACCTACAAGGTATTTGATTGAGGAAAACCCCCATTCACTAACAAACAACAAGTTTTTTCTACCCTTGGGTGTGTGTTTGCAGATTTAAATATTGAAGATCAAGTTGAGCAAGATTTGGAGCATAATTTTTAAAATTGCAAAGTTGCAAAAGTTGTCATTCAAAGTGCAAGATCACAGAAAGAGCTCTACTGAGTTAACTACAAACTTCTAGAACTTGATAACAGGGATTTTAAGAGTGCATACATCAAGTAATAGGATGATGAAATCATTTTTTTGAAACCCTAAAAGGACCTATTCACCACTGAAGGTTAATGAGTGCTCCTTGGCTCAAAAACAAATTTCTTGCCAGGTACACAATTTTTTATGCTCTAAAAACATCCCCTATAGTAGCTATAATAGTTAGGTTGCATTTCTTGTTGTTATTAGCATCTTATTTTACAAAATTTGAGGTGTTTAGGGACTTGAAAAATAAGTGGTCCATCACTTTGTTGATTCATTTGGTGGACCCTATTTTTCCCCTACACATTCTTTGGTGAACCTAACTCATTCAACATTGCAATTTTTTGAGTTTCTCATTGCATCTTACGTTAAAATATTGCATTCATTGAATTAAGATCTCATCTAGGGTTTCTTCTTTTAAATTGAAATCTTGCATATCATATAGGGTTTAGATTTTTATTGTTTTGCATCTTCTTAAATTTGAAAATTACAAAAAAAAATTAGTCATTTTGCATCTCATTTAGATATCATTCAGTTGTATTTAAAAAATAAATAAATTTGAATTTCAAACTAGGTCTTGCATTTCATCTTTTCATTGCATTTTTGCATTGAATTTTTGGAAATTTTGAAGCTACATTTCACTGTTTTAAACCTGGAGCTAAAATTCGTAATTGGGAACTTGCAAATCATTAAAAAATAGTTTAAAAATACCTAACTAGGACCCATTCACCTTTACTAGCAAATAAGTCTCTGATTAGGTATGATCTATACCTTCTAGCATCTAAAAAGGCATTAAAATTGACTTTGAAATCACTAGTAGAATTTGGCAAATAAATGACTACGTGACTAAAAATTTTAGTCACATGACTAAAAAATTTAGCAACATGACTAACACTAGTATAATATTGCAAATAAATGACTAATTTGGTCATTTATAAGTGACTAATTTGGTCATAAGGTAAAATCAAAACTAAATGACTAAATAAATGACTGATATCAACATATAAAAATGACTAAATAAATTATTATTACTCCTTTATTCTTTTTTCTTTCGAATTTGATCATAATCCATAGAGTTTAAACCCCCCTCACATGACCCCTACCTAAGCTTGTTCCCCTCCCAAGGGCAGGTTCTTATGCATTACTCACCTGTTTGCCACTGGAAACACCACTTCCTATTCGACTTGCATGTGTTAAGCATGCCACCAGCATTCATCTTGACCCAGGATCAAACTCTCAATAAAATTTAGAGTTTCATTACTTATTACTTAGAGCTCCCTTCTTCATGAACGAAATTGATTCATGAATTATCTATCAACTATATATAGATTCTATCAAGTCATGTATATAATATTATTATATTATATTAATAATATATTATATAATATTTATATTATAATATAATATAATATTATAATATTATATTATATAATATTTATATTATATTTATATTATAGTATAATATACTATAATATTTATATTATAATATAATATAATATAATATTATATTTATATTATATTATATTATTAATATTCCATTTCAATTTTTTTTGCATAATGGGTGCCATAATTTTTAGTTTACCGCCAATAATTTTCATTTTATAAACATACTCTAACATCCTATTTGAAACCTTATTTTTAGGCTGCAGCTCGCCAAATCGGAGAAGTGAAAGGTCAAAACCAGCAAGGAAGAGTTTGGAAGGGCCGAAACCAATAGTAGCGGGGAAAGCGGCAAAATCTTCAGGTGAAGGATGCCCTAATATTAAAACCTAAATGTTCCCATGAGATGTCACTTGATTATTTATTCTTGTTTCCATCTAAGCCTATGGTATGTGAATCTCCAAATAATCTAATAAATAATTTTTAGTTCCTTTGATCCAAATCTAAATTTTCCTTGAGGCTTAATGTAAATATGCTAGAATGTATTTATCTAACTGCAATGAAGATGTTGAGCCACATCAATACTCACTCCTGCAAGCATGGATCTTATTGAGCAGATTGGTGGTTGAATACCAAATGCACGTATACCCTTGTACATGTTGCTTCTTCACATCCCAATTAGGTTGGTGGCTTTGGAGTTGGTTTGACAGTTGGGATCAGCTGATGAAGAGTTTGGGGTGATTGGGAAAAGAGCCCTATTGAAATTTTCCTTGAGTGCTATTGAAACTTTCCTTGAGTATTAATGTTTTTTCTTTTGAGCATAGATCTTCCATAAATTGTGATGATATGTTCTTTAAACCTCTATTTTTACTTAAGGAAAAAAGATGAATTTTCTTTGAATATAGCTGACGTGGGCACGAAGGTCAACCATGCACACCTAATGATCAACTATATATGTAAATTGTAATGCAATAAGGGTTACTGACGTGTAAAGTACATGCAACCCTCATCTACTAAACCTACATGACTACATGCACCTAGAACCCAATATAAAATTGATTCCATAGACAACCTGTCATAGCTACAACAATTAAATATAAAAGAGTGTGGAGGTTTAAATAAGCTCCTTGATTCCATTGGCAAGCTGTCACAATTGCAACACTTGAGCATAGAAGGGTGTAAAAGTCTAAACAACCTCCTTGATTCTATTGGAAACATGTCGCAGCTACAACACTTGATCATAGAAGATTGTAGAGGTTTAATTTTTAAATAACCTTATTCCACTAGAAACCTGTCACGTCTGCAATACTTGAAAATAGTAAGTTGTAGAGGTTTAAATAACCTCCCTGATTCGATTGTCAACCTATCACAAATGTAGCACTTGAACATAATAGGAAGTTTCAAAGGTTTGAATAACATCCTTGATTCTATTGACAATCTATTGCAGCTGTAGCATTCAAAACTAAAATATTGGCATGGTTTAAATAACCTCATTGATTCCATTGGCAACCTGTCACTGCTACAACCTTGAACATAGAAGGGTGTGAACATTTAAATAACCTTCTTGATTCCATTGGCAACCTGTCACAACTACAACACTTGAACATGGTAGGGTGTATATTATTAAATAACTTCCTTCATTCCATTGGCAACCTATCACAACTATAGCACTTGAACATAGAAATGTGTAAAAGTTTAAATAACCCCCTTGATTCTATTGGCAACCTGTCATAGCTGCAACACTTGAACATAGAAGACTATAGAGGTTTAAATAACCTTCCTAATTCTATTGGAAACTTGCCACAGCTGCAGCACTTGAACATAGAAGACTGTAGAGGTTTAAATAACCTTCTTGATTCCAGTGGTAACCTGTCACATCTGCAACACTTGAAAATACAAAGTTGTAGAGGTTTAAATAACCTCCCCAATTCCATTGTTAGTCTCTCACAGCTACAACACTTGAATATAATAGGAAATTTTAAAGGTTTAAATAACCTCCTTGATTCTGTTGACAATCTATCACAACTGCAACACTTAAAAATAAAATATTGTCACAGTTTAAATAACCTCCTTGATTCTGTTGACAATCTATCACAACTGCAACACTTAAAAATAAAATATTGTCACAGTTTAAATAACCTTCTTGATTTCATTAGCAACCTATCACAACTGCAGGACAAGACTTGAACATAAAAGGGTGTGGACATTTAAATAATCTCCCTAATTAAATAACCTCCTTGATTCCATTAACAACTTGTCACAACTGCAACACTTGAACATATAAGGGTGTGGTCATTTAAATAAGCTCCCTGATTCATTTGGCAACATGTCACAGCTGTAACACTTGAACATAGAAGGGTGTGGATGTTTAAATAAGCTCCTTGATTCCATTGGCAACCTATCACAACTGCATCACTTGAAAATTGTAGGGTGTATAGGTTTAAATAGCCTCCCTGATTCATTGGCAACCTATCACAGCTGCAACACTTGAACATAGAAGGGTGTAAAAGTTTAAATAACCTCCCTAATTCCATTGAAAATAGAATGTTAGGATGTGTTCCAAAGTGCTTCATTAATTCAAATATTTTGAGAGGTTCCTTGAAAAATTCATTTTGTGCACATTCTGTAATCAATCATTTCATTCCATGAGATGACATCTCTTTGAGGCATTCTGTCAAACAATTCAGATGTTTTGTCTATGATTCCACATCTTGTATATATGTCTACTAGAGCATATCCAACTATAACATCTGACAAAAATTCCCCTACCATTATGCTTTGGTGCATGTTCATAGCCCGTCCCAAAGCTCCCATTTTCACACAAGCAGGGAGGACTCTAGTATTTTACTTGTGGAAATTTTATAAAAATTATATAACAATTAGATAAGAACCCTTTGCTATTGAATAATTGACTAAAAATTTGAAAATTTGAGATATTTGCATTTGATATACTTATATTCATGTTTCTTTATAGGTTTCTAAAGGCCTTATGCAAAATTTTGGACCTGACAGGGTTCTTGATACCCCAATCATTGAGGTTTGCAAGTTTCTAAAGCTAAAATGTGCTAATTGAAATCCTGTCAAAAGACTTTTTTCCTTTATATCTTTTATTATTCAAATATATAGCCAATTTATGTTTGCATGTATTCTGCCATTGCAGGCTGGTTTTACTAGCATTGGTGTTGGCACAACATATTATGGAGTGAAACCCATTGTGGAGTTCATGACATTCAATTTTGCTATGCAGGTTGGTGTTTTTACTACTATTTAAGTGTTTGTCTTTTGGTTCTAAATGCTATTTTGTTTGTCACATAATTTTGTACTCTAGTTTTGTTTATTCGAGTTTCATTTATAATATTTTGTTCACTAGGTAGAGTAATGATGTGATCTACATCACTGTTGTGTCCTTCCTATTGTGTCCATGTTACCATGGCAATAAGTCCACAACTAGAAAATTGGTTGCATGCCTTTATCCATAGGAGTTATTACTTACCACCTTATAATATTGAATATCCTTATATTGAATTACATTAGCAATATAAGAAAATAATGGAAATTATCTTTGAATAGCTTGGATGAGATTCAACTATTCCACCTAGTACCTCAGTGACTTGTTTTCAATTTTTTTCTCTTTGGAGAATGAATACATCTGACTGACTCCTTTTCTATATTCCTAATTCTGAAATGTTTGTCCTAGGCCGAGACAATAAATCTAAATAAATTGTTGTAGGGTATATCTTATTAATCCTATCATTATACAGTCACCTTGGAGTTTGGATGCACAATTCATATATATATATATATATTATATATATGCGTTTCAGACATGTCTATTTTTTGTCTAGCCAGTTTCAAACTTTCAAGTTTGTATAACATTGTATTTCAATATTTTGTAATAGATGGTAAACACTTTTCCTATTCAATCATGGTCCAGTGATAGGTGTCACTTCCTCTGATGCCTTTAGCATTTTATCATTGCATCGGGGGAACTAGGTTTTATGTTGACTGGATAGCCTTTTATTACACCGATATTTGTGTTGTGAGCTGCTTTCATCGGTCTATCGGTGGAGCTATGAGGGTAGTTCCCCCGATGTAGTAATGTTAGGCCGATAGTGTCACTATCGGCCTAACATTACCACATCGGGGAAACTCCCCTCATAGCTCCATTGATAGACCGATGAAAGCGGCTCTATATGTGTGTGTGTGTGTATGTATATACTATGTGTGTGCATATGAAATCTTCTTTCTACAATAATATCTCATATTGCTATAGTTTTAAGACTTTAGTTAATTACATAATATTTAATAAATGAGTCATAATGGACTACCTTCGGTGGATCATGTGCAACATTCCTTTGTTATATATTTCACTTTAACATATTATTTTCTGATCTTGATTTGTTTAAATCAGATTTATTTTCCTGTTCTACTAATTACTAATATCCCTATACTAGACTTATAAATTTTCTCAAAGGAACCTTAAATTTTCAATCTCCCTTAAATTTATCTACATTTCTTCAAATTGAATTCAGGATTGGGTGCATCATTTCTCAACATACTAAAAATGGAATTCAATTTCAAGAGATGCTTCCACCGAGTCCCATTTGTGGGAACAAGAAAATAGGAATTGAAATAATGGATTCCAAAGAAAACCCTTTAATATTCTACGAAAGTAGGATGTGAACAAGAGGCACTGCAATTCATAGAGATGTACTTTACTAATGTTTTCCAAGTGTCATTGTTCTTCACTAATTTGTTATTTTAAAATATACATTGACTCAATAATCAACCTATGGCACATTCATTATAATCTCAATACATAAATATCGTGTTGATAAACCATACTATGAGCTGTAACCAATTAAAAATTTAGGAAAACCTTTAAAAAAGAATTTGCTGCATATTTTTTGTTCCTTTTGAAAAAAAAGGAAGATCAAGGGCTGCTCATAGAATGAGAGATATGGATTTGAAAAAAGTAGCAATGCAATTTGAAGAACACAAATATGCTTAAAACAGGTGCAACCAATTTTTTTAATCCAATTCAAATAGATTATCAACCAAAACTATCCACAGAATAGTTAAAAAAAACCATCCCTAGACTTTGATATTAACAGCTAATATCAACAACAACCACAACCTCAAGAATAATAGCATACAAAAGAAAGATGGGAAATAGACTCCTCCACGCATCCCATCTATCTATCTATGTGGAAGAGTAATGAAGAATCTAAACATTAAGGTAGGAACCCATATGACATGAGCCTCTCCAACCCACAAAAACTGTGGTTCAATAAGGCAAACAAAAAATAATTAAATATAATAGAAACAAACCAATAGGGCCTGAATTTTTGGAATCAATTTTTCTAAAACCACAAAAGAAACTCACTGAAAATCTTCTTTCAGATCTTGAAAAATAGAGATTGGTTAACAATGTTAAATATAATCCAAGTTGAATTTCTTTAGAATCTGGACCAATAAAATTGATTCAAGAATCCATCTTGGCCACCTCAATAGAACATAAAACATATTTTTCAGTGGTGGGGTGGCCTTTCTCCTTGAATAGGGATTCCAACCCTACACAATCAATTCCCTATCCCATACACCCTTTTTCTACTCATCCCAGCTTCAGTAATTCAAGGCTTAGTTCCAATTGATGAAAGAACTCAAACCAAGGAGAATATAAATGAAGTATAAATAAAGTAATAGTAGTAAATTAATGGGTGAATTTCAAATAAAATGATATTATCTTAATCACTTGCAGTGAGCAACCACTACTAGAGAGTGACTAAAGAAAATAGAACTTACTTGGTACATGCTCCATACTGGTGCTGAGAGTATGCCCTGTTGCGGTGAATACATAACAGGCATATAAGGTGGCTGCCCTTGGATATGTGATTCCTGAACATGGCCACTTTGTGATGAAGGCCATGTTGAAATGCTATGGGAATGTTGTGCTCTAGATGTTGGTACTAAAGGGGATCCAACAGTTGAATATACCGAAGAACCTGATAGAGGAAAATATGATCCCAAAGCAGCAAGCTGTGGATGATCAAATTTGCAACTAGCTCCATATTTGCAAGATCCAGTGCATGTAATATGTACATTCTTTTCTCCCTATACAATAAAAAATCATTGAATATGACACCTTCTAGTTTTAGAAGTAGGATTCATAAATAATCTGTATAATTTCTTTCATCAGATCCAAATTACAGAAAGAATTCCTCTCTTTCTGGTGTCATTTGTATCAAAAGTAAAACTGATTATGCTCTAACTAATACAAAATTAGTAATTACATAATAAAAGGTTAACCAACCATGCGCATAGGAAATCCTAACATGTTCAATTGAGTGTGCCCTATTCCAGCCTTGTCATGTGGATGAAGGTATTTTCAGTTTGCCCCAAATTTGTGAGTTCCAGTCTTCAAAAAGTACTGTAACACACATCCATCAAACATAACATTTTACTTGAGAATTAGAAAGCATAACCCTGAACCTGGCTACATAACTAAACACACATTCAAAGTAGAATCAACCATATCTGCTTGAATATTCATTATTGATGCCTGAAGCACTATAAATTATAATTAAATCTTTAATAAATGGGATTTGATCTTATCATAAACACCCAGAATACTTGAGTGGTGCCACTTATATGGTGAGAAATGGAACAGCTAAGTTCTTCAAACTTGCATTATTAGTTATAAGCTTCTTAAATAGATTTTGATCCTTGTAATAGTCTAGAATAACAAATTACTAACCAAAGAAAGTGCCACTATCACTACCACTAACCTATAAACGTGTCATCTTAAGCCCAAATCCCAAAAGACAGTGCATCAATTTCATCATATCAGACCCAACAATTGTTTGGTAATCATGCAATTTACTATATGAAACTTCACAAATCCAACATGTTAACACCTCTTGAACTACCTTGTTTTAACCACAAACTTGTTTTTACTATTCTTCAACATATACATGCTCAACCTTTTCACTCAGTTCAACTTCACTCTTAATTTGTAATATAAGTGAACTAATCTTGGAATTTTTGACTTCTTAAAATTGTTCCAAGAGATCTTCCAGTTTCTCCTTGTGAGTATACACACCATAACTTCCTTTGGTATGTACCCATTATTTTTATGAACTTCTCTTCAACTGCTACCCCATGTTTGCACTTGAAATTCTGGATTACCCAAGTTCAAATTGTCTAGGTTACACATTCTTCTCACTTGGTAAAATGATAGTTTACCATTGCTTTAAGGGAAACAAAAGCCAATAAATTTGAAGCACAATAGTGATATGCATTCTACAACATAGTAAGATATACATGGAAAACAAGTATGGTCATTTCAAAAGTTTAAACGTGTGGCTAGGTGTTGTGGTAACTCAAGTTGAACTTCATTACATTGTTTACTTCTTAAGTTCTTATCAATTTGTTAATAATTAAACTCTACACAACCCACTATTGCTCTTGAAGTCTAAAATGATGGTTAATCTCATCTTACCACTATCTTCCACATCAATGTTGTACATTTTGCAACACTTGTGTCTCCTTGATTATACTTGCTCCATAATTCTTCACTATTCTTTGTTGGCCACAAGCTTCCATTTTGAATTGAAAGTCCTTTTTGTGAAGGAATTTTGTTGCAGGCTCTTTTCATTTGTTTGCAAACCCATTTTTTTCAAGTATGAGCCTTCTCGAATGGCAGATTCACATTCTTCATTAGTGGAAGTTTCTATAGTTTTTGAAATCTTCTTTCAACAAATTTTTCCCTTTGGCAGAAGTAGTTACTATTTCACAAGCTTTCCTTACCAATGGAAGTTGCTTCTTTTTTGCAAGTTCTTTTGTTGTTAAAAGTTATTCATTGG
>VDFB02373365.1:154848482-154930366 GCA_007258455.2 Sequoia sempervirens
TGGAGGGATTAATTTTCAATATTGATTTAGATATGAGAAGTTTCATATCATGTCGTTATAGTATATTGTTTTTTTTTTTTTTGTGCTTATTTATCTCATGATAATTTAGATTCATTTAAACTTCTCACTCCTCATAATTATCACACATGAAAGATCAAGATATAGTGGTCACTCCTTTCCAAGGGTTTATGGTCTACTTTGGGTGAACACCAACTTGATTTCAATAGGGATTATGAGTGATTTTCTCATAGAATCAAATGTGGTGAGGCAATGGGATTGATTTCATTGTATGTTTCTAATAGTTTATTGTTCCACATTGTGGGGTACACTACACCTAATTAGTTATGGGATAAAGACCAATATTTTTTTAGTATAGTTAGTGAATTTTTTCTTTACAAATAGAGGTAGAATTGTATCTCTTTCTCCTAATATATTTTTGTAGTAATGGAAAAAGTATTCTTTTCCTTTCTTGTTTGATAATTGACATTAAAACTAAATTAATGGTGCCTTGGAGTAGTGTTGTAATGTGTTGTACACATTCACACTATTCTAAGAACTTTATTTAACTAAAACATGCCTTAATTGGTCCTTTGCAAACGTGTTGTGAAGTGTTGTAACACACTTTCATACTTCTCTAGGAATTATTTGTTTAATTAAGCCATATGGGCCCCTTTCTAAACATAATGTGTACATTTTTTAAGTGTTGTAAAGTATTTTAAATCACTTTCACACTTACCTAGGTGGTCTTAATTAATTTTGGTTAATTGGAGTTATTAACCCTCTCTTTATTCAAATTTAGGTCCTAATTTTGACACCTCCTGAAGATATTTCTTGACAATCATAATTTAAATATCAAATTATTTCATTGGGAAAAATTTGGTCATGGTAAGTTGAGCCATGACCCATTCACCCTTGATGGTGAATGGGTCCTCCCTTAACAGGACTCCCCTTTCTCGGTTGATCTGGAATGGGTTTTTGGCCTTCTTTCAGTCCCCCGAATCTTGGTGGAAACTTAGCTAGGACCCATTTTCCTTTGGTGGCGAATGGGTCCTCCCTTAATGAGGACCCTCTTTTTTAATTTCATTCTAGTGGGAATTTCATTATCTCTCTTTCCAGATCTGGTGTCAACCTTAATTCGTTGAATTTGAGGGTTAATCTCCTAATTTAGTATAGATAAGGGGTTAATTGACATTGTTTCTCCTAACAAGATCCAACAAGTTTATGAAGCATTCAAGCATTCAAGTGATCAAGCATTAGAGAATTTCAAAGGCATTTTAAGGGAGATTTCAAGTGTTTATTGCAGCAATAAATGATGATTATATCATTTCAAGGGTTTGATGCATGCATTCATGTTGTTGGGTTAAGAAGTGGGTTTAGCATTGAAGATCTATTTGCAACCATTGTCACATTATTTACAAGGATCCTAGATCTACATTCTGAGTCATGGCCACTCCATGATAGTTTGTAGATTTATTTCACTAGACAACATCCAAGGTGACATCAATTGCATTATTTCACATTTCACGCTTCTATTTCATCATTTGGTTTAATTACCTACAAGGTATTTGATTGAGGAAAACCCCCATTCACTAACAAACAACAAGTTTTTTCTACCCTTGGGTGTGTGTTTGCAGATTTAAATATTGAAGATCAAGTTGAGCAAGATTTGGAGCATAATTTTTAAAATTGCAAAGTTGCAAAAGTTGTCATTCAAAGTGCAAGATCACAGAAAGAGCTCTACTGAGTTAACTACAAACTTCTAGAACTTGATAACAGGGATTTTAAGAGTGCATACATCAAGTAATAGGATGATGAAATCATTTTTTTGAAACCCTAAAAGGACCTATTCACCACTGAAGGTTAATGAGTGCTCCTTGGCTCAAAAACAAATTTCTTGCCAGGTACACAATTTTTTATGCTCTAAAAACATCCCCTATAGTAGCTATAATAGTTAGGTTGCATTTCTTGTTGTTATTAGCATCTTATTTTACAAAATTTGAGGTGTTTAGGGACTTGAAAAATAAGTGGTCCATCACTTTGTTGATTCATTTGGTGGACCCTATTTTTCCCCTACACATTCTTTGGTGAACCTAACTCATTCAACATTGCAATTTTTTGAGTTTCTCATTGCATCTTACGTTAAAATATTGCATTCATTGAATTAAGATCTCATCTAGGGTTTCTTCTTTTAAATTGAAATCTTGCATATCATATAGGGTTTAGATTTTTATTGTTTTGCATCTTCTTAAATTTGAAAATTACAAAAAAAAATTAGTCATTTTGCATCTCATTTAGATATCATTCAGTTGTATTTAAAAAATAAATAAATTTGAATTTCAAACTAGGTCTTGCATTTCATCTTTTCATTGCATTTTTGCATTGAATTTTTGGAAATTTTGAAGCTACATTTCACTGTTTTAAACCTGGAGCTAAAATTCGTAATTGGGAACTTGCAAATCATTAAAAAATAGTTTAAAAATACCTAACTAGGACCCATTCACCTTTACTAGCAAATAAGTCTCTGATTAGGTATGATCTATACCTTCTAGCATCTAAAAAGGCATTAAAATTGACTTTGAAATCACTAGTAGAATTTGGCAAATAAATGACTACGTGACTAAAAATTTTAGTCACATGACTAAAAAATTTAGCAACATGACTAACACTAGTATAATATTGCAAATAAATGACTAATTTGGTCATTTATAAGTGACTAATTTGGTCATAAGGTAAAATCAAAACTAAATGACTAAATAAATGACTGATATCAACATATAAAAATGACTAAATAAATTATTATTACTCCTTTATTCTTTTTTCTTTCGAATTTGATCATAATCCATAGAGTTTAAACCCCCCTCACATGACCCCTACCTAAGCTTGTTCCCCTCCCAAGGGCAGGTTCTTATGCATTACTCACCTGTTTGCCACTGGAAACACCACTTCCTATTCGACTTGCATGTGTTAAGCATGCCACCAGCATTCATCTTGACCCAGGATCAAACTCTCAATAAAATTTAGAGTTTCATTACTTATTACTTAGAGCTCCCTTCTTCATGAACGAAATTGATTCATGAATTATCTATCAACTATATATAGATTCTATCAAGTCATGTATATAATATTATTATATTATATTAATAATATATTATATAATATTTATATTATAATATAATATAATATTATAATATTATATTATATAATATTTATATTATATTTATATTATAGTATAATATACTATAATATTTATATTATAATATAATATAATATAATATTATATTTATATTATATTATATTATTAATATTCCATTTCAATTTTTTTTGCATAATGGGTGCCATAATTTTTAGTTTACCGCCAATAATTTTCATTTTATAAACATACTCTAACATCCTATTTGAAACCTTATTTTTAGGCTGCAGCTCGCCAAATCGGAGAAGTGAAAGGTCAAAACCAGCAAGGAAGAGTTTGGAAGGGCCGAAACCAATAGTAGCGGGGAAAGCGGCAAAATCTTCAGGTGAAGGATGCCCTAATATTAAAACCTAAATGTTCCCATGAGATGTCACTTGATTATTTATTCTTGTTTCCATCTAAGCCTATGGTATGTGAATCTCCAAATAATCTAATAAATAATTTTTAGTTCCTTTGATCCAAATCTAAATTTTCCTTGAGGCTTAATGTAAATATGCTAGAATGTATCTAACTGCAATGAAGATGTTGAGCCACATCAATACTCACTCCTGCAAGCATGGATCTTATTGAGCAGATTGGTGGTTGAATACCAAATGCACGTATACCCTTGTACATGTTGCTTCTTCACATCCCAATTAGGTTGGTGGCTTTGGAGTTGGTTTGACAGTTGGGATCAGCTGATGAAGAGTTTGGGGTGATTGGGAAAAGAGCCCTATTGAAATTTTCCTTGAGTGCTATTGAAACTTTCCTTGAGTATTAATGTTTTTTCTTTTGAGCATAGATCTTCCATAAATTGTGATGATATGTTCTTTAAACCTCTATTTTTACTTAAGGAAAAAAGATGAATTTTCTTTGAATATAGCTGACGTGGGCACGAAGGTCAACCATGCACACCTAATGATCAACTATATATGTAAATTGTAATGCAATAAGGGTTACTGACGTGTAAAGTACATGCAACCCTCATCTACTAAACCTACATGACTACATGCACCTAGAACCCAATATAAAATTGATTCCATAGACAACCTGTCATAGCTACAACAATTAAATATAAAAGAGTGTGGAGGTTTAAATAAGCTCCTTGATTCCATTGGCAAGCTGTCACAATTGCAACACTTGAGCATAGAAGGGTGTAAAAGTCTAAACAACCTCCTTGATTCTATTGGAAACATGTCGCAGCTACAACACTTGATCATAGAAGATTGTAGAGGTTTAATTTTTAAATAACCTTATTCCACTAGAAACCTGTCACGTCTGCAATACTTGAAAATAGTAAGTTGTAGAGGTTTAAATAACCTCCCTGATTCGATTGTCAACCTATCACAAATGTAGCACTTGAACATAATAGGAAGTTTCAAAGGTTTGAATAACATCCTTGATTCTATTGACAATCTATTGCAGCTGTAGCATTCAAAACTAAAATATTGGCATGGTTTAAATAACCTCATTGATTCCATTGGCAACCTGTCACTGCTACAACCTTGAACATAGAAGGGTGTGAACATTTAAATAACCTTCTTGATTCCATTGGCAACCTGTCACAACTACAACACTTGAACATGGTAGGGTGTATATTATTAAATAACTTCCTTCATTCCATTGGCAACCTATCACAACTATAGCACTTGAACATAGAAATGTGTAAAAGTTTAAATAACCCCCTTGATTCTATTGGCAACCTGTCATAGCTGCAACACTTGAACATAGAAGACTATAGAGGTTTAAATAACCTTCCTAATTCTATTGGAAACTTGCCACAGCTGCAGCACTTGAACATAGAAGACTGTAGAGGTTTAAATAACCTTCTTGATTCCAGTGGTAACCTGTCACATCTGCAACACTTGAAAATACAAAGTTGTAGAGGTTTAAATAACCTCCCCAATTCCATTGTTAGTCTCTCACAGCTACAACACTTGAATATAATAGGAAATTTTAAAGGTTTAAATAACCTCCTTGATTCTGTTGACAATCTATCACAACTGCAACACTTAAAAATAAAATATTGTCACAGTTTAAATAACCTCCTTGATTCTGTTGACAATCTATCACAACTGCAACACTTAAAAATAAAATATTGTCACAGTTTAAATAACCTTCTTGATTTCATTAGCAACCTATCACAACTGCAGGACAAGACTTGAACATAAAAGGGTGTGGACATTTAAATAATCTCCCTAATTAAATAACCTCCTTGATTCCATTAACAACTTGTCACAACTGCAACACTTGAACATATAAGGGTGTGGTCATTTAAATAAGCTCCCTGATTCATTTGGCAACATGTCACAGCTGTAACACTTGAACATAGAAGGGTGTGGATGTTTAAATAAGCTCCTTGATTCCATTGGCAACCTATCACAACTGCATCACTTGAAAATTGTAGGGTGTATAGGTTTAAATAGCCTCCCTGATTCATTGGCAACCTATCACAGCTGCAACACTTGAACATAGAAGGGTGTAAAAGTTTAAATAACCTCCCTAATTCCATTGAAAATAGAATGTTAGGATGTGTTCCAGAGTGCTTCATTAATTCAAATATTTTGAGAGGTTCCTTGCAAAATTCATTTTGTGCACATTCTACAATCAATCATTTCATTCCATGAGATGACATCTCTTTGAGGCATTTTGTCAAACAATTCAGATGTTTTGTCTACAATTCCACATCTTGCATATATGTCTACTAGAGCATATCCAACTATAACATCTAAAAAAAATTCCCCTACCATTATGCTTTGGTGCATGCTCATAGCCCATCCCAAAGCTCTCATTTTCACACAAGTAGGGAGGACTCTAGTATTTTACTTGTGGAAATTTTATAAAAATTATATAACAATTAGATAAGAACCCTTTGCTATTGAATAATTGACTAAAAATTTGAAAATTTGAGATATTTGCATTTGATATACTTATATTCATGTTTCTTTACAGGTTTCTAAAGGCCTTATGCAAAATTTTGGACCTGACAGGGTTCTTGATACCCCAATCATTGAGGTTTGCAAGTTTCTAAAGCTAAAATGTGCTAATTGAAATCCTGTCAAAAGACTTTTTTCCTTTATATCTTTTATTATTCAAATATATAGCCAATTTATGTTTGCATGTATTCTGCCATTGCAGGTTGGTTTTACTAGCATTAGTGTTGGCACAACATATTATGGAGTGAAACCCATTGTGGAGTTAATGACATTCAATTTTGCTATGCAGGTTGGTGTTTTTACTACTATTTAAGTGTTTGTCTTTTGGTTTTGAATGCTATTTTTTTTGTCACATAATTTTGTACTCTAGTTTTGTTTATTCGAGTTTCATTTGTAATATTTTGTTCACTAGGTAGAGTAATGATGTGATCTACATCACTGTTGTGCCCTTCCTATTGTGTCCATGTTACCATGGCAATAAGTCCACAACTAGAAAATTGGTTGCATGCCTTTATCCATAGGAGTTATTACTTACCACCTTATAATATTGAATATCCTTATGTTGAATTACATTAGCAATATAAGAAAATAATGGAAATTATCTTTGAATAGCTTGGATGAGATTCAACTATTCCACCTAGTACCTCAGTGACTTGTTTTCAATTTTTTTCTCTTTGGAGAATGAATACATTTGACTGACTCCTTTTCTATATTCCTAATTCTGAAATGTTTGTCCTAGGCCGAGACAATAAATCTAAATAAATTGTTGTAGGGTATATCTTATTAATCCTATCATTATACAGTCACCTTGGAGTTTGGATGCACAATTCATATATATATATTATATATATATATATATGCATTTCAGACATGTCTATTTTTTTTCTAGCTAGTTTCAAACTTTCAAGTCTGTATAACATTGTATTTCAATATTTTGTAATAGATGGTAAACACTTTTCCTATTCAATCATGGTCCACTGATAGGTGTCACTTCCTCTGATGCCTTTAGCATTTTATCATTGCATCGGGGGAACTAGGTTTTATGTTGACTGGATAGCCTTTTATTATGCCGATATTTGTGTTGTGAGCTGCTTTCATCGGTCTATCGGTGGAGCTATGAGGGTAGTTCCCCCAATGTAGTAATGTTAGGCCGATAGTGTCACTATCGGCCTAACATTACCACATCGGGGAAACTCCCCTCATAGCTCCATCGATAGACCGATGAAAGCGGCTCTATATGTGTGTGTGTGTGTGTGTGTGTATGTATATACTATGTGTGTGCATATGAAATCTTCTTTCTACAATAATATCTCATATTGGTACGGTTTTAAGACTTTAGTTAATTACATAATATTTAATAAATGAGTCATAATGGACTACCTTCAGTGGATCATGTGCAACATTCCTTTGTTATATATTTCACTTTAACATATTATTTTCTGATCTTGATTCCGTTTAAATCAGATTTATTTTCCTGTTCTACTAATTACTAATATCCCTATACTAGACTTATAAATTTTCTCAAAGGAACCTTATTTCAATCTCCCTTAAATTTATCTACATTTGTTCAAATTGAATTCAGGATTGGGTGCATCATTTCTCAACATACTAAAAATGGAATTCAATTTCAAGAGATGCTTCCACCGAGTCCCATTTGTGGGAACAAGGAAACATGAATTGAAATAATGTATGCCAAAGAGAACCCTTTAATATTCTAGGAAAGTAGGATGGGAACAAGAGGCACTGCAATTCATAGAGATGTACTTTACTAATGTTTTCCAAGTGTCATTGTTCTTCACTAATTTGCTATTTTAAAATATACATTGACTCAATAATCAACCTATGGAACATTCATTATAATCTCAATACATAAATACTGTGTTGATAAACCATACTATGAGCTGTAACCAATTAAAAATTTAGGAAAACCTTTAAAAAAGAATCTGCTGCATATTTTTTGTTCCTTTTGAAAAAAAAGGAAGATCAAGGGTTGCTCATAGAATGAGAGATATGGATTTGAAAAAATTAGCAATGCAATTTGAAGAACACAAATATGCTTAAAACAGGTGCAACCAACATTTTTAATCCAATTCAAATAGATTATCAGCCAAAACTGTCCACTGAATAGTTAAAAAAACCATCCCTAGACTTTGATATTAACAGCTAATATCAACAACAACCACAACCTCAAGAATAATAGCATACAAAAGAAAGATGGGAAATAGAATCCTCCACGCATCCCATCTATCTATCTATGTGGAAGAGTAATGAAGAATCTAAACATTAAGGTAGGAACCCATATGACATGAGCCTCTCCAACCCACAAAAACTGTGGTTCAATAAGGCAAACAAAAAATAATTAAATATAATAGAAACAAACCAATAGGGCCTGAATTTTTGGAATCAATTTTTCTAAAACCACAAAAGAAACTCACTGAAAATATTCTTTCAGATCTTGAAAAATAGAGATTGGTTAACAATGTTAAATATAATCCAAGTTGAATTTCTTTAGAATCTGGACCAATAAAATTGATTCAAGAATCCATCTTGGCCACCTCAATAGAACATAAAACATATTTTTTAGTGGTGGGGTGGCCTTTCTCCTTGAATAGGGATTCCAACCATACACAATCAATTCCCTATCCCATACACCCTTTTTCTACTCATCCCAGCTTCAGTAATTCAAGGCTCAGTTCCAATTGATGAAAGAACTCAAACCAAGGAGAATATAAATGAAGTATAAATAAAGTAATAGTAGTAAATTAATGGGTGAATTTAAAATAAAATGATATTATCTTAATCACTTGCAGTGAGCAACCACTACTAGAGAGTGACTAAATAAAATATAACTTACTTGGTACATACTCCATACTGGTGCTGAGAGTATGCCCTATTGCAGTGAATACATAACAGGCATATAAGGTGGCTGCCCTTGGATATGTGATTCTTGAACATGGCCACTTTGTGATGAGGGCCATGTTGAAATGCTATGGGAATGTTGTGCTCTAGATGTTGGTACTAAAGGAGATCCAACAATTGAATATACCGAAGAACCTGATAGAGGAAAATATGATCCCAAAGAAGCAAGCTGTGGATGATCAAATTTGCAACTAGCTCCATATTTGCAAGATCTAGTGCATGTAATATGTACATTGCTTTTCTCCCTATACAATAAAAAATCATTGAATATGAAACCTTCTATTTTTAGAAGTAGGATTCATAAATAATCTATATAATTTCTTTCATCAGATCCAAATTACAGAAATAATTCCTCTCTTTCTGGTGTCATTTGTATCAAAAGTAAAACTGATTATGCTCTAACTAATACAAAATTATTAATTACATAATAAAAGGTTAACCAACCATGCGCATAGGAAATCCTAACATGTTCAATTGAGTGTGCCCTATTCCAGCCTTGTCATGTGGATGAAGGTATTTTCAGTTTGCCCCAAATTTGTGAGTTCCAGTCTTCAAAAAGTACTGTAACACACATCCATCAAACATAACATTTTACTTGAGAATTAGAAAGCATAACCCTGAACCTGGCTACATAACTAAACACACATTCAAAGTAGAATCAACCATATCTGCTTGAATATTCATTATTGATGCCTGAAGCACTATAAATTATAATTAAATCTTTAATAAATGGGATTTGATCTTATCATAAACACCCAGAATACTTGAGTGGTGCCACTTATATGGTGAGAAATGGAACAGCTAAGTTCTTCAAACTTGCATTATTAGTTATAAGCTTCTTAAATAGATTTTGATCCTTGTAATAGTCTAGAATAACAAATTACTAACCAAAGAAAGTGCCACTATCACTACCACTAACCTATAAACGTGTCATCTTAAGCCCAAATCCCAAAAGACATAAGAGAAAACAAGACAAACATATTGATATGGTTACAATTAATGGCTATACTCGTGACAGTGCATCAATTTCATCATATCAGACCCAACAATTGTTTGGTAATCATGCAATTTACTATATGAAACTTCACAAATCCAACATGTTAACACCTCTTGAACTACCTTGTTTTAACCACAAACTTGTTTTTACTATTCTTCAACATATACATGCTCAACCTTTTCACTCAGTTCAACTTCACTCTTAATTTGTAATATAAGTGAACTAATCTTGGAATTTTTGACTTCTTAAAATTGTTCCAAGAGATCTTCCAGTTTCTCCTTGTGAGTATACACACCATAACTTCCTTTGGTATGTACCCATTATTTTTATGAACTTCTCTTCAACTGCTACCCCATGTTTGCACTTGAAATTCTGGATTACCCAAGTTCAAATTGTCTAGGTTACACATTCTTCTCACTTGGTAAAATGATAGTTTACCATTGCTTTAAGGGAAACAAAAGCCAATAAATTTGAAGCACAATAGTGATATGCATTCTACAACATAGTAAGATATACATGGAAAACAAGTATGGTCATTTCAAAAGTTTAAACGTGTGGCTAGGTGTTGTGGTAACTCAAGTTGAACTTCATTACATTGTTTACTTCTTAAGTTCTTATCAATTTGTTAATAATTAAACTCTACACAACCCACTATTGCTCTTGAAGTCTAAAATGATGGTTAATCTCATCTTACCACTATCTTCCACATCAATGTTGTACATTTTGCAACACTTGTGTCTCCTTGATTATACTTGCTCCATAATTCTTCACTATTCTTTGTTGGCCACAAGCTTCCATTTTGAATTGAAAGTCCTTTTTGTGAAGGAATTTTGTTGCAGGCTCTTTTCATTTGTTTGCAAACCCATTTTTTTCAAGTATGAGCCTTCTCGAATGGCAGATTCACATTCTTCATTAGTGGAAGTTTCTATAGTTTTTGAAATCTTCTTTCAACAAATTTTTCCCTTTGGCAGAAGTAGTTACTATTTCACAAGCTTTCCTTACCAATGGAAGTTGCTTCTTTTTTGCAAGTTCTTTTGTTGTTCGAAGTTATTCATTGGAAGAAGTTTCTTCCTCCACAAGAATTTTGGTGGAATCTTATTTTTTTGAGAGTTTTCTCTTCACTGGGAAATTGTTGCAGACAAGTTTCCCATGGAAAAAGTTTTGTTGGGCTATGAGGTTCTCCTTTGGCCAGAGTCATGAATCTCCTTTTGCTTGGAAAAACTTTTAGGACATCCCTATCTAGTCATAATTTTGAACATCCATGGGCCATGCATCTCAATGCTACCCAATGACAAGAATCTCTTGCTTGGTGGAAGTTTTTCTTTTCTGCAAGTCTCTTTTGCCTAGCAGAAATTTTTGGAGTTTTGTCTTGTCAACATCATAGACTTCTATACGTTCACCTCTACTAGATCCAATGGCATAGGAATAGTCTCTTTTGAGGGTGACATCAACTCTAGGCCCACCACAATTCCTATAGCCTTGTGTTCCATGTGCCTTCTATAGTTCTCTTTGTTGATAGAAGTTTTCAGGCTCATCTTCCACATCAGTAGTAAATTTCTCTGGTAACATTTTTTTTTAGCACTTTTAGGCTTAATTTTGCTCCTTTTTCATCTATGCTTTAGAGATTCAAAATATTCAATCCTCATGTAGTCTGATGCCTTCGTAATAGCAGATTTGTTCTTGGATTTGAGGGGCAGCTATCACAACCATGACTTTGTTGAGGTTATTGTCCCCAAATCTCACAAGAGGGTATTGTTCCCTTGATCCCTACAAGGTGCACTATGACTTGACCCTGCTAGTGGATGCTGCCTTGGGCCCCTGCTCCAGTGCCATAAAAAACAAAGGAGTACTATGCCAACTAACTATGCTACTTTTTTAACTCTGTGCCCAATGAATGAAGGCACATAATCTTTTGAATTCAATGCTTGTGAGAAAACTTCCCCAAGATGTCCCTAAAAATTTAGTGAATTCTTCACTTCCTTTGGATTCCAAAAAAAAAAATTCTTCAAATTCTATGAAGTATAGCATGCTACATTTACCCAAAAAGAGAAGTCTATTTTTAGGTTAGTATGCTAGTTATTTTGATCCATTGGATTTCCCTATTTAAGAATGTTTTTCTCTTTTTGACAATCTATGAGTATAGCATTTTTCATCTTTGTATTGATAATTTGTCCTTTTGATGGAGTGAGCATTGTTTTGACTTTATTTGTCATATCTTTGATTCAAAGATTGTCCTCTAGTTTTAATTTCATGTAGTGTGTCTGCTTGCTCATGGCCCCTGTATGGAAGTGACTTTCTTATGCATATCTAGCAGTTGTAGGCCATGATTTGGAGTTCTATGCATCAAGTAATTTTGTGAAAGTAAAGTTGAGCTAGCCCCAGCCATAGACTTTGGTATTTTCATGTTTGATAAGTTGGTTGAATGCTAAAAGGAGAGCTGATTGATCACTAGTTTTGAAACATTGACCCATTTTTACTTTCTCTATGCAACTCTAGCTCTCATTTTAACCCTTTACCACCTCCTAACCCTTTTCTCTACAAGCATTAGATTGGTTCTTACATTAAATAGGAACCAACCTTCCTCTAGAGGTTACCTATACGTTTGAAGTTGTGTACATATATCTGAGACTGCTTGCCCCCCCAAATCAACATTTTTGGGGTCAAAGTTGGGTGTGTCATTTTGGAGCAACAAGAAGAAGATAACATTGTGGCATGAAACAAAGTAAAACAAAAAGTGTCTTTTCCACATTTCCCATTCTAAACTGTCAACTCAGTACTCAAAAGTGCAAACATCTTGTGCTTGTATCAGAGGATGTTGAATCTTCAAGAGTGTCAGCATTGAGTTTTCATAACTAACATTTGTGTTCTCTAAACTCTATCAAAATGATTCAATTTGATGATAATTCAACCTCAACTAGCTCAATGTATCAGCACTCTAGTTCCTTCTAACTATTTATTACAGGGTTAAAGATTGGTGCAAAACAAATTTGCTTTGTACTCGGGCTAGTCCATTATGTTGTTTGGTATGTATGCACTTGAAAATGCTCAAATATTGCACATCTAAAAGCACTACACATTTGCCTCAATACTTGGCAAGTAAATGTCTTGAGCTTAAGAGAGAATTGGAATCTAGTTTTTTCCACCATACACATGCAATATTTAATAAGGTTAAAAAGTATTTAAGGCTTTAAGCATACAAAAATAGATGAGACTTAGAATGTAGCACAAACATATCTATAGAATGTGGTTGTTCATTCGTAAAAGTTTTATACCAACCACACAGCTTCAAATACTATTGGTTACAATTTGGAAAACAGTGACATTCATATCCACAAATCAATCACAACCACCCATACTAGGTCAAAAGCATTTCGGCAATCTTGACTGGATGGACCAGCTAATTGTATTGAATATAGAGCTTCTAAGACAAGGCTAGGAAATTTAAAAGTCTCTGTTCTTTAGTTGATCCATTCAACGTAATATTGCAACTTGTCTTTGGGAAAAAAAACATCTTCCAATAGGGATACTGTCCATATCTTTAGACAATATCAATTGAAATCCTACCCTGCAGAAACTCAAAAAAACTTCAAAACTAGGGCGATGAATGGTTATAGCAACATCAAAAGTTAGGTTGAAATAGAAACACCAATTACATGTGTTTCTTTGCTAGTGAGTTGAGGAACATGTTTCAAAGGTTTAAATAACCTCTTTAATTCCATTGTCAACCTATCACAAATGTAGCACTTGAACATAATAGGAAGTTTCAAAGGTTTAAATAACCTCCTTGATTCTATTGACAATCTATTGTAGCTGTAGCATTTGAAACTAAAATATTGTCATGGTTTAAATAACCTCCTTGATTCCATTGGCAACCTGTCACAATTGCAACCTTGAACATAGAAGGGTGTGAACGTTTAAATAACCTTCCAGATTCCATTGGAAACCTGTCACAACTGCAACACTTGAACATGGTAGAGTGTATAGATTTAAATAACCTCCCTCATTCCATTGGCAACCTGTCACAGCTGTAG
Organism: Sequoia sempervirens; assembly: GCA_007258455.2. NCBI lineage: Eukaryota > Viridiplantae > Streptophyta > Pinopsida > Cupressales > Cupressaceae > Sequoia > Sequoia sempervirens. Next base: position 154,862,535 of record VDFB02373365.1, read on the forward strand.
CACTTGAACATAGAAATGTGTAAAAGTTTAAATAACCCCCCTGATTCTATTGGCAACCTATCAGAGCTGCAACACTTGAACATAGAAGACTATATAGGTTTAAATAACCTTCCTAATTCCATTGGCAACCTGCCACAGTTGCAACACTTGAACATAGAAGACTGTAGAGGTTTAAATAACCTTCCTGATTCCATTGGCAACCTGTCACATCTGCAACACTTGAAAATAGAAAGTTGCAGAGGTTTAAATAAACTCCCCAGTTCCATTTTCAACCTCTCACAACTGCAGCAGTTGAATATAATAGGAAATTTTAAAGGTTTAAATAACCTCCTTGATTATGTTGACATTCTATCACAACTACAACACTTAAAAATAGAATAGTGTCATAGTTTAAGTGGAAATAGAGGGTTTTTGAGTAGGTTTTTACTGAAATACCTTGAATCAAGTTTAGGAGATAGTTTAATCATGTTTTGTAGACATATATACATTTTTTTGTAGCTTTGGGATTGAGTAAAGGGCTTGGGAACTTGATGTTGCTTGGTTATGTGGCCTAAATGGCCTCAATTGCTAATTTGAGACAGTCTATTGTGTAAGCTCTCAAGTTTGAGTTGTTTAAGTTGGGAAATGTTTTGAGTCAGTTATTTTGTTATTTCTTAATGTGGTTTCGAGGATTCTACAAAAAAATTATGCCTTATTCTCATTTGGAGTGCTTTGAATCAAGGTTTTGTAAAGGAAAAGTGCCTTGGAAAAACTGGATTGCATTGAAAGTTGGTTGTCTCAATGAAGGCTTCAGTTTGTAGATTGATTTTTTGTCTAGAGAAAAGTGAGTAGAGTTGTTTCTGACCTCTATCCTTGCATCACTCTCCATCTATCCTTGTATTAGCTCTCCGAACAATGGGCAATATTGTAACTGGTGATGATTTGTAGACTCAGGTATAAGTTTATATTGACATTTTCTTTAGATTTTCATATCAATAATTAATTGCTCTTTTTGCAAGTGTATGATGTTGTCATTGTACTATTTCATTGACTTATGTTATGGTGTTTCATTTAATTTTAGTACATAATCAACAATCAAGCACCTCATTGCCTATGAGCTCTCCTAACCCATAATCACAAGAAGAGCATCAAGAAGGAAGCTTGCTAGACCATTTCAATCATAACTGGAGGAAACAAAGAACAAATTCGGGTATTTCTATTTGTTATCTCGACTAGAGAAGCATCTTTGTTGAATGGTATGAAACTAAATTATTTTAATGTTTTCTATTGGTTAATGGATATTTTGGTTTTCAGGTTGTGATCGATGCAAACATCATTCCTCCACTTGTTCAGCTCCTTCAAACTGCTGAGTTTGATATTAAGAAAGAAGAAACATGGGCCATATCAAATGCAACTTCTAGTGGTACACATGAACAGATCAAGTATTTATTATTTTAACATATAATTGCATATATATAAATATATTATTAATGTATTGAGATTATCTATAGAAGTACAAATCTTAGGTTTACAATGTTAGGATGTGTTCTAGAGTGCTTACAATGTTGGAATCCATAGCTTGTTTGAAAGCACCTGTTTTAGGATTTTAGCCATAGCAGCATGGCAGTGAATTGTTTGATAAAATGCTTTGGTAGAAATGTATTGAAAATGTGGTAGCATAGACAAGGCAATGAATTGTTTGAATAAATGCCTCAAAGGTCACAAAAGTCAACCATGCACACCTAATGATCAACTATATATGTAAATTGTAATGCAATAAGGGTTACTGATGTGTGAAGTATGTGTAGAACTCATCCATTAAACCTACATGACTACATGCACTGAGAACCCAAGCAACGCTTACAATATTAGGATGTGTTCGAGAGTGCTTCATTAATTCAAAGATTCTGAGAGGTTCCTTGCAAAATCTATTTTGTGCACATTTTGCAATCAATCATTTCATTCCATGAGATGACATATCTTTAATAGTGCTTAGCAATACATAAGAAACTAGTGCAATTCATCCATTAATATGTCTAGATAATTTGAAGATCAATAAAGCACTAGTATGTGAATGGAAACACATTGTCATTGATGGCATGGTTTGTTGGTGTTTAGATGGTGTTGTTTCAGCGCCCACCTAGTGTCAAGCCCTTGCAGGGCTGGTGGGCTTGTGGGCCACTTTACTTTTGCACTTGGACTATTGGTTGTTAGGGGATGGGGCCCCCTATTTGTGTTCCCACTAGCTGGGCTCGTTTAATGCCAATAACTCAAGCTGACGACCCATTCAAAACCTCAATTTACAGAAAAAAATACATGGAACACATTAATTTACAGGTTAAAGCATAAAGGTGACATGCACGAATTTCTTGAAGAGATTCTCATTCAACCCTGATAACAAGTACAAAACTGATGAAATTATTGAATTGGGCTGTCAAACTTTTGAGGATAGATGATCCAAATATTGATTTTATTAACAATTTTCTTGTAAGATTGTTGATTTCAACAAATTCACTCACTTATGTTTATTAGTATTTAAAAGCTATTGTTTTATTGCCATACATATGTGTGTGTGATATCCTTATTGTAAATACATTTATATATCATAGTGAATCAAATAATTAGACTAAAACTACATTTGGCATCTGCATCCAAACACACTTGGACTGGACTATACTTACATAAGTCAACATTGAGAACCAAACCAAATTTCCGAAATCAGTAATCATGGTGTTATTGTCATTAATGTTTATATCATATTGGTATCCTCAGAATTATTACAAATGGTCAATTTACAAAACCTTAACAAATATTCTGTAGATATTCTTGTCCATAAATAGATAAAATATAAATACAATAATTTGTAGGAAAGTAAAAATTCCCAAGTAAAAAGTGAAAATGGAAATGACCTACCTAGATGTTGCCCTTTCATTATATTCTTCAATAATTCCACTACTTTGGATGGCATGTGAGATCCTGATCCTATTTGAAACAGATTGGTTTCCAAATACCTGAAAACATGTACAACTTCCACCAATACCATGCACAGTCAAGGAAACAAAGTCCAAGACTCCACTCACAGGCTGAACAATAATACCCAAGAATGCTCTCCCAAGACCATGTACAAAACCAATAACACCATGTTCTCTTGCACTTTCCAAAGGTTTAGTTAACACTCCAGAGAAACCAAATTCCACACCCTGTGCTAAAGCCTCAGTGCCTTGTAAAATTCCATCACCAACTCCTATAATTTTCCTTGAAGAATCCTACAAAAAATCCATAAAAATGTCATATAAGGACAATGAATATGTTCATATTTCTCAAATTTGTGGATTTTTCCTCAATTTAAATATAATTTTTATGTTCACCTATTTTATGCGCAATTGAAGGAATTGTCCATCTGTGGAAAGTTTGGCAAGTCCTTTACTCAGAGATGCCAATTTTGAGCTTGTCATACCAAGTAAATCTACCCCAAAAAGAAAATGTAGGGGATTATGTATCAAATCTCTCCAAATACGGTGGGTAATTGATGGTAAGACAACACTTTTTCTCATGAACACATGTCTGTGAACAACTTTCCTAAGATGGATCTGACAAAGCAAAGAGTTGCAATGATCAGGAACATAACTTCAAATGCTAACTTGTTTTCTTTCTGTTTAACATGAAGACTTGAAACAATCAATCTAAGATCACAACTATTGATCCATAAATTTGATCAGAATTATTCATATGTGGAAGCTAAATTGAGATGTTGCACTAACCTTCATTTTGACTATATTCCCAATAGTGTCAATTACAGGACTCCAAATACCAAGCACTCCATGAGGCCTTTGGGCAAGTGTTGTCTCTAGTGAAAACTTTAACCTCATTTCTACTATATCAATCAAACTAACCCATAAAACAAATTAGTTAAGTAAAGTTCAACCTCAATTACATTGACATTAAAAAGATTGTCCATTTTCATCTTTCAGTGATCTGAATGAGATTAAAATTTCTCTCAAATAATGCTTGAGAATAAGGAGTGCTTAAGATCTCATTAAAAAGCTCTTCCCTTCATCTTGATCCACTCGCAGCACCTTGACATACTTGGTAAGCTCCTCGTTATGGGATCTCAAATCACACCACCAATGGAGTCAACTACACCCTCAGAGAAGTAGTTTCCTCATTTGTTGTAGATGCCTCCTCTACCTATGTTTGTAGGCCCTTCCAAGAGGGATATTGAGCTACCATGCTTACTATATCCAAAAATAGTAAAACACTTCCTTTTCCTACACCAACATAACCAACTTTCAAAAAAAGTATTCCTTGATTAAGGCATGTGTGCGCATTTGTTTGTTGTTTCTTGTAGGGACTGGATGAACTTGCTTTGAAACTCTAAGGCCATTGGCATATAGACTTCTTGTAGAGCTAGTTCATCATGTTCAGTTGGACCTTTCACTTTCTCAGGTATTTTTTTTCTAACTTTATTTTTAGTATTTGAGTAATTTTCACTTTTCTAAAGTATGCTTTTGTGTTTAGTACAATTTATTTTTGCATCAGAGTGATTTTTCTCCCCTCTCCCCTCTCCCTATTTGTATGTTACTTTGTCATAAAAAACCTATTAAAAGATTTAATGTTGATGATCATAAAATTCTTTTAAAAAAATTTCTTGTGACTTTTTCAATTATACCTTCATGTTCATCTTTAAAAACTCAAATCTAGGCTTTTGGAGGATCGAAAATAAGATGTATTTTTATGTTTCTTATGCTATAGTTGGATATATGCTTACATTAGATGATTGTAAAGTTTAGGGTAGTTTTGAAGGTCATTCCCAAGTGGGAAACTAATTTGGTGTATCAAAGTAATTTTGCTCCTCTCCCTATTTGTTTGTTATCTTTGTCATAATAAATACATTTTATAGGATCTATTGTTGACAATCATACAATTCTTTTTAAAAATTTCTTGTTCCTTTTTTAATTGTACCTTGCATGTTCATCTTAAAAAACTCAAACCTTGGATTTTGTACGATTGAAATAAGATTTATTTTTATGTTTCTTATGCTCTAATAGGATATATGCTTACATTAGATGATTGTAAATTTTAGGGTAGTTTTGAAGATTACCAAGTGGGATACTATTTTGATGTATGAGATCTTCCTTGTGGAAGCCCACAAGGGTCTTATTTTTCTCATTTATCTTATATGTTGTTCAAAAAGGCATAAAATTCTCCCCCTTAAATACTCAAACTTTTTTCTTCTCTATTGATTACACATGCCTTCATTCATACAACTTGCTTAGGCTGTATCATTAGGTACACTCAAGTTTTATAAAATATTCATTTATTCTTGCTACATTAAAACAAAAAACTTTGTTTTCTATGTTTGCAATATGATGCTTTAGTTGAAGCTTTGTAAATAATTGCCAAGGGTTATGGCCATTGTGTTGAGATGTGGACTCATAGAATTGACAAGCCATTTTTTCCTTGGACTCAGATTTGGTGCCAAAATTTAGTGCAAACTTGGAAAACCAAAAAAATCATTAAAAAATAGTGAATTTAATAAAAAAACTAACTATATTGCATCTCATATCAAAATAAATTTAGACACACACAAAATAGTCAGTTGGATCTACCATACATGTGTAGAAAACAAAATAAATAAAAAATGATGTGAACAGTATACTTGGATTCTAATACAAAAGAAAAATTGTTTTGATATCCTTAAAATTGTTTTTTTGGTACACATCACAAACAATGGATTTCAAAATCCATCCCAATGGTACTAGCAAAACCTTCAAAAACTTGCATAATCTGCAAGAAATTCATTTTAATGTTGCAACACTTTTCCTTCTTATTCATTTTAATGTTGCAACACTTTTCCTTCTTATGCGAATTCTCTAAAGATATGGTTTAATTTTGCAACCTATTAACTTTATTGGTAACTTTTTTGGGGGATTTTGCAGCTCTTCAGTTTGATTTATCTTCATAAGCTACTACCCTTCCACAACCTTTGTGGCTTGATGAAACCATTTTATGGAAATTTTTTTCCCAGCCAAACCCCTCTGTTTTAATAGTCATGATATTTCCAAAGCCCATAGTGATTGTCAAAATGTAACTGTTTTTCCTCTTCCTGATGATGGATCACAAAGTGTGGTCCAAAAAGTTGGTTTTAAAAATCTTGATGAATAAGTTTTATTAGTTTTGGACTTGGTATTGTGATCCCTTTATGTAATGTACTCAAGGCCTGAGGTGTGACAAAATCCCTTATATTAAAGTAATGCAAAGAAATTGAAAAAGCTTGTTCAAATAAATATAGTTTTCACTATATTTGTTGTAACTAAAAGAAAATCATTCAGCATGGATATAAAATTGCTTTAATGGAATGAAATATAGTTGTACACTTATTCATATACTTCCCTGACCTATTTCAAAATAATGTAACCAACCCCACCTCCATACTCATATCCCTCTTTTCCTGTACCAGGGTTATGATTTCACAAGGATGGAAGGATGTAATTGTGGTTGAGACAAACAATGCAAAGGGTGTCAGCTATGGTATACTATGTCACCTCACAACCATAAGAAAAAATCATCCCCTTTGCCCCAGTAGTAATCCCTTTGGCCTGATACTATAGGCGTTGTATTCAGAAAACTTATTTGCATGCCATTTCTTATGGACTATGGGAAAAATTTATGTTCAATAGATTATGCAAGTAAAAATAGAGAATTCTTATTACAGAATTCACAATGATAAAGAAATTCCCAAAATTTATATAAGAAAATCTCAATACCATAGTAATGGTAAATCTACAGAGTAGGCTACCATCTATTCCCTAGAATCTTTTCTTAAACGTATTCCCCACTGCTACATTTTGGCTTCTAGGGTCTATTTTGTATGAGTTATGTATAATGTTGTACTTTGTAGTTAAGGTTGTTTTACTTGAATCCTAGTTGAATCATTTGTTTCTTAACATTGCATATTTCTTAACATCCAATTCACTTTCTACATAGCCCAATAATGGCAGCAATAAAAATACTTAGAAAATGTATTTTAGACTTGTACATGTGGATAATGAGACAATGTAATGAGCAGACATGAAGTGTTTGAACTCAGAAAATGATACAATGACCAAGTAAACACAATATACCAGAATCTTCTACAACAACACTAACCTACATTTACATTCATTTTTTGTTCATTTATTATATAGACAACAAGAATCCCAACCTGGTTTAGATGTTGGAGTTGAGACAGTGTTGTCAGCGACCTAGTAATAGATTTTACCCTTGAATAAGGGAAGCGACCAACCTTCTAAACCTTCCTGAAGCCACATGCTTGGCTGGTGATGGTCATCAACTCTGCTTTGTCTTTGCCACTAAAACAAGTCCACAGAATGAAATTACTCTATCTTAAAATTGGATTTCCAATACCTTGTATACCTGTCAAACGTGGTTTTCTAAATGTTGAAATAGTTTCATTCCCAGTTGAAAAATTCCCATAAGAGCAACAAAACAAAGGTCTTTATATTTATGTTTAATAAAAAAATATGAAAGTATTGCTTTGGAATTGCCTAAAATGCTTTTCTTTCTTGCAAAGCAGTAGATTTTGAGGTAGGAATGGAATTTTAATAGAGTGTTTGTTGTTTCCTCTCTTTAATGTGATAATTTTGTATCTTTCCAATGGTCATGTATCTGGATTGCCTTTGTCAGGTTTTTGAGAGTGGGAATCCAAATACAAAAGAAATAGTCCTTTCAAACATGGCAACAACTTTTGACCGGATTCTGTTATAGTTTGAGGTTTGCTGCTTCAAATCCTCTCTATGTAATTTTTTATGCTTTAGTTCCTAAATGATGTAAAGAAAAAACAATTAACACATTACACTATATTTACTCATTTGAAAAAATGCATAATTTCTTCTATTTCTTCCTTTATTTTAGGATCCTTTCACATTTTCTAATTATCATAGAGTAATACAAGAGCCTTTTGATTACTAGATGTTTGGAAAAAAATACATTCGTCCATTGATGGATTTCAGGTATTTTTGTTGTTATTCCCAAGAAGGTTTTAGTTCTTGTTTTTTAATCTGATAAGATTGGTTGTATCTCATAGGAGGGTTTCTGATTGTAGATTTAAGCAGTATTTTATCACCCCTAATAATGTAGAGGTAGATTATTTTTCCTCATGCTTTTTCCATTGAATTTTTTTCTATTAACTATGTAGTTTTGACAAATGAACAATAAGGTTATTTTGATTTCTGAGACTAAAAATGACATCCTTGAGTAAATTTTTGAATGTAAAGGAGGTTGTCTATATGTTAGTCTAGCTAGGGGAATTGGATTGCTCAACAAGAAAAGATTTCTAAATTAATTTATCTCTAACTTTATGGGAAAGATGATAGTTTTATGGACATACACAATTCTACCTGTATGGGAGTGATGAGAGCTAGATGGAACATCTAAAGAGGTTCCAGATATGCTAGAGGAAAGCTACGAGGAAACTAAATTGATAATTTTTGATTTTTTTTTTCTTTCTTAGATATTGAGTCTAATTAATAAGTTTAATGTTGTGTTACAACTTGTAGTTGAGTATGTTGATATGATAAAGGCTAGCATTGTCGATCCTCTAAAAGTTATCAGAATTGCACTAGTTGATGCAGAAAGGTAAAACTATTTATCTTTATTATAATTAGTGGAACTTGCAACTACAATATTTGATAAAAATATACTTCCAAATATGTTTTTGACGTGCAAATTTTGAAACCTTATTTTCAAGTTGCAGCTCCAAATTGGGGAACTAAAAGGTGAATACCAGTGATGAAGAGTTTGGAGGAGTTGAAACCAATAGCAGCAGGAAAGTTGTGAATTTGCAAGGGGATTAAATGGGTTGAGCCCCTATAGGAGGTCGCTGCCCTTCCAAAATGACTGCAGTTAAGGAAGGGGAAAACAATATAAGTATATGAAAATAGGAGTATTCTGTTTATATAGTGTCAGTAAGTTGTACAGTGTCACAGAGACATTGAATGTAACCAATGAAATTTTGATTTTCCAATCAGGCTTAATAAAGTAAATTTTTAGAGTGGTTTTTTCTCCACTCATAAATATTGTATTGTTTGTGTTTGTGTTTGATCAATCATATTTGTTCAAGAATTTTAGTCTACATTTCATGGTGCTTCTTTAACATTTGACTATCTATGATACTTGAAGTTTATATGCATTAATTTGTGAGGATTAATTAAGTTAGATTTGATTTGTAATGACTAAATATATGAATAAAGTAATGATTTACATGACTAAATTAATGACTAAAGTAATGACCAAATATATGACTAAATAAATGACTACCATGACTAAATAAATGACCAGTTAACAACAATCAATGACTAAATTAATGACTAAATATATGACCAAATTAATCACTAAATATATGACTAAACAAATCACTACCATGACTAAATAAATGACTAAATTAATGACTAAATCAATGACCAAATCAATGACTAAATAAATGACTAAATAAATAACCAAATCAATGACCAAATCAATGACTAAATCAATGACTAGATAAACGACTAAAATAGTTTAGTCATAAATTTGGTCGCGTTATAAATGATCGTCAATAAACTACTAATGGTCACGTGACCAAAATTAGTCATATATATGCAATTTTTAGTAGTTTATTTAGTCATATATTATTATTTTCGTACTAGTGAATCCACAAAAAAATCTTAGAAATACCTAACAAGGACCCATTCACCCTTACTAGCGAATGAGTCCCAGTTAGTTATAGATCTGCAATTTTAGGACATTAAAATCTCAGTTTTTAGCCTTTGTTTGGTACAATTATCTTGTTGTTTCTATTTCCTGATTTTCTATTTCATTAATTTCATTGCATTTAGCTTAAATTGCTTCATTTTAGTGCATTGTTAAAAGTTCAAAATTGCATCAAAACATTTTTTTTTAGCTTATTACATTATATAATCAGTAAATTACCATTTTTAGGTCTAAAATTTTAAAAATGGAGAACTGTTTAGGCAATGTGTGGAAGTCCTTGCTCTCTTTGGTTGATGTTTCATATTGTGTTTTTGGAAATGACCCTAATAACATTCACTAGTAGAATTTGGAAAATAAATGACTACATGACTAAAAAATTTAGTCACAACAACTAAAAATGACTAAATTCTACCATTTTTTTGCAACTCAGCTATAAATGAGTAAATAAATGACTAATTTGGTCATTGACTAAAAATTATTTAGTCACACAAATAAAAATGACTAAATAGTTAGTCATTTATTTAGTCACAATCCATTTGAATAAATCATTTAAGGAATCAAGAATCAATAGCCCGCCAAAATACTCTAAAACTTTAATAAACATACTGTAAAACTTTCATCAAAATCATATTTTTAGGCGTAGCCAGTAAAAATGGAGTTTTCATTTTAATAAACATAGTCTAAAACCTTCGTCGAAACCTTATTTTTCAGGCATAGCCTACCAAAATGGAGAAGTGTTTCAATAAAGAATTATAGAGAATGGTAAGGAGATGCGTGTGATCTAGGAGGCATATGATTGATTGTTTCTTATCTCATTCAAGTGCTCTACTCAATCAGGGTTATATTGTTCACACTACTATTTGTAATCTAGGTATTTAATTGACATATATTTAAATAAACTCAAATTACTTTAGATAATGTGGAGATCTCCTATATAGGTTTTAGAATGATTTCTTTTAATTTAAAAAAATAAATAAATGATTTATTTTCTTATGATTAGATATTGTGGAGATCTCCTAAATCTACCCCAACACACTGTCCTCTTTGGCATCGTATTCATTACTCCAGCTGCTAGGGTTTTGCATGACATCTTTAATATCTTCATGATAGTGGATTTTAAATAGATCTTAGTCTATGCTTTAATCTTTATCATGGTAAACTTTGAGTTCCATAATCCACCTTCAATTTCTTCTAAGAACATTGTCTTAAGCTAGACTGCATAGTATGCATATAAAGCAAGTCATTCATACTTGCCATTGTTCCAAACCACCACTCACTGCCTTGCTTAAAATGTTTCCTCCATAAGCACAATAACATGTTTTAAAATCATAGTTGCTAGTGATTGACATTAAGGTCACTACTCCCATTAAGATACAATGAGATTTTTATCTTCAAACTCAAGGCATTATACAAGATAACATCAAGAATTGTTTGTTGTGTACGATTTTATTTTCTTGCACATTTACTACTTTGCTAATTTCCTTCAAGACTATATATTGCACCCTCAGCTACAATCTCAAATGACTCACTCAATGTCAATTGAATATTCCTTTCATGAGCATCCTCCTATAAAAATCAAACCATTCCCTATAGACTACCTACTTACTTACTACAGGAGGCTCATAGTTTCATGGTATTGTGGGTCTTAAGATCCTTCAACCTTATTGTCACTACTTCATAGTCCATAAAGTATTATTCATTATTCTCCCATCTTTGAGGAGTCTCAAAACACTACTCAAACATGCAATCCACTACCTCCATTATACAATGGCTAAGAAGAAACATTGAACCTATGATTACAACTATTACTTCATTTGGACAGTCATTCCTTGATTGCATTTTCCTTGTCTAACATTGTTAATAGCATTTGAAAAACCCTTAAGGTCAGCAAGGGGGCAAGGAAACTCATTGTTAAAATCTCCACTTTACGATGCAAGGTTTGAGATTTATTATCTTGTCACTGCTCAGCCTATTTTTGACTGTCACACCTCAAGTGACTATCATTATTCTTACCATAGATTCCATTTACAAATTCCACTGGCTACATAGTGTACTTGTTATTGGATACAATCTTTAGATTGCAAGATTTTATTATTGGCTACAATGTCTCAATCTTTCTGATATTGCAACCTCACTAATCTGCTAGAGTTATGGTTTATGTTTGTATGGAGGCCTAGGGTTTGTACCCTAGTCATGCTCTTACCAATGCTTTTGTTGGTATTAAAAAATAACCTTAAATATTGGGTCAGAAAATTAGCTGGCTTGATAGGGTTGTGGTATGATCTTGGATTGTATCCTAGAGTGTGTGGGAAGCTTGTGTTTGATCATTAATGTATGTAAACCTAATCAGGGAAATGTATCCTATATAGCATGGGTCTTGTTTTAATACTTTCTATAATGGTTATTAGGAAATCACATTATTATAGTTTGTGGTAACCCAAGATTGCATTCAAGTATGTAACAAACTTGATTTGTAGTTTAAGTTGTTTCATTTTAAGTAACATTCATAAGGTTTAGAAAATATTGATCACTCTCTAGAATAGCCCATTAAACATGGGTTGTGCTTGAATTCACTACATAATTGATATAACACAACCACTCTACATATCAACTAGAGTTATAGGCTCTTTATTGCGGCAAGAGATAATCGCTCTAGGATCATTCTATCATTACATCATAACTTGTTAAACTTGAGTCAACCTGAATGCACCCAATGATGATTGACACCTAATTGTGATGATAATGATTTGTACATGAATTGTGCTCATATGAGTGCCTCTGTTTCTATTACAAATAGCCACATTAAACTTGGGTCACACATGAATGCATCTTGTATTTGTTATAGCACAACTGTGCCACATGACCAATAGAGTTATGGATCACATAATTACTGTCACAAGAATTTTCTCCTTGGTTGTGCTCTTATGGTGACTCCATTACTGTTACAGCATAACCCTTTGGACTTATATTGCTCAAATCCTTACATTGCTTATTTTCTCTTTGGATGGATGGCTTCATGGATTTTTTTATGATTTATACAACTTTTATTTTATAGTAAATGACACCAGATTCTTTTTGAAACTAAAATGATTTATTAATTATGGCTTTATGATAATTTTGAGTTTTATTTAGAAGGGGTTAATATGTGAAATTTTTATGTGAAAGAAGAATAGATTGTGATGCAACATTCAAGTATAGATGGCTCAAGAAAAAATGGATTGCTATTAGTGACATAACCAGATTGGGGTGTACCTTGAGCTGGTGTGAAACACTTTCGAGTGTTTTTGCTTGGAAGCAGAACCTGAGTGTAGGAATTTCTGAATATCTGACAAAGGAAGTTCCTTTATTCTAAAGATAAAATCATAAATCTGTTGGTCCAATTTGACATCCAACCTAACATCTTTATTATCCGATAGAGAAAGTTTGTACATTCTATAGATAAAATCATAAATCTACTAGCCCAATTTTAGATTCAATTTGAGGTCATGAAGCTCTAACAGAGAAAGTTCCTACATTCTAAAGATAAAATCATAAATTTTCTTGGTCCAATTTGAGATCCAATTTAAGGTCATGAAGCTTTGACAAAGAAAGTTCCTACATTCTAAAGATAAAATCATAAATCTGCTTGGCCCAATTGTAAGGATTTTTCTTTTTAATTATACTTTTTGACATTTGGATTGATACAAATTGTTACTTTATAATTATGGTATTTCTTTTCTTTTAATGTTTTCAACCCTCATTTTAGGGAAGAGCTCCAAACATGGTTCCTTCAGTTGGAGACTACAATTTTTTGCTATAGGTTCCATCTAGAAACATCAAAAGCTTAGGTACTATCATACTCAGGTACATCAAATTTTGAGGTGAATTGCACTTAGTATTTTATGTTGATATGGATATGTTCTATCCTATAGTTAATTGTTGTAGCATAAAAAATAGGAAAAATAGTTGTTCATCTACCATTGTTTCAAATTCTAAATTGATATACCTTATTCTAGGAGAAAATCATAGGGGGAGTCTATACATAAGACACCATTGTTTCAAATTCAAAATTGTTGGCTCTTTCACAATTGTTTACTTCATTTATTTGATCTAAGACAACATATTATATATAAGATGCTCTCAAAATCATAGTAAAATCCTTTATTTTAGGTGACTGTTCAAAATCTTTCCCATCATAACAATGAACAAAAGAATAAGTCATTAACCTGAACTTTGCAAGAGTTTCATCAAATTCTAATTTTCCACTTTCTTTTCCAGTTTGAATTTCATTCCCAATTTCATCGATGAAGAACTTCCTCAACCTGTAGATCCTATTGTTAGCCATAACTTTACTAGGTGTCAAAGATAGCTTTGAGTTTTTACCCAAGCAACAATTGACAAAATTTGTCATTACCTGATTACCAGATCAAAATCTAGTAAGGCCAAATTCTATCAATTGTTGCTTGGGTAAAAACTTGAAGCTATCCTTGACACATGGTAAAGTTATGGCTAACAACAGGATCTACAGGCTTAGGAAGTTCATGGATGAAATTGGGAATAAAATTTAGAATGGAAAAGAGAGTGGAAAAGTAGAATTTGATGAAACTCTTGCAAAGTTCAGGTTAATAACCGATGTTTTTGTTCATTGTTATGATGGGAATATTTTGAATAGTCATCCCAAAATAAAGGATTTTACTTTGATTTTTAGAGCATCTTCTATACAATAGGTTGTCTTAGATCAAATGAATGAAGCAAACAATTATGAAAAAGCCAATAATTTTGAATTTGAAACAATGGCATCTTATGTATAGAATCCCCCTATGATTTTCTCTTAGAATAAGGTATAGAAATTTTGAATTTGAAACAATGGAATATGAACAAATATTTATCCTATCTGTTATGCTACAAAAATTAACTATAGGTTAGAACATATCCATATCAGCATAAAATAGCAAGTGCAATTCACCTCAAACTCTGCTATGGTAATTGATTTGTAAGGAAGTTTTCACTCCATGAACATTCTCTGTGCACATCAGTATGTTGGTTATTATCTCGATCTCCTTTGTGATTAAAAGAACAGTGAAGTTCATTGCATAACTCATGACTATTTTGTAGTGCTATGATCTAGTGCTCTTTTACTTCCTACTCACTGTGTTCTCAATCACCATGTGCACATGACTTAGAGGATAGATATTTGTCACCATTTGATAGTAACTTTCATTGTTTTTGGATTGTTTTTTATGATTCAATCACTGTTTGAAAACACTCTTCCTTTTTTAATCCTATAGGACAGAGAACAATTCATAGTTTGTAACTCTCTAACAATGATCACCAAGTGGATTTTTATCAGATATTATAGTTACAAGTTCCACTTTGGATTTTGGATCACCAAATCCTTCACAAAGAATTCTGCACAACCACTGCAACATTGAACGACTGTTTTTGGGCCTTCACAGTGAAGTGAATGGCTCATTAAGACCTCCATGCTACCCTATCCCACTCTTCTCTCTTCCTTGTTCCATCTTTGTTTGGGTTTCCCAGATCATTGTACAAATTGTAATCATACATTCTATCCCACTCCTCTCTCTTCCCTATTCCATCACCTATCAGGCTTGTCAGCTCCTCATTTCTCCACTTTAACTTAGCTGGAGGAGTCTCATAAGGGAGACAACTCTACAAAAAAAAACAATTTTTTTATGGATCCTGTAATCTACGAAAAATAATCTTTACAGTCAAAAAAATCTATCATAATGATCTATTTGTTTACCTTGTTGGAGAAAAATATTTAGTCTTTTTTATAGTGAGATGAAGGATACACCCAAGAATAGATCTAAAAATATCAGATTTTTAAACCTTTAGATCTTTGAGATTGTTGCAGATTTGATTTTATCTTTGTACAATTGGATAGATCTAAAAAATTATTGCTTGAAAATGATGTAAATGAAAATGTTATTTGCTTAGAATAATCTAATGGTGTTATTTTTCACTTGCACAGATTTTTTTTGTGTACCTTAAGATAAACGTTAAAATTATCATTTTGTTAATCATAATATTTCATTGTATATTTGTATTTTGTTAGATTGTATTAGATAGTTAATGATTGTTTTTTTTAAAAAAAAATCAGCATAATATACTTTCCATTTTCTTCTTTTCATCACTTGAAAATATAAATTTTGGTTACTTTTTATGATCATAAAACATAGAGATGATTTTAGTCTCATGCCCTCCTGTGAAATATCTTCATGCATGTTTGAAATCTCTACAAGGTGATGGAAAAGGCCCTAGGGTTTGGTAGGTTTTTGAGTATCCTTATTGTTTTGATGGTAATGTTGTCAGTAAGTTCTCTCCTTTCCCAAATATAGTCACTTGAGAAACTACCATGATGCTCTTTATTGTAAATTACTTTGTTCTCCCTACCTTCTCACTACAAGTTTGATTCTTCAACTCTACCAACTTCCCTTCCATCTTAGTGTCTTTTCATGCTCTTGCATCTATTCTCTTATGAATTTATTCTTATGACTCTGAAAGCTATCACTAGATATATTATGACTATTAGGTCTTTGAGGGTATATGATTTTCTACAATGAACTCTTGGACTATTGTGACAAGTTTCATAATACTACCATACCACAAGAGCCAAGAAGACATGGTGCAGTGTAGCGATAACATCATGTATTACCGCAAAGGTCAAGAAATAAATTTGTGGTATGGTAGTAAATCAAATACTTCTCTCGCATCCTCGCAAGAGCCAAGAAGACATGGTGTAGTGTAGCGGTAACATCCTGCATTACCATGAAGGTCGATCAATAACGGTGCGATGTAGTGGTAACATCCCACATCACCGCAAGGATCATATCAAAATGGTGTGGTGTAGCAGTAACATCCTGCATCACCGTAAGCGTCATGTCAAAATGGTGTGGTATCACAGTTGAACTATAAAATGAAATATTAGATTTCTTTTAGGCATTTTTTTGAAACAATTCACTTGCCTTTTGTATATTGCTTCCACATTTTCATGTATGTCTAGACTTGTAACTAAAACATATAAAAAAATTCCTATTGTTATGCTTTGATTGATGTCCCTTAGTTATTATTGGATATCTGATGTAGTGCAAATTATTATAGTGTAATCCTATTTTTTAGATTGTTTCATTTAGCATCACCAATATTCTTCACAAGAATATTGTCCCTATTTAAAATCATGGAAATGGTTCACATCTCTCAGAACAATTTCTCTTGCAACAATCTTGGAGATGAATTTAGATGCAATGTGAAAATTAGAACATATTTGAAGGTTCTTAACAACTCTAATAGTTGTACCAGGGGCCATGTTTAACAAACCAAATGAAATTGCTAACTTTTCACTATGGTAGTAGATAATGATTCTTTTTTCCTTTATTCCACAACATTAAGTAAAAGTCTTGAATTTTGAAATACCTTGCTGCCTTCATTTGCCAAGCCAATTTCTCTAATTTTGCATAGATATCCTATTTTTGTGGATGTGATCTGTCTCCTACAAAAAAAAACATGTACCATTTTATCCCCTTCAATCCAACTACATGCAGGTATCTTTTTAATTCCTCTATCTTTCATAAATATCCTTAGTATTTGAACCTCACCACACCTACCCACTTCTATACAGATGTTTTAGAGAACATAAGTGGTGGCATTTTTAGGATCCAACTAAAAAATAAATGTTGGTGGAATACTCAGCCTATATTCATATATGATCCATAAGAACCAAAGTTTTAATTGCCATCTCAGTAATAATGTTTTGGGTGTCCTCAAGATAGCCAGCACAAGCACGAAGGTCAACCATGCACACCTAATGATCAACTATATATGTAATGCAATAAGGGTTACTGACATGTGAAGTATGTGTAGCCCTCATCCACTAAACTTGCATGACTATATGCATCTAGAACACAAGCAAAGCTTACAATGTTAGTGTTCCAGAGTGCTTCATTAATTCAAAGATTTTGAGAGCTTCCTTGTAAAATCTATTTTTTGCACATTCTGCAATCTTTTCATTTCATTCCATGAGATGACATCTCTTTGAGGAATTCTTTCAAACAATTCATTTTGTACTACATTTTGGTGTCAAATCTCTGGTAATTATGGTTAGTTTCATTACATTCAAATTTTGAATTCTGGGAAATTATATGCAATAAATAGATTGATGGTTGTTTGGATAGTGAAATTAGCTCTCTTAGAAATTAACTGAAATATCTTGAAGGATTATTTTAATTAAAGAGGATTTTATGGTTATTTTTGTAACAATGATTAACAATGATTTTATAGTGTAGCTAGCTTGTTATTTTCATTCAAGATACAAGTCATCAAAGTCAAGCACATACCAAGAAGATGGTACTCTACTTCAAACCCTAAACCTCACTTAGTTTAGTCTACTTACATGGGGATATTAAGGAAGTTGCTAAAAAAAAATGTATATCATTTTTTGTTTGTGAAGGAGAATCATGTGGGATTCAATATGGTAGTGGATCAATATTTGATTTCTTAAGTAAAGATGATGTCATAGTTGGGAAACTTGTTGTGAAACATCAGGTTAATAATTTTTGGATGTTAAGGCTTCCTAGTTGGATACCAAAGATATTTTCTCATCAAATTAATTTGGAACTTATGTATAAATGGATTCTTCCATGGTGCAGGTCTTTACTCAGACAACACATGAACCAAGGTTGACATTTTTGTTGTCTAATTAAGTCTGATGGCATTCTTGGGCTTGGTTTCCAAGAAATTTTTGTTGATAATGCTGTTCTAGTCTAGTTAGTCTTGATAGCCTTTATTCTATAATTTCAACTTCATTCTATAATCTGAGCATATTTCCTTTCTTAAACTTGAACAAGGTTTTGAAATCAAGGGTTCAATATGTATATTTCAAGCCTATGTTGAACACTCTGTTTAAGGAATTTTTTGACAAGGCTATAATTTTTTAATTGGTTTATCTTTTTGTTGTGCTTGGAATTTTATAAACTTGCAATATAAAATGCACTTTTATTCTTTCTAAATTTAGACTAATAGTAATTTTTTTGGTTGTATTGAGGCACAAATTCATTCATGGTAGAAAAGGTAGCACCCTATTGCTCATGTTAGATGGCACGTTGCATATAAAGGAGAAAAGATTCTAGCTAGGTTATTATTGATTGCATTGAAGGAGATAGCTTCATATATGGGAGAGAATCAAAACTCTCCTTCTTGGATTCTACACATTACAACTTGCTCTAGGAAGATTTCCCATGTTGTAGAAGTTTTAAGAGATGAAAGGGGCATGTGCTCGCATTGAAGGGCTTCAAGCATGTGTTTACATCATTACAAAAGTTTTTTGGACAAGTTTCTTTCTTGCAGTCATTTCTGTGCAATATTGTAACCTATATTTTTACTCTTGTGACTGAAAATAACAATTGTAATACTCTATTTCTAAGCTGTAATTAGAACACCTTTCTTTTATTAATAAAGTTCACTAATTTTTCCTTCTCAATGGTTGTCTTATTGTGTGCAATTCATGATTGATGTGTATTTTTGTGGTTTATGCTTAAATCCTCAAGTATTAGTCAATTAAAATGACTAACTATACTACTAATTAACATCAATTAATAATTAAATTGACTAAATATACTAGCAATTGATAGAAATCAGAGAACAGTAAATAAAAATGACTAAATAAGTGGTCACTTAACAACAATCAGTGACTAAATATATTAATGAATAAAAAATGACTAAATAAGTGACTAGATTACAACAATAAATGACTAAACCAACAACTAAATAAGTGACTAGTTAAATATATCTGTAAATAAAAAATGACTAAATTATAAGTGACTAGATTGCAGCAATGAATGACTAAATCAATGACTAAATATACTACCAAATCAATCAATCAAAACAACCAATAAATGACTAAAAATGGTTTAGTCATCAATCCGGTTACATTATATATGACTGGCAATAAACTACTAATGGTCACATGACCAAGTTCAATCATTTATAAGTAGTTTTTAGTATTTTTTTAAGTCATATATTGTTGTTTTTGTACTAGTGATTGAACTCATTCATTCTCACACAACTCCCAATACATGTCCTCCTCATGATGTTGACACCATTGGATAAGATGATGCCAACATGAATGAATTCATAAATGATTTCCTTAACAACCTTGAGTCCAATGCATCCTTTTGTCCTTTAATGAAACAACCCACACAACTTGAAATGTTTGATCTTTGACATCTTGAAACTGAATCACAAGTTGAACCTAATTTCCCTACCATAGGTGAACCTAGTACCTCTAAACACAAAAAAAATCAACCATCCTATGTCAACAAAGTGACCAAAACATCAATCATCCTTGAAGAAACATATGGCAAAGGATTCATGATCTTGCTTGAACAAGGATGTGATACAACAAGTGAACATACAATTCATCAACTCCTAGAGCAAATACCAACTAAAGAAACCAAAGGGATAGGATATCAAGATACCCCTCTCAACATAAGTTCTCCTAAAGAATACCTAAGGCTCATAGTGATGTTATAGTTATCTTAGATCCTCCTCCAGATATAAATGTCCTCCTTCCTAAATAGCAACCCATACCTCCTAAGGCTAAGGATAGCAAAGAAAAGATCATCTCAAGACCTCCTTCCCTAATCCCATCTAGAGAAGTTGGCGAATCTAGCAAGTGCAAGAGGCCTTAGAAGTTACGGAAACTAAATTTCCCTTGTCCGCCACCTGAAAGTGAAATGAAACTACATTTGCTTCTAAACAAAGAAATTATAACATTACCACCAAAGAAAAGCAAGCTAATACTATATCATAAAGATGCAAATGTTCCACATTGCCGATACCATAGAACTCTTGGACATAGTACTGATGAGTGTCATGCATTCAAATTAGTATTGAGCAACTTTCACTTTGATGGAAATGATTTCCATCAAGTGATTGCATAATATACTCTTTCGCTCCTTGCCATGTAATAGTTGTAGAATCTTAAAACATTCTCAGTATTACATGTTTTATACTTATTATAAATCATTTTCTCTAATGCAAGGAGCACATTTTCCTCACTTATCTCAGCGCATTCTTTTCTTGCACAAAGTGGGGGCAAGAATTTGATAGCCTTTTCCTAGTAATGGATTTTTCGTTGTCCCTTTGGCTAGTTGCCCACCTTCCATTTATATCGACTAAGATTAGGAGGCAGATGACCTATTTTAGGTTGAATCGCCTGTTCCTTACTAGTATTTTTCTTTTTCATGTTTTTCTTTTATGTGATTGCATGTGTGTAATGTGATCACCCTGTGGCATTTTGTTTGATGTTTCACTTTCTTTTGTACATTCTTCTATATGTACCTTCATTCTTCTCTATGTCATAATCATTTCATTTGTCTTGTGTTTTCCTTTTGGGGATGACACAAGGTGTCAAGACATTTATGTCTCTTCCATGTTGACCCAAAAGCTTTATCTTTATCTTTTTCATTTGTCTTGTGTTTTCCTTTTTGGGATGATGCAAGGCGTCGATACATTTGTGTTTCTTCCATGTTTACTTGAAAGGTTCTACTTTGTTTTTTCTCTCTTTGTGTCATTCTTCTAGTTCTATGAGTATTTGGGGAGTGATGATAGTTCCATTCTCTATGACAACACTATAGCAAAGACATATTGACCCAAAATCAATATATCTCTTATGTATTTGTGGGGGAAACCCTTCCTTCCAATTTCATGAAACAACTTATTTCGAAAACATATGACTTGGCATAGGTTTTTCCGTGGAATGCTCTCATGTCTTAGGAAAAATATTTGGCTACTTTAAAGAAATTTCTCACAGTAATGGTGTAGAAATCATTTTAAAGTGGGGGTATACATCAATGACATCTTTTGGAAAATTTTCATGGTGTGATTTTCCTTTTTTCTTGTGATCTGTCCTCTTCTTGGTGTTTTCATTGGGTTTGATGTCATCCAAGAGTGTACGATCTATTGTCATGGCATGATGTGAATGAGGCATACCATGGGCAACGATTTGACACTTTTGAATTGTTCTCTCTTGGAGACATTAAGCACAATGCTCCCTAAGAGGAATACCATTACATGAATAAAGAAAAATCCCCTTTAACAAAATTTTTACATGACATTACAAAAGAATTTACAAAAGAATTACATTGTGGTACCTTATCGAAGTTGTCAGGAGGATAACTTTGGTATGGTATGAGAGGCTAATATGATTCTCTCATTTTCCACCTTGTTGGGATAACTCACCTAGTGGAAAGACTGAGGTTCCACTACCTCAGAGTGAGCATACATATTTTGGGAAAACTCACCTAGTGGATAGACTAAGGTTCCACTACCCCAGAGTGAGTAGCACATGTTATGGACAAACAACCACTACCTCACATTGTGTTGAATCAGTTGTGCTTGATCCTTTGTTTTTGTTTATTTTTTCTTGGCCTTTGATAGGGTATGATCATGTATATTAAAGTGGGGGAAAATGTAGTAACAGAAAAAGTAACATTTTCCTTGGTTGTTTGATAATTGATATTAAAGTTGAATTAATGGTGTCTTGGAGTAGTGTTGTAATGTTTTGTACACATTTTTACGCTATTCTAAGACCTATATTTAACTAAAACATTCCTTAATTGGTCCTTTACAAAGGTGTTGTGAAGTGTTGTAACACACTTTCATGCTTTTCTAGGACTTATTTGTTTAATTAAGCCTTATGGCTCCCTTTCTAAACATAATGTGTACCTTGTTTAATTGTTGTAAAGTGTTTAAAGCACTTTCACACTTACCTAGGTGGTCTTAATTAATTATGGTTAATTGGATTTAGTAACCCTCTTTTGATTCAAATTTAGGCCTTAATTTTGACACCTCCTGAAGAACTTTCTTAACAATCATAATTTAAATATCAATTATTTAATTGGGAAAAATTTGGTCTTGGTAAGTTGAGCCAGGACCCATTCACCCTTAATGGTGAATGGTTCCTCCCTTAATAGGATCTCCCTTTCTCAGTTGATCTGTAATGGGTTTTTGGCCTTCTTTCAACCCCATAAAGCTTGGTCCTAGAAACTTAGCCAGGACCCATTCGCCTTTGGTGGCGAATTGGTCCTCCCTTAGTGAGGACTCTCTTTTTGAATTTCATTTTGGTGGGAATTTAATTATCTTTTTTTCCAAATTTGGTGTCAACCTTAATTCTTTGAATTTTAGGGTTAATCTCCTAATTTAGTATAAATAAGGGTCTAATTCACATTGTTTCTCCTAAAAAGATCCAACAAGTTTATGAAGCATTCAAGCATTCAAGTGATCAATCATTAGAGAATTTGAGAGGCATTCATAAGGCATTTCAAGGAAGATTTCAAGTATTTATTGTAGCAATACAAGATCATATCATCACTTCAAGGGTTTGAAGCATGCATTCATGTTGTTGAGCTAAGAAGTGAGTGTAGCATTGAAGATCTATTTGCAACCATTGTTCACATTATTTACAAGGATCCTAGATCTACATTCTTCATGGCCACTCCATGATAGTTTGTAGATTTGTTTCACAAGACAACATCCAAGGTGACATCAATTGAATTATTTCACATTGTATGCTTCTATTTCGTTATTTCATCATTTAGTTTAATTACCTACAAGGGGTTTGATTGAGGCAAACCCCCATTCACTAAAACACAAAAAAAAAAATCCTACCCTTGAGTGTGTGTTTGCAGATTTATAGATTGAAGATCAAGTTGAGCAAGATTTGGAGCAAAATTGTCAAAATTGAAAAGTTGCAAAAGTTGTCATTCAAAGTGCAAGATCATGGAAAGAGCTCTACAGAGTTAACTAAAAACTTCCAGAACTTGATAATGAGGATTTTAAGAGTGTAGACATCAAGGAACAGGATCCTGAAATTAGTTTTCTGAAACCCTAGAAGGACCCATTCACCACTAAAGGTGAATGAGTTCTCCTTAGCTTAAAAACAACTTTATGGCCAAGCACACAACTTTTTATGCTCTAAAAACATCCCCTATAGTAGCTATAACAGTTAGGTTGCATTTCTAGTTGTTATTAGCATCTTATTTTACATAATTTGAGGTGTTTAGGGCCTTGAAAAATAAGTGGCCCATCACTTTGTTGATTCATTTGGTGGACCCTATTTTTCCCCTACACAGTTTCCTTCCATTAAGGATTATTTGGTTAAGTTCAAATATTTGATATCTCAATTTACTAGTTATGGGAAAGATAAATATGATAAGGAATCTGTATTCTTGATTTTTTCTAGTTTAAAAGGACCATTTTTTCTATTTTATTTTACCTTTTATTCCATTATGGATGCCTAATGTGAAGCATTTAACATGCCTTCTTTTAAAAAAAATTATGACCATTTGAGTAGAGATCAAGCTAAGCTTATCTAATTAGATGTATTTCCCAAGAGTTAAGAAATGATAACCCAATCACCCAAAAAAAAAAACTAAGATAAAATCTAATGATCCTAACACCTCTTTCGAAGAGTATAAGTCTAATAAGGATAAACCCCCATGTGCATATTGCAAAAAATAAGGGCATGATGAACATAGTTTTTACCAAAAAATAGATAGATAAGTTGAAGCACCTTCTTGTAGAGAATAATATTTCATTACCTTTAATAACATCCTTTGGTTCTTCTTCTTGTACATTATCATCATCTAAACATTCTAGAATAATTAGATTAGCTAATGATATGGATAACATGAAAGTTACAAAACTTCTTACACATACAAGTATTAATTTATGGAGATGACTTCTTGATTCTAGAGCTTCACATCATATGGCTTCATCATAGAGAATGTTCTCTTCATTTAAGGCTTGCATTTTACCACACATTGTGATGGAAAAAAAAAACATATATGCATGTTTGTAGGAAAGTATCTATTGGCATGGGAGAAGACACAATTAATAATGTACTTTGTGTTTCATCCTTGTCAACTAATCTCCTTTCTATCTACCATATTGCATATTGTGAGTAGGAAGAAATTTGAGTTCACACCTAATTATATGATTATTATCAACTTGGAGAGTAGAGAGATAATTACTATTCAAATGGCTGATCATTCATTTTTCTTATATACCTTTCCACATTTTTCTTTTGGTCATAATGTAGTACCTTTGACTAGTACTCACACTCATACATCTAGTGTGAATCATATTTCAAAGGAGAAGTTTGGTCACTTGAACATTGGTATTCTTGAGACTTGTGTTAAGCTTCAATCTCCTCCACCTCCCACTTCTTTAAATATTAGTGTTTTTATTGATTCTAGTACTTCAGGTCATCATGATGATCATAGTATTTTAGATTCAACTTTGTGGGATGAGTACTTTATAGGTACTTCAAATATGTTTTATGGGTCTCATATTGCATATTTTGTGGAAACACTTGAGGATATACACTTCCTCTTTGATGATAGTTACAACATAAGTATTATCACATCATCATTATCTTTGGAAATTTTTGTTCATGATTTTCTACATGATCTTGATTTTAATATTCTTTGATTGAGGTAGCCCCTAATTTTGTTGTAGCATATTCTAGCACAGAGACAATTGATTAGTTGTTAGATATACCTATCATGATATTTATTCTCTCATCTCTCTTCTTGGAGATGGGATTTCTTCTACATACACCATTGTACTTGTTTCTTCCCAAGGGGAGGAATGTTATTTTCCAATCTTGGACACTCTTCAACATTCATGTTTGTGCATTCACCTTTGGTATATGATATACTTCATTATAGGGGATCTATAGTCTCACTCTTTCTCTCCTATGGAGGTTATATATTGTATATTTATGATGGATTATTCCTTATGGTTCATGTTGAGTCCTTTCCATCACTTGTTCATGTTTATTTTCTTGCATTCTCTTTTTAAGAGGTGATTTTCCTATAGGTTTTTTTCTTTAGTCCATTTGTGAGAGATATTTTTCACATGGGTACTTGGGTAAAAGAAATAATTTGTTGAACAAGAAAACTGAGAGGGGGGGTGAATCAATAATAGAAATTTGTATCCTTAAAACATCCATCGAAACTTAGATCAATCACAAATCCTTTACTCTGCTAAAATGATTAAACATTAAGTGCAAAGGAAGAAATTGAAAATCATCACACAAAAATAGTAACACCAGATTTACGTGGAAAACCTAGTAAGGGAAAAACCACGGTGAGGATTAGCTGACAATATAAAGAGTATCAAAACCGATTACAAAGGATCACTACCAGAAAAGGCTCACTGGAAAAATAGAACTAAATTTCTAGATCAAGACTCGTTGTCCAACAAGGGTTAACCACCCAGAGGGCTCACTGCCAAAAATATACAAAGAAGATAGAGGCAATATGTTTAGAGAGAATACAATCTAAATGCAATAGAGGTTTCCACCATAATTTACTCAAACACTTATAGACATGCATGAATGATAGAGTACACCTTCAACTCACCACAACCAAAAACTCAACATTTAGAATTCACACTGATCTACCACACTTGCATCACATACACACTATTTTGTATCCCTTTCGCATCCATTTTCTCTATTTCTTTGCACTTATCTCTTTGTACATCTTTCACCAATAACTCATCTTGTATTTATACCATCTTCAACTTTGAAACATATCCAAAGTCGGCCATCCAACATTAAATTCAAATTAGGTCAGTGCCAAAACATTCTAGGGTGGAACTAGAATGAGGGTGACCCAAACACATGCTTGATGAGGACCCAAATAAGTCCCAACATGCTTCATGAACTTTGAAAGTAGTGTTTAGCACAAGGTCGGTCAAACCAGTGTAAAACACATAGAACAATTAAGCACACACAACCCTTAGCATGATCCAATCTTTATAGACACAAAAATGATCTTCAACACAGTCATAACAACTCAATTCTAGAACGTCAATTCATAAGACTGAACTAAAAAAATTTGGACCAATATTTCTATTGAACCTCAACCAGATACACAAAAAACCACAGTTCACAATTGGTGAACATAACTCACACTAAACAATGAATCAATAGCCAAAAGTTTAGATATATTAGTTTCCAACAACCATGATCAACATATTTGAACCACACAAACATAGGAGAAAAACCCCGAGCAACCACTGAACACCTACAACCTTTTCCTTTACAATTTTCTCAATATTCTTGACATATACAACCAATAACCTGCATCCATGATATCAATGACAACAACAACTAGTTGATAACTAGTTAGCTAGTTGACATCAATGACAAAACCTTCATTCTTACAACAATATCCCCCTTTGTCATTGATGGCAACACATGATGTGATAAACCATCAAAGAAAACACACCAGCTCTGAATACACTTTTCATGAATTTGCTTATGTTTCTCCCCCTTAGAAGATACTATCTTTTTTTCACATTTTCCTCATTCCTTATCTTCCATTTTCTTCATCTCCCCCTTTGACATCAATGGTAAAGGAAAAGGATATTTTTAATTGATTTCCCCTTTTACATGAAAACAAAATACTTTTACAATGACAACACATGACACTACCTGCTCCCCCTAAGAGGCAGCCACCAAAACATCAGTCTAGAAGAAAGATAGATCCATAGACCCATCATACCGATGCATCTCCATATGCATCTAGTTCAAGAAAGGAGGGTAAATCACCCCTAACTTCTCTCAGAGATACTCAAGAATATCTTTAGGAAGAGCCTTTGTAAATATATCAACAATTTGATCCTTCATAGGTACATACTCAAGATTTACTTCATTCTCCACAATCTTCTTTCTCAAGAAGTGATACATGATAGATATATGCTTTGTCCTCAAGTGCATCACTGAATTATTTGAAATGTTAATTGCACTTGTATTATCATAGAAGATAGAAACATGATAATCATACACTACTTTGATATCTTTCATTGTCTATTTCATCCATAAAACTTCTATACAACAAGATGCAACAACAATGTACTTAACTTTAGTAGTAGATAGGAAATTGAATCTTGCTTTTTACTCAACCATGCCACCAATCTACAACCAAGAAAGAATGCACCACCACTTGTACTTTTTATATCATCTACACATCCATCCCAATCTGCATTTGTATAAGCACTTAGTGTAAAGTCAATATCCCTAGTATACCATAAACCATAATTCACAATGCCATTCAAATATGTGAATATTCTTTTAATAGTAACAATATGTGTTTCTTTAGGATCTTCTTGAAATCTAGCCATAAAACAAACTGTATACATAATATCTGGTCTAGTAGTAGTAAAATACAATAGTCCACCAACCATAGATCTGTATTTGCTCTGATCTACTTTAGGTGAATCATCATATTTACCTAATTTTTAACTAGTCACCATATGAGTGCATACCAGTTTGTAACCATCCATCCCAAAAAATTTCAACATCTCTCTCACATATTTAGACTGTGAAATAAAAGTCTCTTTCTCTATTTGATTAATTTGTATGCCAAGAAAGAAATTCATCTCACCAAACATGGAAATCTCAAATTCTTTTTGCATTTCTTCCATAAATATATTACACATAGTTTCATTTCCTCCAAAAAATTTCATCAACATATACAACCACAATCAAGGTTTTTTCATTTTCAATTTTAAAATATAGATTACTATCTATTGTACCTTTATTGAAACCTTGCTAAATCAAGTACCTATCTAACCTTGCATACCAAGCTCTAGGAGCTTGCTTCAAACCATATAAAGCTTTCTTCAATCTCTAGACCATATTTGATTGATCGAACAACTAGAATCCTTCTAGTTGTTCTATGTAGACCTCTTCTTCTAGTTCATCTTTCAAAAATGTAGACTTTATATCCATCTGATAGACCTTGAAATATTTATGAGCAGAAAATGCTAAGAACATCTTGATAGCTTCCATTCTTGCCACTAGAGAAAAAGCATCCTGAAAATATATTCCTTCTACTTGTGAGTAACCTTTACACACAAGCCTTGCTTTATTTCTAACCACTTCTCCATTTTCATTAACTTGTTTTTGAATACCCACTTTGATCCAATTATGTTTTTATCTGCCAGTCTCGGGACCAATTCCTAAGTTTTATTCTTCTCAATCTGCATAAGTTCTTCCTTCATAGCTTCCACCCAATGCTTATATTTACATGCTTCACTTACAATCTTCAGTTCAATCTCAAAAGTAAACACAAATTTATCTCATCAACAACAAATTTGCTTCTTGTTAGTACTCCTTTTGTCTTGTCTCCAATGATTTGACATTCTGAATGATTTTTTTGCACATATCTAGGTGTCTTAGGGGACACCACCAAAGATTCTTCTTCTTCTTCAATTTTCTTCTCTTGCTCATCCTTTTCTTATTCTTCCACAACTTCTTCAATCCTTAGGTCGTCATGTTCATCAGATACATATCCATCAACATCAATAGAATTCTTCATTGCTTCATCAACCTTGACATTTGTGCTTTCTACAATATTTCTTTTTCTTTTATTGAAACATCTGTAAGCTTTTCTTTTAGTAGAATATCCAAGAAAAATACCTTCATCACTTCTAGCATCAAACTTCCCTAAATTTTCAAGTCATCCCATCTGATATAACATTTTCTTCCAAATACCTTGAAATACTTAATAGGAATTCTTCCACACCATAGCTCATAGGGGATCTTTGTACTATTTTATCTTGCTTGAAATTGATTGAATACATAGATACTAGTGTGAATAGCTTCTCTCCAATAAACTTCTAGTAGACTAGCCTTAGTAATCACTGATCTAGCTGCTTCTTGAATTGTTATGTTCTTCCTTTCAACAACTCCATTATGCTAAGGAGTTGTCGGAGAAGATAATTGTCTTTTTATTCCATGAAATTCAAAAAATGTATTAAACTCATGAGAGGTGAATTCACCACCTCTGTCAAAACTTAAGCATTTTGTCCTTAAATTTACTTCATTCTTAACCATAGCCTTGAATGTCTTGAATCTATCTAATGCATTATATTTTTCTCTAAGAAATGTAACCCATGTATACCTAGAGTAATCATCAAACAAAAGCATAAAGTACCTTTCACCTTGTAGACTTCTCACTCTTGTAGGACCATAAATATTTGTATGAATTAAATCTAGTATTTTAGTAGTAGATTGTTCCTTTGATCTAAAATTACTTCTTGCTTCCTTTCCAAACTGAAAATTCCTACATATAACATTAATAGGCTTTGTAATCCTTGGTAAATCTCTCACAACTTGTACTACACTAATCCTTGCCAGATTATCAAAACTCATATGACACATTCTTTGATGCCATAGCCAACTGTCATTAATCTGAGTCATAAAGCATTGTTCATTAGCACCCTTAAGTTGATATATATTTCCTTCATATTTCTTTCCTACAACAATCAATGTTCTGGAATCTTTCTAGATTTCACATCTTTCATCCTTAAATACAAGATTATATCCTTTATTGCACATCTATCTAACACTCAAAATATTATGCCTTAAACCCTTAACATAGTAGAAATCATCAGTGTTATGATTTCCATCAAAACTTACTAAACCTATCCACAAATTTTAGCACCAATATCATCTCCAAACATAACTAAGCTTCTATCATATTTTTCAAGTTTAACTTACTCTTATCACCGATCATGTGATGTGAACAACCACTATCAACAACCCAATAGTTATTTTCTTATTTAGTGTGTAGGGAAGAGATTACAGTACCTTCATCTTTCTCTTTCTTCAAAGGGCAATCCTTCACCTATTTTTCAAAGTTAGTAGAAGTAGGTTCATCTTTTATAGCCAAGAACAAGCTTTCATTGTCA
This sequence comes from Sequoia sempervirens, assembly GCA_007258455.2. Taxonomy (NCBI): domain Eukaryota; kingdom Viridiplantae; phylum Streptophyta; class Pinopsida; order Cupressales; family Cupressaceae; genus Sequoia; species Sequoia sempervirens. The sequence goes on from VDFB02373365.1 coordinate 154,893,030, forward strand.
TCAGGATCTCCATAATCAGACTCTTCATCAAAAATACTAGCATCCTCATTCACATAATATGCTCTGTTGATCTTCTTACCTTTGTTTTCTTTGTTAAATCTTTGTTTATGCCTCTTAGCTCTTTTTGGTCATCTTGAAGCATAATGACCTATTCCTTCACAACTAAAGCATTTAAAGGGTAACTTACCTTCATACTTATCAGAGTTGTTCTTCATCCTTCTCACAAAGTTAGCTTCTACTTCAAAAAAAATTTATTCATCCAAATCTTTAGCTTTAGTAGCCTTAAAATAATTTTATGATTTGGATCAATTTATCAAATTCATCTTTGTCATCTCATAAGATGTCAAAGTTACCAATAACTGATCTTTAGTGTAAGTGTTGTATTCTATATGTTCTTCAATAACACATATTTTCATTCTAAGCATTAGGGAGAGTTCTAAGAATATTCTTTATAATCTTGGATTCATCTATCATAGCACCAAGTCCTCACATTCTAGCTACTGCCTCATCCAATATCTATTCATAGGATTTAACATTCTCATCTTCAAACATATGTAGGAGCTCAAACTGTGTCTCCAAATTATGCAACTTTTCCTCTTTGACCCTTTCATCTCCTTCATGTGCCATTTCTAAAGCATCCCAAAATTCTTTAGTAGTTTTTAGATTTTGAACTTTAATCAACTCGGAATGTACAAGAATATTCTTCAAAATGAAGTCCACCTTATTGTTCACTTCATGTGCTTTGATCTCATTAGTTGTACTTGGACCATTAGCAGGAGGAGTGTAAACAGTTTTATAATATTTTTCCACATCATATCCACAATACTCCAGATATTCTTCCATCAATGTTTTCTAGATAGCATAATTTTTTGCATCGATCTTCAGATACTCATAAGTAACTTTTCCAGCCATCCCGGACCTTCCTTAAGCGGTTAAACTCTTCTCTAAGGAACCAAGCTCTGATACCTTTTTTTTGAACAAGATAATTGATTCACCCCCCCTCTCAATTTTCTTGTTCAACATAATTTGTGTCCACATATGGGGGAATTTTTAGTTGAATAAAAAATCCAAATAGTAATAGGCACCCTTTTTTTAAAAATGGATACCCATTTAGTATCAGGTACCCAAGCCTTAAAATAAAATGGGTACATGTTATGGTTTGGGATCCTAGCTTAAAAAATGAGTACCCATTTCGAAACAAGCACCATTTCCTAATTTATTTGTTATTTACCATATAAAAATAGAATGATGACCCACTTTAAAATGGGTACCTGTTCTATTTTTAGAATGGGTACCCATTTTAAAGTGGGTACCCATTCTATTTGTAGAATGGGTACCCGTTTTAAAGTGGGTACCCATTCTAAAAAAACAAAATACCAACCCAACTTTTGATTTGGTTTTAGGCTCAGGAAAGGCATGGTAACTTGACCCTTAGCCTTGGACCTACAAGTACAAGGTCATGTCAATCCCAAGAGGAAAAAAATGACTTTGGCAATATTGTTGGCAACTTTTTTTTTTCATATTTTTTTATAAAATTAAAACCCATTATAGATTAATATGTCTAGTTTTCAAATATGATTTTCTTTTAGGATTGGGTTTTTTTTTCTATTTGTTAATTAATTTATGAGGAAAATCGTCCATAAAATTGGAATTTTAGGTTTTCATATAATTTTTTTAATAAATTTTATTTTTTTAAGTTTATTCTGAAAAAAATATATGACATCAATCTATAGACAATTATTTACATAATGAAAAAAATAAAAAAAATTTGTTAGTTTATGTAGTGTACAATTTCACACTTAGTTAGGACCTATTTTAGTACCCTTGCATTCATGACCCTTTAAATCATCATTAATAGGCCCCTAGGACCCTTTATTTTAGATTCCAAGGCTTATTTTGATTGAAATCCCAACAAAATCAACAAAGACATTCAATTTTATAACATCCCAAAATTTTCTCACCCCGAAAAACTAGGGTGGGACTCATATGCCACCTTGGGCGTATGAGTCCCCCTAGGTGGGACCCATACACCACAAGTGGAGTATGAGTCCCGGGTGGACCCTTTTTAGGGTTTGAGTGGGAAATCGAGGTTTTTAATTCAAATTTTTTATTAATTTTGGTATTTGGGATCTAATAAACATTAAAATAGAGGAAGTGCCTATATAAACAATGTTTCAAATCATTATTTTCATCTAGAGAAATTGATTCAAGATCTAAGTATTCATAATATCAACTTGAGTACTCAAGCATACTTTCACAAGAGCATTCAAGAGCAAGTAGAAAGAAAAGTTGAAGTCTTGGAGTAGCATTATAGTGTTTTTGTAGGTTTTCAAGCTCACTTTATTCAAGATCTAACATTTTCAAGGATTGATGATGGTTTCCTATGGTGAATCATGATGGATTCTAGGTTGTGGAGATGCAACTAGCCATTGAACCAAGCCTAATGACTTGCTTCCTAAGTGATTACATCCTCCATTATCATTCTACTTACTACCTAAAGGAAGGTACATGCATAATTATGGCTTATTAGGGTGATTAGAGATCTCCCAAAGTGAGTCATCATCTCTATGTTTCATTCATGTATATTATTCTAGCACATTAGAATAGTGTTTCATTGCATTCTAGATCTCCTAATCTTAGATACACTTAAGATTAGGAATTGCAATCATATTTACTTTCAAGATCTATTATTTCTATCAAGGTTTAACTACCAAACTAGGGGTTTAATAGAGGTAAAACCCCCATAAGAAAATCAATACAATATTCTATTTTGTAGGCTTTTAGTAGGTTCAAATCTAGAAGCCAGGTTTGGAAGAGCAAAGATAGGAGAATAGATTCAGATCTTACTTTTTTGAAAATGTAGAATAGGACTAATACACCACTTGGGGCGTATAAGTACTGGTATAACACTTTTTCCAAATTTTGAAGGATTCAGACTTACCACTATAAAATTTTATGTTATGCCCAAAAACCCTAAATTGGGAATAAATCATCCCTACTAGTGTATGAGTGTTAGTGTGCTTTAAAAGTTATATTTTTAGGATTTCAGACCTCAATTCAAGTCTCTTCAGTTTCTAGGTGTATCTATTTCCTTATTCTATTCATTCTTCTAATTTTTAGTTTCATAACTTGGGTTGCATTATTACGTTTACATATCATTGCATTTCTTTCTTTCCAAGCCCTTTCCTAGTGGTGAACCCCCTTTTAGTCTTTAATTCACACCCTAGGACATCTTATTACATATTTTTTTTCCTTAATTCCATTCCTAGATTGAGATCTCTAGGGTTTTTTTGAGTGAAACTTGAAGTAAATAGGTAGAAAGGTCCTAAACGCTAATTCTATCTCCAAAAAATATTAGGAACCCTATTCTCTAGGCTTCATTTTGGTGAACCCAGCCTTTAGAACACCTTTTCTGATTTCGAGTGCATCATAGTCCTAGGTCTAGCTTTCATTAACTTTGCATTAGGTCTTGCATTAGTTAAATTGCATCTAGGGTTTCTAAATCTTGCATTTTTCAAAGCGCATATAGGTTGCATTTTTTCATCTTACATCATTGAAATTCACTTGAAATATGTGATTGCACTTAGCCTAGAAAACATTCAAACTAGAAAACATAACATTCACTCAAAATTTTCTGAAATTTGTGTCAAAACCCTAATCTGGGACTCATACGTCCCACTGGGAGATTTATTCCTAGTGTAGGTTGTTTTACCCAATTTTTGGGTATTTTATGAGGACTATTTTGGAACATTTGAACCCCTAAAAAACCATTTATAGGACTTATATTCCCCTCTAGGTGATTTAGTCCATGTTAGATCTGAATTTGTATTTTACAATATTAAAAAACTCTGTTTTTGTGTTTTAGTTTGCTATTATTACATTTTTGTTTCAGTTTATTGAGTTTTTGTTCCACGCATTTCATTAGATCTAGCTTAATCTGGATTCATTTCAATTGTGGATAGAATTATTTTACTTTACCTTTCATTTCCAACATTATTCCATAGTTCAGTAAGCTTATATTACATGTGGTATTCATTAGAAAAAAAAAAAAAAACACCTATAAATCGATGAACCACTTGGAGAAAGCATAGTTATTTGAGTATGTCAAATATATTTTTCCAAGTTAACCTAACCCTCAAGACTTTTAGTAGTGATGACTTTGACATGTTAGATGAAGTCCTTGAGGATTTCATCTCACTAGGTTCGTCCACTAGAAGTCTTGCTATAACAAACCAAAACAAAGAGAAGTTAATGTGATTCAACATCAACTCATCCTTTACCCACCTTCAAACAAACCTCAAACTCAAAAAAAACCTTTTTTCACCCTTGAATCACCTAATAATAGTGTTTCACAACAATCGAGTTATAATACCATTGCTCATACATACAACTCTAGAAAAAATCCATAACCAAAACAACCAACTCCAACATCCTTACCTTTTCCTAACCCCATTTTACCTAGTGCTCCTCATTTTCCTTTGAATAGTGGGAATGCGTATGATCTTGTTGAAAAACTTAAGAATACTCCTATAAAGATATCCCTATGGGACCTAATTTAGAATTCACCTAATTATCATACTATGCTTCAAACTTCCTTGCAAAAAGTTGAGGTTCCCTCTAGTACAAATGCAAGTGATGTGGGGGCTCTAATTCAAGGATGAATGTGGTTAACGTAGACATTAATTTTCATCAACATGAGCTACCTCCTTTGGAAATGAGATAGAAGAATCATTCCTTCATGATAATTGCTATCTATAATATGTTGGGAATAAAAAGAACCCTTGTTGACAATGGTTTCGCCCTTAATGTGTGTAGTGTGACCCGTTTGGATAGACTTGGTGTGGATAAATCAAGAATTAAACTTGATTCCTTATCGATTCAAGAATTTCACAATGTAGGAAGGAAACCGCTTGGTGCTATTACTATTCCTATTACAGTTGGAAAGGCTACATTATAAACTCATATTCATTTCATGCCCAAGAATCTTTCATACAATCTTCTTTTAGGAAGACCTTGGATTCATGAGACTCGTGTATTGCCTTCAACTCTTCATCTTATCATGAAGTATGTCTAAAAAAATAAAGTGTACCAAGTTGAAATAGACCCCAACCTTGAAAGTTACTTACAAGTTGAAAAAGGAATGACAAGTCCTCTAAACACATTAATTCCAACTTCAAACATAGAACTTATGAAAGTAGAGAAACATGAGATGGAAAAAGTGTTGAGGTTATTGGAAGATGATTGGGGTTCCTTAGACTTCACACCTTCGTTTATGGGAGAATACACAATAAAAACAAAAGAAACCAAAAAAAAAATGCAACCAATGGTAATGTCAACACAAAATTTGGAAGAAAAATTGAAAGCATCTATCTCATCTACTCTAGAAGAAGACACAAGCTATACAAAATAAATTGATGAGTTAGACTATCAACAACTACCAAACCTGAAAGAAATGAAGAAATTTTATGGAAGGAGTTATGAGCTTATGAAACAACTTGGTTATAGTGGAAAAGGATGTGGAAAGAAAGAGAAAGTCATATATGTTCCTATAGAGCCTAACACATAATTAAAAAAAAGTGGTTTGGGATATTTTCCTTCTAACATAACACAAGCAAACAAAATACCTTCGTTAAACATCAACACCATCATGTGTAACCCTAAAAAAACTCTCACCTTGAAGCACCCCGAATTGATTGATACAACTTGTGAAGCATCATTGGAATACTTTCAAGATGATGAAGCCTTGAAAGAAATTCTAGGAGTTTATGAAAAACCATTTACTCCTAAAAAGAAATGGGTTACATGTGCTATGATTAGTGTTAAGCAAGAAGATGGAGAAAAGGAAGGTAATAAGATTGATTAAGTCAACGATGAATACAGTCCCAAATTCCCAAAACAAACAACACTTCCTTTGGGAGATATAATTAACATACTGATGGATATTGTATATACACTCAAATTTGGTCTGGAGGAAATTAATTAAATACAAGTTATTTAATTAATAATCTTTAATTCATCTACTTATAAATAAATTGACAAGATTTATTTATATAGTTCACTTTCTTAAATTCTTCTTATCTTAAATCATTTTCTTCATGTTTTAATTAAATGAACAACTTTAATTAGTTTTTTTTATTTAATTAACTCTCTCTTATTAAATTCAAATTTTATATTTGAATTTAAGCACATTTCTACTAACTTCTCATCTTCCACCTCATCATATGTCTCATGAAATTAAATATTTTCAATATTTAATATGGCATTTATCATCAACAAATTCTAACCAATTTTGATACACTTGGCCTTCACCTCCATTTGATTCCCCTTCACACTTGACAGTTTGTTCTTCTAAAGGGAACACACTCCTTGATTCTCTCTAACCTCTTCACTTTCAACCATACATCTCTCCAAATCAAATCCAGACCATTGACTCTTGCCACCTAAGCTTATGCCTTGGAGAAATCTATAAATAGACCCTCATTTACAACAATTCAGATAGAGAACTGAGCATAATTAAACTCTATAGAATTTTAGAGAGGATTGTCATTCTAGTTTTAGCATCTTAGTATTTTGATTTTAGATTTTGTATTTTAGAATCAAGTAGATTTATCATGGCATTACCATTAGCTGCATCTTAATGGCAGTAGTTCAATCATATCATTTCATTATCAATATCATAGCAGCATCATTAATCTTAGCATATCATCTACAACATATTTTAGCAATCATGTAATGTAGGAAAGTTTTCTTGCAATTCTGACATCTCATTCTTCAGGTTGTCATTTGGAAAGTCATGTGCACAAACAATCTGAGAGAAAAATGACTTGAATAATCCTTGGAGATAGAGGACAATGAGATGCCATTGGAGATTTTGTTTGTTTTGATTTGACTATCATTTGAATTCTCTAATATAATGTTTCATTGGTGTGTTGTATTATTTTCTTATGCACTCACATTTTTTGTACACACATAAATTGGCACCCACCATGGGGCCTAACCCCATTTTAAACATTTTTTGGAAAAAATTTGTGAATAGGTTCATTCATGGATTTCAATATAGCACACTCGAAACATCTTTCAGCACATAGGTGGAGACTTTTGGTGCATCCAAGCTCTATTCCAGTGCATATACCTATTCTTTTGGCGCATCCAAGCTCTGTTCTAGTGCATATAGCTATTCTTTTGGCACATCTAAGCTCTGTTATAGCACATATACATGCTATTTCAGCACATATACCTTCTCTTCTAGCATATATATAGTATTTTGACTTCCCTTTTTTTGTTTTCTAGAATAGTGCATATAATGAGTATTTTGGCACATATACTTAATCTTTTACCACATATGGTCTCTATTTTAATGCATACACTCTTATTTGCAGGAATTCAAAATTATGGGAACTGATCTGTTTCTTTCTATTTTGCAGGTTCTCTATACACCATCAAAGACAATTATTTGAGACTACTAATGTTGTTTGCAGGGGATAGAGTTGTTTTAATTTGATTAAATTAGGCACCTAGTTTAATTATGAGGTTAATGAACACCATGTATGCTGTGTTTCTAAAGTTATAGGCCTATGCTCTCCCCTTCACTGGGTGACGAGAATGCCAAACTCACTCTTTCATTTTATTGCAATAACACCTGTAGAAGGCTTGTTGTAGTGGGAAAAAATAGTCACCCTACGGGAATGACCTAAGTGGGAACAACTAAAGCCAGGTATTCCAACCCACTATAATCAAATGTGATTGTGAGGAAACTCACATTCAATGGCAGTGTACATTGATAACCATCCCCAAAGCCTTTGTTCTAAAGGTTGGGAGGTCTCCTAAGGGAGTTTATCATTTGTTGTACCCAATGGAAACCCTTACTAAGAACTTTAAGTGTAGTAGCTAGCCGAGTCAGATCCCAAACATTATAATATTCATAGTGCAAGGGGAGGGAATAATCTACCCCCAAGATACTCACCATATAAATACCAAGGATTACTGGCCAAAAGTGGAGGATTCAACTTTCATTAAAACCTAGAAAAGGTAAAAAAATGGGCACCCTCTAGGGGGTGATAGGGTTGTGTGAGCTGACGTAGTTCTAAGATGTGGGTTGTGATGTTATTAATGACCCTTAACATTAGAAGAGTGACTGATCTATTTGCTATTGTTTAATACTAGTGGAAATCAAAAGGGATCGAACTAAATCCTTGAACATACAATTAATGTCTAGATCATGGGGTGAAACAACTATTTTACTACTTGTTGTTGTGTTTGAAATCATTTTTCAAGAGATCATCCATTAAAAACACTTAATTCACATGATTCAAAAACAAGAAAACTAGGAAAACTTACTGTTCAGAAGATCATCCATTAAAAACACCCAATTCACTGAGTTGAAAATAAGAAAATCAGGAAAATTTTCAAAACAAGTGACATTTCTAGTTTAGCGCATAAGCTTTCTATTCTGGCACATTTAATTTTTTTCCAGCACATCAGGTTTCTGTTTTAGTGCATTGAGTTCTTATTCTGGTGCATTTAGTTCATATTTTGGCACATATACAACCTATTTAGAGCATTCATCACACCTTTTAGTGCATTTAGGCCATGTTCTGGCACATTTGTCCCATCTTCTAATGCATTTGTGATCTGTTTAGCACATTTACTTGATACTCCAACAGAGAGTTAAATTGAGTGTTTGTCAAATAACTTGAACCATATTTAGGGGCAGTCTAGTGCATCTCCAACTTTTTCTAGCACATTTAGCTCATCTCCCAGCACATCTAGGGTCTATTCTGGTGCATTCTCCTCATCTTTCAACGCATAAATTTCCTATTTTGGCACATCTATGGGACAATCTAGTACATATAGGCTATTTTTTATTGCATATGTGTCATATTTTAGTGCATCAACAACCTGTTTTAGTGCATCCATATGATTCACAAACATAGAGCTAATGTCTGTCAAATAATTAAAACTAGATTTAGGGATCATTTCTAGAGCAAAGATCATTCCTCATTCCAACATCAGGTTAAACCTGAAGAAATTAGCTTTTACAAGTGAAATTCCTTTAACTACACTTGGATCAAACCAATTTAAAGTGCCAAATCATCAATCCTATCTCTGATTGTTTAGCTGAGTTTCATCATTAGGATCTATCATCCTTCATCATGAAACAAAACATTGTACATCAGATTTATACCTTATTCTCATCAATATAATCTATCATTCTATTTGACTTAGGCATCTCATTGGTACTCCCAAACAAGGATCAACGTATAGCAAACCTTTAACACTTGCATGCCCATTTTAACAAGATCTCAAAAACAAAAACTCAAAGAGAAAGAAGCAGAAACCCAAACCATCATTATTGAAGGAGAAGAAAATCCCTTTCATAAATTTCAAAAACCTAAAATAGATGAGATAACTGATGAGGACATTCAACAAGCTCAACAAGACCCTAAATTTCACAAATTCATGGAAAATATTTTAGAAAAAGATGGAGAGAAATAATTTTTGATGTTGGCCAACCAAGGTGTGAAATTACCCAATGACTTTGATATAAACCAATTGAAAGGAGCTCCCAAGAAAATAGAAACTGATTTACGAAACACAAATCCATTGAATTCTTTAACTCACCAAATGCAAAATCTTCAACAAAAAATCCTAGACATGCAAAGAGGAACAACCAAAATATATTTGTTGCAAGACATCTATCCTTATCCATTTGAAAAAAATGTGAACATGATACCTTCTCCAACAAAAATTGCATCATCCAAGTTCAATTTTTTTGAATTTTTGCAATGGTGAAATGAGAAGCCCAAATCTAAGTCCTCAAACACAAAAATTATTGAGCAATCCTATCATGTCATGAATTTATCTCCATCCCCATAAGCCAAAATAAATCTTAGGATTCTTTCACCCAAGTTAACATTTCCATCCAACCACCCTCTCCTATCATACCTTCTACATCCAATGATTCATGTCAATCTCTTAGTCCAAATCATGCTAGCATAGACTCCCCTACACATCAAGGTTGAAGTATTCTTTCTACTCCATCTAGTGATACCAAAATTCCACAAGCCCTTCCAATCTTTGACCAAGATCCCATCTCTCAAGAATCTTATGATGATCCCCTCATTTCATTGTGTTTCATCCAAGATGATTCCCTTTCATCTCAAGAGAAAAGTATCCTTCCAAGTCCTCCTTCCACCCCATCTAATGAATCCATACCATCTCATGATTCCATTACATCCAAAGAGCATGATAGTTCTTCCATCCTATCTAATGATGTCCCACCATCTGATGATCAAGATATGCTTTTTACAAAATCTCATGATTCCTTTCCTCATCAAGATCAAGATATGCCTCCATTCAAGGATACCCTTTCATTCCATGAGGATGTTTGTCCTTCTCATTATCAAGATATTCCTTTCATACCACTTCATGATGATTCCCTACTTAATAAAGATCAAATTACTCCATCTCCTACACCTCGTGATCCTTTTCCAAGTTAAGATCAAAGTACCTCATCATCCCCATGTCAAGAGCCTATCACACCTATTCAAGCTATCCATGAACCCTACACCTATAAAATGGGATCCTCCACTTTTATCCACTCTGGTTTACTTCCAACACCTATCCTTTCCTCCATATCATATCCTCCCTAAAGTGGACTTGCATCTTGTTTCATAAACAATACATATCCCATTGGTAAATGAATGTGTCAAAGTATGAACTACAATGGCAAAGGATTAGGCCTTCATGAACAAGGTATCCTAGACCCCTTTATGTTTAATAAAATCTATATTATCATGGCCTTGGTTATACACCTCATGGTCAAGACATTGGTACCCATTATAAGTCTAGATTCCATCAAAATAAACCTAAGTATCCTATTCCATCAAACCTTCCATCTATCCTAGGTCTTTATCCTAGTCCATCAAACCTTCCATCTATCCTAGGTGCTTATCATCCAAACCCTAGGTTATCAACCCATCCATCCATATTGGGGCCCTACATCCCTCCATATCCTATTCATCAAGAACAACAAAGGCACACATCCTTGATGCCCTTTCAAAATTCTACCTACACTAACTCACTCATAATACCTCCATATCATCCATCTCAATCCACCCCTCCCATTACTCTTGGAAGAAATTTGGGTGCCAAATGTCAAAAGCTTCCATATCAAAATACACATGTATCAAAGGATCAACATGTCTCCTCGAAGAGACATGCAAAAATAAAAGAATATTTTATCCAAAGTCAAAAGAAAAATCCAAAATGCTACAAAGGCCCATCAAATCGAAAGAAAAATCCAAAATGCCACAAAGGCCCATCAAATCAAAAGGAAAATTCAAAAGGCCACAAAGGCCCATCAAGTCAAAAGAAAAAAAATCAAAGGCCTCAAAGGCCCACAAAGCAAAAAATAAAATTTCAAAGACCACAAAGATCCATAAATCAAAAAGAAAAATATCAAAGGCCACAAAGGCCCACAAAGAAAAAATCAAAGTCAAAAGCTATGTGGATTCCTAAAATTCTCATAGAAGCAATAAAATCCAAATTGGCATCCAAATTTTCTAATCCAAAAGCTTCCTCCAATCTTCCATCTAAAAACCTATCACCTTCCAAATCCATTTTTCCTCCATCACTCCACCACCCTTCAAGGTGTGTGCCAATGTTGATCTTTCCATCCTTTCCATCTATCCATCAATAAGCCTTCCAACCTCCTATGCATTATCCAACATTCATCCCCCATTATTCTCCTTTAATCCAAACCCTTGCATAATTCCTTAGCTTCTTCCATCATACCATTAATCTACCAACATTTATGAGTCTAATCCTCATTACCATGGTTTATTAGAGCATATATTCAAGAGATAATTGGTCATGAAACTTGATGCTTAAGTCCTTCCTCTTGCACTATACACTTGGGAGTAAGTTTCATCCATCTTATCATTCATAGTCATCATCCTCTCTATGTCCATTCCTTACATTTCCACCTTTGATCTTGACAAGGTTAAGGATCTTCTTGAACATCATATATCTTATCCTATACACTTTATCCATATCTACCGTACTATATCCTTCACCTTATCCATATTTCATCATTCTTTCTAAATACATCCTTTCTTCCCTTCCTTGGTATTGATGAGGAATAGAGGCAAGGTACTTAGGCATTATGTCCATATCTTATCTAGTTAATTTTGATCATCCCATTCATTATCCTTATCCTTGCATTCTTCCATCCCATATCTCCTAGCTTATCAAAATCCATGTCCCATTTCCTTCCTTTATTCTTGATGAGATTGGGAAAAAAAATTGGTCATCTCATTCCATCTTAAATGCCCTGAAAAATCCAAAAAAAATCAAGAAAGCTGAAAAATTAAAAAAATTAAAAAAAGATAAAAACCCAAAAAAAAAGTAGAAAAAAAAAAGAAAAAAAAAAAGTGAAAAATCAAAAAATCATTACCTTGATGAAAACCTGGCAAAGAGGACTCTTGGTAACAAAAAAAAAATCATAAACCAAAAAAAGTGCAATAAAAACTAGTGAAAATCTAACATGTGCTATTTGTGATAGATTAGATTTTCCATCTATTGGAGCATGTGTCAGCCGTCCACTTTTCTCCTTCATTATGTTTGTTCATCATATGAACCTCATGTACATGTTTGGGCGTCACGATCGTGTTTCACCTTGGCTTGGCAATAATTGTGCATATTTGCAATAAATGGTTGGTTCTCACTGGGGGAAAAATCCTGAACTCACTGGGGCAACCCATTTTGAGCTTAAAACAATAGAAAAACAACAGTCAAACAACACAGAAAACATAACAATCACAACAAAACACAACATTGAACATCAATCACAATCTTTAGCAAACTAACCATCCAAATCAACATCACAATCAGTCAAAAAAAAATCTAATTGAATGATATTCTTCTAAATCATGGTTTAATCACTTTGCCATGAATGTTCAACTGTTGTATTTTGATTGTTGTTATCATTTCTCTAGAGCAACTCAAGGATGTCATGAACTAGAGGAGCTAAGATGGAGTATGATATTCTTCTTTGTCTATTGTCTATGAGTTGATCATTACTACTATGTAAATTGTCATGAGACGTGCTCAACAAAGTATCACATGATGACATTCTGGATTTGCATAGGAAAAGGATAAACTCTTGTCTATTTTACGCAAGCAATACTAAAGTCATCTCGGTTAAATTATGCCTAGATGCTTGTATTACCTTGCAATATCAAAAATCAATGGAATTTGTACTCAAGTCATCATGGTCTAATTATACCATCGATGTTTGTACTAACTTTCAACATATTAAAAGCTCAATGATGATACCAAGCACAATGAAATCAACTGACAAAATGACAACATTGCACATTTATATTTTGCATGGTAAGATAGATTGCATCCATATTAGCTTTGCATCTGCATTTTATATTTTCCAAGGCTAGAAATTTTCAAAATGATTCTATCTCTCTCATTAAAAGACTAAGTACATTTCACATTAACCAAAAAAAAGATCATTTACATATAGTTGCATAATCATTATCATATCATACATACATTAGAAAGCATTATCATACATCCATCCATACATTAGATCATATATTTGCATTAGAAAAATAAAAAAAAATATAGTGCATCACATCACATTTGCATAATCAAATCCATCTAATATAACATAAAATCATCATCCATAAAGCTATCTAGAATCATAATCCATGCATCATCATTTCATTATTGCATCCATACACAACCATGGCATAATCATATATGCATCACATAACATATAGAATGGAAATCAAATGCATTCACCATAAGAATTCATCATAAAAGCATATGGACAAAAATATAGATCAATAATCACCATTGCATCTCATATAATCTCAAAATACTCAATGTAAAGTGTACAATGATATCTAAAAATATGGAGAGATACATCAATACCATGCCAAGAAATCATAACGTCTCTGAATGAATAAATGTATGCATCAAGTCTCAATACATCAAATGTGAACACAAAGGTATGTGCTCCTCCCCCTAGACAATGTAGGCCTCCTTGTGCCTCCTGCTGCACCACCAGATGGACCTGCACCTAGATCCCTACCTGATGGATCTTTGGGAGGTGGCCCGATCACACCCCTGCTCGTAGTCCAAGAATAAATCTGACCTGATCTGGCACTAATAGACTATGCATAACTAGGGGCACGCCACTCTATAGTAATGGCCTCATAGTACTATAGCCTATAGTACTTTGCCTCTCTGGCTGAATGTTGTAACTCTTTTAGCATATCCCCTATAGTGGTCCCCTTAGAAACTCTCTGTAATGTCTCAGCTAGGACCTCTACCTACTCACATCTTTGTCTCATGGTATCTCTTTCTACTATCAGAGAGGCAATCTGTGCCTGTGCATGTGCTAACTGTCCCTATAAGCTCTGCACCTATGCCTATAGGGAATCTATCTATGCCTACTACTAATGAGAGGGCACACGAATATGAATCTGTGATGGTCTAAACTATTGCTTTCCTAAGGGAACAATAGATCTCCTCCTCTAAGGTACTCTAACATCCAATATTGGTCTGCCACCGCAATCATCCCCATCTCCACCATCTCCATCATCTCCTCCATCTCTGCCATCATCTCCTCCATTTCCACCCTCTCCCTCCTCATCGCCATCTCCCCCATCCCTCCATCTTGATGCACATGGTGGTGCTCTCTCATCATCATCTAATGTCAGTGCTAGCTCATCTGGACTAGATATCCTTGGGAAAGAATGTGTGAAGAAATATTGAGCATACTCATCTATCATCAAAGCATCTATAATCTCTAGACAGTAATCCCACACTTGTGCCTACAAACAAAATTACTCCTCACAAGATGCATCATAGGATAGGGTGGATCCCCACTCTGGAATGTCTTGTCATCTTTGAGTATATAAAGCAGATCCCTAGGGCATAACCTAAACTCAGCCATACTGACAAAGCACTCTCATGAGAAAAAATAGCTTCATAACAAACAGTGTCCTTCCAATCAAGTACCTCAAAGTGAAAACATATGGCACCTCAATGTCATCCTCTGGCAATTTCTCACAATCTAAATATGGCTAGCATGTCACAATATCCAAATAATCAAGAACACGCTACCATACTCCAATTTACCCAACTTGTGCTAGACAATTGGACTTGTGTATCCAAAAACATATGGCCGACCGACTGGATGAACTCTATTTGCCATAGGAGGAGTAACAACTATATGCTCCCATGCCCAAATCAGTAACAGTGTCACTCCAATTGATAGAATCACAGCTCCAAGGTACACTACCTGATGTAGATCATGATACAAGTGTTCTAACATGCAAGATCCCCATGCATATTTGATCCCATACATGATCATTCTCTCCAATATCTGGCCCCAACCAACAAATAGTCCCTTCGACCTATGGTTGGGACATAGGAAACCTCTAGCGAATTAGACTAGAATTGATGGTAATGGCTAATATGAATCAACCATATCCTGGCATGAGATCTCATAACCACTAATCTCGCCATCATGAAAAATCCTCCTCAATGCATTAGTACCTCCCTGCTTTGTGTGATCATACCTAACTAACTGCCCAACCACATGAATCCCCAATATCCAGTACACATCCTCTAGAGTAACTATCATCTCTCTGGTGGCCAGATGGAAAGTGTTGTGGTAACTATGCCACCTCTCAACTAAAGCAGTTAAAAACCCCTGTTTATCCTATACTGGGGCATATCAATCAAGGAAGATATACCATCACATCCAAATCCACTTGCACCAGATGTGGAATCATGTCCCAGGTCTTCGGGAAGCTCTCCCAAGACTGAAGAACTCTAAAATCCTCCCATAATCATGACATATCGCACATCAACATTTTATCAATCATCCTATCAATCAATGTAATTAGCTCTAGTGAGATTTCGATCAAATCTCGTTGAGAGGCTATCATTGACCCTCACTTATCATGGGGCCAATCATCATCTATCCTATCATTGACTCTCACCTATCATGAGATCAATCATCAAACATCATCAAAACTATGGTTGACGTGATCATCAAACATCCAAATCAAGGAGAAAAATCAAAATTCCTCAATTCTGGTGTAAATGTGTAGAAACAATCCATCAATGTGCTAAAACATTGGATGCGCCACTAAAATCCATCAATGTGCCACTTTACAACACAAATGCACTAAAAGTTTCAATGTGCTATACCAGTTATCATATGTGCTATTTCATAACCTAAATGCGTCGAAACATTATATGCGCCAAAACATTACATCAATGCACTATTTTAGATCATCAATGTGCTAAAACATTATATGCACCAAAAAATTACATCAATGCGCTAAATCAAGACATCAATGTGCCGCAACAGACATCATATGCACCAAATCGGACCCTAAATGTGCTAAAACACATTTCAATAGCATTTAAAATCATGCAAAACACACAAAAAGAAAATTCAAATTTCAAAAAGAGGTTTCTCGGTGTATGTACCGGAGGTCCATACACTATAGGGCAGTTGTGTCATCGAAATCACTCAAATTGGTGGGTGTGGTATGGGATCACCATCTTTCTCAATGCTCAATCACCTCAATCTCCAAATGAAAATGAATTCAAATGAGCTTCTTTTTCATAGTTTTACCTTTTAAAAGGGTAAATGGAGGGTATTTAAGTGGGATTTATTTTATTTTTTTAACCAAGGCATCATTTAATCAATTGGCAGGATCACTCTTCATTATCAGGAGATAAATCGTCTCAACATCCTCAAAATTTTAAAATCATCATAAAATCATAAAAAACTCAAAATTTCTCGATTTATCTCCCTAGGGGGATACTCGTGTTATCACTCAAAAAATCAACGTCTGGGGCATATCAATTTTTTTTCAGCACTAGCAAATTTTTATTTGAAGCAATGTGTCGCAAACACATCACTTCAAAGAGGGGAAAAATGTATACATTCAAATTTGGTCTAGAGGAAATTAATTAAATACAAGTTATTTAATTAATAATCTTTAATTCGTCTACCTATAAATAAATTGACAAGATTTATTTATATAGTTCACTTTCTTAAATTCTTATTATCTTAAATCATTTTCTTCATGTTTTAATTAAATTAACAATTTTAATTAGTTTGTTTTATTTAATTAACTCTCTCTTATTAAATTAAAATTTTATATTTGAATTTAAGCACATTTCTACTAACTTCTCATCTTCCACCTCATCATATGTCTCATGAAATTAAATATTTTCAATATTTTATATGGCATTTATCCTCAACAAATTCTAAGCAATTTTGAGACACTTGGCAGTTGTTCTTCTAAAGGGAACACACTCCTTGATTCTCTCTAACCTCTTCACTTTCAACCATTCATCTCTCCAGATCGAATCCATACCATTGAATCTTGCCACCTAAGCTTATGCCTTGGAAAAATCTATAAATAGGCTCTCATTTACAACAATTCAGATAGAGAGTTGAGCATAATTAAACTCTGCAGAATTTTAGAGAGCATTGTCATTCTAGTTTTAGCATCTTAGTATTGTCATTTTAGTGTTTTCATTTTAGAATCAATTATATTTATCATGGCACTACCATCAACTGCATCTTATTGGAAGTAGTTCAATCATATCATTTCATTATCAATATCATAGCAACATCATTAATCTTAGCATATCATCTACAACATTTTAGCAATCATGTAATGTAGGAAATATTTCTTGCATTTCCAGTATCTCATTCTTCAGGTTGTCATTTGGAAAGTCATGTGCACAAACAATTTGAGATAAAAATGGCTTGAAGAATCCTTGGAGATAAAGGACAACGAGATGCCATTGGAGAGTTTGTTTGTTTTGATTTGATTATCATTTGAATTCTCTAATATAATTTTTCATTGGTGTGTTGTATTATTTGCTTATGCACTCACATTTTTCATACACACAAATATCACTAATGAGGAAAAAGTGATTAAGATAGGAAAGTTCCTTGATGAAGATGAACAAGAATACCATGCAACTTTACTTCATGACTTTCCCAAACTTTTTGCTTGGAACTATTTGGATATGCCAGGAATTGATGCTAAGATAGTGACACATGACATAGTCCTTGAAGAAAATGCTAAACTGGTTAGACAAAGGATATGAAAGATGAATCCTAAGATAGCCTTATTAGTCAATGTTGAGATTGAAAAAAAATTCAAAGCTAGTTTTATATGACCTATAGGTTATTATCCTTGGATCTCGAACATCATTGTAGTCACAAAACCTAGTATTCATATTAGGATGTGTACAAACTTTCATGATTTAAATAAAGCATGTTTAAAAGATGATTTTTCTCTTCCTTATATGGACATGATAGTGGACTCAATTGTAGGACATGCTTTGTTGTCATTCATGGATGTATTTTTTGGATATAATAAAATCTTTATCAACCATCAAGATCAATGCAACACAACATTTACTACAGCTTGGGGAACATTTTGTTGAGTATTCATGCCCTTTGGATTGAAGAACAAAGGCACAACATATCAATGAGATATGACATTGATATTTCATGATTACATACATAAGATTTTAGAAGATTATGTTGATTATATTCTCGCCAAATTTTTAAATTGACAAGACAATGTGAATATCATTTGAAAGATCTTTGAGTGAATGTGAAAGTATAACATGAAATTGAATCCAAAAATGTGTGTCTTTGGTGTGGATAGTGGAAAACTTCTACGTTTTATAGTATCTCACAAAGACATTGAGTTGGACATGAAGGAAATCAATGCTATAGTTAACATGCCACCTCCTAGAAAAATTTCTTAATTGCACACTTTACAAGGAAGAATCTAGGCCATCTATGATTTTCTAGCATCCCTAGTAGACTGGACATTACCCTCCATGCATCTTCTTAAGAAAGTTTAGTTTAATTGGAATAAGGATTGTAAATAGGATTTTGAGAGTTTTAAATATTACCTCGCTACTCCACCTCTTTTACAACCCAATATGCAAGATAAACTGTTCATCCTTTACACAGTAGCATCATCCCATGTTCTCGTAGTATTATTGGCTCAACAAGATGAAAATGTAAAGAACACCTTGTTTATTACATTAGCCGAACTCTAATTGATTATGAAACAAGATACACAATGATATAAAAATAATTTTTTTCTCTTGCATTTGATACTAGTAAATTGAGACATTACTTATTGAGCATTGAAATACATTTCATGATGAAATTCGATCATTTAAAACATCTTTTTGCTAAAACAGATTTATCGAGATGCCTAGCTAAGTGGGTTATGTTGTTAACTAAGTTTGACCTTAAGTTTTTCTTGCAAAAGGAAATTAAAGGACAATCCTTGACTGACCAATTAGTTGATGCTCCCTCTCCCCTTGCATTACCTAATAATGATTTATTCCCTAACGATATGTGTTGATGATTGAACTTGACATATGGGAGTTATACTTTGACGAATCTAAGTGTAGAAAAAGCTCCAACACAGGGGTTATAATAGTCTCACCTAAAGGAGATGCTATTCTCTTATCTTATTGCTTAAAATTCCTATACACAAATAACACAACAGAGTATGAAGCATTAATTGCTGGATTACGTGTCGCTTTAACTCTAGGAGCCCGAGACAAAGATATTCAGTGATTCACAATTAGTCATTAAGAAAATAAATGAAACATATCAAGGAAAACATGATAAATTATCAAAATATAAGGATCTCACAATGAATGTATTAGCAATATTTGATTCATTTACCATTGATCACATCCCACATAAATATAATCAACATGCGGATGCAATGGCGAGTGTAGCTTCTCGTATATCTCCTCAAGATCCTTAAAAATATTTCACATTCATTATCCATACATTAATGAAACCATCAATAGAATCTAAAGTCAAATAAGTGTTATCAAAAACCATGGAAAGCTCTAGTGAATGTTACATACCGATATTTAATTATTTAAAAAAGGCTACCTTTCTTGAGCCAACAACTAAGAATATTCGATCCTTCCTTCGAAAACTCACATCTAGATATATAATCCTTGCTGATGTATTGTATAGAAGGTCATTTGATGGCCTTTTATTTAGATTCATTAAAAAATATGAAATCCCCATAGCACTTGCGGAAGTTCATTCAGGTGCTTATGGAGGCCATTTTGGAGGAAGATCATTAGTTCAAAATTTAATCTGCATGGGATACTATTGGAGGAATATGGAACAAGATTGCTTTGAATACATTAAGAAATGTCATAAATGTAAAGAGCATAGTAATTTGATTCATGCTCCTACTTCCAAAATTCGTGCCCAAGTGCCTATTTGGCCATTTTTGGTATGGGGTTTGGATATGACTAGAAAAATCTCACCACCTTACTCTGCCAGACATACATTCATAATTACCATAGCAAACTATTTCAGAAAATGGGTAGAAGCCATTCCCCTTCATTCAACAATTTTTGATGTAATATGTTTTTTCATATTGGAACACATTATTTCTCAATTTGGACTTCCTTCTACATTAGTTTTAGACAATGGGACACCATTTACAAATAATGATGTGAAGACCTTCTTAGAGACGTTTAACATCCAACATTGTTTTTCAACACCCTACTACCCGCAATCTAATGGTAAAGTTGAATCAACTAATAATACTCTTGATAAAATATTAAGGAAGACAACAAGTAAACATAATAAGGATTGGTACACATAGTTTACATATGTGTTATGGGCTTATCATACTAGTATTAGAACATCAATTAGAAATAATCCTTATAACCGTGTCTATGGCACTGAGGTAATAATGCCTTTGGAGTTAGAGATTCCTTCATTAAGAATTGCTCTTCAAGGACTTATTGATTAAAATATGTATAAGGAATAACAATTGCATCAACTTGAAATTATTGACGAATAACGTATTAATTCTATTGAGCATCTCCAAGCTTAATCTAGAAGAATGCAGCATAGTTACAATGATAACATCATCCCTTATACATTTACTAAAGGTGACTTGGTGTTATTTGAAAATCAACATAATGTTAATGCTGCCCTGATTAAAAAAGGAAATTTTAACCCTAATTGGTTAGGACTGTACATAATTGATGATAGTTATGGGTCTAGAGCATACACACTAACAAAAATGGATGGTACACCTCTTAGAGAACCTATTAATGCCACACATTTGTGCTAGTACTATGTCTAGTCTTCTTGAATAGTGTGAATGATAAAGAAGTGGTGTTAGAGTTAGTAGATGACATTCTATGTTCTCTCGCATTGCTTTGTTCTTGAAAAACAATCATTTGTGTGTCTTGAATACTAAAATAATTATTTAAGTTAACTTTAGGTTCCATACTATTCAAGTTAATCTTGTATGTTATGTTAGATTAGATCCATATATGCATTTAATGTTCTTTAATTAGATCATAAGTGTATTTAATTTAGCATAACATACATAAATATAATGTTGTTGTGATCAACAATATTAGTATGGGCCAATTACACTTGATCCATGAAGAATTGAAGCATATTTATGCCACTAATACCCAATCTAAACAGGATCAATCGAATTGAAGTTAAACTAAACATTCATCAAAGAAAAGAATTCTAAGTTATGAAAACACTTAAAGTGTCTACTCTAACCCATTTGAAACTTATCCCATTTTGGGAATGGTGTCACGTTGATGTGGAATGACGACCCTTTCCCAATTCCTTGATCAATGAGCTTGTTTCAATCGATTCTATTGAAGGGAATCGATGAAACAGTTGTGAGATGTGAATGGAAACATGATTTATGTTAAAATGAGTATAATGCAAAAGCTAATATAACATGATTTATGCTAGAATGGTTCAGATATGCAAATGCTAAACTAATCTAAATGAGATTTAAATTAAAAAGATTCAAACCCTAGTTATCTCATTAGCTAAATGGATGCATTATGGAAGCCATTAATGGAATCTAATCTATTATGCAACTAATTTAAACTAAAATATCCTAAATGTGAGTTAAAAATGAGTGTGAGTGTGAGTGGTTTCAACAACACAAGTTTTCTCTAAAAAAGATGGATCCATTTATCTCCAAATAGTACTTTATTTATAGGAAAGCAAATGAGATGAATGGTTGAGATCAAAAAGATCAATCAACAATCAAGGATGAAAGAAAGAAGAGGAATGGATCATGGATTCATCAACGGGTGAGAATACAAGATGAGATTTAATCAATGGTTCTCATTCCTTCCAAACATGCACACTTTTGACCTATACAAGAGGTCAAAATTTAACTTGCACAAGAAGTCACAAGTTAACTTGCATATGAAGCCAAGTGATAATATTCCCTTTTTCAAATGATTGGAGGAGAGAGAATATTCTTTAGAATATTCTCATGGGTGAGGAAAAAGGATATTTTGCAAATTAAAACAAAGTTTAATTGTGCAAAAGGGGAATGAATATTCCCCTTTTGGAGGAATGTGCAAAGGAGGAATATTCCCTTAGAATTCCCTTGCAAGTGGGGGAAATTAGATTAATTAGATAATTGCTAATTAAACAAGGGTTTAATCATGCAATTAGGGGAATTTAGAAGAATAAAGTGATATTCATTAAATTAAATGATTTAATGAATGGGGAAAGGTGAAATGACATTTAATTAAATAACTAATTAAATAAGAAGAACTAGGGAATTAAATTAAATAGTTTGATTTATTTAATTTAATGAGATGAAATGTTAGCATGAAAGGGGCTAAATTAACCTGATTAAATGAATTAGGTTAATGGATGTAAATGATGCAATTAATTAAATAGCTAGGATAATTTAATCAATTAAGCGAAAAGAGGATGGGTTTCAAGAGGAAACAATGTTAGTATACCTAATTTGAGTGCATGACATAATTCAGGACATTTTTCAATTTCTACTATTGCATCTAAAATAAAACCAATATAGTTTTAATTAGATCACATAAAACATATTAGATCATGGAGACATTTATTAAATAGTCTTGCAAAGATTATTTGATAAATCACAAGCCATCTAACTTAAACACATAAGCATAAACAATCAACTATAAATGATTATATATATATATATATATATCATCAAAACAGTTTTAGTACATGTCATAAAATATACAATGCTAGTGTGGTATGTGGCTACCAAATCCCTCAGGACCTAGTGATTGCATTCATCTAGAGACGGTCCATTGAGAGATGATAGTATGTGATTGTGAACTAATAGGATAATCTAGTGCATATTATAGGCCCCTTGCTCATCCAATAGCTATGGAATCTCATCAAACAACATCTAGGCGCTCTCACTTTATGTGGTCTCTATCCACCTACAGCCTGGAAACCTTTGCACAAAGTCTCTCAACCTCCACCAAATCTTGAGATGACCGAAGTTCCTCATAGGTAGTCTATAGTGTTGATAAATCACCCTCGGCTCGATCAACATGCCTAGTAGCACCCTCATATGCTCCTCTTAGCCACATGAAAGGCTCAAATAGGTCTGGATACTGATCCATAATAGGTGGGGGAATGAAGTCTATGTCGATAGCCTTGTCTCTAAGTGAAGGAGGTACTATATTTGTGGCTACCTATCGGTAGAGATCATGCAACTCTCTCACAAACCCTACAAGATATAAATCATAAAGCTAATCAGTACACATCATGATATATATATATAAATTAAAAACATGAACATAAACATAGTCATAAAGCATAAATGTAATCATAAATAATATGTCATCACCTAGATCTCTAGTCGGTTGTGTAAAAACAATCTCATCATTTACAGGAGGCATAGAAGATGTGCTAGCCTCTCCATGCACATAAGTGATGGTGTGCGTTGTGGCTATTGAATATGATCTAGTAACATGGGTGGGAGATGAATCTCTCCACTCATGGGTAATTGGACCCTCCTCTATTATATCACTTCCCTCACCCGTCAGCTGGCCCTCCTCCTCCATGTCCTCTTCCACATCCTCGTTCTTGTCCTCATCCTCATCCTAATCCTCATTCTCCTCTCCCTCCTCATAGTATGATTCTACCTCCTCATCATAGTCCTCCTCTATCTCATCCAAAAATAATTCTATCGCCCTGACCCCTTCCTCCTCACCTATCTCTTCCTCCTAATCCCTTTGATCTAGAAAATGGCCCGCAAAGCCTAAAGGTTGATCCATAGGAAATATCGGAGTTGGTTGTGATGCAACCCACCACTCCTCATATGCATTAGTAGCACCAACATCATCAACATTGGAGATTGGGGGCATGTTGAGATCTGAGTCATCTGAGTCACT
This sequence comes from Sequoia sempervirens, assembly GCA_007258455.2. Taxonomy (NCBI): domain Eukaryota; kingdom Viridiplantae; phylum Streptophyta; class Pinopsida; order Cupressales; family Cupressaceae; genus Sequoia; species Sequoia sempervirens. The sequence goes on from VDFB02373365.1 coordinate 154,917,339, forward strand.
AGATACAAAATTATCCATTATCAGTCATCTCATATCTCTTGGCCTTCACACTGATAGCCTAGAAAATGGCTATGCTACTGGTGGCACCTGTACCTATCTGAATTGTCTCATGACATGATCATAGTAGAATGGTCTTACTTCATAATTATGTCACCCCAATAAAAAATTGTCCCTATGCATCTGTGTCAACTGGTGGGTCTCATCTAGCCACTATGGTATCAGCTGGTAGGGTCTCCATAAGATCTCCTCCTGATCTAGGCAGTCAAATATGAATCTCTAGAAATACAAATATTTGTACTACCATGCTCGTCTTAGTGGATAACTAAAGGAGCATGTGATATTCTCTAGGCACCAAACTTGTAGAAGTGTATAATGCACCATGCTCTCAACCTTGCAATACGTGAACTATCCTAAATCATAGTACAAATGTGCAAGCATGCTTGACCTCATGAATAGACAGTCCTACAATTCCCCATCTCCCTGATCATGTGTATGAGTACCCCATCTAGATGTGCTCCCCATCTATTTGGGACTAGTACTAGTGCTATAGTGAATATCATGATTCATCTCAAAAGTTGTGATCATGCATAGAGTGTTGGAATTAGCGAACACTGAGAGGGGGGGTGAATTGGTGTTCAACAATATTTAACATTGTCAATCTATTCTTTAAACCATTTATAACATTCAACCAAGAGAAAGATGCAGACATATAAAGAAATCATCCACAACACCATAATGCAAGTATTTTTATGTGGAAACCCTATTAGGGGAAAAATCACGGTGGAGGTCAATCCACAATTTGAGTACTCAAAATATAAGTGTTTTACAAAATGGGAATGCACTTGCATTTAGGCACACTGCTTAGAGCTCACTATTCAAAATAAAGAAGTCTCACTGCCTTACAAGAGATTTGGATTACATACAAAGGTTGAACCAAGAAGATAGCATCTACAAATGCCTGGTTACAGTTCCGGTTAGGCTCATAGATCATATTTTGGACCTTCTGTCAAATTTTACACTTCACTCTACTCTTCCTTAATTTGCTTCACAAAATCCTCTACTGTACAAATGAAAATTGCTTAACTTCTCTTCTGATATTCGCATTATACACCCACACATATCAAATACCTAATATACAACATAAAATGAATTAACCGATCTCATATATATATCTGCTACCAAGAATTTAGTTGCTATATGTTAGCTTCGATAAAACAAAAGTATCTCCCAACTGTCAGCTCAAATAATAAATTATTTTAAATGTGTACCATCCAAAGTCAACCACAACATAGTGAGGAACCAAAAAGAAATCCACAAGCCCAAAAATACCTCAAACAATTTTTCCTTAAACATTTGCAACATGTCACAGTCACTTGGTCGGCCTTCAAGCACTGATGAACAAAAAAATGACCGTATCTCCTAACTCATACACCGATTGATGCGATAACACAAGAGTTGACAGTAAGAAATTATAGATACCCAATGACCTTCCCTGAGATCCACAACGAAAATTGATAAACTGGTAATGCATATGGATCGACAAACTCAACTTCAGTCGGATACCCTATTCTTCACTCTATCTTCCGGTATGTACAAATAATGACATGTGGACCAGATCAATGACTTAGGTTGCCATCAATGATAACACTAGAATCCATATGCTATCAATCTCCTTGTTTGGCATTGATGACAACACTTAGTGAAAAATGGCTAAGTGTCGAAACCTTCAAAACTTCAAAAAGCCATAGCTGACAAAAACTCCTGCCAAAACTCCCCCTGAGTTTGATAAGGAATTTTTCATGCTCTCTCTCCCCCTTTGACATCAATGAAAAAAAAAAAGTCTTTCTCCCCCTTTGAAGTGTAACCAAAAACTTACTTATGCAAGAATTGATTCAAAAATTTGAAGAAATACAGCTTCAACTTTAGAAGATTCTTTTGTACTTTTCCTTCATCTCCAGAAGAAACTTCTTCCAAGCTTCTATTGCAATCCCAGTTATTATGATCATGTTGTTGTTCTCAGATGTCCAGTTGATAATCTTGATGAGGGATTCCAGTCTGCATTTAGTTATGTCCTTCACTTTCCAAAAGGTGTCAATTATCATGTTCTTAGTGTTCTAAACATTTGTATGCTCTGTCTACAATTCTTGAATTCTTTTCTTGATTGCACCATCAACATCCTAAGACATGTTAAAATTCTATCCAATATTGTTTAGTTTTGTTTCAATTTGTTCCAGCTTCTCTTTGTACTTGTTGATTGCATGAGGCCATCAAAGACAGTAGTTGTAAATGTTGTTGTCGTGCTTATGCATTGCCTTAATTAATTCATGTGCCTTTTTAGTTTGGTAAATGACAATCTATACTACTTCTTCAGGTGCATAATTATTTCTCCTTCTTCCTTGTTCTCAGACTCAGAGTCCATGATTTCCTTGATGCATTCAATCATCTCTTCTAGAAATGTATTATGCAAACTCTCCAATTTGATATGATTGTGCACAAGATGAGCACTTAATACGCTTAAGATCATGTCCTGCTCATATGAAGGTCTGATAGACCACATGTTTGCTATTCTTTGCATCCCATCTTCCTCATGAATAAGCTTCAATAGCTCTTCCTTGATTAGATCACCTTCTTCTTCACTTCCTTTTGTCATTTCCTTTTCTTGTTCTGGTTTAGCTATTTCCAGTCATTTTCCTTGAGTGACCTCAGTTTCTTTGTCAAATTCCTCATCTGGTATGTCCATAATTACTTATTCTTTTCCTTTCCCCTCAACTCTTTGGGTTTTACATGTTGGTGGAGTACCAACAGCGATTTATTTTGATTTTTTCTTCTTTCTTTCCATCTCACTGGAGGAGGAACCAACATTAAGTGCTTTTACTAGAATGGAAACACCAATTGAACCAAACTTCCTTAGCAAACCCTTAAAGAAACTTTCATATTCTTGATCACATTTTGCCAAATTGTTAGAATGTATGTAAATCTGCTTGCAAACTGGTTCACTCTCTTCCCATCTTACATTGTTATTCAGGGGTAAGCAATTCAAAAAATAAATCACAAGACATATAACCAAGGTACCAAACCTGAAAGGGTAACCTGTCACCTTTGACAATTGTACGTTCTCCAATAGTTGATCTTTCAGTAACTGGAAAAGATCAAAATCCCGATCTTCCATTATCATCTTGTGTGAAATGTAAACAACACCTGCCGAAGTTGCACCTTCTTTGTTTATGAAGAAGATTTTGTAAGATATTCCATACACAATGTACCTTGTTACTGAATGTTTAATTGTGGATAGTATTAGTGCCCTTTGATCTCCAATTACTCCAATTAGGGTTACAACTTCCTTATTTCAGATTGACTTCTTCCTTGGCACATCTCGACATTGCATAACCCAGTTATAGCTACAATCACTTCTTTCAAGATATGATAGGGTTTATCTAGAGTCAGAATATCATCATTCAATCTATTCAGAATAAGCTCAATGACTTCTGCGTTTCCAAAATAGGGGAATTCACTCCAAATATCTAAGCTTTTGTGCTTTGCTTCATTCAACCATTCCAATTCATAGTGTGAGAGCATGTTCCTTTCTACTCTAATCTTCTCACTACTATATTCATCTATTTTTACCATTCCTTTGATATGTTCCATTTTCCCTTCCGTACACATGACTTGATTCTACCAGAGAAGTTCTTCAACCACACAACAAATTAAATGGAAATTTCTCAATACAACGGAAATACCTGATGGATTACGGTTTCACCATCGAATTCTCTTCATGCTTCCAAAATTCTAGAATTTTGGAGCAAAGTGCTCTCCTTCTTTTCTTTGACACAAGGTGGTGAATGAGGGTTTCAAGTTTTATTTTATATTTCACACACCTAACTTTTTTTTGTAATAAATGCTTTTTCCCTAACTTATCTGGATGCTCTATTTTCTCAGTCATCAAACAAGAAAACTTCTGTGGACCTTCTACTCAACATCATATCCTTTCTAACTGATTTCATAGCATTTGTAGATCATTAGTGCAAGCATTGCACTCATCCACATCCCTGTGTCAATTATCGGTAGGGAGTTTGAAAGATTTTCTTGATAGCTCCCCCTAGGCCAAAGGCCTAAGATTAATTCCTGGAGGAATTACTAGAAGCAGGTTCTAGTGTTGGCTCATTTCTTGCAATAGAGGAACTCTTCTTCATCTGATCTCTTATTTCATCCGCAGTCACTTTCCCTTTTCCTTTGTCATCTTCTTGTGCATTTCTACCTTTGTATGTCAGACCTCTTTTATCCATATTTCTATTTCTACATAATCTAGCAATGTGACCGTTATTTGTTGCAATTGTAGCACACAACATTTCCTTGTCCATACCAGCCATTCCATTGATTTCTTCTTGGTCTACATTGGTTAGAAATATGCCCAAATCTTCCATAGGTATAACATTTAACATTCCTTCTATTGACAGAGTTTTGTGACAAATTTTTGCATTCAATTTACTTATGACCAAAGTTATTGCAATTGAAGCACTAACCAAAAAATGATGAATCTCTTGATTTCATTTTACTTATACACTAAGCAGCCATATGATAAAATTTATTGTAAACAAAATAGTATCCATTAAAATTTTGAGCATTAGGTTGTCTTACCGAATCCCTTTTTGCTATGTTCATCTGATTTCCTTGCCTAAAATTCCTTTGTCTAGATCTGGAACTTTCTCTTTTCTCATATCCAAGGCCTTGCTTGTCACTTCCATTCTTTTGTCCTTGAGTCAACTCATCAAGTTTAACTGAGCTAATCTTGAACTTCTCATATTCATTTGCAGTAGCAAGTTCATCCCTGAGAATAACAACTTGTCTTTCAATCTCTTGTTCATTGTCTCTGGATTGTTGTAGTTCAATCTCCAACTGAATGAGTTCTCCATTGTTTCTGTTGCATTCATCAAATCTCTCTTTTAAGTACTAAGCAAGATTCTCCTCTTTCTTCTTTCTATCTTCAATCTCCTTAGTCATCTTCATCATCATAGATTTCATCTCATGTTTTATGGTAGCATTGTCTCTAGCAAGGTTTTCACATTCTTTGGTTATTTCCTTCAAGGTTTGATTCAGGTGATCGTCATCCATGTTTTTGATCTCTTCAATAATTTTTCTCTTTTTGCTTGATCTGATCATAGAGATCCTTTCTCCTTTCCTTGGATTTAATAACCCAATCCTTCAACTTCTAAATGAATTTCTTACCATCCTTAAGATTTTCTTTTAGTTCCTGGACTTCTACTTTGGACTGATCAATATCATCAAGTGCACCACAAGCTATTGTTGAAGACTACTAGAGTCCATTACATTCCATGATCCACCTCAAGTTGTTAAACTTCTTTCGAGGAACTTAGATCTAATACCAATTGTTGGAGTTAGGGAACACTAAGAGGGGGGGTGAATTAGTGTTCAACAGTATTTAACATTATTAGTCTGTTCTTTAAACCATTTATAACATTCAACCAAGAGATAGATGCGAACATATAAAGAAATCATCCACAACACCATAATACAAGGATTTTTACATGGAAACCATGTTAGGGGAAAAACCATGGTGGAGGTCAATCCACAATTTGAGTACTCAAAATATAAGTGTTTTACAAAATGGGAATGCACTTGCATTTAGGCACACTACCTAGAGCTCACTATTCAAAATAAGGAAGGCTCACTACTTTACAAGAGATTTGGATTTCATCAAAAGGTTGAACCGAGAAGATAGCATCTACAAATTCCTGGTTACATTTTTGGTTAGGCTCATAGATCAGATTCTAGACCTTCTATCATATTTTGCACTTCGCTCTGCTTTGCCTTAATTCACTTCACATAATCCTCTACTGCACAAATGAAAATCTCTTAACTACTCTTCTAATATTTGCAATACACACCCATACATATCAAATACCTCATGTACAACACAAAATGAATTAACCGATCTCATATATATATATATCCACTACCAAGAATTCAGTCGCTATATGTCGATTCAATAAAATAAAAATATCTTCCAACTGTCGGCTGAAATCATAAATGATTTTTAATGTGTATCATCCAAAATCGGCCACAACATAGTGAGGACCCAAAAAAAATCCACAAGCCCAAAAATACCTCAAACAATTTCGCCTTAAACATCTGCAACATGTTACAGTCACTTAGTCGGCCTTCAAGTGCTGATGAATAGAAAAACGAATGGATCTCCTAACTTGTACACTGATTGATGCGAAAACACAAGAGTTGAGAGTAAGAAATTCCATTTACCCAATGACATTCCCTGAGATCCACAACTAGAACTGATAAATTGGTAATGCATATGGATCAATATACTCAACTTCATTCAGATACCCTATTGTTTACTCTATCTTCTAGTATGGACAAATACTGACATGTGGACTGAATCAATGACTTAGGTTGCCATCAATGGCAACACTAGAAGCCATATTCCAACATAGAGTACCCATTGTAGCTCAATATTATTTCCTACGATCTCATCTCGAACAAATCCTCCAAGGAAGTATTCTACATCTACTCACATCTACCTGTATGTATGGTCCTCTATGAAATGGATAGTCTTGTCTCAAATGGGAACTCAAAGAATGTAGTGCACATCCTCTAGAGTGATCATCATCTCGCCAGTCGGTAGACAAAAGGTACAAATATCTGAATTCCACCTCTCTGATAATTCCATTAGCATGGTATCATGGTGTCTCATAGGAGGCATGAGATATGCCCAATATATCCTTGTAGCCTATAAATTCTATGTATCCTCCTTTGATAGTATTGTGACTAGGTCTCATAATCGATAGAATAATCTGCCACCAAGATGTTGTTGCGACTAAGGAGGAATCTAAAAAAGAAAAAATATCTTATAAGCATTCTAAAATCTCAAATATATGCATCAACGGTCAAAATGTATGCTAAAGTTTCTCTAGGGTACTTTTCTAAGAGTCCTAGACACTTTATTTCCTTTTTGGGACACTTCGTGAAGAAATGGGACACTTTGCGAAAAAAAGAGATGCTTTGCAAAATTTTCTTCTAGGGTCCTAAATCTATCTAGAAATGCATAAAAACATAAAATAAATCCACTCATTGGATGTTGAAGGTCGCCTCGTGCTACCTCCTTATGTAGGCTATCGAGCCTCAGATGCATGTATGCTTGTACACTTGACATACTCACTCACTCTCCAACAAAATCAAGCTACAAGAAGGTAAAATATAAAATTATTACAAATTACTTCACTTTTACTCTTATATATGTTCAAATTAGGTCATTTGCATATTAGGGTTAAAAGTTTATTTTTCATTCAAACTAGCATATTGGCAGCTAGAGAGCTCTTTTTTTTACATTGTTTGTTGCATTGGATTCATGGTTCCACTCCCATTCTCATCAAATGTCTAATCACTATGTGGTATGGTACTTGAAAATACCCTATGATATGAATTATGCAATTCGATGTTGCTAGAATGCTACCTTGATTCCACCTCCATAAAGCAACCAAAATCAAGGGGGGAATACATCTACTCTCAAATTTGATTTCATAGATAAGGTAGATAAGAGGATTTTTGAATGACTAATGAATTGGTCTTGTAGGAAACGATTCCTAACATGTGGTTTTGTAGATAGCTCTAGACTGTGGGCTTCATTTTTTCTATGCTTGCAAATGAATCCATATAAGTATCCTTTTATGAAATGAAGTTTACTATTTGAATTCCTTTAGCTTGTATATGCAGCTAGAGTCATATGGGAGCTAAATTGGGGGCTAAATGTAGTTTATAAAATTGTACTCCCTTCTTGGAGATGGTTCAATTTCACACTTAGTTAGGACCTTTTTTAGTACCCTTGCATTCATGACCCTTTAAATCATCATTAATAGGCCCCTAAGACCCTTTATTTCAGATCCCAAGGCTTATTTCTAATGAAATCCTAACAAAATCAACAAAGGAATTCAATTTTCTAACATCCCAACATTTTCTCACCTTGAAAAGACTAGGGTTGGCCTCATACGCCACCTTGGGTGTATGAGTCCCCCTAGGTGGAACCCATATGCCGCAAGTGGTGTATGAGTCCCAGGTGGCCCCTTTTTAGGGTTTGAGTGGGAAATCAGGGTTTTTAATTCAATTTTTTCATTAATATTGGCATTTTGGATGTAATAAATGGTAAATTAGAGGAAGTTCCTATATAAACAAGGTTTCAAATCATTATTTTCAGCTAGATAAATTGACTCAAGATCTAAGTATTCATAATATCAACTTGAGCACTCAAGCATACTTTCACAAGAGAATTCAAGAGAAAGTAGAAAGCAAAGTTAAAGTCCTGGAGCAACATTATAGTGTTTTTGTATGTCTTCAAGCTCACTTTCATTCAAGATCTAGCATTTTCAAGGATTGATGATGGTTCCCTATGGTGAATTGTGATGGATTCTAGGTTGGGGAGATGCAATTAGCCATTGAACCAAGCCTAATGACTTGATTCCTAAGTGATTTCATCCTCCATTATCATTCTACTTTCTACCTAAAATAAGGTACATGAATTATTATGGCTTATTAGGGTGATTAGAGATCTCCCAAAGTGAGTCATTATCTCTATGTTTCACTCATGCAACTTATTCTAGCACATTAGAATAGGGTTTCATTGCATTCTAGATCTCCTAATACTAGATACACTTAATATTAGGACTTGCATTCATATTTACTTTCAAGATCTACTATTTATATCAAGGTTTAACTACCAAACTAGGGGCTTCACCGAGGAAAAACCTCCATAAGAAAATCAATACAATATTCTATTTTGTAGGCTTTTACCAAGTTCATATCCAGAAGCCAAGTTTGGAAGGAAGAGCAGAGATAGGAGAATAGATTCAGATCTTAATTTTTTGAAAAAGGAATGGAACTGATACACCACTTGTGGCATATGAGTCTCAGTATAACACTTTTTCTAAATTTTAGAGGATTCAAACTTACCACTATGAAATTCCAGTTTTTTCCTTGAAACCCTTAACTGGGACTAAATCACCCCTACTAGCATATGAGTCCCAATGTGCTTTAAAAGTTTTCCTTTTAGGATTTCATACCTCAATTCAAGCTTCTTCCATTTCCAAGTGCACCTCTTTCCTTTCTCAGTTCATTCTTCTGATTTTTAGTTTCATAGTTTGGGTTGCATTATTAGGTCTACATATCATTGCATTTCTTTCTTTCCAAGCCCTTGCTTGGTGGTGAACCCCCTTTAAGTCTTTAATTCAAACCCTAGGACATCCTATTACAGATCTCTTTTGCATAATTACATTCCTAGATTGAGATCTCTAGGGTTACCTTGAGTGAAACTTGAAGGAATTAGGTGGAAAGGTCCTAAACCTTAATTCTATCTCCCAAAAAGATTAGGACCCCTATTATCTAGGTTTCAGTCTAGTTCAAATTATGATGGTCCTACATGAGGGGTTTTCAAAAACATCAATTAGGGAAAATAAATATCAATAAAAATTATATTTGGAATTTTTTTATAAAAATATCCTCATCAATATTTAGTATAATAGACATATTTCCCCAAAACAAATTAAAATGATAGTTTTATTTAGGTCAAATTATGGTGGGTGTAGACATGCATGGTATGGTCCTAAAAAAGTGAATTTTAAAAAGTAGTTTTTATACATGCCTATTAAAAGTTAATTTATATCACTTGGGTATTAGAATAAATTATGGCCAGTGCAAGATCATGATGGGCCAAATAGGGCCCTTACATGGAAATGAAAATACAAAAAAGAAGACTTAAGAAACTTCACATAAAATTTTTAATAGGTTATTAACATAATTTGGAAAATATGCAGGAATAGAATTTATAGCAAATTGAATGTAGTTTATAGGCTACTAGGATTATTTTTAAAAAAATAATTTTAATTGGTGAAATTTTGAAATTTCAATGTTGTAGTCCTTTAAATTTTGAAAAAAATAAAAAGAGGGTGATTGTTCGGCCACCTTAAGTACTAGCAAGAATAAATTTAGTTTTTTCGAATCTTTCAATTAAAGTAGAGGATACATGCCCAAATGTGACACATTTTTTGTAATTTTTTTGCAAGTAAATAATTAGTTATGAATTTTCAAGTAGGAATTTTAAAATATTAAAAACCATTTGTTCGACCACCCTAACTTGGTCAAAAATTTATGAAATTCTTTTTTTAAAGCTAGAGTTTGTGAAGCATAGAGTGTAATGCATCTTTTGGATTAAAAAAATGAGTAACCATTTAAAAGTTATAATTTTTTTTCAATCAAAATATCAATCAGGACTTTACACATAGTGCATGTAAAAAATAAATAATAATCATCTACTCAATTCAAAATAAACTATATCTTATATTGGTAGAATGATGATAATTTACTAAATAAACCCTTTTCATTTCATCAAATTCAGATGAAAAAAAGTTAACATAAAGGATGAGGTCTTGAAAAGAGGATGTAACTGATAAACACATTGGAGTAGTTAAATATTCAGGTTTGACATCCCCAAGCAAAATCCCAAAGAAATCCCAAGACAAAAATGGAGGGAAAAAATTATGTAAAAAAAATGGATATCTGTTTTTATGTCTTCAAATTAGATATCCATTTTGAAAAACAAAGCAAATATCTATTTTTTGGAAATGGGTACCCATTCTCATGTCTTAAAAATGGATATCAATTTTGAAAAATAAACACATTGGAGCAGTTAAATTTTTAGGTTTGACATCCCCAAGCCAAATCCCAAAGCAATCCCGAGACAAAAATGGAGGGAAAAAATTATGTACAAAAAATGGATATCTATTTTTATGTCTTCAAATCAGATATTCGTTTTGAAAAACAAAGCAGATATCCATTTTTTGGAAATGGGTACCCATTCTCATGTCTTAAAAATGGATATCAATTTTGAAAAATAAAATGGATATCTAATTTTTAGAAATGGGTACCTGTTTTTATGTCTTCAAAATGGATATCCATTTTTAGAAACAGGTACTTATTTTTATGTCTTCAGAACATACATCCATTTTGAAAAGAAAAATGGAATTTTTTTTTGGACTTTTCAAAATGGATATTTGTTTTGGGCTTTTCAAAATAGATGTTTGTTTTGAAAAATTGAATATCCATTAGTGCAAAACAAAGATTCATTTTGAAAAGCCCAAAAGCCCTCTTTAGTAAAACACTCATAACTTTTGTGTTTCTTATCAAAATTTTGATTTTTTATAGGTGTTAGAAAGATTATTCAAATCTCTATGCAATGAGCTAGGTATTGTTTTTATATTATACAAAAAAAATAATTATAATCATTTGAACTTGATAATTCATTTTTGAAACATCAAATCCTCACTACTTTCACATACAAATTCCCTTTCTCATGATTTTTTTTAACAATCATCTCAAAATACTTGAAAAATTAGAGAAATAATCAATAATGAAATATCTATATTTTGTGTACTAAGGATATGAACAAATCTTGGGTGAAATCATAATACTTTGTCTCACTTTCTTCCCAAGATGGACATTTACATCTATATTTTTAATCGAATCTTCATCTTCTGAGACCTATAGTAGTTAAACCATTAAGAATTTGAATTTGTGGCAATTTGTGTGTAGATTATAAATATATTTTTAAAATATTTTTTGAAATAAATCGTGAATATTTAAACACCTCCTTTAATAACTAGTTTTAAACAAAAAAAACAATATTTTTAGAAAGTAAAATTTATGTTGTACAACATAAAAAAAATCTGTAAAGGATAAAATTCTAATTTTTGGAGTATGGATTCTCAACATCAATACCCAAGGAAATGATATTTTTTAATATTTTTTTGTTACAAATATTTTTTAATTAATTTTTGAAGTCACTATAACTATAATTTGGACATTTGTGTGTCATACAACCTAACTTCTTGTGTATATATTGAAATCGAATTTTTCTTTTTTTAGTGAAACAAGGACATAAATACCTAGGGATAGGGTATTTTTTGATTTTTTTTTACAATGGTTTACTATTTTTCCACCTCTATATATTAAAGAGCTTGATGTTTGGAGAAAAACCTATGTTCAATAAAAATTGAAAATTAAATACAAGATAAAATGAAAACATATCAAAACTATACTTGTTGGAAAGCCCGTTTCGAGGGCTAAAATCTTGGAAAAGATAATTTATAAATGACATTATTTAATCCCTCAAAAGGTAAAGTAAACATGTTTTTTTTCCAACATTTTGATATGTGCGAAGGAGACTCCATTGTGGGTATGATTTAATACTAGAGGGGTTCTATCCAAGGGGGTTTGATCTAAGGGGCTCTTATCTTTCCATCTTCAATTAAAACAATTTAGATGGAACCTCTCAAATCTAAAATCATTAGTTTTTCTAAAAAAAATGAATTGTAGGAAAAAATGAGCATGTCCCAAAAGTGACACACACTATTGTGGCAACACCTTCTTCATAAATCATCATCTCTCTATCCCTTTCTCTACCTCCCTATATTTCACTCTCTCCCCCTTGAGATCTAGACCTATCTCTCCACCTATCTCTCCCTCCCTTCATCCCTCTCTCTTTTTCCCTCTTTAGATCTCTCCCTCTAAATCTTTTTAGCTCTATACTTATCTATCTACCTCTCCATCCCTCCCTATTTCCCTCTCTCTTTGTCCTTCTTTAGACATATATTTCTCACTCTCTCCTTGATATCTAGACCTATATATCTACCTCTCCATCCCTCCTTCCTTCCCTCTCTCTTTATCCCTCTTTAGACCTCTCTCTTTCTCTCTAGACCTATCTCTCTTCTCTTCCTCCCTCCATCCTTCCCTCTCTACTTAACTCAATCTAAAATCTCTCCCTATCCCTCTATCTATCTATCTATATCTATCTCTCCTCTCACTCTCTCTATACCTACCTCTCCCTCCATCCCTCCCCCACTCTCTCTTTCTCTCTCTCTATCTATCTCTCTCCTAGGATCTAAACCCATCTCTCTACCTCTCCCTCAATTTACTCTCTTTGTCCCTCTTTAATCCTTTTTGTATTTTAGTAA
>VDFB02373365.1:154930466-154966863 GCA_007258455.2 Sequoia sempervirens
TAATTATTTATATATCCCATCACCCTCCTTCTCTCTACCTACCTCTCCCTCTATCCTTCCCACCTTACTCCTCTCTCTCTCCATCTCTACTTCTCTTTATCCCCCATCTCCATCCTCATCTCATTCTACCTACCTCTACCTATATCCATCTCACCCTACCTCTCTATCTATAACTATCCCTTCCTCCCTCCATCTCTACTTCTCTCTATCTCCCCTCTCTCTCTCTATGTACATCTCACTCCATACCTCCCTCTTTCTCCATGTATCTCCCTTTATATATCTCTTCTCTCTACTCTCTTCATCTCTTACCTTCCCTATCTACTTATCTATATCTCCACTCGCCCTCTCTCTCTCTATAGAAAGGTAGAGAGGAAGAGAGAGAAATATATATATATATATATATATATAAGGATAGGTAAAGGGAGAGATATAGATATAGAGAGATAGGGAGTTAGTAATAGAGAGAAAGAGATGGAGAGATATAAAGGAATATAGAGATAGAGAGATAGAAAGAAAGAGGGGGAGATTAAGGAGGGTGGGAGAGTGGTGGATATATAGATAAATAGAGGTATAGAAAAGGAGAGAGATAGGTAGAGAGGTAGAGAGAGAAGAAGAGGGAGAGAGATAGACCAATATATAAAGGGAGAGGGAGAGAGGGAGAGATAATGATAGAGGGATATATAGAGATGGAGAGAGATAGAGAGGTAGGTAGATAGAGGTAGAGAAATATTTGGATAGAAAGGGACAGAGAGAGGGAATGAATAAGAGAGAGAGGTAGAGATAATGAGATATAGATAGAGATAAAGAGAGAGATAGGGAGATATAGATAGAGGGGGAAATATTGAAAATAAAGGAGGTGATAGAGACAAGTAATAGAGAGGGGTATAAAGAGATAGGGAGAGAAATATGGAGAGAGATGGATAGATAGATAGATAGAGATAGGGAGGGAGACATAGGGTGTGTGTGTATGAGTGAGACAAAGATACAAAGGTAACTTGATGAAGTGGTAGATTATATAAATAGATAAAGGGAGGCAGGGAGAGAGAGAGAGAGAAAGAAAGAAGTAGATAGATATAAAAAGTGGATTGATACTAATAGAGCGAGACAAGGAGAGATAGATATAGAAAGAGGGAGAGATATGTAGAGATATATAACTTGGGAAAATAGAGGGGGAGATAAAAGGAGAGAACTAGGTAGAGAGTGAGAGAGAGTAGAGATTTAGATAGAGGTAGATTAAGGGTGTTGGAACATGTCTTCCTTTGCACAAAAATATCAACCTCTTAATGCTTCATACAAACTCTAGAATAAATAGATCCACGGGAGGTAGTTAGTCCATGTCATGAATCTGAATGGAAACGTTGATGATTATTTTGACAATCCTCCTTTAGCATCACCTGAGGGGATTCAAACCTGCGACCATGACTCTAATACTATTTTTTGAAACATATTTGTTGTTGTGCCAAAAGATCAACTTGTTAAGACCTGATACAAATGCTAAAGATAAATAGATCCACAAGAAGAAGTTAGTCCATGTCCCGAATTCGAAGGGAGACACTGGTGATTATTCCAACAAAGGGAAAAGGGCAGAGATAGCTAAATAAATAAAGGGAGAGAGAGATTAGATAGATAGAGAGATAGAGAGAGATATGTTCTCCTAGTTCAACATGGGCAAAGGTATGCATAAGATCAAAGACAACAAGGAGGCCTTCTATGATGATTTATTAATTTTTTTACTCTCCTTAGTACAAAAATCTATATATTTTATTATTTATTACCTTTTTAATGCTTCAAAGTCTTTTGAGATGATCATTGCAAAAAGAAATGAAAAAAGGACTTTGTATGCAAGAATTATGAGAATTTAAAAAAAATAAAAAAATTAAGGAAATTAAAATGATTATAATTTATTTTTGGTGTACAATCTATCAAAACTATCTTATCCATAGTGTAGATCTCTTAATCACCTTTCTAGTGCTTACAAAAAACAATCAAAATTTTGATAAGTAATACAAAAACATGCCCACTTTACTGAAGTGTGATTTTGGGGGCTTTTTCAAAATGGATATATGTTTTGCAAATATAAAATTAATTAAAATAATCATCAGAAATGGATATCTATTTTTCTTTTTAAAATGGATATCCATTTTTCTTTTCAAAATAGATATCCTTTTTTCTTGCAAAATGGATATCTATTTTGAAAACATAAAATTGATGAAAATAATTATGGGAAATTGATATCCATTATTCATAGATATATGTTACTAACATATATTTTTTACTAATGGATATCTATTTTGGTTTGGTATCACCAAACCAAAATCAAATTTTACCCGACCCATACAAAAAGTCAACTTTATGTTTCATGATTTTGGCAAAGTAAAAACATGTTTTTTTCCTCATTATCACTTTTTGGACCATCACTATCTTTAGAATTCCCATTACATATTTGAAAACTAGAATCAAAATGATACATTTCACATTACTATAATTTTCAAATATTCTATGTGTAAGTGCTTCAATTTTTAAGTCCAATTGTGACAAATTTTGAAAATCTCAAAAAACGCTTCCACTTTTTGAACATTTTGTGGATCCAAATTCTTGCAGCTACCCACCTAACATGGCCTAGTAGATGGGACAAATCATCTATGCATATTTACATTTATTTATTCCTTCCTAATTTTCACTTAAAGGGGCGTGTGTGTGAACAGGGATATTACCTAATTGGTTCACCTCTTGGGTCCTATTCACACTTTTTAGTTAAGTTTAATTAAGGTTCACTTATGTTCTTATTTATTTTTATCTCCTTTCATATGATTGTGACACATATCATAAGATTATGTTCACTTATCCTCTCACCTTTCCTATATAAGAAAGGCCTCATATGTACATTAAGCATCATTGTATCATTATTTACATCTATAATAAAGCAATATATTCTCTTGCTACTCTCTTGTGAAAGATTATTTCTAGTTATGTAGATGATCCTAGGATCTTGAGTCCTTGTGTGGTTCTTACATCCCTATTCATGGGATAATATCATCAAATACAATATCTTCAAACAAATTATGTGTTAAATTATTTCCTCCCCATCAAGAACATGGAGAATAAATTTCAACAAGCATTCAAAAGGGAACCTAAGCTCCTTATGTGAAGGTTGTCTTATCAAAGAATCAAGTGGTTCTTTAATAAAATTCGAAATAAATAGTTTGGATAGAAGAATAAACAAAGAGGCCAAAGTGTAAGCCCTCCTTACTAGCTTGCAATTTCTTAAGTCTCATTTTCTATCCAAGGAAATGATAGAATGAAATTCACTAGTCATACTTCCTTGTTTGAATAAAATATTCTCATTAAATTGGAAAATATAAATATATCAAATAAAATTATAATAATTCTTAATTATTTATATTATTTCTCCATTTCACATTATTAATGCGAAGGTAACATGCTAGCTAAATTTCTATCTAAATGCAATATTGAGAAAATGGAGGAAATGATCTTTAACACTAAAATTGATAGGTGGAATGGTTCAAATATGGAGTAGCGAGGGTGAGGCATGAATCACCCAAAACTAGTGTCAAATAATATGCTTTTTGACAATGAATAGTGACAATTACTTTATTTCACTCCACTGGTAGAATTTATCCATGAGCTCTCTTTTCTTGTTCATCATTCTCTCAACATGTAATGTTAACATTGTAACTTGGTTGTATTAAGATGATAGTGTTGGGTGTAACAATGAAAAAAAAAAAATTTATAAGGGATATTTCCTTTTCAAGGTTGAGAAAGGTATTTTTCTTCCAAGAGAAATATGTGGGGGAAGTAATTACTATATTTGTTTGGAAACATTTTCTTGAGGAATATATGTGTCACATGGTAAACTTAGAGGCACCCTCTAAATTTATCAATATTATTATCATTAAAAAAGGGAAAAGACATTAACAAAATATTTATGTAGGGCATACATTTGGGAGAATATTTGTTTTGGATCGAAGGATGCAATTAACAAAGAAAATCTAGAAACTATTTCCCCATTGTCATGTTCTAGTTTTGAATTCCATGTCATATATTTCATTCAAATGGTGAGGATTGTTAAATTTCACATTGAAGGAATCATTAACGATTTACATTTCATCTAGTACTTTTTGATGGATGGATGCTAGTTGGAAGGGTACTAGAATTTGATGGATATGAAAAATCTTCTTTTTTTCTAGATAAGTCTTCTTCCTCACAAGAAATATTAGTAGTCATCAAAGATGAAAATATAACTATATTCCTCACTTGATGGGTCACACTAGTGAAGTAGGATGATGACTCTTTTTCCCAAAGGGAGGTTTCTAACATTTTTTGGTCTAGTCTTGCATGTTTAAAATTGCATGGTCATGTCACCATGTTTTTTTTGTTGCTGATGTAAATGTTATCAATATACTCTACTCTATATGGTTGGAATTTTTGTTTCGGGTTTGTTTTTGTTTAATAATACATATTTTTAATTTAAATTTATAATTAATAGCTAGTTTTTATTGTCTATAATGGTATTTTTAAGGGTTGTCATCATCATCATTAGGGCTAATTTTCTCTAATTTTCCATCTTTAATCATTAACATGTATATTTTTATAAAAAATAATATAATTGGAGAGGCCCCTTACCATCACTTTATCTATAAAATAACATGAGGTTATAACCAAAGTAAGATAAATGGAGCAATATATAATTTTATTCTACTCTTTTACTTAGAAAGAACATATGAAATTTTGTTAGTAACACAATGAAAATTATTGTAAATCATATTTAAAATTGCATATTAATAAGAACAAAGAGAATAATCGATATTTTTTTGAAGGGAGGTAAGTACATAGTATCTCTAATGTGGATGTGGGAATTATGGATAGTTCCATATATATATAATTATGGTTGGGTAACAATAATGCTCACAATAATGACAAGATTTTTGTAGCATCATAAATTGTCACACTTGATTACTTCTCACTAGGTTTTGCTCCCCCTATGTGATTGAACCTAATCATGCACCTAATTTCTAAAGCTATGCATTCCATGGCCCATTTTAATATTTATTAGAAAATAAAATGTGGAAAATCAAAGTATGCACTTAATATTTTGTCCCTGAAACTTTAGATCCCAAAAAAGGAGAGATCTCGTCTAGGGTGCCCTACACCCTATACCTCTTAATTTGGATCCAAATTCAAATATGTCAGTGTCAATAATTTAATATTTAAAATTAAAATACTAATTATCAAAAAAACAAGATTTAGTTTTTGGGAAGTTAGATTAATTGCATATAAATACATAATATTTTCATAATTTAAATATATAAGAAAATATTGAGAAAAACTATTAAGGAGAATACTTCAAAAAAAAATTCAAGAATAGTCAAGAGCAAAATTTTAGAATTATTTGAAAATATTTTTATCCAAGAATAATGTCAAATTTTATGTGAGTTTCTTCATGTTTATGCATGCATTTTGTTTTCGATTACTAATGCTTGTAGGTCTTCAAAGAAAATCAAGCCAACAAAGAAGGAATACTTGAAGGCGATGAGCATGCCTTCAGTCCATCAAGGATATTAGATATGAGTGATGAGTTGGAGAAAAGTGCCAATTCCTCATTCATTTATCATTTAGCCTCTATCCCTCAAAAGAATATCCTATCTTTTCATCAAATTTTCCATTATGGACGTAGAAATACCAACATGGGGTTTGATTGAGGCAAGCCCCTATATGGCACAATCCTTCCCCTCTCTTTATGTGTGTAGGTTATATATCTAAAGAAGATTGGAGGAATATTGAATAAAATTTTATCATTCATGCATTAAAGCCCTACAAGTTGATAAGATACAAAATATGAATTATCTCAGTAACAAATGAAGATACAAAAACCAAATCTGGAGAAAAGAAGCTACAAACTAGGGACCTGGGGCCTATGAAAGAAATTTATAGTTTTAATTCCCCAATATAGGGAATCCTTGTGCCCTAGACCACCCAAAATAAACTCAATTTCAAATCATAGGTGCATCAATATTTTCCTTCTATCTTTTTGGAACTTAAATTTGTCTATGTACTTTCACTTTGTCATAATTCATCTTAGAATGATGCATTTGTATAGTTTTCCCAATCACATCATTGCATTAGTTTTTTAATCCTTCAACCTCTCCACCTCCAACCAAAAGAGGATCTAGATCCATTCTTTGTTGATTCACCTTTCACTTGTTGTTAGTCAATCACACATCCTTGTGGGTATAGACTCTCCATCACATATTTTTGGAAAAGGTTGATTATAATGATCTATCCATTAGATCCTTGGTACACCTTTTCCAATTAATTTTTTTGTTGAACCTAACTATTTTTGAATTATATACCTTCTAAAATTTAAATCATACCATCCTAGATCTAAGTTTAATCATAGTTTGAGTTGCATTTATCATTTAGGAATTCATCATTTCATGAAAAAATATTGAAAAAATCAAAAATTTGCTTTGCATATTGCACTCAAAGTTCAAATAGGGTTAATTTTAGTCATCATAAGTTAGACCTTGATCTTAATTGCAATTAAAAATCTGCATTAGGCCATATTAGAACTGAAATCAAATCTGAAAGTATTTAGAGCATTCATTTAGGAATTTTGGATGAAGTGAAAAAGTAAAAAAGTGTATTGTTATTGTTGCAAAAAGACATCAAGATTTTTATTTTCAGATTTCACAAGTTAGGGTCAATTAGGGTCAGTGAATGTCTACATTTTGCAATCTAAAAAGTGTATTTTGAATTACATTTACTGATTGAACATTTTGAAATTTTTTTGCATGCTTGCATTTTACATTTCAAATGTCACAAATTGGTCAAATTTTAGAAATCTATTCATTGTCAAACCTAAACAGTCACAAAAAAAGTACTTAAGCATAGTAGCATACATTAAAATTCTGAAATTTACAAAATACCTTGCTAGTTTAGGGTGTCCTTCACCCCTAACCAAGTCATTCTTGCTCATATTTTTGTGACAAAATCTTACAAGATCTTCTTTATAGATTTTTTCTTAGTTTTTTGTTCATTGTGTTGTAACAGTATAAAAATTATTGCACACATATCATCATCACACGTTGTTATAATGACTAAATTTTTTGGTAAAATATTATCTTCATTGAAATATTTGATTGATGTGTCCAATTGTGTGTTTGGTGATAATATTTCAAATAATTAAACTCATGTTCCTTCATCTCTCGAAGCATATCTTCCCATTGAGGATATCTCAAGGAAAGAGGAAGTGATCATGAATAAATTCCTAAATAATACCATATCTAACTGTGAAGCCAACATTACCCTTTATCCTTCACCGGTATTTCCTACTCACAATCCTTAAGAACCAACAAGACCCATGATACCAACATTGAATATGTGTTATAATTCTTATAAGGAAAGCAATTTACAATCCATACCTTTCCCATAATACATGAGAGAGCTTGTTGAGCCTATCAAATATCCCCCATCCTATGAAAAAAAAGTTAGTAACA
Organism: Sequoia sempervirens; assembly: GCA_007258455.2. Lineage (NCBI taxonomy): Eukaryota > Viridiplantae > Streptophyta > Pinopsida > Cupressales > Cupressaceae > Sequoia > Sequoia sempervirens. Next base: position 154,937,984 of record VDFB02373365.1, read on the forward strand.
CACCCATTAGCTTAGAGCATTTCTATGGCAAAGGATTTAAGATTTTGAGTAAGCAAGGATGTGATATAAAGAAAAAACATGAAATCAATGCCCTTTTGGAACAAATACCATTTGAAGATACAAAAGGCATTGGTTATCATGGTCCTTCACCCATACAAACAACAATTACTTCGTCTTCCAAACCATGAAAACTTCATGTTCCTATTAGAAAAGGTTTATTATCCACTCTACATCCTTTGTCTGAGATTGAACACACTTTAGGTAAAAATTTACAATTGGGATTCATTACATTGCCTCCTATGCAAGAAAGATGAGATTTGCAATGTAAGAATAATAACTCATCTTTTTGTCATACTTTAAAGAATAAATTGGAAGAATTAGATCTTTACAATGATATATTTTAAGAAGATAATAGACTAAATAATGTTGTCTTTTTCTCCTTGCCATGTGGTAGTTTTAGTATCACACGACACTCATTACCATAGATGGGGGCACAAGTTTAATTTTGTGCAATCATGTTCTATCACACAAGGAGCAAGGTCACATCATTTAGGCTCACTTTTCTTCCTATACTTGAGGGGAAAGGTTAGTTAGATTTGTCTTAGGTGCATTCCTTGATATAAGGGATCCCTTTATAACCGCCTTAAAATATTACTGTAGCAAGTACACTAAAATTTTAAGGGGGTGTATTACCCCCACATATTCGAATTTTGGACAAGAATGCTTGGCATGTGGCTCTTCCTAGTGGTGATATTATGATTTCCCTAAGATGCAGCCTTTTTTTTCACATAATTCCCCCCTTAGTAGTAATGTCATAATACATTCTCTAATGTGTGGAATTCTTGATCTATTCTAATGTCTCTTTGGTGGAGATATCATGTATGATATTCCATAAAGTGTGACCCATCAATGACATACCCTAAATATGATGCTAGTCAAAATACTTATTTGGCCCATCAGGGCACTCTTCTATCCCTTATGAGAGCACTATTTTTACTAACATCATATTCGAGAAATGACATTTGGTATTTGAGACAAACTTAAGAATGAGTTCTCTTTGTCTTGCTAACTTGAATCCTTTTAGTAATAAACCTTGTGTTTTTGTTTATTTTTTCTTCATGTTTGTGTTATGTTTTCATCATGTTTTATTTGTGTTTACATTTTGTTTTGTCTCTATGTTGTGTCTTCATTGTGTATGCTTCATTTATGTCATGCTATATTGCACATCATACATGTGTGTTGCTTTGTCCTTATGTTCTCTTGCCATGGGATTATGAATCTTGGGGGCTTACTACTCCCCCTAGATTTAGTGGCATCTTTTCTCTTCAATATTTGGATAATTAAACCCCTCTTGACATATTCTTACTTTAGTTCAAGTCTGAGCATAATTTCATACTCTCACAAGTGTGGGCTAAATGTAGCATCGTAAATTGTCACCCTTGACAATTTCACACTAGGTTTTGCTCCACCCTATGTGATTGGACCTAACCATGCACCTAATTTCTAAAATTATGCATTCCATGGCACATTTTAACTTTTATCATAAAATCAAATGTGAAAGATGAAAGTATGCATTTAATATTTTCCCCCGACACTTTAGATCATGAAAAAGGAGGGATCTAGTCTAGGGCACCCTGTGCCCTAGAACTCTTAATTTGGCTCCATATTCAAATATGTTGGTGTTGGTAATTTATTATTTTAAATTCAAATACTAATTTTTAGCCATCAAGATTTTTTTTTTTGAAAATAGATTAATTGCATATAAATACATAGTATTTTCACAATTTTAATATAGAAGAAAATATTGAGAAAAACTATTGAGGATAATACTTCAAGAATCAATTCAAGAGAAGTCAAGAATGGAATTTTTAGAGTTATTGTAAAATTTTCTTATCCTAGCATCATTTCAACTTTTATGTGAGTTTTTCATGTTTATGCATGCTTTTTATTTTGAGTACTAATGCTTATAGGTTTTCAAAGAAAATAAATCCAAGAAAGAAGGAATACTTGAAGATGATGATCATGACTTCAGTCCATCAAGGATATATGATATATGTGGTGAGTTACAATAAAGTTCCAATTCATCATTCATTTATCATTTAGCCTTTATCCCTCAAAAGGATATATTCCCCTTTCAACAATTTTGTCATTGTGGAGGTAGAAATACCAACATGGGGTTTGATTAAGGAAAGCCCCTATATGGAACAACCCTTCCCCTCTCTTTTTGTGTGCTATTCATAGATCTTAGAAATAATATTGGAAGAATATTGAATACAATTTTCTCATTCATTCATCAAATCCCTACAAGTTGACAAGGTATAGAGTTTGAATTATCTCAATAAAAATCAAAGATACGACAACTAGATCTAAAGGAAAGAAGCTACAAACCAAGGACTTGAGGCTTGTGAAAGAAATTCCCAATTTCAAGTCCCTAGTCTAGGGCATCCTTGTGCCCTAGACCACCTAGAATCAACTCAATTTCAAATCATAGGTGCATCAGTTCTTTCTTTTTTCCTTTTTGGAACTTAAATTTGTTTTTGTACTTTTTGTTTGTCATAATTCATCTCAAAATGATGTATTTGCATAGTTTTATCAATTACACCATTGCATTATCTTTTCAATCCATCAACCCCACCACATCCACCTAGGAGAATCTAGATCTAGGCTTGGTTGATTCACCTTTCAAGTTGTTATTCAATCACACATCCTTGTTGGTCTAGATTTTCTCCATCGCATGTTTTTGGAAAAGGCTGATTTTGGTGATCTATCCATTAGACCTATAATATCATCTTCCAATTAAAATTTTCAAAACCATTTATATCAAGATTCAAATTAAGAAGACATAAGGTGATGCTCTTTTTCTTCTTATTATGTTGGCTTAATTTTATTCTTAAAGTTTTGGTAGATAAACTTACATTAATCACATATTATCACCCTATTCCTTGTTATTTAGATTATATGAAGCAATGAATAGAAATAGTGGCTACCAAATTTAGTATAAAGTTAAGTTTGGGATCAATGAACATGTAGATATGATTCCTCTTAATATTGTTTTCATGAATTATTTCAAAATATATACATTAATATGAGATATTTTTATTGAATCCACCTCAAGAACTCATAGGAGAAAGAATATTTTGCAACACCAAAGAACCTTCTACGCAAGAGAGAAGTAATTGAAAAATTCTATATTGTCAATAATGGTATAATGCATACAGTATTAATAAAGTATATCAGAATACTTATTTATATAGGTAATGATAGGATATTGAAAAACATAGGATTATGAAAAGCATCACAATCTTATGCCATGAACCATAAAAATTAAATACCATAGGTATGCCCTATGCATACCCTAAGTAAACTTAAGTAACCAAGTTTGGAAAGGAACCAAGAAGGAAATCAACAATAAGGTTAGATGAGGTATCTAAGTTCAAAATATATCTCATGAATATGATAAAAATCCTACCCAAAAGAGAGAAAACATGCAAAGAAAGAATGTACAACTGAAGGGAGGACTCAAGAAGACCATCCAAGAAAAAATTCATTCACCCTAAGGATCAATAAAAATTTAAGATAATGAGGTGATTCCAAAGACTTGGTGAAGATGTATACAACCTACTCATTAATAAAAAATTAAACCAAGTTGATAATACCATCCTAGATGAGTTGTTGGATGAAGTACATGTGGATCTGAATGTGCTTAGTATATTGACACTTCACTAGATTGCATGAAATTTGAATGATAATTTCATTATCATTTTAGAGAATAGTGGGATGATTATATGAGGGAATATGATCTTTTTTATCAACTACTAAATCCAAAGAACCTCTTGGCTAGCCAAAGCTACTCTTTTTTAACATATGTTGTCATTGATGTCAAAGGTGTTTAATGCTAAATGTATTTGCCAAAGGGTTTGAAGATCGGTGAGAATTAAATGTAATTACTTCTATCATGTCATGTTTGAGCATTTGAATCATGAAGTACTATGACAAGTGGTGTGATCAATTGCAGAATGTTAATGTTATCATTACTGAGAATAAAGTTACTTATAGTATGTGTGTAATATCATATTGTATCAATTACAGTTGTTGGAAGTAGTTTGGAAGTGTTTGTGGTAGTATTATGTGGTTTTCTACTCATGCACTATGTTATACTTTCATAGTGTTTTTCTTTGCGTTTTGTTGTAATTTAATGTTATGGCTTGCAGTTTCGACCTAAAGTAAAGTTACTCATGATGTATTGGGCTCTAGAGTTTTAGATGTTGGGATTTAGCAAAAAAAAAGTTAGAAGTAACAAATTTTTGTCTGTGTTGTCTAGTTGACTGTGTCAAAATGTTTGCGCCAGAGAATGGAAGCATGTGCCAGCTGACAAAATCATGTGAAGATAAAATAGAACTAGTTTAAGATCACCAAAGGAAGTACATAATATAATAAAACATTGGTAGTAAAAAAATTATTTTAGGACCAAGTTAACTACATGTTTCATATCATTTTCATTTAAGGATTATCCTTAGCTAACATAGCTAATTGTGGATGGTGTTAAGAGGTTCTTTTCCAACATGAGATATTTTTAATATATTGGAATGCATCTATTTATGAATATTGTTTATCCTAAGAATGTGTGTAGTAGAAATTCTAGGTAATTAGGTCTTTAATATGAATATCAAAGTGATGTAATTTGAGTTTCATTACAATCATTCTGCACCATTATCAAAAGATCATATGTTGTGTGAGAGAGTATCTAAAGGTTGATTAGATTAAGCGCAAGTTTTGTCATCAGTCTTGAAGGTCCACAAATCATATTTCTATAATATGATAGGACCGATGTCTTATCTATTGAGTTGTTTCTTAGATATTTGTGTTGGGGATTGGTGTCTCCTATAGGTTGGTGCCTACAAACACAATTGAGGATTGGTGTCTCTAGTAGGTTGGTTCTTAATTCATGATTGTAAGTGATTTTTTTTTTTTTGTGAGGCTTGATTTGGACACTAGCTCCAAGCAACTCTTCTCACTGTGGTTTTTCCCATTCTAGGTTTCCACGTATATCTAGTATTCTTTGTCTAAATGTGTGCATCTATGTTACTTAATGGTTAAGAAAATTAATACTTGCTAATTTTATTTTTTAAGGTTCATTTTTGGAGAAGTTAATAATGGTAATTAATGTTGAATTAAAGAGTTTCGACATATATTGATTCACCCCCCCTCTTAGTATATTATGTTCCCTTCAATTGGTATCAGAGCTAAGTTCCTTTTGAAATTTTTTAATAGCTTGAGGTAAATTCAAGATGGCACACTCAGTGGCTCAAGAAGGATTGTCTTTAAATAAGGAACCACTTTTTGATGGATCCAAGGGTAGGTGTAAAAATATGGGTAGCCAATTTATGGCCAACTTTTTTAAAAAGTTTTGAAAGCTCATAGCATGAGTGCATTATAATGCGTTCGCGTTATGGCTTGGTGTGACGAGCTTGAGGCTCAGCCACAACGATCCCATAACATGAGGGCATTATGAGCTATTAAAAGAAAAAAAATCGAAATCATTCTCATTTGTGATTGTGTTTTTTTTTGCTTGTGGCCAAAACCCTTCATTTTCATGCTCACATTTTGGGAGGAGCCATTTTACAAGATTCTTCATCAAAATTTTGTTGTTTCATCACTAGGATTCCGCCACATCGACACAGAGGTTTGAGAGGAATGGATTGTTTGTTTTTTGTTTTGAATTTGTTAGTTTTAGGTTGTTTTTTATATTTATTTTTTGAATTTGTAGGAGATGTTAATCAACCTGCAAATCCTCCTCAAAATCCTAAACAAGCACAAAAAGAGGAAAAAAATACTCAACAAGCACAACAAGAACAACAACAAAAAAATCCTCAAGTTAATCAACCACAACAACAATCGCCTCCACCAATCCCTCAACATCCTCCTAGCACTCAACAAAACATAATGAGTGAAATTGAAAACAATAAAAAAAAAATTGAGGATTTAATCAGGAGGTTGAATGATCCAAACGATTCAACCATGGAAATAATGACCCTGGTAACTTCACTCAAAGAAATGTTAAAACATGTAGATTCAATCAGCAAATAATTAACTGACCGGAAAGATAGGAGGCAGGCGACTAGGGCTTATTACTAGGATAAATTATCATATAAAGATGTAAAAGATCAAAAAATTACAAAATTTGATTTGTGCTCATTATTCACTGACCCACGCACAAATGCAAGTCTTACCCTCAATGTGAAGAGGTTTCCTATCCATTGGTGCCACCACCAATAGATTAGGAACTTTTTTTGAGATAGGTGGTACATGGTTTTTTATTACCCACCATGCAACAATTATGAAGTCCCATAGTATTTCCTTAGGAAACTATATTGTGAGTTCATCTTGAACAAAATATTGAATTATTTTGATATAAGGGACTTCTAGGGGAGAGGTGCAGGGTCAGCTCAAGATAGACCCATTGCACAACAAGATCCTACGTGGCAAGGTAGATGACCTCTCACTAGGCCTCCTCATGAGCACATTGTTATCCCTTCCATTGCAAAGGAGAGTGCCAATGTAGAGACTTTGCAAGACATCATCTCTTTGACCCAAAGTGTCATCCAACATGCTAGCCCTATTCTACAACGCCATCCAGAGGAGTCTTAGAGTGGTGGGCTTCGATCTCATTTGTGTTAGTCTTGCGAGGTGACTTGTTCATATGACCCCACCGACACTCAGGAGGCTGCTACGTAGGATACGTCTATAGCTATGGAGATGGTGAGCGCAACTAACATTTTGAATGAGGCCTATAGCATTAATACTCAAGTAAAAGTTAGCATGTTCATTGAATTTAATTTATTAATTTTTTTATTTTGAAATGCAAGATTAACTAATTTAGTCTTATGATTTTAATAAAATTGTAGGGTCACAGTGTTGATACTAGATACATCGGCCATATACCTACTTATTTCTCCACTGCAACTACCATTGAGGTATGTAACTAGTAAACAATTATAAATTTATTACATGTTAATAGCATTTTATTATGAATGGTATTTTAATATGTGATTTTTGAGGGAACACCTCCTAGTGCTAGTGGATTTAGACAAACCTACACGTAGGTAATAGAATAAAGAGTTTAACTAATGAATGGTACTTAATAGATTTGTGTAGTTTATATTCATAACATTGATTGTAGCGTTGTGTTGCACATATTTTAAAATCAAAGCATTACTTCACATTCCATAACTAATAACTAGATGTTGATAGATGACAAAATTTCAACTACAATATAGTTTTTTAGAAATTCAACATATGCATTGATGCAATTACTTCACATAGCATAAGTAATAAGTAGGAGCAACTTCCAATTACATTTTCTTTTCATGGCATTCCTTGAGACCACTTTTTACTAAGCTATCTTTTCAAACAGTTCACTTCCTTTTCTATGTTATGCATGCTTGGAAAGAATATATGAAAGAATAATAGTAAGCAATAGCATAGACAAGGAAATTAATTGTTTGAAAAAATGCCTCAAATAAATGTGGCCTCATGGTGATGTCCATCACCATGAGACCTAATTTCTTTGAGAAAATTTTTCAAATAGCTCGCCGCCTTTTCTATGCTACCACATTTTCCATACATGTCTACCAAAGCATTTTATCAGATAGTTCATTTCCTCGCTGCTATGGCTAAAAGCTTAAAAAAGGTGCTTTCCAACAAACTATCAATGCTTGGAATTTTTTTATCAAAGCATAATAGTAAGCAATAGCATAGACAAGGCAGTGAGTAGTTTGAAAAAATGCCTTGAAGAAATGTGGTCTCATGGTGATGGAATGTCATTCCATCACTATGAGACCACATTTCTTTGAGGAATTTCTTCAAACAACTCACCACATTTTATATTCTACCACATTTTCCATACATATGTACAAAATAATTTTATCAAACTACTCACTTCCTTGCTGCTATAGCTAAAAGCCTAAAATAGGTGCTTTCCAACAAACTATGGATGATTGGAAAAATTTCTATCAAAGCACAATGGTAAGCAATATCATAGTCAAGGAAGTGAGTAGTATGAAAAAAATCCTTGAAGAAATGTGGTCTCGTGGTGATGGAATGCCATTCCATCACCACGAGACCACATTTCTCTGAGGCATTTTTTCAAACAACTCACTGCTTGAAGAATAGAAACCAAACCATTAGCCAAAATTCCCCTCCAAATTATTTTCAAGGTCCTCATCCTCAATTTACCAATCCATGGAACCTTCCACCTTTATTCCACTTTTTCATGTCCCCACTCATCCTTCTTCATGTCATGAACACCCTCCATCTCATAGCAAAGGCCACACTATACCATCCACCCCATCCCAACATAATACCATTGAGAAGGTAATGAATTGTTTGAAAAAGTTCCTAAAAGAAATGTGGTCTTATGGTGATGGAATGCCATGACATGCATTTGTTTGTAATAGCATTCCATCACCATGAGACCCCATTTATTTGAGATATTTTTTCAAACAATTCACTACCTTCTCTATGCCACCACAGTTATCGTACATGTCTATGGAAGCATTTTATCAAATGGTTCACCGGCTTGTTACTATGGGTAAAAGCCTAAAAACACGTGCTTTCAAACAAGATATGGATAGGGAAAATAGTAAGCATGATAGTTAGAAATATATAGTTTAATAAGTACTTAAAATTTTGTTCATTATATCATACATTATAACTCATGATGTGGATTGCTATTGTAGTTTTCATGATTGAATAATTTATTGTTTTATTTTTAGATGTTACAAGTAGATACACCTCTGAATGTTTAGAGGGAAATGGAGATTGGTTTTTCATCTGCTATAGACTCCTCGATGGCTCTGATAGGGGAGCTATGAGGAAAATTACTAAATTTCATTTTACATTTGTTGTTATAGATGTTTGTGAAAAATCAAACCATTATTGATTCATAGTTTAATTTCTATTTGGATAGTTTATATAGGGCTTCAAAATGACCCAACATGGGCATTTTAATGTTTCCCTCGTGGAGAGTGATCATCAAATGGCGGTAAGTGATTATTTTGTTAAATATATCATTTTTTTAATGTAATTTCTATATATTAATGTCTTTACTTCTTATTGTAACAAATAAAACTTGACCAAGAACTAAACCTTAGGAGGAGTAGCAGGAGCACTCCTCAATCATAGAATAAATGAGTGATAGACGTATCGCCATTCGATTGACCAACAAAGGGAAACAGTTTATTTTGAGAGCATGGAGAGCAATGAATTCTGATTCCAGAGCCCTTTGTTATATGCCTAAATGGGATTTTTGTGCATATTTTGTATTAGATATATTTGAAATTATATACCTATATGGAAATTTTGTAAGCCTATATGGCTATTTTGTACCTATATTTTATACTTATATAATTGACATATATTGATGTATGCCTACATGGCTATTTGGTTAATACAAATATTTTTATCGATGGTGTCCATATTTGCATTATAATTCCATGGTTCAATAGATATGAGTTATGTGTATTCAAGTATATACTTTACAACTTACATGTATATTTTGTGAATTACATGTATTCCAAAGTATACTTTACGACTTACTTTTTCTTTATGTGTATACCTTGTATTCGTGAATATACTTTGTATTAATTTTTGTATACTATGTATTTGTGTGTATACTTCAAGGCTTACATTTTTTTGAGTACTTCTACTTCACTTATTCACATGTATACTTATTAATTGGTTAGCCCTAGCATTGATCATTGCTATCCTTCATGGTTTGTCTTGAATATTAATTGATTGATGCTACAAAATTTTATTATTCGATGCTAAATAACTTCAATATTCTAGGAATACTAGTAGAGTTACAAATTCCAAAATTGCACAAATTGAAAACACAAGATTAAATGTAAATAAATTCATTAATTATTAACTTGATAATTGATTAAGAATGAGTATAAAATATATCAAGAGATGAGCCTTCTAGAATGGCAACTTCCAACTAGAAAATAGGCAAAGCATTCTCAATACTTTGAAAGTAATAATCCACCCAAAATTGCAATGAGAGAGAAGGCTTATTTAAGATCCTTGAGCAATGTATTTCCTAATGCTCCCTTGTTCTTACATATCTAAATTCAGTTTAATCCAAAGAATTCTATGAAATGCTTTATCTAAAAGCAAAAAATAGGTTTTCAATTGGTATTCCATGAAATATTTCATAAAAATATTCCCATATATTTAATCATTTGATTGGAACAACTCAATTAAGCAAAGGATACACAATCTTCACAACACTTACAAAACATAATATTCATAGTAGATGAAGTAGTTAACTTCTTGACACATTATAATACAAACATTTATTTTGAATAGTCTTTAAACATTTTCACAGTATAATCCTCATAGTATAGAATGAATTGTTATGTTCTTGATCCAACACCATATAAACACGTCAAAAGATTTATATGTCAATTTTTTGCAATATTATTTCTTGTATAGGAAATGGACTCGGGAGAAAGAAAGTTATAATTTATAATACAAATAAGAAATGGACTCAACAATAGAAACTTTATTTATCACACCAAATAATAAATGTGCATGAGAGCATCACTTGTTTGTCTTAGACTCCAATTTTCAAGCATATCAAATCATTTCAAATAAAAATGACAAAATGCTTCACAACCAAAGTTGTTAATTGAGGAAAAATAAAATATTTTGAAGTTCCACCATTGTACGCATTTACAATTGGTTGTATATTGTTGTAAGGGAAAGGAGGATAATTGAAAAATTTCTTGCGCTTGCTAGACTTAAGGATGATCATATTCTTTTTTTGTGGAAAACTCAGACTTCTCAACCATCATGTGTATGTTTCTCTTTTCAATTGTTTTGCATGCCATCATAAGGGATCAAGTTGGTTGAATGTAGCTTGGAGTGATTTCGCATGTTTGGGTGTGAAAGAGGACCATGTATAGCATAAAAATACTTGACAGGATGCACTGGAGTAGTTTGTTTGGTCACATGAATTGTAAAACGAAAGTTGCACCTGTTTGTAACTTTACACTACTTACATTTGACACTTTTTCCATCAAGTGAAAAATGGACACTACCAAAAAATGACTTTGAGATAACAAAAATTGAGAGAGGTTATTATAGAGGGGCCCAGCATGATCCCATAGGCTCAGACAAAGAATTCATAAGCGTCACGGTTTCTGAGTAATAGCCCGTCAAAGATTGTTGCCCTTTTGCACTTTGGACCCTTAAGGGATCAAGCCGGTTGAACGTAACTTGGAGTGATTCTGCGTGTATGGGTGTGAACAAAGACCATTCATAACATAAACATACCCATCCAGATGTGTTGGAATAGTTCATTTGGTCACATGAGTTGCAGAATGAAAGTTGCACCACTTTGCAACTTTCAACTACTTGCATTTGACAACTTTTTGCCCAAGTGAAAATTTTCCACCACAAGAAAATTTCTTTGAGATAGTGAAAATTGAGGGAGGTTATTATAGAGGGGCTCAACATGATCCCATAGCATCAAATGAGAAGTTTCTAAGCATCATGATAGCTGAGTAACAACATGTTGAAGTTTGCAGCCATTTTGCACTTTGGACTCTTAAGGGATCGATCTAGTTGAACGTAGCTCAGAGTGATTTTCCATGTTTGAGTGTGAAAGAAGACCATGAATATTGTAAAAATACCTATTTAGATGTGTTGGAATAGTCTGTTTGGTCACATGAGTTGCAGAACGAAAGTTGCACCACTTTGCAACTTTCAACTATTTGCATTTGACAACTTTTTCCCCAAGTAAAAATTCGCCACCACAGGAAAATGCCTTTGAAATAGAAAAAACTGAGAGAGGTTATTGTAGAGGGGAAAAATTTTATTCCATAAGCTCAGATGAGAAGTTTCTAAGCATCACAGTATCTGAATAACAATATGTTGAAGCTTGCAGCCATTTTGCACTTTGGACTCTTAAGGGATTGATCTGGTTGAACGTAGCTCAAAGCGATTCCGCGTGTTTGGGTGTGAAAGAGGACCATACCTAGCATAAAAATAGCTATTCGGATTTTTTAGAATAGTCCATTTGGTCACACGATTTGCAGAATGAAATTTGCACGACTTTGAAACTTTCAACTACTTGCATTTGATAATTTTTTCTCCAAGTGAAAATTCTCCACCATGGGAAAATGCCTCCGATATGGAAAAAACCAAGAGAGGTTATTGTGTAGGGGGCCAACATGATCCCATAGGATCAAGCATAAATTTTCTAAGCATAATGGTATCTGAGTAATAACATGCTAAAGTTTGCAGACATTTTGCACTTTGGACTCTTAAGGGATTCTACCGATTGAATGTAGCTTGGAGTGATTCAACGTGTTTGGGTGTGAAACAAGACCACTCCTAGTGTAAATGTACTCACCTGGATGTGTTGGAATAGTTCATTCAAATACGAGTTGCAGAATGAAAGTTGCACCACTTTGCAACTTTCAACTACTTGCATTTGACAACTTTTTCCCCAAGTGAAAATTCATCACCACAGGAATATGCCTCTGAGATAGCAAAAACTGAGAGAGGTTATTGTAGATGTGTTGAACATGATTCCACAGGCTCAAACAATAAGTTTCTAAGTGTCATGGTGTTTTGGTAACAACTTGTCAAATATTGCAGCCAGTTTGCACTTTGGACTCTTAAGGGATTTTGTCAGTTGAATGTAGTTCAGAGTGATTCCACATGTATGGGTGAAAAAGAGGACCATGCCTAGCATAAACCCACCTATCCGGATGTATTGGAATAATTGTTTTGGTCATACGAGCTGTAGAATTAAATTTTCACCACTTTGCAACTTTGCACTACTTGCATTTGACACTTTTTCCATCAAGTGAAAATTGGACACCACGGGAAAACCGCTCTGAGATAACAAAAACCAAGAGAGTTTATTATAGAGGGTCCCAACATGATCCCATAGGATTTTAAGGAGATTTTGTAAGCACCATTGTTTTTGATTAATAGCCCATCAAAGATTGTTTCCCTTTTGCACTTTGGACCCTTAATGGATCGAGTCGGTTGAACATAGCTCGGAGCGATTCCGCATGTTTGAGTGTGAAAGAGGACCACGCCTAGTGTAAATGTACCCATCTGGATGTGTTGGAATAGTTCATTTGGTTACACAGGTTGCAGAATAAAAGTTGCACCACTTTGTAACTTTACACTACTTGCATTTGACACTTTTTCCATCAAGTAAAAACTAGAAACTATAAGAAAACCACCCCGAGATGACAAAAACCAAGAGAGGTTATTATAGAGGGGCCCAACATGATCCTATAGGCTTAGACAAAGATTTTGTAAGCACCATGGCTTCTAAGTAATAACCCGTTAAAGATTGTTGCCATTTTGCACTTTGGACCCTTAAGGGATCGATCTGATTGAAAGTTGCTCAGAGCGATTCCGTGTGTTTGGGTGTGAAAGAGGACCATGCATAGCATAAACATACCCATCCAAATGTGTTGGAATATTTTGTTTGGTCACACGAGTTGCATAATGAAAGTTGCACCACTTTGCAACTTTACATTGCTTGTAATTGACACTTTTTCCATCAAGTCAAAATTGGACACCACAAAAAAATGACTCTGAGATAACAAAATATGAAAGAGGTTATTTTAGACGTTCCCTACATGATCTCGATGCCTTAGATAGAATGCCTATAACTAACATGGTATCCAGGTAACATGCCATCAAATATTTTTTCCCTTTTGCAATTTGGACTGTTAAGGGATTACATTGCTTGAATTAAAAATGTTTGAGTAAATCTCATTAAAAGTGTTTATTTCAATAGAATGTATGCTATATTGATATTGATATATAATCATTAGGTTTTTTTTTTTTAATAAATGAAGTTTTTATAATAAGTTAGACTGTATGCTAGTTATATTGATGCAGAGCAGGGTATCAAAACACTATAACTCACTCAAATCCTAATGAAATTAAATGATACAAGATGAAAATGAAAGGTAGTTCACTCCTCCATCAATTCCAATGCACAAATGAGCACTTCCAATCCATACCGAAATGTACAGGTTGCTATAGCAACAAAATTCAATGTAGGAAAACACAGAAAAATATTGAATCTTTGTTATTCAATCCTCCAAATGTTCATACAACCCCTGTTTTGACCATTACAAAGAATATTTAACCTTTTTCAACCATATCCAACCAGCTGCAACTAACTTTTAACATCCTAACTATTCAACTTCCCTTTTACATAAAAAATGCAAAAGTTGTTATTCAACTTTTTTATAATTTTTACAACTTTACCAAATTGACTCATAATGGCTCCTCGTAACCAAAATTGATACAAAACATTGAAACATGATCTTAAATACGTTATTTAAAAACAAAAAACATGACCTTAAACAAAAATACGCTACATACTAAACCCCTTTTACAAAATGAAGGCCCAGGTGCCCTGCACCATAAGAACAATGCCTTAGGTACTTAGTTGTCACAAATATTTTACAATGTTACTCATACATTCGAGATTGTCTTATAATGTCTGCATCATAGGTGCTCATGATGAGGTTAACTTCAAATGAGTAATTTGAGATTCCATCGCTAAGCTTCACATGCTCTTTTATAATGGCTTCACATCAGAATTGAGATTTGTCAAGATCATCAGAATAAAGATGTTGCATTGCTTTTTTGGCTGAGATTCTCTTTGATGGATCATAAATCAGTATTTTTTGCAAGGAGAGACCAATAAATTTTTAGTGGTTTACTTACAAATACACAAAGTAGAAGAAGAAAAAGAAAGAGCATCCAAAATGGAAATGAAATGAAAATAGATGGAAGGCACTTACAGACAACAAATCCACACCATTTGGTTCCAACTCAGGAACAACAATGATGCTTCCATTGAGAATAGGCATGTTATTCTCTCAACTTAGTCACTCCTGGTCATACATCTTCACTAGGAGTTCCAAGATACCTATTGCACACAACACCTCTCATGAATAGAATAACTTGAAATTTGAGATGCTCTTATAATGTCTACATCATAGGTGTTCATGATAAGGTTAACTTCAAATGAATAACTTGAAATTCCCTCACCAAGATTTTCACACACTTTTATAATGTCTTAAAATGATAATTAATATTTGTCAATATCATTAAAATAAGGATGTTGCATGGCTTTTTTGGTTGAGATTCTCTTGGATGGCTCATAAATCTGCATTTTTGCAAGAGGATACCAATCAATTTTTAGCAGGTTACTTACAAATATGCAAAGTAAAAGAAGATGATAGCATTGGCATCAAAAAAATTAATGTGCATACAAGTATAAATTAATAAGAACCAATGTGCATACTTACAAATTAATCCAACGAACCATCCGGGTCTGCTCTACTCTTTATTGTGTCAAGTATTGCCTCATGGTCAGACTCATGGACCTTCCACAAGGTCTTGTTCAAAGGTATACCCCCATATTTGGTCAAATGAACATTGGATGCCATGGAAAGTTTTGAGTAGTGAAGAATCTTATGATGCATTTCAAAGTCTTGAAACAACCAATGCTTAACACTCTTATGTGGGTACCTTCTAAGCCATGTTCTAGTAACAACAACTAAGCCTATAGGGTATTCGATGTTTTCTCCATCTATAACTAGGGCCTCCAATTTATTTTTGTCCTCAACACAAAAAAACAAGTAATAGTTTCTTCCATCTTTGTTGTCTTCATCTACAATAGCTGCATAAACATTCCCTACATTGATATGTGCAACAAATCTCTTGAAATTAGTCAACATTACAAATACACCGCAAAGTAAGATAATAATAGGAATTTCAAAAACTAAGAAAGTAGATATATTATCTAGTTGAACTAGATCTGATACATGGTCAAATTAGACTGATGATTCCATCTGTGTTAGTTCCAATTTTGTCAGAGGGCGATACATGTGAAGTGGGATAAGATAACTTGTCAACCATTTTTCAACCCACTCCCCTGACTCACAATCATTCCAAGCTTGCATTGTACATGAAGAAAAAAAGCAGGCCATATTTCATGTATTGATAATCCATGAACCTGGACCCATCAACTAAAAAATCCTATGAACTAAACATGTACCTTCATTACCTGGACCCATCAAAGCATTACACCACTCGACGATTGATTTTGCATCTGTCAACTTTGCATTGTCTTTATACTTTAATTGTTCTCATGCTAATGCTATTTTCACACATGCTCTTGCACCATCATGCTGCCCCTTTCCATGTCCGGCCTCACAAAATTTTCACATATGCTAAACACCTATAATGACATGCATCATGTTCAACCAATAGAACATGTGTGAGTTCTTGAATTGAGGTACACAACTTTCCGACCATATTGTATGTCAACCTATGCTATGCCCCTCTAAGCCAAATCATTGTAGAACATTTGAAAGAAACCTTGCACAAACTCTAGAGAATGTGTGCGATCATCACTAATATAGAAGTGATACTCCCTTAATACCTTCCTTTGCTCCTTTGTAATATCAACTGCATGAATGAATGCTATGTGCACAAATATTGAAACCTGTTTGGAGTTGTAATATTGTGATTTCACTTCATGTTGTTGTTGCAAAGTGTAGTTCTCTACAAAGTCAACCACCGTTACTATACTACTGAGTGGAAAGGTGTCCTTGCATAGTTTGAATTGCGTGTCCAGTCATTGGTCTCTATGAGTATGCCTTGCAACACATACACTATATTGTCACAAAACATGGACATAAACTGATACATTGGAATTATTTGAATAACCAAATCAAACCTTTTTACTTGAGACCCATCTTTTGTAACGTATGCCACTATTTTATACTTCCTAAACTCTACTAGTTTTTGTCCCACCTCATCCATGCTTTCTATATGTTAACATACTACCATACGCTGCAAGCCATTGCAACCCTTGCATGAACCATCCAAGCATTTTTTCCTATAGAATATTTGGACATCCTCTATTTTAGATAATTTTTTTGATAAGAACTCTCTTGAAGATGTTGGTGGGGCTTCTATGCCACAATATTTCAAAACATTGTTACAATACAAATCTAAACATATAGAACGATAAACATTATAATGGTTAAACAATTCAATATGTAGTCTACAACAATAAGTAGTGTGTGTGTGTGATTTATCTTGACATAAAAAGGTTTAAGCATTTCAAAATATGTTTGAAAAGTACTAATTTGAGGATAATCTTGTTGAAATTTATAAAAAATTGGGTTTGAGTCATATCCAAAAAATGTTTTGGATGTGGCTCATGGTTCTGACTACCGATTCTCCTTCTTACCACATCCCTTTGATTCAGAGATGGCCTTGTGTTATTCTTCCAATATTCTTCAATTAGTGTTCTCAATGCTTCAACAACTTTTTTATCTTTTCATGGTAGTCTCCCTAAAAATTCCCATAATTCATTTGAATTGGTGCCCTCAATTATTTGCCACCTTTGAATGGCTCTTGATAAAGTTTTTCTACTAATTCGCATATGTTCACTCATCTTTCTAATGAGATGAGCTCTCTTTGTTTGACTACTTACCAAAGTCAATGTAATGACATGTTAGGTGACATTACTATACTTTGAGCATGAGGTCTTACCTACACTCTCATAAGCATATTAGATTCTTCACAGTAGTGTTTTCACTTGATGCATTCGATGTTCTCAACCAAAGAGTCTTCATGATGTTTCTATACTTTATACCCCACATCATTTCAACAAATAGTTGACATCTTGTGGTCTCATTTAGCCTTTCAAAGAATGATTTCCAAATGTTATCAGAATATCTTCTACAAGTGCATGTTGGAATCTTACCTTTCATGTGCTACAAAATATCCTCATCAATATTAATCAAATACTTTGGCTTTCTATGCAAAATTCTAGGTGGTCTTCTCCTAGGTACATACATCTCAACATTAGGAATTTCATCAATATTTAATTGAGGTGGGCTAGATTGCGTACCTTTGATCGAGGTTGGAGTAGAAGACATACCTTGAGGATCACATGGGGATGATGGCATACCTTCTTTGTCAAATCTAAGTGATGATGTACTCTCAACTTGAGATGTGGTGGATGGTGTCCAACAATATTCACTTACGGTAGATGGTGTCCCTCCATATTCACTTGCGATAGATGGTGTCCCTCCATATTCACTTGTGCTTAATGGTTCCCCTTCGTATTCACTTACGGTAGAGGGAGTGTCTCCAACTATGGTATCTAAATTTGTCTTACCACGATGTTTTCTCATTCGTTCCCTTTGTGCTACCAATGCCTATTCTCTTTTTGATGGTTGAAGTTCCTCTTCAATTGGCTTGTTTTCATCAATCATATCCAATTTCTTCTTTTCATGATATGTTGCCACCCATTCTCTCTCCTTTTTTTTTGGTTTCATACTTTTCATCTGTTAGTTTATTCCTTGTTCGTTTCCTTGGCATGGTGGATAATTTTACTTGTAACATGGTAATGAGATGAATATTAGTTCCTAAAAAATATATCCATTAAAATAAATGAAATATTGTCATTCAAGGCTTCATAAAAAATACTTACAATCATCCTGTAGAAGAGTTTTTCTAGCATAGACAAAGGTCACATGAAATTTTTCAATGGAATGCCTTAAAGAAATGTGGTAATGTGGCATGTCATAATTGCAAGATAGGATCAAAATGGAAGCATGGACAAGGCATGTGAATTAAAATTCCTTGGAAAGCTAGTGGAGCATTGGCAAGCTATCTCACTCACTAGCTTGTCAATGCGATAGGGTTGACAAGGTAGGGACAATGTATGCCTCATAGAATCAGGGACTCACAATGATGGTTGACAAGGTAGGGACAGCGTATGCCTCATAGAATTGGGGACTCATGATGATGTATATCACCATGAGTCCCCAATTCTATGAGGCATATGTTGTCCCTACCTTGTCAACCCTACTGCATTGGCAAGCTAGTGAGCTCACTCACTATCCTACCAATGTGGTAGGGTTGAGAAGGTAGGGGTAGCATATGCATCATAGAAATGGGGTCTCATGCCTACCAATGCAGTAGGGTTGAGAAGGTAGGGGCAGTGTATGCCTCATAAAAATGGGGTTTTGTGGTGATGTACCATATGCTTCATAAAAATGGGGTCTCACGGTGATGTACATCATAAAAATGGGGTTTTGTGGTGATGTACCATATGCTTCATAAAAATGGGGTCTCACGGTGATGTACATCATAAAAATGGGGTCTCGCTTCATAAAAATGGGGTCTCACCATGATCTACATCACCATGAGACCCTATTATTATAAGGCATACACTGCCCCTACCTTCTCAACCCTACTGCATTGGTAGGCTAGTGAACTCACTCACTAGCCTGCCAATGCAATAGGGTTGAGAAGGTAGGGGCAGCGTATGCATCATAGAAATGGGGTCTCACTATGATGTACATCATAGAGAGACCCCATTTCTATGATGAATATGTTGTACATCATAGTGAGACCCTGTTTCTATGATGCATACGCTGCCCCTAACTTCTCAACCCTACCGCATTGGCAGGCTAGTAAGCTCACTCACTAGTGCTAGTGAACTCACTCACTAGCATGCCAATGCGGTAGGGTTGAGAAGGTAGGGGCAGAGTATGCATCATATAAATGGGGTCTCACTATGATGTATAAGGTAGGTGTTGTGTATGCATCATAGAAATGGGGTCTCACTAGGGTCAGCGTATGCATCATAGATATCGGGTCTCACTGTGATGTACATCACAGTGAGGGGAAACATATGCATAATAAAAATGGGGTCTTGTTGTGATGCACTATGATGTACATCACAATGAGACCCCATTTCTATGATGCATACATTTCCCCTACCTTTTCAACCCTACCACATTGTCAGGCTAGTTAGTGTGTTCACTAGTGCTAGTGAACACACTCACTAGCCTGCCAATTTGGTAGGGTTGAGAAGGTAGGGGTAGTGTATGCCTCATAGAAATGGGGTCTAAAAAACCCCGTGAGACCCCATTTCTATGAGGCATACACTTCCCCTACCTTCTCAACCCTACCATAGTGGTAGGCTAGTGGGTGAGTTCACTAGCACCAGTGGAGCATTAGCAAAATAGGTTTTTAGGCCATTCCACCTTGTGAAATTTAAAATAACTTAGTGGAATGGCATGGTTAGATGTACAATACTATTTTTAAGTTCTTTCTAATATTATGGAGGGAAGTTTTGCAAATTTGGAATCATGCCCTAGGTGTTTACAATCAAGTTTTGAGCCAAAATGGTGGCTAAGAATAGAAGTTTGATGAAATTTTACTGTTAAAGGATGGGATATGGTTGGAATAGCATAGGCAGACCTTAAATGATATGTTTGAAGTGTTGGAAAAGTGGTTGGAGGTTTGGAGAATAGACTTTCTATGAACCCTCATTGTGTAAGCCTAAATAGGCCCAAAACAAGGGCTTAGTGGTTCGTGGACATGGTAGGAATTTCTCTGGTTAAAAGTTGTTGATTCAATGTATTTGGGGTCTAGTTGAGGTTTGGGAATGAATTTTTGTGATTGGGGTGGAGGTTACATAGTAGTTGTTTTGCAAAAGTGGCCTAATTTGGCCTTGGGGCAGCATAGCAATAGTGATTTGGGGTTGATGGTCCAAAGTGACCCTATGAGATTTTAAGATATGATAAAATATGCCTTAATGGGTATCTAAAATTCCCATTCTTTTGTGGGTTTGGAATTTCTTGTGGAAGTTGTGAAGAAAATTCTCTATTTACAATGTTACAAGAGAAACTTGAAGGTATGATGAAATAAGGTCATGTTGGGGTTTTATGAATTGAAAAATTGTTGGATTTGGTTTGAATTGTGTTGTTTTGAGGTTTTCCTCCCTGCTCTGCATCACAACCCTACTGCATTGGCAAGCTAGTGGAGCATTGGCAAGCTAACTCACTCACTAGCCTGCCAATGCGGTAGGGTTGAGAAGGTAGGGGCAACATTGAGCTCACTAGCCCGCCAATGTGGTAGGGTTGAGAAGGTAGGGGCAGTGTATGCCTCATAGAAATGAGGTCTCATAGTGATGTATATCACTATGAGACCCCACTTCTATGAGGCATGTGCTGCCCCTACCTTCTCAACCATACTGTGAGATAATGTGGTATGGTTGAGAAGGTAGGGGCAGCGTACACCTCATAGAAATGGGGTCTCACGATGATGTATCACCATGAGACCCCATTTCTATGAGGCATACGCTACCCCTTCCTTCTCAACGATACTGCATTGGCAAGCTATCTCACTCACTAGCTTGCCAATGCGGGAGGGTTGAGAAGGTAGGGGTAGCATATGCCTCATAGAAATGGGGTCTCACGGTGATATGATCACCGTGAGACCCCATTTCTATGAGGCATATGCTACCCCTACCTTCTCAACCCTACCACATTAGCTAGCTAGTGACTCATAGAAATGGGGTCTCACCATTATATACATCATAGTGAGACCCCATTTCTATGAGACATACACTTCCCCTACCTTCTCAACCCTACTACATTGGTCGGCTAGTGAGCTCACTCACTAGCATTCCAATGCGGTAGGGTTGAGAAGGTAGGGGAGGCGTATGCCTCATAAAAATGGGGTCTCACGGTGATATACTTATCACCGTGAGACCCCATTTTTATGAGGCATACGCTTCCCCTACCTTCTCAACCCTACCGCATTGGAATGCTAGTGGAGCATTGACAAGCTAGCTCACTCACTAGCTTGAGAGTGTGCTAGGGTTGAAAAGGTGGGGGCAGTGTATGCCTCATAGAATTGGGGACTCATGGTGATGTATATCACCCTAAGACCCAATTTCTATGAGGCATATGTTTCCCCTACCTTCTCAACCCTACCACATTGGCAAGCTAGTGAGTGAGCTCACTATCTTGCCAAGCTCACTAGCTTGTCAATGCTACCACATTTTTCATACATTTATATGAAAAAATTATTGTCAAAAATTCAAAGGCTTTTTCCATGCTTCCATTTTGAGCCATGATTGCAAGATAGGCTGCACCTTTCCCCATGTTGCTAACTTAGATTTGAATAAAAAGTCTTTAAATAGTGGAGAGAATGGTTAGAATCCCTTGTAGGTAGACTAATCAAGGAAAAATTTAAAACATAGAAATGGGGTCTCACAGTGATATACTCATCACCATGATACCCCATTTCTATGAGGTATACGCTTCCCTTACCTTCTCAACCCTAACGCATTAGCAAACTAGTGGAGCATTGGCAAGCTAGGTCACTCACTAGCTTGCCAGTGCGGTAGGGTTGACAAGGTAGGGGCAGCATATGCCTCATAGAATTGGGGACTCATCGTGATGTATATCACCATGAGTCCCCAATTCTATGAGGCATATGCTGCTGCCTCATAGAATTGGGGACTCATGGTGATGTATATCACCATGAGTCCCAAATTCTATGAGGCATATGCTTCCCCTACCTTCTCAACCCTACCGCATCACCATGAGTCCCAATTTCTATGAGGCATATGCTGCCCCTACCTTCTCAACCCTACTGCATTGGCTAGCTAGTGAGTGAGCTCACTATCTTGCCAAGCTCATTAGCTTGTCAATGCTACCACATTTTTCATACATTTATATGAAAAAATTATTGTCAAAAAATTCAAATGCTTTGTACACGATTCCATTTTGAGCCATGATTGCAAGATTGGTGCAGGAGCACCCAATACACACATTTTCAAAATTAAAGATCAAGGAAGACATTAGGAAATAGGGGGTATTTGGGTCATTTAATGATTTAATAAGGAATTTGAGCCCATTAATAATATAATTATGGGTCTTTGATGTTATTTAGTTCAAAAAATACAAAAGGTTGCATAAAAATGTACTTATTGTCAACAAATTGTTAAAAGTACAAAACTAGGCAATTAGGGGTCTAATTGGTAAAAAGTTGGTTTCCAATGTCCAAATAATTAAAATTCCAGTTGGAGGATGTTTGTAAGGGTGGTTGGATGTTAAATAAGCCTCTCATGGTCGAGGCATGGTTGTTGAATTATTTTTTTGGAAGTTATAATGAAAAAAAGGCTGCTTTCTGGAAATTTCTATGTGTAAATTTTTTGCTAAAATGTGTGGTACAACCTTTGTATGACCTGTACGGGCTCAAACATGTTATGGTTGGAAAGAGGAGAGTGTCAGCTTTCATTTGAAAGTGGTTTGGTGAATTTTCATTGAGTTTAGAGGGTTTTATTGACGTTTTACTGAAACTGCCCTATTTTGGTGTAAATTGGTGGTTTGAGAGTAATAAAATGAGTTTTTAGGGCATTCCACCTACTGTAGCAATTGTAACTCAGTGTAATGACCCCATTTGTTGTAAAATAGGTTTCCAAATTATTTTTAGGTCAGAGGAAGTGTGTTTGTGGGTTTTGGGTGTTGCCCTAGGTTGAATTTGGGTGATTTTCCTTGTGAAAGTAAGGAACTAAAGGATGGTTTATGAGTTTTTTGGAAGAAATAACATATTAAATTAAGTTTGAAGCTTGTGAAGACATAATTATGAGTGTTTGAACAGGTGGTAGGGTCTGGAAAGGCCTGGAGGTATGATTTACAATAAACCCTCCTTTTGAAGGCCTAGAATCAAGGGTTTTAGGGTTTGCCATGTTGGAAGAGTTATTTCTGGAAACTAGTGGTGGATTTAGTATTTTTTGGGAATTTTAATTGCTTCCACAAGGTTTCATAAGGTTTGGTGGAGTTTAAAGGGTACCTTCTTTGTAAAAGTGGGCTAATCCACTAGCCTTTTCCATGGCAGGAGTATTGGATCTTTGAATTTGTCCAAAAGAGTTGATATTGGTTTTCCTGTATGTTGTATAACTTGAAAAAGGGTATCTTAATCATCCTTGAGTTTGTTAGGTGTTTTGGAAAATATTGGTGAAAATGCCTAAACTAGGTTTGCACTGAAATTGGGGTTTAGGAGTGAAATTGGGAAATTGTGCATCTAATGATTGTTGAACTTGGAAGACTAGTTGAATTACTTTATATGATCATTTTAATCTTTCTAGATGCCTCTTGAAGGCAGGTTGCCAATTTGAGTAAGGTTGAGTCTCATGACTCTGCATCAAAGTGGTATCAGAGCGAGGAAGTAGATCTCTCAAAGATTGAAGGAGAAAGGACATCATGGCTACCAGAGGTTTGAATGAGAAAGAAGAACAAATGAGGAATGCTCTTTTCTAGACCAGATGCAAATGCAGAGGTAAGATCTGTAAAGTAATGATTGATTTAGGTTCATTGGGTAATGTTGTTTCAGAAGAAATGGTTGAAAAATTGCATTTGACAAGGCTAAAACATGAATCACCTTACAAGGCATATTGGGTAAATGATAGTCATCATGTTGTGGTTAGAGAGCAAGCATTTGTAGATTTTGAAATTGGTCCTTATAAAGATGTTCTATTATGTGATATTATGCCTATAAGGGATTGTCATATGATACTAGGAAGGGTTTGGCAATATGATAGATTTGCTATGCATGATGGGAGGCTTAATGTGTATGAAATTGAAAAGGATGGGCAAAGGTATATTTTGAGTTGTTTGCAGGAAGAAGGGACACAAAGAAGGATAGGCATGTGTGGAAAAAGAGAGTTGCTAGAGCAAAAGGAACAAGGGGAAAAGGAAGAGAATGAGTTTTGGAAAGCAAAGGCTAAGGAAGTTGAGGACAAAACAAATGAAGTCAAGACAGTGAAGAATAGGTTTGCTATAGTGACTTGTGAAGAAAGAAGATTTAGGACAAAGATCCCTCAAAGGGAGAAAGGTAAGAGTGAAGAAGAGTTGATAATGGAGAGGCAAGGGGGGCCTAGAGAGGTCAACAAAGATAAAAAGCAATGTCCACTAAATGGGCAGAGTAAAGAGAAGCCACAAGAGACTAATATAGGTAGAGATGAGTTGTAGCAGTAGTATGTTGACATAAAGGATGGAGGATATAATAATAAAGAGATCTTGAAGACTGAGAATGTTAAGAGTGGAAGAGGAGATACAATCAAGACAAGTGAGCAGCTTGGAGAAGGCCATGAAAGGCTTGAAGAAAATGAAAAGATCATGATTGGGGTAGTGGAGTGTCCCCTAAAGGAAAATGCAGATGAAAAGAAGACAAAGGTTGCAGACACAGTGGACTATATATTAGAGGATATAGAGGTAAATGAGGCAGTGATGATGATGCACAAACTGAAGGTAAAGGAAATTGAAGAAGCAAAGAAGATAGAGGAAGAAGAATATGTCTTTGAATATGCTACTAAGGAGTTTATGGATGAAGAACAAGATAAGGAAGAAGAAAAGACAGTGAGTCAAAGAGAAGTGCAAAAGATAGTGAATGGGTTTGCAGAAGAGTATGCGGATGATGAGAAAGTTATAGTCACCTTGGAGGGTGAAAAAGACCAAGCAAAGTGGATAAATGAAGTTCCAAGAGAACCTGGGAAGGAAAAGTTGATAGTGAGCAGCCTAGTGAAGGCTAGAGGAAGGGAATCTGAGAAGTCTCCACTTGTGATGGAGGAGAAGACAGAGGGCATGGACTAGATAGAGGTTGTGTGGCAGATGTATGCTACTGTGGGGATGGTTCTAAACATAAAGAACTTGAGAGAGGTTGTGAAGTGGAAGGGTAAGAGGCTAAAAGGTTATCTCCCTGATTTGTTCATTCTTCTGACAGAGGTCAGACCAAGGGTTAAAATGAAAGTGGAAGGACACAATGTAGGTTATGTTGTAGAGAGTGAAGTTGAAGAGCAGGAAAAAGGAAGATGGATGAAGGACAATCAAAGCCTAGAAGTGCAGATTCAAGTTGACAGAGCAGACATGAAGAGTCAAAGTCACAAAGCAAGCATGGAATTTCAAGAGGAGGACAAGTATAAGCCCAAGGTGAAGATGAGACCATTGAAAGGACAAAGAGGAGTATCTAATTATGTTTTTTTTTTCAGGTACAAAAGTTTCCAAGGGACTTGGAAGAATTTTAAGCCAGGGTGTATGGTGCAGGAGCACCCAATACACACATTTTCAAAATTAAAGATCAAGGAAGACATTAGGAAATAGGGGGTATTTGGGTCATTTAATGATTTAATAAGGAATTTGAGCCCATTAATGATATAATTAAGGGTCTTTGATGTTATTTAGTTCAAAAAATGCAAAAGGTTGCATAAAAATGTACTTATTGTCAACAAATTGTTAAAAGTGCAAAACTAGGCAATTAGGGGTCTAATTGGTAAAAAGTTGGTTCCAATGTTCAAATAATTAAAATTCCAGTTGGAGGATGTTTTTAAAGGTGGTTAGATGTTAAATAAGCCTCTCATGGTTGAGGAATGGTTGTTGAATTGTTTTTTTTGAAGTTATAATGAAAAAAGGCTGCTTTCTGGAAATTTTTGTGTGTAAATTTGCTGCTAAAACATGTGGTACGACCTTTGTACGACCTGTACGGGCTCAAACCTATTATGGTTGGAAAGAGAGAGTTTCAACTTTCATTTTAAAGTGGTTTGGTGAATTTTCATTGAGTTTAGAGGGTTTTATTGACATTTTACTGAAACTGCCTTGTTTTGGTGTAAATTGGTGGTTTGAGAGTAATAAAATGATTTTTTAGGGAATTCCACCTAATGTAGCAATTGTAACTCGGTGGAATGACCCCATTTGTTGTAAAATAGGTTTCCAAATTATTTTCAGGTCAAAGGAAGTGTGTTTGTGGGTTTTGGGTGTTGCCCTAGGTTGAATTTGGGTGATTTTCCTTGTGAAAGTAAGGAACTAAAGGATGGTTTATGAGTTTTTTGGAAGAAATAACATATTAAATGAAGTTTGAAGCTTATGCAGGAATAATTATGAGTATTTGAATAGGTGGTAGGGTCTAGAAAGGCTTGGAGGTATGATTTACAATAAACCCTCCTTTTGAAGGCCTAGAATCAAGGGTTTTAGGGTTTGCCATGTTGGAAGAGTTATTTCTGGAAACTAGTGGTGGATTTAGTAGTTTTTTGGAATTTTAATTGCTTCCCCAAGTCTTCATAAGTTTTGGTGGAGTTTAAAGGGTACCTTCTTTGTAAAAGTGGGCTAATCCACTAGCCTTTTCCATGGTAGGAGTATTGGATCTTTGAATTTGTCCAAAAGAGTTGATATTGGTTTTCCTGTATGTTGTATAGCTTGCAAAAGGGTATCTTAATCATCCTTGAGTTTGTTAGGTGTTTTGGAAAATATTGGTGAAAATGCCTAAACTAGGTTTGCACTGAAATTGGGGTTTAGGAGTGAAATTGGGAAATTGTGCTTCTAATGATTGTTGAACTTGGAAGAATGGTTGAATTACTTTATATGATCATTTTAATCTTTCTAGATGCCTCTTGAAGGCAGGTTGCCAATTTGAGTAAGGTTGAGTCTCCTGACTCTGCATCAAAGATAGGCTGCACCTTTCCCCATGTTGGTAACTTAGCCTTGATGGGTTAGAATCCCTTGTAGGTAGACTAATCAAGGAAACATTTAAAATATATCAAAACATAATTGTTGAGGTAGGTTTAGTGATGAGGTAAATTTATAAATAGAGATGAAAACCAAAATAGTTTCAAATATCTATCAATGTGGGAAGAGTATATTCCAAATTTTTAGAGACATGTATGGAAACTTTGGTAGCATAGACAAGGCAATCAGCTGCTTGGTATAATTGTTTGACAAAATACCTCAATGAAAGCTTTGGAGAGTGGTATGCACATGCACAATAAAGGATTGAGAAATTTTGTTTTATTTTACTTATAACTTCTGTCATATATATGTGTATAGAAAATGTGGAAACATACACAAGGTAAGTCAATTGTTAAATAACAAAATGCCTCAAAGAGATGTGGTTTAAAAATGTAATTGGCAAGTGTATAGAATTGTGTAACTGAAAATGTGCATTGAAAACCTAAGGTTATAATGACAAACAAACAATGATCAACATAGAATATGCTAAATAACAAAAATGAAAGAAAACCATAATAGAATGGAAGGAAATGTGTAAAAACTTCACATACCTAAAACACCAGAGTTTCAAATGGAGGAGTTCTACCCAATTATGTAGCCTTTGCTTCTTGTTTCTTCAAACTCCTCAACAATTTGACTTTTTCAAAAGCTTTTTCCCCTCCAAACTTCAATTTTATATCACTTTTGAATGTAATTCAAACTTGAATAGATATTATATACCTTTGAACATGAAAACTTTGCTATTTATGTAAAGGTGGTGGAAAGATCATGAAAAAGGTGGTGGAATGTAAAAAACATGCATGCACACTTCACAACATCATCAAAAAGCTACTTTTTGTTGAAGCATGTGCAAAACTAGGAGAATATGTAGAATGTGGGCCTTGAGATCATGGGTGTTTATTATTTTTACACTTTTTAGAGCAAGACAAAATGCGCTCGCGTTATAACATGAGTGCATTATTTCTTGCTAAAAAATGACCATATCTCTACTCCTTCAAAATGCGCTCACATTATGAGAAAGTTGATTTTTTTAATATTTATTTTCTCTCTCTTTGTCTATACCCTCTACCCTCAACCCAAAACCCTTAATACCTCTACCCTTAAACTCTCAACCCTCTACCCTCAACCCTAAACCATTAAACCTTCTACCCTCTACCCTCAAACCTTAAACCCTCAACCATGACACCCTCTACCCTATACATTGGACCTTCAACCCTAATCCTTCAACCATATGTACCCTCAACCTAATTCTTCAACCATATGTAGGTCCTAAACCCTAAACCCTAAACCATCAACCCTATAGGTCCTCAACCCTATACCCTCATTCCTTATACCCTAAACCATAAACCATCAACCCTATAGGTCCTCTATCCTCTACCCTCTATCTCTCTCACACTCCCTCCCTCTCTCTCTCTCTCAAGTCACTCTCTCTCTCTCTCA
>VDFB02373365.1:154969385-155027640 GCA_007258455.2 Sequoia sempervirens
ACCCTAATCCCCCAACCCTATACCTTCAATCCTTTACCCTCAACCTTAAACCCTCAACCCTCAACCCTTAAACCCTCTACCCTCTACCATCTACCCTATACATCAAACCCTCAACCCTCAATACTCATCCCTCAAACCTTAATGCCTCAATCCTCAACCCTCAAACCCTAAACCCTCAACCCCTATACCCTCTACCCTATACATTGGACTCTCAACTCCAATCCTTCAACCATATGTACCCTCAACCTTAATCCCTCAATTCTATACCCTCAACCCTATAGGTTGTCAACCCTATACCCTCTATTCTCAACCCTCTACCCTTATACATTGGATCTTCAACCCTCATATATCTATGTCCCTTCCTCCTCTTCTCTCCTCTCTATCTCACTTCTCCTTCCATCTCTCAATCCATCCATCCCTCCCTCTCTACCCAAATCCCTCAACCCTATACCTACAACCCTTAAACCCTCTACCCTCTACCCTCTACCCTATACCCAATACCCTCTACCCTAAACCTTAATCCCTCAACCCTAAACCCTAAATCCTTAAACCATTAAATCAAAGAAAACTCTCTACCCTAATCCCTAAACCCTAAACCCTAAATCCCTCAACCCTTAAATCCTCAATCCTCTATCCTCAACCCTCAACCCTCAACCCTCAACCCTTGAACCCTAATCCCTCAACCCCTTGTTAGTTCTAAAAAACACTAATTGTAAAACCTCAAGAGTTTTCCAAGCTCTTGGTATGTTTCAGGCTAACGAACAAGGCCAAATAATGTATTTGAACCTTCTTCTCTTCAGGCTTTGGAAAACCTAGGTGGGTATATCTATGTAAATGAGGCAGACTTAAACTGTGTGTTTCCTACTTAAGCAATCTATCCACAATGATAATTGGGAGTGGAGAGATGCAGGCCAAATTTGGTATAAATTGTATAAGCAATATAGAGGTAAAATCTATGAATATGTTCAATTAATAGGTGTAAGATTTTGAAAACAAATTTGATAAAATTAAATGATGAAATGGGTAAGACCAATGCCTTGTTGGGTAAATGGAGTCAATGAAGTATTATGATGGATGACAAATATCAGCTATAATTTTGGTTGTTTGGCACTTGTGAATGTTTAGAACTTGTATAAACATGCAAATAGGTAACTGGAAGACTCTTCTTATGAATCCTAATGATATATTTCCAAGTTACTGTGATTACTTAAAAAAAATTAATCCTTCCTTGAAGGAGCCAGTCAAATAAATCACACAAGAACAACAAATGTGTCTTGAAAAATTAAGTATATCCTCGATATATTAATTTGAATAATAGGAAAAGACCACTATGGAGATAGTATGACAACTTTATCAACTACAAAGCTCTTCTTATTAATCCCAATTTTACTTCCAAGTTACTGTAATCAATTTAAAGGGGTCTAATTCTTTAAAAGAAACTAATCAAGTGATCACACAAGAGCAGTGAATGTGTCTAGATGAAACTAAGATATCAACTTGGATATTCATATTCAAATAACAAAGAATTAACACTATGGAGGCAACCCAATAGTTGCTTAATTTCAACAAACAATAGACACCAATATTGAGTCACATAAATTAATATCCTCCATTAATTTCTCCAAAATTTTATACATGCATCATGGTCTTCACTATATAATCTATATGGTAGACATTTTAAAAGTATCTTTTGTATATCTCCTACCTAACTCCTAATTCTAAACTAATGTTTGATGATACAATTTTATCTCACATATATACATTGCACTTTTAGGGTTATGACCCTTTGCACGTATGTCTTCTATAGCTCTTCATTTAATTAATTGTCTTCAATAGATTAAAATATTTTAATTTTAATCTCTTTGATCTTTGAACTCCATGAAAATAATTATAATAATAGTGTTCCTTTGTTGGAAACTTCTCCTTGTATTTTCACCCAAAATACATCCTCCAGTTAAAAATAATTACCTTTATGTGCAAAGTATTTTACTTTATATTTTTTATTTTTTCCTCTTTCGTGAGTGCAATATTTCATGCCTCATATTAAATAAAAACAATCCATGCTTTATTTCCCATGCACCTCTTATATTTTTGGTTTTTAAAAAAATTTGACATGAGACTTTCACCGCCTTTCGGCACTACATTTAGGGTTTTCCTCTGGGAGTGCAGGAAATACCTTCCCATCACCGCACATCCGCATTTCCCCACAACACTGCAGCCCCTTATCCTGGCCTCAACAGGGATGCGAGAAGTTCCTCAATTCACCCACTATCCTACCATGGCACTAGGGCGTTTTGAGTGGGGATGTGGGAAAGATGCTCCATGTTGCTTTGGTCAGCACTACCAGTGGCTTTTGTAAGAACATCATCCATATTTGAATTGATGGAGACAATTCACATTTCTCATAGTAATTTTTCTTGTGATAGTATTGGAAGTAGACTTCATTGCACCATGGAATTGACATATACTCGTAGTTTTTCAAACCAAATGTAATTACAAAATCTTCACTATGAAGGTAGAGCCATAATTCTCTTCCTCCACATTAGATGTCCTCACCTTACTTTGGTTGAGTTAGCAGCTTCTTCCACAAATTCAAGTTCTTTGGCAACCAGTAAACATGGTTTATCAGGAAAAGGTCCTTGTGAATTTGGATCACTAAAATCATTGGGAAGATTGTAATTTTGCTTTCCAGTCAACTCAGTGACCAAAAAACTATGTCCTTGTGCAATATGAATCCATGTGCTCAATAGTGAAGAAGATGGTGTTGTTCGAGTGTGATTTTTCCTGAACTCTATTAACTCTATAAATGCATAGGCTAGAACTTATTTTTCCTGAATCTTCCCCAGTATAGTTTCCAATCTATTTGTTCTCAAAAATGATGGTTGAAAAACCTCAAGATGTTTCCAAGCTCTTGGTATGTTTCAGACTAACGGACAAGGCCAAATAATGTATTTGAAACTTCTTCTCTTTAGGCTCTGTCAGACCTAGGTGGGTATACCTATGTAAATGAGGTAGAATTAAACTATGTGTTTCCTACTTAAGCAATATATCCACAATGCAATTGGGAGTGGAGGGATGCAAGCCTAATTTTTTATAAATTGTATTTAAGCAATATCAAGGTTAAATCTATGAATATATTCAATTAATAGGTGTAAAATTTTGAAAACAAATTTGATAAAATTAAATGATGAAATGGGTAAGACCAATTCCTTGTTGGGTAAATGGAGTCAATGAATTATTATGATGGATGACAAATATCGGATGCAATTATGGTTTTTTGGCACTTGTGAATGTTTATAACTTGTATAAATTTGCAAATAGGTAGCTGGCAAACTCTTCTTATGAATCCTAATGATATCTTTCCAAGTTACAGTGATTACTTAAAAGAATTTAATCCTTCCTTTAAGGAGCCAATCAAATAAATCACACAAGAACAACAAATGTGTTTTGAAAAATTAAGTATATCCTTGATATATTAATTTGAATAACAAAAAAGGACCATTATGGAGATAGTATGATAGCTTTATCAACTATAGAGCTCTTCTTATTAATCCTAATGTTACTTCTAGGTTACTGTAATCAATTTAAAGGGGTTTAATTCTTTAAAAGAAACCAATCAACTGATCACACAAGAGCAACAAATGTGTCTAGATGAGACTGAGATATCAAATTGGATATGCAGATTCAAATAACAAAGAAATAACACTATGGAGACAACCCAATAGTTGCTTAATTTCAACAAACAACAGACACCGATATTGAGTCATAGAAATTAATATCTTCCATTGATTTCTCCAAAACTTTATACATGCATCATGGTAATCACTTTATAATCTATATGATAAATATTTTAAAAGATTTTTTTTTATATCTCCTACCTAACTCCTAACTCTAATCTAATGATTGATGATACAATTTTATCTCACATATATGCAATGCACTTTTAGGGTTATGTCCCTTTGCACATATGTCCGCTACAACTCTTCATTTAATTAATTGCCTTCAATAGATTAAAATATTTTAATTTTAATCTCTTTGATCTTCAAACTCCATGAAAATAATTATAATAATAGTGTTCCTTTGCTGGAAACTTCTCCTTGTATTTTCACCCAAAATACATCCTTCGGATAAAAATAATTACCTTTATGTGCAAAGTATTTCACTTTATATTTTATATTTTTCCTCTCCCTTAAATGCAATATTTCATGCCTCATATTAAGTAAAAACAATCCATGCTTTATTTCCCACACACCTCTTATATTTTTGGTTTTTAAAAACTTTTGACATTGGACTTTCACCACCTTCTTGCACTACATTTACGGTTTTCCTTTGGGAGTGTGGGAAATATCTTCCCATCACTGCACATCCACATTTCCCCGCAACTCCGCAATCCCCTTATCCTAGCCTCAACGGGGATGCGAGAAGTGCCTCAATTAACCCGCTATCCCGCCATGGCACTAGGGTTTTTGATCAGGTATGCAGGAAAGATGCTCCAAGTTGCTTTGGTTGGCACTACCAATGGCTTCTGTAAGAACATCCCTATTTGAATTGATGGAAATGGTTCACATTTCTCATAGTAATTTCTCTTGTGATAGTATTGGAAGTAGACTTCATTGCACCATGGCATTGACATATACTCGTAGTTTTTCAAACCAAATGCAATTACAAAATATTCACTATGAAGGCAGAGCCATAATTATCTTCCTCTACATAAGATGTCCTCACCTTCCTTTGCTTGAGTTAGTAGCTTCTTCCACAAACTCAGGTTCTTTGGCAACCAGTAAACATGGTTTATTAGGAAATGTCCTTGTGAATTTGGATCACTAAAATTATCAGGAAGATTGTATTTTTTCTTTCTAGTCAACTTAGTGACCAAAACATTATGTCCTTGTGCAATATGCATCCATGTGCTCAACAATGAAGAAGCTAGTGTTGTTTGAGTATTTTCTCTAGCCATACTAACTTCTGTGAAAATGGCTACCTTTGGTTGTGCACCTAAAATGAGAAGATCAAAAAAAGATGAATAATCTTTATCATTTTCCATAGCTATGACAAACACCAAAATTTTGTATGGATACAACATCCTAATTGTGGTTGCTAAAGCTTTGGCAGATGCCTTTGTGTGTGCTCCATCAAGAATAATGATTGGTCCATTGGCTCCAAGCATCTCAACATGCTTAGGTGTTAAAAATTGGAATCTTCCAAATAAATTTGTATTCTCTAGACTAGCACGAATTGAGTCATTGGAAACTTTCCAACCTTGGCTACGAAGACAAAGAGAAATACATATGGTTGTAACTACACTCTACAGTTGGTGGTATCCTATCATTCAAAGCCTCACACCAAATAATTCAATTGTCGTTTGTGGATCATTTTCATCAAGCTTGACCAATTTATCAACATATTGACATGGTTGATTGTTTGTGGAATCAAATTTAGTAATTGTACTATGAATCCCAGGACAAAATGTTGATGTTACCGGTGCGTTCATTGAGGCTACTTTCTTGCGAAGAATATACTCAATCTGTGGTTCAAATGGACCACCAAGTATCACTGGGCGCCCTTCTTTGATGATGCCTAACTTTGCATTGCAGTGTTCTCTAGAGAATCTCCTAGGGCATCCATATGTTCCTTCCCAATTGTTGTGATAATGGACATAGTGAGCCCCTTGTTGTGTATGACATTGGTGGCATCACGTGCTCCACCTAGACCAACCTCTACCACTACAATATCAACTCCCTGCTGAGCAAAGTACTTAAAAGTCAATGCTGTAAGAACCTCAAAGTGAGATAGAGATAAGTGTTCTTGTTGAGAAAAAGATAATTATGACACTAGGAACAAGGAGAGTTCATATTTTCTCAATCAGTTTCATGGCATAGGCAAGGGAATATTTCTTTAGTAAGGCTTACTTGAGTTCCATAACTTTCTTGGGTGTGCAACAAGTCCCAAAGTGTTGAAAATGTAAATATTATGAGATGTGGGATAATCTATTAAATTTTCAACCCTAATTCATCAAATTTGAGAACTTTCACTGTGACAAAATGGGTCAAGTAGCCTCCAAAACCACTTTAGAAAGTTGGTCAAACAATCTCCCAGACCCTTGAAAATTCACCAATATGTTAAGTTATGATAGGAGAATATAGTTTCCAAAAAATTTGGTATAAAGCCATCAGATTTGAAAGATATTGATTTTCAAAGTAGCCCAATCAGCCCTTTCTAAAACTGCACTTGTGAGAACTATCAGAAACATGCCAACTTGCCTTCTTGGAAAAATATCACATCATCTCCGGAGAAGTTGTAACTTTGAGGGCTGGTTTATTTACACTCCATGAGTATGTAGGCAAATGGTTTTCTCTTCAATCGTCCTCCTTTGCAAAATATTAAATGCCAAAGATGATCTCTATGACAATTTTCTGGAAATGCAGATGTCAAACTGTGTAAAATTCATTTGAATTTAAATTTGAAAAAATATCAAATGATGTCCAAAAGCCCTAAAAATTGACATGGAGGTAGATTTTGGTGGAGAGAATAAAAGGAACCAATTAGTTTGTAATGAAACTCTCTTGGTTACTTCATATTGCCTTCCAAAGTTGACCATTTTAACAAATTTTACTGTGTAGACAACAAACCTTTGTAGAACCCTTTAACTTGGCCTTTTGAAACCCTAGTAAATCAGATCATATGGAGCTAAAATTTGGTAGATGTACTCTCATATGGTAGATGAATATGTCTACAAAGTAATTTTGTATGAAATTGCACTAGCTTCATTTTATGATTTTTTAAAGTAGTTCACTGGAGTGGATTTTACAACTGTGTTTCTAAGTGTTGCAATCAAACTTTTCATCATGGCACCTTCAATTTTTTGCAAAATTTGAAGGTTCCAACACCCATATACCCTCTAACCTATACTTTGGACCCTCAACCCTAATCCCTTGACCCTATACCTCAATCCTCTACCCTCAACCTTAAACCCTCAACCCTCAACTCTCAACCCTCAACCCTCTATACTCTACCCTCTACCCTATACATTAAAACCTCAACCCTCAATTCTCAACCCTCAACCCTTAATCCCTCAACCCTCAATCCTTAAACCCTAAACCATCAACCCCTATACCCTCTACTATTTACATTGGACCCTCAATGTAATCCTTCAACCATATACCCTGAAACCTAAACCCTAAACCCTCTGTCCTCAACCCTAAACCCTCAACCCTAAACCCTTTAACCCTAAAACCTTAAACCTTCTACCTTATACCCTCAACCCAATACCCTCTACCCTCGACCCTAATCCCTCAACTCTCAACCCTTAAACCCTAATACCCTAGAAACCATCAACCCTAAAGGTCCTCCACCCTAATCCCTCAACCTTATACCCTCAACCCTTATTAATTTCTCTCTATATATACATCTCACCTCTCCCTCCCTCCCTCTCTCCTACCTTCTCTAATTGTCTCCATCTACCCTCTCCCTCTTTCTGTGTACCTCTCGCTCAATCAATCCCTACCACCCTCTCTCGCTACCTTTATCTATCTCTCTCTATCTCCCTCCCACTCCCTCCCACTCCCTCTCTCTCCCTCTCTCTTAGGTCTCTCCTCCCACCGTGCCCTCCCTCTAGCAACCTACCTATGTAACTCTTTCTCTCTCTCCCCTCTCTCTATCTATCCCTCCCACCCTACCTAGATAAGTCCCTCTCACTCCATCCCCCTCTTTCTCTCCCTCTCTCAAGTCACTCCCTTCCACATGCTCTCCCTCTCTCAGGTCCCTCACACATACTCCCTATCTCTCATACTCCCTCTCACTACCTATCTCTAAAGTCTCTCCCTCTCACCCCCCCTCACACTGTCAAGTCTCTCCCTTTGGCACCCTACCTACATAACTCTATCTTTCTCTCCATATCTCTCTCACCCTCTCTCTCACCCTCTCTCTCAATTCTCTCTCTCCCACCCCCCCTCTCTCTTTCTCTCACTCTCCCTCCCTCCCTCTATTCCTCCCAACATACCTAGCTAAATCCCTCTCACTCCAACCCCTTCTATCCCACTCCCTCTCTCTTAAATTCTCACTTGCACCCCCTCTTCCTCTCTCCAGACTCTCTCTCTCTCTCTCTCTCTCTCTCTCTCTCTCTCTCTCTCTCTCTCTCTCCCCCTCCCACCCTACCTAAACAACTCTCTCTATGTTAAAATTCTCCATCCCTCTAAAGGCATACATAAATACATAAATGCATACATACTTACATACATATAAACATAATACATATGTACATACAATCCTACATACATACAAGCATACATGTACATGTGTAGATACAATCTTACATACATATAGGCATACATACAATACACATGCATTGATACATAAAAGCATACATACATACATACGTGACATACAAGCATACATGTACATACAAACATACAAATATATAAACATACATTCAATAGAGTAGCATTCAACATAAAGAAAGAAATAATGTGAGTGCATTATACCACACTCACATTATATCTTGCTAGACATGTTCCCCATAAACACAAAAAACCATGTCCAAACTACGATATAATGCGAGTGCGCTATAACATGCACGTGTTATATCTTGCTTTGGGAATCCTGAAGCCTTGGGATTGGTATTTTCCTTGGAATACCAACCCAAATGCTTGGAGGGCATTCCCAATGACTAGAGATGTGTTTTTACAAATTCTATAATATTTCACATAATCAGGTTCGCACTCACTGTCAGGATTGCATGTGGCTCAGTGTCGAACAAATCGAATGCCTGGGTAATGTTAGGTTCTCTCTTAGCTATCCAACGATGTAATTTTTTTCACTTTTTGGCAATGTTAAGCCTTTCATCCATAATTTCTTCTATTTTTGTTTCTCTTTTTGGAAAAAAGTAGTGTTTGGTGATTTTTTCATTATAAATTAATTGTTCATTGAAATTTCAAATAAATTACATTTTTAGAAACTAGACTCCTTTCTATAAAACTTAAAAAAAAATAAAAAAATCAATTAGTTTCCAAAATTTGTAGGGGTAGCACGACCAAAATTTTGTTTTTTCTAGAAGTGTCTACATAGAAAATTAGTAAAAAAAAAATATTCATTAAAAAATTATTAGAAAAATCATGCATCAACTAAAAAATGTTAGATAACTTCTCACCATAGTGATTTTAAAAATACTAAAAAAAAATTCAGCATGCTAGGGATGTACAAGAGTTGCTACGTTATTTTTTTCTGACAAAAACAACACCAATTTTTGTACGTCCCTCTTTTTAAACCCTTAATCTCAAGAATTTTCAAAATAAATTAGTAGTTTAGAAAGTAGACTTGGAGCACTTCAATCCTTGTTTTTGTTCCATCTCAAAATTTTGAGTGTAACTATCCTCAATTTCATGTCCAAGGTCAATATTTCCAGATTTAAAAAAAAAATTGGCCACTTAAGCCCCATTTTTGGGAACCATATTTTTGCACTTACCCCCAACTATTCCTTTTGGAGTGTAAGGATGGAAGCATATTTGATGGACCTAGGATTTGATGTTTGACAATTAATTGTGGATCGATATGAAATCTATGTTAGTCCCTGAAGAGTTCAATCTAGAAAGAATTATGTGAATAATGCCAAGGAAAGAAATGCTATTTTGGTTTATCTAATTCTGAGTTTTTGAATATTATGCATTGTAGAACAACAACACAAGTATGGGTTAAGTTACACAACTTCCATGATGGAGATGACAAGGTTAAGCAAGAAAATATTTAGACCTACCGAGGTCAATTTGAATATTTAAAAATGAAAGGAGAGGAAAAAATTTGTACAATCCCACTTTAGGCTGATGAGGTTGTCAACTCTAGTTGAGGTCTTGGTGAAGAGATGAAAGAAGTTATGATAATGAAAAGGGTACTCTGATCCATTCCTAAAAAATTTGATGCCAAAGTTTCATCTATTGAAGAAGCTAAATATTTGGGTACTCTTATAATGGATGACTTACATAGAACTATAACTACCTATGATATGAGGATTGATAATGAAAAAACTACAAGGAAAGAGGTGACATTCAAAGTGTTCAAGAAACAAGATGATCTAGATTTTGAAGATGGGTCAGATTTAGAGGAAGCAAAAAATTTCAGAAAGTTATAGAGGGGTTTCAGAAAGTATAAAGGTAAGTAGCCTTTCAAATTTTTTAATTGTGGTGAAGTAGGAAATTTCATGGGGTTGGGGCCCTAGCTTGGTTGGCTAAATCTTTCCTGTAGCAGGAGGTTGGTCACAAGTTCTAGTCTCCCCCACCCCCGTGGTACCGGAGGGCATGTCTCACCAGCGCCGCCGGTCACGTTAAAAAGTTTACCAGGCGCACCTGCAGTTTATAGGGGGTCGTGCTACCCGATTCCTACAGTCTAAAAAAAAAAAAAAAGTAGGAAATTTCATGGCTAAGTGTTCATACAAAGACTCTAACAATGATGATCAAAATAATGGAAAGATATCATTTTTAAAAGGGAAAAAGTTTCAGATAAATTATAAATGTTTCTTTATAATGAGGAAGGATATTCATCTAATGAAGATTATCAAGACACTTTTGGGAATGAAGGAGAAAAGGCTCTATTCATGGTCATGGAAAATTTTGAAGGTGATGTAGAAATGAAGTAAAGAAATGATGATGATGATGAAGTTGATCTTGTCAAAGAAATGATTTGTACTGGAAAAGATATTAAAAAAATAAGAGGATTATTTTTTATTGATTAAGGGAAAGGGCCCTGATCCATACAAAAGAATAGCAATCAAGAGACCAATAGCAAGAAAAAACAACACTACAGAGGAAGTAGAATGTAAAGAGAACCACTTACCCCAAACCTAATCAACCAAAAAATATTAGGCTATACCCACCACATCCAAATTTATAAACCTATCAATAATACCTAAGAGATATACCCAGTTCATCTTAATATCCATCCACAAAATCAGGTTATAACAACATAACATTAAAAGAGTATCGAACCAATAACCAAAGTTCTTAATAGAAATAAACTAGAGAAGTAATAGTCTAGGCACCTATGGACAATACCAACTAAGCATCTGATAGAATAGAAAAAAAACTTCATGGAAACAAGTAACAAAAAAATGAGAGGAACAAGCGTCGAGGATCAAGCATCCTCAATTAGGCTCCATGCCTTCACTAGGTCTTCAATAAAATCTTCAAAATTATCTTTGAGCTCAATTTTTCTAGACAAATCAGCCTCGTCATCGTTCACCTTTTTCCTCTGTTGTTTCTTTATCTTTCCTTATCTAGAGATAGTATCCATGACAAAAAATTTCATGACTGCATCCATGACCTTGCACAAACTCTTCACTACATTTTCAAGTGCTTGGAACCTACTAGCATTATCATTCTTTTTCATATTTTTT
Source organism: Sequoia sempervirens (assembly GCA_007258455.2). NCBI lineage: Eukaryota > Viridiplantae > Streptophyta > Pinopsida > Cupressales > Cupressaceae > Sequoia > Sequoia sempervirens. The sequence goes on from VDFB02373365.1 coordinate 154,980,766, forward strand.
TCCAACAACTCTATCCTTTCCTCCACCCTTTGAATTCAAAAAATATTTAAACCTGACATTCTTTCTTTAAATCTTCATTACCAGGGTTAGTAATCTCCCTAACCTATGAGTCATTAGTAGCATCACCTTTATCAATGGCCATATCAGTTTATTCCTCAACATCCTGCCCATCCTCCTGCTACTAATCAACTTCCTCCCCCTCATGGCTATATTCTTCCACTTCCTCCAACTCCAACTCCTCCTCCTTAGGAGACTCACCACCAAGGTTATCAGGAACTTCCTTAGATGATGAGGCCTTTTCTTCCGTCACCACCTTCTTCCCCTTACTATCCAAAGACTCTTCCACATTCTTTTCTTCCGAACATTTATATTTTATTATTATTTTCAGACCCATTCGATGTAGCCAAAGCAAGTTGAGTCAACCTTCAACACACTAGAGTGGAATATTCAAGTCTGTTGTCATTGTCATCATGTATCATCATAGTGTTGGGGCATCCCCCAACTCACGAATCAACATTTTTCTCTTCTTTCTCACAATGGGAGCAATAGGAGCAGCACTATGTTTTTTCAAATTGACTTTGAGAAGGTTTGACAAAGAGGAGTCGATAGGATTGGGGGAGGCTTTAACAAAATATTTAGTCAGGGAGTGGGGTAATAAGAGGATTGTTGAAGAAGTGTCGAAGAAATGAAAGTTAAAGAAATTTTATCTCAAAGTCTCAAGAAGATGGAGTAGATGTCCATTAATTTAAGTATTCAAGTGGAAGAAGCAAAGAGGATTGATGATGCAGGGGAAGGATTAGCTAACTCAAAACAAACCCAAGAGGCAGATTAGGGCTTGGTTCAAAACTCAACTCCATTGTTGCTCCTAGATTCAACTTCATGGATACTAACAAAAGGCTTCATAAACAGACTCAGTTCAACAATTTGAGGTAGCATACATGCATGGCAGAACTTTCATGGGTCTTAAAACCTTGAATCACAAACAAAATGGGATGAAAAACAAACAGCCATCAAAGGAACTATAACTTTTGCAATGTTCAATCCTAGGAAAGATGGTTCCAATATAACAAAATAAACCCTTAAAGATCATTAAAACCTCAATGCAGACTTTGGATACCTTTCATCAACATCTTAGACATGTTTCCAATGAGCTTTTTAATGCATAGATGCAATCTAGACTCCTACATGCTTGCGCAACAACATTTCCTTAACTGTCTTGACACAATTCTCTTGGGACAGCCAAAATAAGACTCAAAACCAATCATTCAAAGCATTAAAAACTCTTGATATAGGTCTGAACATACTCCTAAAATACTAATTAACACTCACCACTTCCAAACTTTGAGAAATAATGCATGGGTATTAGGTAGCATGCACAAAATGAGGGTTTCACACTATTTTTCATGCTTAACTTGAAATGGACTAGTGAATATTCCTTCCAAATGTGAGAATATTAGGACCATAAACCTTGAAAATATTAAATAACATACAAAGACATAATTTTGGGTGATTTTTTAGCATTTTTGAATGGTGGAATCAAAAGATATCGCATTTTGTAAGCCCACAGGTTAACCTAGCTAGGGTTTGGGAAAATTTTAGAAAAAAATGCTACATCTTCCTTATTACTCAATGAAAATTCATGCCACCACTTGAAAATAAAAGAATATTAATCACAATACAACATGAAAATTGACTCCCAATCAGTATAAAGACCATACAAGTTGTACAAGCTATCAGAATGTGTTGCACCTGGAGAAAAACACCAAAAAACTTCATTCCATTCACTCCAAGTTTGAAAAATCAATACAATAATGATTTTATTTTACCATTTCATAATATTCATGCCTTTTCCAACCATTTACAATTTATTCCCAAGTTCTAAAAATAGCATGTAACTAAAAACCACATTGTGACAACTTTCTAAAAAAAGTTGCATGACAATTTGGCAACTTTTGACAATTTTTGCAATTTTCCAAATGATGAAACCCACTACAAAAGTGAATTAAATACAATATAAAATTATCATAAATGAAATTATGAACCATTGAAACCCATTAACAACTAAAAAATCCCCAAAATTACAAAAATCAGCAAAAATGAAGCTCCTAGTGCCCCTGCACCATACTCCCAAGGGGAAGAAAAAATTGAGTTCCATCCAAATGATGGTTTGAGTTTCTTTCTCTTCTTCCAATTGTGTTGTAGCATTAGCTTTCCTATTACCACCTCATTATCTTCTCCATGCTTGGCTTGATCTGCTCTATGTTTCTTGGTTTGCACTCTTTTCATTCTCTCTTTCTTCATGCATCTTCTCTTGCTTATCAGCTTTTCTGCTTGAAGACTCCAAGATTCTATGTCTTTGTCATACACCTCATTTCTGCTATCCATGTTTTCCTCCTCTTCATTTTCTCCTTGTTCTACACTTTTACAAACATTAGTATCAACATGCATTAGATAAAAACCATGGGGACAATTTACCTCTTCACTAACTCCTTGTGCTAGCCATCTTTCTTCTTCCTTGATCTCATTTATGCCCATCTTATTAATTGTCTAATCATCACCAACTTGTTGGTTTCTTGAATTTAAATATTTTCAATGGACCTTTGTATTTTTGTCTACTTGAGAACATTATTCTTCCATGACTTCTACATTTTCTTGAAAGCGCTCTTGATTGTCCTTCATGTCCATGTCAATGAGTGCGTTTTCATCCTTTGTGTCATATTCTCTTTTCAAAGTAACCATCCTTTGCTTTCTCCTTTTGTTAAAAATCATTAGTATGGGCCACTTCACCTTCTTTCTCATTGGCCAATGGCAAGCATTTTCTTGATATGCTTCCTCAAGATACTGGTATAATACTTTCGCAAGAGACTGTTGCAATTTTTTGTCAAACTCTACCAATTTTCTCTCAAGCTCTTCATCTAATTTTTTCTTCTCGAATTTCATCTTCTACTACATCTTGCTATCTCTTCTCTTTTCTTGGATTCTTCTTGTGATACCTCACCTAGGTTTTCTTCTATTTTCCTCACTACCTAGTCTTTTGGCATTGAAGTTCACTTCAACTTGTCAAAAGTAACACACAATTTCCAAAACTTCTCTTGCAAAGATCTTCAGGCTTTGATACCAATTTGATGCAAAGGAAGGATTAGATAACTCAAAATAGACCTAAGAGGTAGATTAGGGCTTGGTTCAAAACTCAACTCCATTGCTACTCCTATATTCAGCTTCATGGCTACTAACAAAAGGTTTCATAAAAAGACTTGGTTCAACAAATTGAGGCAGAATACATGCATGGTATACCTATCATGGGTGTTACAACCTTGAATCATAAACAAAAATTGGATCACAAACAAACCCCCCATCAAAGGTGTTAGTTCTAAAAAATGTTGGTTGAAAAACAATAAGAGGTTGCAAAGATCTTGGTACATTTCAAGCAAGCAAACAAGGCCAAATAGTGTATTCAAACCTTCTTCTCTTCAAGCTCTACTAGACCTATGTGGGTGTACCTATTCAATTGAGGCAGACTTAAACTGTGTGATTCCTACTTGTGCAATCTATCCACAATGGAAATTGGAAGTGGAAATATGTGAGCCTAATTTAGTATAAATTGTATAAGCAATATCAAGGTAAAGTTTATGAATATGTTCAGTTAACAGATGTGAGGTTTTGAAATGAATTTGAAAAAACTCAATGATGGAATGGATAAGATTAGTACCTTGTTGGGTGAATGGAGTCAAATGAAGATCTAATACAAAATGAATCATATTGGTAATAACTTGAACTCTTTGGCACACTAATGTTTATTTATAACTTATATAAATGTGCAGGAAAGTGACCAACAAACTCTACTTGTGGATCCAATTGACAAGACTAGGTTACTTATAATTTATCAAAGGATTTTAATCTTTACTTGAAAGAACCAATTGAATAAATTATGTAAGAACACAGGTAACACCAAATTGGAGATAGATTGACAGTCCTAATTATATGGTTCTTCTTACTGATCGAAATAATACTTCTAGATTACTGTGATTGACTAGAAGGATTTTAATTCCTTTGGGGAAACCAATTAATCAGATCACACAAATACAACAAATGTGCATTGATAAATTGAATATATGCTTGATATATCAATTTAAATAATAAAGAAGCACTAAAATGGAGACAACCAAATAATTAAATAACTTCAACAAATAATTGATACCAATATAAAGCCACAAAATCCGGTATCTTTCATTGATCTCCTTAAAATTATGCTTACATCATAGTCTTTTGAAATGTAAATATCATGGAAGCTTTCTACTATCTATCTATCCCTATTCGCCTCTATCTTTTTGTCACTATGTAACCAACTTATATATCAAAACTTTGAAGAGGACACACACCTTCATGAATGTCTTTTGATACTAACAACAACTGACAATAGTTAAACATAGATAATTAGACTCTAGTTAGCCATAAGTAGAATTCTGACAGATGATCCAGATAATCCCGTCTTTTGTGAGTATCAGCATCCTCTGATGCATTCCTGGCCACTATCTCTGTGATCACCATTTTCTCATTCTCCTCGCATGCTTCATAAAATGTTGAGTCTTTACCTATGGTTGCTTCCAATTCCTTTTGTAGTATCAACTTGCATTCTTCAATCCACTTCGTCCTTTCTTTTATTTCTCCATCATTTTCAAACAATGCTAGTATTTCTTCTTTTGTGGCATCAATAAAACCTTTTTCATCTCCTTGAAGTTCCTCATGGTAACCTCTATGCTTTCTTATGATCTCCTTAGTAGTAGTGATAGCCTCATTCTCAGGAGTATCTCTCTTTTGTGTTTCTTGAAATTTATCTTCAATTCTATCACTAATTCTTTTATACTCCTATTGTGTAGTGCGAGTCTTTGAATCAGCTCCCCAGAGCTTGCTCAACCAAACCATCAAGTTAGCCCATCTCTTCATAAACACTATAGAAAGCGTATCAAATTTTCCTTGAGAAAATACATTTGACTCTTCCCACATCCCCTTTGTTTGAGAGCTTTCTCCTTGAGTCAGTAACTTAGTAGGTTCCTTCACTATGCTTTTAACCATATCCTTCAGGCGGTCATTCTCCTTAAGTATCCTTTCATTATTCATTTTATACATCTCCTTTTCCTTAATCAACATTTGGATCTGGGCTTTATTTAGCTTAGCAACATTGATGCCAATCTCAACTGTAGCTATAGGATCAACCTCTCCAACTTTTAATGTCATGACATGGCCGAAATCTTTTTCAATGTCAATAATAATGGACTTCTTATGTGGTGGATACAGGGCCCAAATCATGAGGGAACCTTCATTAGGATTATACTTTGATCCTGTATGCAGCTCTGTCACTCCTTCAAGACTAAGCTTATGTGTAGTATTGTTGTCCTTCAAGAAACTATGAAAAACAAGAGAAAAATTCAGGTCCAATCCTGGGAAAATCATAACACCTAACTCTAATAATTTTCTCCTTTGCTTTGGAGTCATATCTCTCATTTCCTTTTCCACACTTAACTTCAAATTATTCAACAACTGATTATCATTGTTTGGTGATATATTTTCAAGAGATTCTCTTATTGATTTTCCCTTCTATTTGTACAAGAAGGCTTTGAATTTTGGAGATTTCACAAAATCATCATCAGCTACAAAGGATCTCTAAGCCATCTACCATATGTCTATGTCAGAACTCTCTTCAATTTTTGGTTCTCTAAGAGGAAACTTATAATCCTTAATTTTCAATCTAGAGATTTTATCAATTGGACCTTGAGATCCCTCATCACTAGATGACTCCTCACTAGAAGATAACAGCTCTACTTCTTGTATCTCCTTTACTCTTTGTTCAACTCCACTATTGTATTCATCAACAACCATCTCAACTTCTTTCTCTTCCAAATTTCTGATCAAATCATCATATGGATAAGGTTAAATATCGTACCCACCTAAGTTCATCTATTTTTCGGCAAAGTCAATGTATCCCTCTAGATCAAAACCCTTTCTGTGGTGGAGCTCTCTTCAAATTAAAATTAAATAGTTTATCCAAAATCAAATCATACCCTTCCTTTGACAGTATAGTGAAATCTCCAAATCATAAAGTTCTTTGGAACTTAGGTTCATTACACTTGAGTAGTCCATTTTCCTAACAATTTCCAAGTAAGCAATTCTATTAGGCATTGTTTTTGGAAAAATAAATGGTGTATCCTCAAAACCATACACCCTAATCATAGTGGCATCCTCAAAATAGTACCTATCTCCCTAGTTGTGATCAATAGGTCCATTGAAATCCTTGGGTCTAAGGAACCTCTTAATTTCACTAGATAATTAGTGCTTGCAAGGATGGTTAAAAAAATTGTACAAGGGATTAAAAAAGTACTCTTCAAAATGCACAAAACTTGAATGAACAAATCTGCTATCCCAAATAGCAATCCATAACTAGATTGGTAGTAGTTTACCCTCCTTATCAAATTGTGTAATGCTTAACTCCTCTGGCCACATTCCTAATTCTTGTCCATAATACATTATTACACGCATAAAAATAGAGTAATCCTTGAAATACAAAACAGGGGATCCATTCTTAATGGCCATTAGTCTTGAATCAATTCCTTTGAAGATATATGAAGGATAATAAAAGGGTCTCGCATTATGATACTGAACATCGGCTGCAATTACCATTGGTACAATTGACATAAACTTGGGAGCTTCCATCCCTAACACCTGACACACTAAGAAGTATGTATATTTCAAATATGGCTCAAATAATTCTACATGAAATGGAGGCCCTTCATTGTCATACATTGGAACTAGACTTCCATCCTTCTTAGGCCTATGCAATGGTAATCTCCACCCCCTATAAGTTGTATCCATTCTCCAGAATTCTTTCTCTAACATCTCATGCACAATAGCTTCCTCACATGTCCTGTCTAGGATAAAAATTTCAGAAATTGCAGCTTCTGACACATGTATAAAAGGTTTACCCAATGAACTAAAGATAGCCTTGAGTTTTGGATTGTAAAGGGTAGCTAAGAGTTTCATTAGTTCCACATTTACAAATACATTTGGGATGACCAATTTTCCTAGGTTAAATTTCCACAGATTGCATACCGGCTCAAACCTATTGCTCTGATGATAATGAAACATAAATAGCTCATATCCCCGAATTGAAGTCCACACATCCCCTATATTCCTGTACTTGTCTTCAAGTCTCTCCACATCTACCCTAAGTTGTGCAGAATGCCTAGATTTAGGTCCTGAACTAGGTAGTTGCTCAATAAGATCTTGATTCCATTTTCTTTCAATTGTTTCTAATTCATCTATTGTCTCAATTTTCTAATTTTTTCCCTTAGGATGGCTACCCTCACTCTACTTTTTTCTACCTTTTTATTTTTTAGAGCTTGAACCCTCCATTTATCTTCTCAAATTGGTAGAATTGAAAATATAATTGCAAGGAATTCACAAGCTTACTTGAAAATATTCGGCTACACGAAATCCTCTAGCCTCTGTTTGTTCTTTCATTCCTTACACTATCAACCCTACAAATTATCCTCAATTATTCTTCTTTCACTTAGAGAATTATCTATATAGTGTGTATCCATGTGGCCATTAATGTCTAGCTTTGAACACAAGTGTAGTAAATTTTTTGAATTTCCCACTGTCAGACCAAATGATTATATCGGCAAGAGCTATTTAAAATTTGACCAATCTATTTGTTTGAATCAAGTCAAATGTTCATTAGAAAACTTATATGGTTAGGGTGACCAAATATCATTCTTACTGATGTTAAATAGTTGATTTTTATGTCATCTTTTGATCCATATCACCTTCGGAAAGGGATTTATTAAGTCACTTAGATATCAGAGCTATCACCAAGTGTCACTCCGATGAGCTTTGATCCATTTGTATTACCATCAACAAGAGAATAAGTATCGTTGAAATATTTTAAAGTTACTTCGATGTTACTAGTCTCGCCGATGTATCATCTTCCTCCTTCAAATGAATCGACAAGACTCTCTCTGATATTACTTTCATCGGTGTAACATATGGAGTCAAAAAGACATTTGAAACTCATTCTGATAGCACATGTCTCCCTGATATGTTTATTTTTTCTTTATCGATGAAACAGAGTGAACATCTTATCGATGAAATTCTATTTGCATGACATGTATGCTCAGGCTAACTTGAGGATCTCACTCTGATAGTATTGTTCTTTCCAATAACCTTTTCGTCAGTGAAACAACAGGCTTTGTCTTCCTAAATATGTATCCTCCTCAATTGTTGATCGATGTGACGATGTTGACCTTTCGTCGATATGCTAGAAATGCCTAAATTGAAAGGCTATAGCTTATGGGTGGGAGAGACATGGACCTAGTCATGCCAAGATGGATTATTTATTCAAAGGCTCTTGCTCAATGATGATTAGAGGGATTTTGGTATGTCAAAAGGTCAAATTTGATGGAATCACTGGTGGATATGATATTTGAAATGGCTTATAACCATTTTGCACTCAAACTATGGCTACCTTGTGGAGTTTATGAATGCATGCTAATGAAATTTTGAAAAAAAATTATAGTCCCAACAGTGGCTCCATATGGGGATGAATGATTGTGAGATCATTACAAGAATTCATATCACTAGGCGAGTAGACCAAGTAACATGTGACATGGAATGGCAGTGGAAATGAGGGAAAATGAAGAGTGGTGGAAGTGATATGAAGTCCTATTCTACTATGCATGGATTTTTTTTATTGATTTAAGAAGGTTATCTAGGAATTGTCCATGCACTGGCAATCGCTAACCTTCACCTATTCTACTGTGCATGGAAATTATTTATTTTAAGAGGTTTGTCAAGAGTTTTCCATGCACTAGAAATCCCTAATCCTCTATATTCTTCAAGAAAAGAAGTGCTTTAGGAACTACCCATGTACATGAAATTCTTGTTCTTCTCCTGAAATGTTTTGCAAATAATAAGAGTCCTCCCCTCCTTTTCCAATGATAACAAAGGGACCTAACCACAAGGGTTCAAACTTTCTATGCTTTCCCTTTTCTTGACATCTAACATTCCACATTAGTACCAAATCATTCACCTCAAATTTTCTATCTTTGGATTTCTTATCAAAAAGATATTTCATTTGTGATTGCAACTTCACATTTTTGCTTTTGGGCCATTCTCCTTATTTCATCAAGTTCTACAAGCTGCTCCATCCTTTCCTCTATTGGTTCTGGAATATCTAATTCTTCTTGAAGGATGAAATTATAAACTAGTAAAAGGTTTTGCAATGGAACCCTAGCTTGTGTTCCATCCACCAGTTCAAATGGAGACTTTCCAATCACCTTATTTACACTAATCATATCCGCCCAAACAACCATTCTCAACTTTGAGTCCCATGCCTTCTTGTTCCCATCTAACATCCTCCTTATGATTTTCAAAAGAATTTTATTATTGTATTTTTCCTAACCATTTGCTTGTGGGTGGTAAGTGGCGGCATAAGAAATAGTAATGCCATATGTGTTGCAATTGTTTTTCAATTCATCAGACCTAAAACACATCCCATTGTCTGTGATCAATCTTACTGGTGTGCCAAATCTAGTTATGATATTCTCCATCAGAAAATTTATTACCACCTTGCTTGTTGCTTGTTGAGTTGGGATTTCCTCCACCCATTTAGTGAAATAATCAGTTGCCACTAATATCCATTTATGTCCTCCACTTGATTTTTCTTGTATTTCCCCAATAAAATCAATTCCCCATTGATGAAAAGGGGCTTCTACTTGTAAAGGTTTAAGTGGTAGGGCTCCCTGATATTTTCTCTTTCCCGAGAATTTCTGGAAAGCTTCATACCTCCTTACATATGCAAAAGAGTCATTGAAAAACTTAGGCCAATAATAACCTACCCTGAAAAATCTTATGTGCAATAGTTTTGGTGGAGTAATGACCTCCACACACTCCTTCATGCATCTCCCTCAAGACATGTTCTACCTGTGATTCATCTAGACACAATAATATCACTCCATTCCTGTTTTTCAAAAACAGATCCCCTTCTATGAATATGTACTTGGATTCCTACAACTTTAGAGTTCTCCTCTAATTATCATTCAATCTTCAAAGCACTTCATGTGTTTGAGATAATACACTATTTTTGTGTACCAAGGAGTATGTTCAATGCTTGCAATTGTACCATCCTCATTTTCCACATTATAGATTTGGTTGGCTTCAATGTTTTCTTTTTCCATTAGTTTGGATAGACCCTATCCCCTTACTAACCTTGTAATTTGAATTTCCATATTAAATTCTTGGATCTTATTGATCCATCTACATCCCTTCCCTATCACCTTTGTCTATACCAAGATATCTTTCATAGTTGTGTGTGGTACATATGCAATTACTTTGGCTCCAACTAAATATGGTTTGAAAGCTTTTGTTGCTTTGACCAATGCATAAGCTTGTTTCTTCATAATATCATACTTTAACTCTGACCCCTGCAGTGATTTTCTAAAGAAGGATACAAGTTGCTCATACCCTTCATCATTATTTTGTAACATAACAGTTGTTATGGTGTGGAATGAGGCAAATGAAAATATTTGGAAAGGTTTGGAAAAATCAAGAGAATTTAGAATAGGGGCTTCTTTGATGGCTTTCTTGATGGATATAAAAGCTTCCAGGGTTTCTACAGTCCAATCTATTTTCTATCCCTTCTTCAACATTTTGGATATATGTTTAATGATTTCAACAAAATTTGACACAAATATCCTAACAAAGTTATTTTTTCCAAAAAATGATTGAATAGCTTTGACAGTTTTGGGAATGGGGATTCTTTCTATGGCTTCTACTCTTTCAGGGTCTATTCTAATCCCTTCTTTTGATACAATATGCCCCAAAATCTTACCCTCTATGACACCTCTTAGGATTGAGACTCATACCATGTTCCAAAGCCCTGATGAATATTTTCTCCAAGTGTTCCACATGGTCTTCTGCCATTTTGGAATAAGTAGTGAGGTCATCTTGGTACACTACCATTATGGCATTAATTAAATCTACAAATTCCACATCCATGGCCCTTTGGAAAGTTTCCCCTGTATTTGTGAGACTGAATGGAATTCTCACATAGACATATGTCCCCCATGGTGTAGTAAAAGTCATCTCGTATTTCTTGGAATCCTTAACTTTGATTTGATTATACCTAGAAAATCCATCCATCATTGACAACAACTCACATCATGTTACTATGTACAATACAACTTCCATATTTGGGAGAGGGTAATTATCTTTAAGGGAGGCAACATTTAAATTTCCGAAGTGTACACATAGTCTAATATCCCCATTTTTCTTTCTTACTGGTACCAAGTTTGAGACCCATGTTGAATGTCTAATGGGCTTGATAATTCATCCTTCTTTGAGTTTTTCCAATTCCTCTTGCATTTTAGGCTCCAAAGTTGGATTGACGGGTCTTTGCTTTTGCTTGAATGGTTTTGCATCTATTTTTAATGGAATCTCATGTTGAAATAAATCCTCTCTATATGCTTGAAGATCCTCATAAGACCATGCAAAAACATGCTTTACTTTCTTAGCAGTGCAATTAGCATTCTTCTGATTGTTGGACTTATTTTCTTTCCAATATATACCCTTTTGGATACCAATGTAGTCCCTAGATTGACTTCTTCAACATCTTTTCTCTTAATTGGTGTTTACTTCATGAGAGTACAATCATTTCCATCAAACACCCTTTCTAGTGTCACCAATCCCTTAGGAAGTTTGTTGGTTTTAAGTTGCAAATCTTCTTTTCCAAACATAGTCTGTTTCCCATCTATTTATTCCACAAAAGCATTAAAATCAATCTCCTGGGCTTCATACTAGTCTATACAATGGAGAAACTTTATGAGGTTAGTGTCATCATTGAAAACTTGCCAACTATAGATATTATCAAGGATAGTAGACCTTGCTTTGAATTCAACCTGAGATACTCCGACCAAGGTAATATCGTCTCTTTCCAGGGCTACATTGGCTAGGAAATATACCATCAAGTTTTTTGACCTATCTATCCATTCAATGGAAAAAGAAACAAATAATTCAATAGTATCCTAGACTACATTTCTGTTTTTTTTTAACCTCTTATTTTTTGTAGAATATTTTGACCTAACTTGTGACATGATCAACTCAGATTCTCCAACAAAAGTTAGCAGCTTGATTATGTGCTTGACAACCATATTCAAACCAATTAGTAGGGCTTCATACTCTGCTATATTGTTTGTACACTCAAAGGTCAGCAAAAATGAATATTTGAATGTGACAGCTTCAGGTGAAATAAAAACTACTCTGGCTCCATTGCCTTCCTGACTACATGCTCCATCAAAATACATTTTCCACACACCATGCTCATTCTTGGAAACATGTTTATCAATTGGGTAAGTATTTGCTAATTCAGGATGGGAAGGCTCTATTCTGAAACTCCCTAAATCCACATCGCAAAGGAAATTTAGCTATTCTTGAGCAACATAATTCACAATCCGATTCATCCTTGGCTCTCTATATAACTTGATCTCTTCACGATTGATTGGTATCGTGACATAGGATGGATCAAATTGTACATTTCCTCCAACTGCTGCAGTCCACTACCTTGACAAGAGCATTCCAAAATGAGGAGGTGTGTCAGTTACAGTTATGTCAATGTTATATACTGCCTGCAAATAAGTAGCCAACTTCACCTCTACATCTTTCATAATTCCTACCACTGGAACATGTCTACTATCCATAGCGTAACATTTTCCACTAGTAGTATCTACCCACATGACAAGTTGTTTCATGACCCCTACTCACATGTTGTTGATAGCAGCACCTGAATCTATCATACAATTCCTTACTAGCTTGTTATTTATGAGTAATGTGTAAAGAATGGATCAACTTGTGGAGGATTTATCAATGCATCACCTAGACAAACCTCAAGAACCTTAACCTTTTCTTGCTTGCTATTACTGATCTTGGTGGTTCCCTTGTCCTCAGGGTTTTTGCTTTCATCACTTCCATTAGATATTAACTAAATAGAATTGTCCCTACACTCCTTTATCTTCATCATTTCTAATAATGGTACAAAAATTTTTACCTGAGACAAGGCTTGTGTGAAGTCAAAAGATGTGTTTTCTACTTTGGTCATCTTCTTTTGCTCTAATGGATCTCCTTTTTTTTCCTCCTTTTCTTTTTTGTTTGTGTCATCATGCTTTTGTTTATCTTTATGCAACTCTTTTCTTTCTTCTTTTTGAACATGCTTGTGCCCATTCTTATCAGGTTGGTTATTTTCTATCCTTTTTGGTGCTCCCTATGTTGCTCCTTTATCTTTCACAAATATACCTCTTGGAACACCTTCATCTTCGTTTACTATTCTATTTCTTAACCAATATTTTATTTTTGCTTGTTCCACTGTAGAAATGGTTAACTCCCTAATCTCTTCCTCAGTTGTTCTTCTTACTTTATATTTACCTAACTGAGATGGTGCACAAGGGGAATGTGGTTCATCATTGCTATCATCATAATCAAAAAAGACTTGTTGTTCTGACATATGGACATTATATCTTTGGTTATCAACATCATACTCATAGCCTGCTTCTTCTGAAGATGAATATCCCTACTCAATCAGATGGAGGGTGTGAGATTTCAAATATATTGTATGGTCCTCTCCATCATTATCTACTGGTATTTCTTCTCCTTGCATTGATTGAGCTACAACACAATGATCAGAGGAATGTGGTAGGTTGCAAATTTGACACCATGGATTATTATTAACCAGGTATGCTTCTCTCTTCTTTAAAGGGTTGAGAGTTTCCTTATTCTTAGGCTTGTCAATTATGGGCTTCCCATCTTTCCAATTCATATTGTATGGAATATCATGCAGCCTTGGTCTTTCATTTTTGTATGTATTTTCTTGTCTATTCTAAGGATTGTTAAAATTTTGGGGAACCCTAAGACTATCTCTTTTAGCAATCATCCCCACAGCCTTTCTATTGTTTTCAATAGTCAATGTTATTTTTTGAGCTTCAGCTAAATTTTTGGGGCACCTATTTCTAAGCTCATATCCTATCTTTGGATCAAATGCTTTTACATAAATGTTGAATGTTGTAGGGTTTTCCAACTTAGACCCAGGTGGTATCTTATTATGCAATTTGGAGAAATTTTGGTTGAAGTCATAAACTGACTCATTCTGATGTTTCTGGATACTTATCAATTCATGCAAGGAAAACTCTGGTGCACACCGGTTCCCATACTATTCAAGAAATTGATCATGAAACTCTTGAATGGAATCAATAGAATCTATTGGTAAACTGTTAAACCAGTCTCTAGCTTCGTAAGTCAGCGACATCATAAATAGACTCATCTGTACATCTTCATACTGCATATCCAGATCTTGAATAAAGGCATTAAAATTCCTTAAGTGTTCCTCAACTATGACTGCACTACTTCTTGTAAATTTTGGGACAAGACCTCTCTAATGGTTGTCCATAGGGTTAGAATATACTTGGAATCCTGCTAAGTCAAATTGTTTGATCATTGTTGTGTAGTGTTGAGGTGGTGGGTTTTGAGGATGCTGATATTGGTATAATGGATTATTGTATTGTGCGTGGGGTGATGACACATATTGTTGGCCAAGGGGTGGTTGAGCATTTGGGTGTTGTGATGTATTTTTAGGTGGAGCATTTGATGATTTGCAATAATTCCTAAAAAAAAATTGTGGTGATTTTGGTGGATTTGAAGGTCATGTATTATTATTCTTTTTCCTGTGAGGTGGTGTGTATCTAGGGAGGTTAGCAATCTAAGCATCAAATTGGGCTCTCTGTAGCTTCAAATCCTAGAGTTCTCTTATCACTTGGAGCTTTTGTTCATATTCTACTTTCTTTCTTTCCATTTCTTGTCTTTCATACTCTAGTTGTGCATTTAACTCTTCCTGAGTCATATATTGATAATTTTGTTCAAAGGCTACATTATCAACAGGCTCATTCTGATTCCCTTCGAGAAATGCCATTTTATGATCATATTCATGTCTTCTAATCTTTTCATCCTCTAATCCAACCATGAATTCTTCTTCTTTCTTAGGATCTAACTGAAAGAAAGCATTCCTTTTTTCTTTAGGAGTGTGAGGTTCTCCAGATGAGCTATTTTCATTTGTCAATGTATCATAGTGATTATACATCCCAAAGTGTGGTTCTGATGTCTTATCTTTATTTTTCATGCACATTTCACTAGACACCTTCTTACCTTTATCATTCTTATGTGTCCATTTACCATTTCCATTGGGACCTCCTTTATACAGGGACCTTTTTCCATGCATGTTGTGAACTATTGTGAAGGCCTGAACTCTAGGGTTTGTTCTTTCTAATGTGTACTTTATTTTATCAGTCTCAATGCACTTATTCTTTTAGAGTCGCCACTTATGTTTAGAGAAGTGAGAAAATTCTATAATTTCTTGTTCCCAGCGGAGTCTTATGTAAGGTATTAACACTATGATTAAGGCTTGGATTCAGATTTGACTCCCTAGCAGAGTCACCAATCTGTTAGTTCTCAAAAATGCTGGTTGAAAAACCACAAGAGGTTGCCAAGCGCTTGGTACGTTTCAGGCTAATGAACAAGGCCAAATAGTGTATTCAAACCTTCTTCTCTTCAAGCTCAACCAGACCTAGGTGGGTGTACCTATGTAATTGAGGTAGACTTAAACTGTGTGATTCCTACTTGTGCAATCTATCCACAATGGTAATTGGAAGTGGAAATATGTGATCCTAATTTAGTATAAATTGTATAAGCAATATCAAGGAAAAGTTTATGAATATGTTTAGTTAACAGATGTGAGGTTTTGAAATGAATTTGATGAAACTAAATGATGGAATGGGGGTATGTGCAGGATCATCATGGAAAAAACAAGCCCTTAAGTGGCAAAAAAATAAAAAAAATTAGAGTTAGGAAACTTGACGTAAAAATTTGAATAAGTTATCTATATTATTTCAAAAATATGTAAGAATAGAATCTATAGAGAATTGAATGTAGTTTCTAAACTACTAGGTTTTATTTTTTTTAAAAGAAATCTATTTGGTGAAAATTTGAAATTTTGATGCACTAGTACTTAAATTTCAGGGAAAAAATAAGTAGGTGTTTGTCTGACCACCCTAACCACAATAAAATGATAATGTTTTTTTTTAGATTTTAGAGATAAGTAGAGGAATCATGTCCTGATGTGGTGCATATTTTTTTGTAATTTTTTTCCAAGTAAATAATTAATTATCAATTTTTTATTACAACTTTTAAAAAATATAAAAAGCTCATGTGTCTGACCACCTTAACTTGGTCAAAACTTCATGAAATTCAATTTTTCTTTTTTTAATTCTATAGTATGCGAAGCATAGAATGTGACACATATTTTGGATTCAAAAAATGTGATATTGTTTGAAAGCTATAGATATTTTTCAATTAGTCTATCAATCAGGACTTCAGTCGTAATTTGAATAGAAAATGAATACTAATTACTTATTAAATTCAAAGTAAAGCATAATTTGTATTTTTGGAAAGCTGAGAATTTCCTTTCAAAACCCTTTTCATTTCATCAATTTTGAGTAAAAAAAATGTCATTAGCCACATACCCATCATATTGTCACTTCTTGGCCCATCATGATCCTACACATACCCATGGATAAGACCAGTGCCTTGTTGGGTGAATGGAGTCAAATGAAGATCTAAGACAAAATGACTTGTATTAGCAATAAATAGAACTGTTTGGAACACTTATGTTTGTTTATAACTTGTATAAACATACATGAAAGTGACTGACAAACTCTACTTGTGGATCCAATTAACAAGACCAGGTTACTTATAATTTATCAAAGGATTTTAATCTTTACTTGAAAGAACCAATTGAATAAATTATGCAAGAACACAAGTAACACCAAATTGGAGACAGATTGACAATCCTAATTATATACTTATTCTTACTGATCCAAATAATACTTCCAGATTACTATGATTGATTAGAAGGGTTTTAATTCCTTTGGGGAAACCAATTAATTAGATCACACAAATACAACAAATGTGCATTGATAAATTGAATATATGCTTGATATATCAATTTAAATAATAAAGAAGCACTAAAATGGAGACAATTGGATAATTGAATAATTTCAACAAACAATTGATACCAATATAAAGCCGCATAATCAGATATCTTTCATTGATCTCCTCAAAATTATCCTTGCAACATCATCTTTTCAAATGTAAACATCATGGAAGCTTTCTACTGTCTATCTTTCCATATTTGCCTCTATGTTTTTGTCACTATGTAACTAACTTATATGTCAAAAATTTGAAGAAGATGCACCCCTTCATGAATGTATTTTGATACTAACAACAATTAACAATAGTTAAACAAAGATAATTAGGCTCTAGTTAGCCATAAGTGGACTTTTGACAGATGATCTAGATAATCTTGTCTTTTGTGAGTATCACCATCCTCTAACCAATTGCTGGCCACTATCTCTATGATCACCACTTTCTCATTTTGCTCGCATGCTTCATCCAATGTCGATTCTTTACCTATGACTGCTTCCAATGCCTTTTGTAGTATCAACTTGCATTCTTAAATACACTTGGTCCTTTCTTTTATTTCTCCATCATTTTCAAACAATGCGGGTATTCCTTCTTTTGTAGCATCAATAAACCATTTTGCATCTCCTTGAAGTTCCTCATTGTAACCTCTGTGCTTTCTTATGATCTCCTTAGTAGTAGTGATAGCCTTATTCTCAGGAGTATCTGTGTTTTGTATTTCTTGAAATTTCTCTTGAATTCTATCACTAATTCTTTTATGCTCCTATTCTATAGCTCGAGTCTTTGAATGATCTCCCTAGAGCTTGCTCAATCAAACCATCAAGTTAGCCTGTCTCTTCCTAAACACTGTAGAAAGTGTATCAAATTTTCCTTGAGAATATACATCTGACTCTTCCCACATGTCCTTTATTTGAGAGCTTTCTCCTTGGGTCAGTAACTTAGTAGCTTCCTTCACTGTGTTTTTAAGCATATCCTTTAGGAGATCATTCTCCTTAAGTATCTTTTCATTATTCATTTTATATATCTCCTTTTCCTTAATCAACATTTGGATATGGTCTTTATTTAGCTTAGAAAAATTCATGCCAATCTCAGCTAGAGCTACAAGATTAGCCTCTCCAACTTTTAGTGTCATGAAATGGCCGAAAGATTTTTTAGTGTCAATAATAATGGACTTCTTATGTGGTGGATATAGGGCCAAGATCATGTGGAAACCTTCATCAAGATTAAACTTTGATCTTGTATACACCTCTGTCACTCCTTCAGGACTAAGCTTATGTGTAGTATTATTATCCATCAAGAAACTATAAAAAAAGAGAGCAGAATTTAGGTCCAATCCTGGGAAAATCATAACGCCTGACTCCTCTAATAATTTTCTCCCTTGCTCTGGAGTCATATCTCTCATTTCCTTTTCCACACTTAACTTCAAATTATTCATCAACTGATTCTCATTGTTCAGTGTTATATTTTCAATAGATTCTCTTATTGATTTTCCTTTCTACTTGTACAAGAATGCTTTGAATTCTAGAGATTTCACAAACTCATCATTATCTACAAAGGATATATAAGCCATCTACCTTATGTCTATGTCAGAACCCTCTTCAATTTCCGGTTCTCTAAGAGGAAACTTATAATCCTTAATTTTTAATCTAGAGATTTTATCAGTTGGACCCTGAGATCCCTCATCACTAGATGACTCCTCATCAGAAGATAACAAATCTACTTATTGTATCTCCTTTACTCTTTGTTCAACTCCCCTATTGTATTCATCAACAACCATCTCAACTTCTTTCTCTTCCAAATTTCTGATCAAATCATCATATGGATAAGGTATATGATCATACCCACCTAAGTTCATCTTTTTTTTGGAAAAGTCAATGTATCCCTCTAGATCAAAACCATTTCCATTATGGAACTCTCTTCAAATTAAAATGCAATAGTTTATCCAAAATCAAATCATACCCTTCCTTTGATAGTATAGTGAAATATCCAAAGCATAAAGTGCTTGGCATGAATGCCTACTTTCCAAAGGAACTTAGGTTCATTACACTTGAGTAGTCCATTTTCCTAACAATTTCCAAGTAAGCAATTCTATTAGGCACTATTTTTGGAAAAAATAATGGTGTATCCTCAAAACCATACACCTTGATCATAGTGGAATCCTCAAAACAATACCAATCTCCCCAGTTGTGATCAATAGGTCCATTTAAATCCTTGGGTCTGAGGAACCTCTTAATTTCATCAGATAATGAGTTCTCACAAGGATGGTTAAAAATTTTGTACAATGGCTTAACAAAGTACTCTTCAAAATGCACTAAATTTGAATGAAAAAATATTCTATCCCAAATAGCAGTCCATAACTGGATTGGTAGCAGTTTACCCTCCTTATCAAAATATGTAATCCTTAACTCCTCTGGCCACACTCCTAATTCTTGTCCATAATACATTATTATATGCATGAAAATAGATTAATGCTTGAAATGTAGAACATGGGATCCATTCTTAATGGCCATTAGTCCTTAATCAATTCCTTTGAAGATATATGAAGCATACTCAAAGGGTCTTGCATTGTGATATTAAACATCGACTGCAATTAGCATTGGTACAATTGACATAAACTCACTTCCATCCCTAACACCTGACACACTGAGAAGTATGTGTATTTCAAATAGGGATCGAATAAGTCTACATGAAATGGAGGCCCTTCATTGTCATCCAGTGGAACCAAACTTCCATCATTCTTAGGCCTATGGAATGGTAATCTCCACCCCCTATAAGTTGTATGCATTCTCTAGAATTATTTCTCTAACATCTCATGCACAATAGCTTCCTCACATGTGCTATCTAGGTTAAAAATTTCACAAATTGTAGCTTTTGGAAAATGTATAAAAGCTTTACCCAATGAATTGTAGATAGCCTTGAGTTTCATTAGTTCCATATTTACAAATACATTTGGGACATCCAATTTTCCTAGGTTAAATTTCTAGGGATTGCATACCAGCTTAAACCTATTCCTCTGATGATAATGAAACATAAATAGATCATATCCCCGAATTGAAGTCCACACATCCCCTATATTCCTACACTTGTCTTCAAGTATCTCCACATCTGCCCTAAGTTGTGCAGAACGCCTGGCTTTAGGTCCTGAACCAAGTAGTTGCTCAATAAGATCTTGATTCAATTTTCTTTCAATTGTTTTTGGTGCATCTGTTGTCTCAATTTTCTACTTTTTCCCCCTAGGATGGCTACCCTCACTTTTCTTTTTTCTACCTTTTTATTTTCCAGAGCTCAAACCCTCCATTTATCTTCTCAAATTGGCAGAATTGAAAATATAATTGCAAGGAATTCACAAGCGTTCTTGAAAATCTTCAGCTACACGAAATCCTCTGGCATGTGTCTGTTCTCTCGTTCCTTTTGCTTCCAACCCTACAAATTCTCCTCAATTATTCTTCTTTCACTTAGAGAATTATCTATACAGTGTGTATCCATGCGTCCATTAATGTCCAACTTTGAACATGAGTGTAGTAGATTTTTTGAATTTCCCACTGTCAGACCGAATGATTATATCAACAAGAGCTATTTAAATTTTGGTCGATCCATGAGTTTGAATCAAGATGAATTTTCATTAGACACCTTAAATGGTCAGGGAGACCAAATATCATTCTTACCGATGTTAAATAGTTGATTTTTATGTCATCTTTTGATCCATATCACCTTCGGAAAGAGATTTATTAAGTCACTTAGATATCATAGTTGTCACCAAGTGTCACTCCGATGAGATTTTATCCATTCGTATTACCATTGGTAATAGAATAAGTATCACTGAAAGATTTGAAAGTTACTCTGATGTTACTAGTCTCCCCGATGTATCATCTTCCTCCTTCAGATGAATCAGCAAGACTCTCTTTGATATTACTTTCATCGGTGTAACATATGGAGTCAGAAAGACATTTGAAACTCATTCTAATAGCACATGTCTCTTTGATATGTTTCTTTTTTTCTATTGATGAAATAGAGTGAACATATTATCGATGAAATTCCATTAGCATGACATGTATGCTCGGGCTAACTTGAGGATCTCACTCTGATAGTATTGTTCTTGTTGATAACCTTTTTGTTGGTGAAACAACAGGCTTTGTCTTCCCAAACATGTATCCTCCTTAGTTGTTGATTGATATGACAATGTTGAAATTTTTCCGATATGCCAAAAATGCTTGAATTAAAAGGCTATAGCTTATGGGTTGGAGAGACATGGACCTAGTCATACAAATATGGATTATTTGTTCAGAGGCTCTTGCTCAATGATGATTAGAGGGATTTTGGTGTGTCAAAAGGTCAAATATAATGGAATCATTGGTGGATATGATATGTGAAATGGATTATAACAATTTTTCACTCAAAATGTGGCTACCTCATGGAGTTTATGAATGCACACTAATGAAATTTAGAAGAAAATTTATAGTCCCAACAAAAGGAACTACAATTTTTGCAATGTTCAATCCTAGGAAAGATTGTTCCAATATAAAAAAAAGCAACCATTAAATAACATTCAAACCTCAATGCAAACTTGGGAGACCTTTCATCAACATCTTAGACATGTTTCCAATGATCTTTCCAATGCATAGATGCAATCTAGACTCCTACATGCTTGTGCAACAACATTCCCTTAACTGTCTTGACACAATTCTCTTGGGACAGTCAAAATAAGGCTCAAAACCAATCCTTCAAGGCATTAAAACCTCTTGATATAGGTTTACACATACTGCTAAAACAATAATCAACACTCACCACATCCAAACTTTGATAAACAATGCATGGGTTTTAGCTAACAAGCACAAAATCGGGGTTTTACACTGTTTTTCATGCTTAACTTGAAACAGACTGGTGAAGATTCCTTCCAAACGTGAGCATATTAGGACCTCCAACCTTGAAAATATTAAAGAACATAAATATAGAATTTTGGGTGAGTTTTTAGTATTTTTGAATGGTTGAATCAAAAGATATTACATTTTGTAAGCCCATGGGTTACCCTGACTAGGGTTTGGGCATATTTTAGAAAAAAATGCTATATCTTCCTTGTTACTCAATGAAAATTCATGCCACCACTTGAAAATTAAATAATATTCATCACAAGACAACATTAAATTGACTCCCAATCAGTATAAATACTATACAGGTTGTACAAGCTATTAGAATGTGCCGCAACTACAGAAAAACGCCAAAAAACTTCATTCCATTCACTCCAAGTTTGAAAAATGAATACAATAATGCTTTCATTCAACCATTTCAACATATTCATTCCCTTTAAAATCATTTACAATTTATTCCCTTGTTCGAATAATTTTATGTAACTGAAAACCATATTTTGACAACTTTCTAAAAAAAGTTGCATGACAATTTGGCAACTTTTTGACAATATTTGCAATTTTCCAACTTTTCCCACCAATGACCAAACCCACTAAAAAAATGATTTAAATACAATAGAAAATGATCATAAATGACCTTATGAACCACTAAAACCCATTAACAACTAAAAAAAACCCAAAAATACAAAAATGAGCAAAAATGAAGCACCTAGTGCCCCTACACCAATTGAAGAATTTATGACATAAAGGTTGTTGATGAGGGATAAGGATTGTGAAAAACTTAAGGAAAATATTGTGTCATTATGGAAATATATGGAAGAAACAAATAATTAGGTAAAGTTAAATTTTTGGTAGAGAACCAAGATCTTGGATCTAATAATAGAAAGCCAAAGATTGCCACGTATCAAATCTGACATTATTTTTACTTATATATAAAAGAATTAGGTGATTGAGCAGCCCATGAAGTCAGTTGGTGAGAGTTCAGAAGAGAATGGATCTAGAAGCTCAAAATATAAACATGTTGTGGAAACTAAAGAAAGCAAGTTGATGGACGATAATTTCACTCAATTGCACAAATAGAATAAAATATCTAGAAGACAAACTTCAAGAGGACAAGGATACAATACTAGGTTCAATCATTATTTTTTGTTACTATTTTAATTGCAATCATTTTGGTTAGAAGGCTATAAATTGTAGAAAGATTCCAACAAGAAGAAATAATATTTTTAGAAGAAATGCATTTGCACCATTGTTTGATTTCAATATTGTCTGTCACAAATGCAACAATTTTGGGAATATTACTAGAAATTGTAGAAGAAATTTTGTGAGTCTTCATATGTCAAATAAAAGGAAATAAATCAACATGTCAGAGTAGTGAAACAAAAAATATTTTGAAGAAGAAAATAGAGGAAAAAAGATTAGAGAAATCTGTGGTGGCTTAGACCACATTACATGCTCAAAAGGAGAAGAATTTATAAGGATCATTGATAGTGGATGTTCAAGTCACATGACTAGAGATAAGAGAAATTGTATGCACTTCAAGAAATTTGATGGATGGGTTGTAACTCTTGGTAACAACTTAGTTGCTAGGATTATCGGTAAAGCTATTTTGAGTCTTGAAGGTGGAAAGACAAAAACTCATGATGTCTTGTATGTAGAAGGATTGAAGCACAATATTTTGAGTGTAATTCAAATGTGTGATAAAGGCTATAAGCTCTCACTCAATGGTAAAGGTTCTGAAATTAGAAAGACATGTACCGATGAGTTAGTTGTGGAAGAAAGCAGGATTGGCAATGATGCGTATCATCTCAGTGAGGTCAATGGGAAAAAAATATTTTTCCATAAAAAGAGAATAAATTTGGACCTAGAACAGAAGATTAGGACACATAAATTTTGCTGATCTTATGAGGATTAGTTAAAAAGGAATGGTAAGAGACATGTCAAATATCAAGAAGCCTCCATCTACTAGTTGTAAACCATGCGATGATGGAAAATAGACAAAGACTAGATTTCATAATAATACTCTACAAAAAATCCATTTGATTTGATACATATATATCTATGTGGATAAGTGAGAATAAAGAGTATTCAATGTCATATCTATTTGTAGAGAAGGGGGATTCATCACCCCCAAGTCTCTAGGCCATGGGAGAGCCTAAGGGAATGAATTTCCTTAAACTACCTTAGATAGTTTAATAGGTTGGGAGGGAGAGTCTGAAAATGAAGGGCAAGTAGTGCACCACTTTCCTTCTGCTAAAAACAAGCATTTCAAAAACCAAGTGAGCTAGCCTCAAGGGGTTTAGAATGTTGACCAAATAACACATTGTCTAAAGATGACAATGTGAGAGCTAGAATCCAATGTGGTGTGCTGGTGTCCTATACAAATAGGGGTCTAGAAAATAGATAGAAAACACTAAGGGCCTACTAATGACTTGACTAACAGATTTTTCATAGTTTCTCAAAGAAAGTACATAAAAGAAAGAGTACAACAAGAAGAATACTTTAACCTATTCTAATGTGTTACTCTTATTTTTGGCTATTAAAAATTTGAAACTTTTCCTATTAAAATACCAAGTGAGCCTATGATGGGTGTTCAAATGAAATTCCTTATTGCTTGGATTTTTGTGGTGAATGGTCTCATTCATTTAAAAATAAGACCCTATGTGAGGTGTCTCATGGATGAACTCTGCAAATGAGATGATAGATTTTATGATTGGGTTTTCACTTTAGATAACATGGTCCCTCATAGCCTTTGCACCATAGATTCACATTATACTGTGTCTACTCTGGAAGTTAGGCTGAACATTTATTGCAGAGGAGGCTAAGTGTTTTCAAAAACATTTTAAAAGATATCAGCATTTCCAACGAAGCTCCAAGGGCTATTGGCAATAATTTTATAAGTTAGTGTAACCTGTCAAAACCCCACCAGAGTTCACATAATCACCACTTTTCCCATTAGGCATTGCAAGTGAAAAAATAGAAGCAAAAGATAAAAGGTTTTTGTATTATTATAATTTGGGCAGTATTTCGTCTCATCATGTGAACCTTGGCATTGTTTATAATGGTTTGGATAACCACCAAAAAATCCTGCCTCATTATTAAAGTCAAAGGAAAATGGCTCTGGGAAATATCTTTTAGTTTTGAAGCCATTTGAAGTTGAGCAATATGGGTTTGAATTTCACCATTAACTATAATTCACTATGGCCGATACATCTATCTATATTGCTTTTTGTTTGTAATCTTGTGGGGAGTTCAATAGCTCTATATGTTTGTTTGTGAAGCTTGTTAAGAGATGTTACATACAGGATCACAAAGTATCCCTGGAATATGCGAGAGTTTAGTGAGTACAAGTTCCTTTTTCCCATAGCAGTGTTGATTAATTAGCAGGTCAAGAAGCATTTGGGGAAAAATTGTTGCTACAATGAATATTACATAGTCTGTCGCTGGTATGTAAAGAAGCTCTGTAAGAACTTTAAAAAGTGGTTCCTCTACACAAAGCCTATACATTATTTATAATTTCAGTGAATGGTGTTACTTGTCATGGAGGTGACATAATTCTTTGGAAAGGCCCAATTCTGTGGAATTTTAAATCTTGAGATACAGACGTTGTGGGAGAGATAGTGAACCACTCAATCATTGAAGCTTAGCAATCTAATGTTATCATGAAGGCTGAAAATGCTCTTGCTAACAAGCTTCCTACATAATTTGAGCTTATAATTTAAAGGAGAAGTGCAGTTACAATAGTGCACACATAAGTGACTTATGATTTCCCCCTAATTGCGATACTGGTTCATTCCCCATCAAATGAGTTTACCGGAAAATGCTTTCAAGTATCATTTGTAGATGCATATACACACCAAACGAGAGACCAAACTAGTACCGATGAAGACCATTCTAGCATATTGAAGTTTTGGTGATGAATTTGAAGTTGTAAACTCTCTCAACATTTGATCATGGGAGAATAGTAAAGGTTGTTTTAGCATGACTAGTAGCAAAGTCATTAAAGATTAGCATGCCATTAATTGTAAAGGGTCATAGTAATATGTGCATTGGCTGATGATACTGATGCACTTTCTGTGAATTCAGAGCAATGCAGAGACTAAAGATAATGAACCAGTTGATGGGAATTTGAACCCATATTAACAGAA
Source organism: Sequoia sempervirens (assembly GCA_007258455.2). Lineage (NCBI taxonomy): Eukaryota > Viridiplantae > Streptophyta > Pinopsida > Cupressales > Cupressaceae > Sequoia > Sequoia sempervirens. The sequence continues at coordinate 155,006,843 of VDFB02373365.1, forward strand.
ATCATTTTATCAGGAATGTGAAGAGCATAGTACTGCATACTCTTATGAGTTTTTGAGTGATTTCGCTGCCCATGGATATAATTCAAATTCATGTCACCTCTTTAACATAAAGAAAAGAATGTGGGTATTAGGAAACTGACTGTTGAGTAGGACTGAGGGAAACTATGAAGTTCATAGTCGATCAAGAACTATCACTAGATAGCTAGGGTATTTATCGAGATATCTATGAGCTAAGGGATATGTAAGAGATGCATCTTTTTAGTTCAAACTTCTGCACAAGTCTAGAAACACCCAATAGTGGAGGAATACATTCATAGCTCCATGTCATTGGTCACTCTCAAGTAACAAAAGGATAGGCTCCAAGATAAATGGCTGAAATACATAACACGGTGGGTAATCTACATTTAGAAGGGCAGTTACAGAGAAGAAAAGATGAAAAATACTCATGGGCACATGGCAACCAATTGATAAAATTCCTCTAGAAATGCATGATTATCAGCCAGCAAGACAAATCATTTTTCTATCTACCAATATCTAACTATGCATTTTAATTTTAATATTTACGAGAAGGTGAAAGTCTCTATCTTGCTTTTCTAAGGGACAGTTACTCAAAGGCTGATAAGATAAAGAAAGAAGCGCTTTTTTGTAAAGAAGAGATTTTTTTTTTAATTTTGAGAAGGGAATTTGAGGAGTCTATAAATCAAAAATAAAGAAAAATCAAATAAAAGAAATTGTTACTAACTGTGAGGAGGAAATTATAAAAGAGTTTCTTTCATTTGAAAGGAATCTTTTGGGGGTTGTAACACGAGAGCCTCTGTGAGGGCTGGGGTAGAAATAGTTATCATATCTTTTGTTGTTTGTCTGGGAAGGGGAAAAATTTCCTAAACTTATTGATTGTATAGAGAAGAGAGTCAATGAGATTTTGTTTTCATAAATAATAAAGGAGACAATATTCTGAATCTTTCTATTCAAACGCTTTCTTCTGGTTGCTAATTTTCTTTGTAAATTCATAATTATTCTTTTATGTCATTTCTCTATTATATCATGCTTTAATGTGTTTGTTGAGAGGTTTATGATCCTTCAATAATTCACACAATTAAATGAAGTTGTTGCATTTCCCCTCTTTATCATCAATTTCATGTTAGTTGGTCTTTGGGTCAGTGTCTTTATCATTTTTCTCTACACTTGATATTAGGAATCTTCCTCATATCGAGTTTAGCCTTTCTTGCTTTTAGGTTAAAAGAATACATATGGGTATTTAGTTCAGTTAAATTCTTTGCAAATCATATGAGGGAGTTGTACCTCTAAAATTTAGAGGAAGATCATGATACAAGCAAGGTGGTTGATATTGACAATCCAACTCAATCTGATCACACTTCAACAAGAATTCAACCTTCCCAACACAATTCTCTCAAACTGACCCAAGAAAACACCAATAGGCTTCTAGCCTACAAAAAACAACAAATGGACTTATATTTTGGAGAAGGACATACAAAGGCCAACAAAGCATCAATTAAGACCTCTCACAGATCCCCAAACATCATATCAAAATAATTGTAAGGGTTTCTTTGCAACAATATAGAGAACCACTCAACTGCCCTGTTCTAAGGCTACTAAATTAGCCCAAATTAACAAAGGAAATATCACTTAAACACCAGATAACCACTCAAACCCTTTTGAATAAGTTAATTTGTGACTCAAAACCACAAAATCCTCAATCACTTGATAGATTCAAGACCTCTAACTCACTGATCCACCAGACCCTCCTTTTTCTTGCACAAACACTAGGGTTTATAGAAATTCCACCATTTCAAACTTATAAAACACAACCAATGCTTCAAAAAGTTTCTAATTGGTCTGTGCAGACTCACAACATCTTCACAAACTCAATTCTATCAACAATTCACTAAAACCCTTCTAAAAACTACCATTTTATCAAGAAAATTGCACTGCCCAACCCTAGGGCATCATTCCAAAAGAAACAACTCACTTTATTTTCCACTCCAACCAAAGAAAAAATCTACCCTAACACATAATAAGCCATTCCTCTGAGGAATATGAAAAACAATAGGAGGAATGGCTACTCCATTAATTAAATGCCAAACAGAGGCCTCACTAGTTTTTACTAGGTAGATTCAGAAATCTACATAGATCTCCCTCCAAATTTATTGTTAGACCTTCAGAATGGGTTCAAAAGAAAACTACTTCTATTCCCTACAAAAAAAAAAGAAATTTAGAGCATTTACTATATGTACGGGTCCGTACAATTACAGAGAAGTTATGAAATTATAGTAAAACTACAAAAATCAGTGTTGTTATTGCTTTGAAACTTCAATACATTCTTGAACAACCAAACTTCAAGCCTTTAGAGGATTTCAATACATTTTCAGACCAAGTTCCAAATTCCCAATGTACATAACTACTTTTCAAATTCCCTTAAGCCTTCATATTCTAATAAGTTGCATTTTGACAATTATTTTTCTTGACAACATTTACAATTTTGTGCAACTTTTGACTCCTAAATACAAATGACTCAAAACACACCCTATTACATAATGAATGGTCTCAATAGACCTTATTTAGTATAAATAGACCCAACCTATAACCAAAAGACCTTACTACCAACTCTTGAAAAATTGACCAACACTGGAGATCTTCATTTTGCTAAGTGCTCATGCACCATACACCCCCATAGGAAGAAAAATCATGCCACATGAGTTGGGGTTTTCCTCCATTAATCCATCCTTTATCTCCACTCCAAACACTCTCTGACCTGCAAAAAAAATTATTTGATTCATATATAGTGACCTTGCAATGCGCCCTACATCTTTGTTTTTGTTTGCATGCAACTGTCTTCATTCTAACATTCAGACATGATGTTTTTCTTCTTTCCAATCTTTGACAAAAACCTACTTGTACTCCTTCATACATACCTGGGTATGTGCAAGATCATCATGGGAAAAACAGGCCCTTAAGTGGCAAAAAAATAGAAAAAACAGAGTTAGGCAACTTGACATAAAAAATTGAATAAGTTATCTCTATTATTTCAAAAATATGTAAGAATAGAATTTGTAGAAAATTGAATGTTGCTTCTAAACTACTAGGTTTATTTTTAAAAAAAATCTATTTGGTGAAAATTTGAAATTTCAATGCAGTAGTACTTAAATTTTAGGGAAAAAATAAGAAGTAGGTGTTTGTCTGACCACCCTAACCACAATAAAATTATAAAAAAAATTTATAAGATTTTAGATATAAGTAGAGGACTGATGTCTCGATGTGATGCATATTTTTTTGTAATTTTTTTCCAAGTAAATAATCAATTATGAATTTTTTATTAGAACTTCTAAAAAATAGAAAAACTCGTATGTCTAACCACCTTAACTTGGTCAAAACTTCATGATTTTTTTTATTTTTTTTAATCCTATAGTATGTGAAGCATAGATTGTGACACATGTTTCATATTCCAAAAATGTGATACCATTTGAAAGCTATAGATTTTTTTCAATCAACCTATCAATCAGGACTTTAGTTGTAATTCAAATAGAAAATAAATAATAATAATTTATTAAATTCAAAGTAAAGCATAATTTATATTGGTGGAAAGCTGAGAATCTCCTTTAAAAACCCTTTTCATTTCATCAATTTTGGGTAAAAAACAAGTCGTCAGCCACATACCCTACAAAAACCCATCATATTGCCACTTTTTGGCCCATCATGATCCTGCACATACCCACCTACAAATAAAAATTGGTTAGTGATCCTTTGAATTGAATTCACTTTTACCTCATCCTAATGCTTGTAACTATCCTCAATTATTTTCCCAATCTATCTATCCATCACTATCATCTGACTTGTTGTCTTATCAACATGTACCACTATACTTTCCTTTCCATGACCTACTGTACCATCAGACTTACATCTTTATGTACCTACAGTTCCTGTTAGCATTGCACACTTACTCTCAACTATAGGACACAAAATGGTCCCCACCATGACAATAGTATGTCAATCCACTGTCCTTTCATTCTTCAACCTTGTATTCATCTTTACACCTATTATTAGAGCTTTCTCAGACCTTGAACTAATTGCATCATCAAACCATTTGTCTTCCTCCACAACATCAACAAACTCTTTCTTCCCACACATGATTACTTTTTCCTTACCCTTCTCATCTTCCACAAAAGGAGTTAAAACAAACTTACACCCATCTTTGAATATGGTATAGGTGTTCTCTCTGCCATCATATATTGCACGCTTGTCATATTACCAGGGTCTACCTTGGAGTAGGTGCCAACAATCCATAGGAAGAATATCACAAACTACACTATCTTTATAACCTCCAATCTGAAACTCTACCACAACTTGTTCATTGACCCAAAAAGACTGCCCATCACTCAACCAAGACACTTTATAGGGTAATTTATGACTAACTTTTTGCAAATTTAACTTATTCACCATCTCATTTGACACCATATTTTTAGTAGATACAGAATCTATCATAATTTTTCATACCTTATTCTTGCACTTACATGTGGTCTTGAAGAGGCTCTTTCTTTGCAAAGGTTCCACCTCTTTTGTTACCTTCAATATTGTCTTCCTCATCATCATCATTTCCCCTGTTTTAGGAACAACTCTTAAACTTGTAGAATTTGTACTCTCACACTAATCTTCTTGAACCAATTGTTCTCTCCTATCAATCATTTTTTCACCACTTGATGAATTACCAACCCTTTAAGGACACTTCGAAGATGGATGACCATATTCATTACAAGTATAGCACCTCCCTACAAAATCATTAGTGTTTCTACCAGTTGTGCCTTGCATAACCACCACATTTTGTTTTGGATCAAAATGGGTCCCCCTTTTTTTTATTTTGTACTTGGTGTTTTTTTTGGGTCTTAGGAGTTGTTCATTTTCATCCTAAGTCCTTGTTTCTTTTGGTCTAGTGGAAGCAGAGTTAGAATGGAAAATGGACTTAGAACTTTTGTAAGGTTCCAAGTCTAGATTTGGTCCTAGTTCTGGTCCTGTGCTTCTTCCTTGTTCTTTTCACTATCTTTTGGTTTGTCTTGCGCTCTTGGGTCTGTTTCTCCCTTGAGTCGTTTCTCATTTCCTTATGTTTTTTCTTTTCCTAAGTGGAAGCGGAACTGGAATTGAGAGTGAACTTGGAACTTTGTAAAATTTCTAGATTTAGTTTTCGTCACGATTCCACTCCCGCTCATTTTCCTTGTGTTGTTTATTTTTTTCTGTGTTTGGACCGGGTTTGGTCTTAGTTATGGTCGCACTTCCAGTTGTTTCTTTTTCCTTGTCTTGGTTTTGTTCATTTTTTGAGAATGGAACCAAAATTATAACTAAACTTGGAACTTTGCAAAAGTCCCAGGTCTAGTTTTGGTCCCGATTTTGCCCTTGTCTTCCTTTGTTGCTTTTCCTTGTCGTGGGACCAAAACTGGGTTCAGAGTTTGATAAGAGACTTGGTAAAGGTTTCTTGTCTTGTTTCGGATCCAGGTTTGCATCTGTCCTACCTTTAATTTCCAAACTAGTTGACTATTTGTTTATGTTGTTTGCTCCACCCCCAACCTACCACATTTATTACATTAATTACAACCTCCTCACATGCGTGAAATGATTTTAAAACCTTAATCGAGGTTAACTCGCTCATTATATTTGTTATCTAAGTTGTTTTAGTGAACTAGAGCCAGGATAAATTTGAGAGGAGCATGATTTGATTGTGGAGGCATGTTGGTGAGCATATTTTTATCAAGCTTCAACTTTTCCTTACTGACATTTTGAGGTAGGGTCTTTTCCCTCTCTTTCCCTATTTGTGTTTGTTGTTTTGTTTTTGTGTTCTTTCTCGTTGTGTTCTTGCACGTTCACGAGACCTTTTCTTGTGAATCTTCACTTGTTCCTTTGTGTCTTGTTTTCTTTTTTTTTTACTTTTTTTGTCTTTCTATTTGTTTGTTTTTTGTTATGATGTCGCTTTTGTGGTAGGTTTGTTCTGTCATGCCCTAGTTTCTAACTAGGGTTTCATTTGATGGGATCCTTTGTGCTTTAAATGTTTAAAAATCTATTTAGAAACCCCTCTGATCTTGTCTCTGTGTTGGTTTAGTGATTTCCATGTTGGGTTTTTGATCCCCTAATTATCTAAGTTGACACGTCATGCAAATTAGGGTTTTCTCAATGACCTTTACAAATATCCAACCCTGGTGTTAAATTTGGTCTTTATTTGGTTAAAGGTGAGGTTAAGCCCCTTTATTTGAGATTCCCATTATTATCCCATGTGACTCAAGTCTTTAAGCTCACATGACCACCTCTTCAATAAATTTCTTCATTTTGAGTAGTAAACTGGTAGAAGCAGACTCGGGAGTGAACTCATCCTGTAAGTGTTTCTAATGGGGTTCATTCCCAAATTGATCCTTCTTCCGATTACTATTTATTTTGGTCTTCACACTTTCCCTTTAGCAGAAGCAAAATTGGAGTGGAGGTTGAACTTGGAACTATTGATTGGTTTTGGGTTCAGTTTCCATTCTGATCACAGTTCCAGTCTCGTCCTAGCTCCAGTCATAATCCCGCTTTGTGTTAAAATGGTTTCCCATTCCTTAATATTCTATAAATTTTCTTCTGATGAATATAAAATTATACTAAGTATGAAAGCTGTCTTGAGGAAGTAGAGGATGGTATTAGATGATGTATTGATTTTTATGCTTTTGTTCATCTAATACAGAGTTTTATTGCAGAAATAAGAGATGTCAGGAGCACCAGAAGAGGCTTCTCAAAGGACCCAACCTGCAAAAAGTTCAAGGCAAGGAGCTAGTCCTAAGAAGATCAATATGGAACAACTCCCATATACTTTGAGATATAAGCATCAAAGTATAACCATCACAGCTAGCAAGGTGGACTTAGATTGGGCCATTATTACAGATACAAACTTGGGCCTCTTCAACTATGAAGAGTTGTATGAAGAGAAATTTAGTGAAGATGTCATAGGAAGAACTTAGAGAATTGTTCAATCTTGTTTGGCACATGCTACCCTCTTTCCCTTATTTTTCCAATGCCCATAATTAATACTCACTGTAGCTGGAACCTACAATCCTGCCACTAGATAATGTGTGGACCTACAGGGAAACATTATCATTGACCTTAAATCACAAATGATAACATTTATGTTCAATTCACCTGCTCCACAAAACCCCAGGAAACTCAATGAGGCTGAAGTCCTACAACTCTATAGCAAACAAAAGGAGACTAGCAAGACTCACATAAAAAAGCACTGGATGGGGGTTGCAAAGAAGTCCCTAGCCAAGCTTCCTGGCTAGCCTAAAAGGGCAGATGTGTACAAAGAGATTGGAGATATAATAATGATGCTCTCTAGAGTGTTTGGGAAGAAAGAGGCCTCCCAATTTAAGGAATGGATGTTTCCATTCATTCATACTATACTAGATGGAAGGAAACAATTTGATTGGCCTATGATTGTGTCAGAGTGTATACATAACCAAATGCTTAGAGGGAGAGAAACCAAGAGTTTCTTTATGATCTCTTGTGTGATATATGCAGCCACCAGAAGGGGCATCTTTCTTGGATTGAATGTAGTGGGAATATTGGGGGTGAAGCCACATAAGTGGTTTACACTTTTGTGGAGGAAGGAAATTTCGAAATTTCCACACTCTTCATAGAAAAGTGGTTCGGCCGAACCATATGGCTCGACCGAACCATTTGAATGGTTCGGCCGAACCATATGGTTCGGCCGAACCCATGGCTCGGCCGAACCCAAAACCGAGCCAAATAAAAAAAACATATTAAGGGGGTTCGTCCAAACCTTGGTTCGGCCGAACCCCCTTAATATGACAAAACCAAAAAAAGTGTGAAAGTGCTTTCACTTTCACACTTTCACTGTGAATTACCAGTCACTGTCCCTGCGCGCGGCGAACATAAACCGAACGGCGACCCAACAAAATTTCTCACCAACGAAAGCAAAGTTCGGGTCGTTTTCTTCAAACTTCATCATTCCAATTCGCATATCGACCACTATTGAGCACGAGGTATTTAAAATTCCTTTTTTTTAAGTTCAAAATGCATGTATTTGTTTAATTTCGAAACCCTATATGCAAATTTTTTTAAAATTTGTTGAATTCAAATTGCACTTGTTTGAACGTTTTTAAAGCATTTTTAATAGTATTTTGCTTCCCCGTTTTGCATAATCCAAAGGTTTGAGTAAGGAAAAACGAGTTTCCTCCGAAAATTAGTGCAAAAAAACATTATAATAGCTCTCAACATAGTCTAAAAAATGAAGATAAATACATTCCTAAAGACTAGAAATGTAGGGTTAAGCTCACAAAATAATTTTAAAACTACAAATTTAGGGTCAAACTTGTAGATGAAAATGCAAATTTCATACATGTAGGAGTGAACCGTGAAAGTCATAGCTTGATTTGTTAAGGTATTATAATATTAAATCTTATAAAAAATCAAGAATCATATCATTGATAACATTGTCTTCATGTAGTGTGTACAAATTGAAATATAATTGACTAAAACTATAAGTTACTCTTATTGAACAATTTCCTCATGTAGTGTGTATAAATGGAACCATTGATTGAAAATATAAATCAAACCATCAAGAACAAAGACTTGATTGTGTCTTCATGCCCTCAATTAATATCATTTACAAAGTTTGGTCTTGGAAACCATAAAATTAACAATTACATTCTCTACCCTATTATTTGATGTATTATAATGCAATTTTCTATACTACCAAGCAAATTCAATGGTCACAAGTTTGTAGAGACACTGTAGAAAAATATCTATCATGTGTTTAAAATACTATTCATATTGTAACACTAGAGATTCTAAGTAATATGAGAATCCCTGCATAATTTTATATAATGTATTTTCATCATCACTAACTATAGTAGACTAGTTTCTATCACTATTCAATTCATCTTCTTTCATTAGTCCATCATGACTTGATTATTCATCCTCCTTTAGATTTAGAGAATAAGAACAATATATAGAACCACTACAAAATCTTCACACATATCACTAAAAGTTGATGTTTGGTATAAATGTATCCACATGCAAACAAGAGCCACCTTTGGACATTACTATTATCAAAAGGACAAACCTTATTAGAGCGAGTGCAAAAAGATGTGGGGCCAAAAAGTGGCCCCCCCACCTTTTGGCCCCATCATATTAAGTATCAAGCATTAATGTTGAGGTACGCTATTCGAGGAAACTTGAATGATGAGTAAGTGAAGAGAGAGTGGGCCTTTATTGTTCACAAAGTGGGAAGAAATAAAGGCAAAGGAAGTGGAAATGGGAAACATGTAGAGAATATGGCAAAAATGGTGGAAATCAAGGAAGGATTAAAAGGAAAAGAGAGAGGGAAAAGGGGAGGATAGAGGCAAAAGGAGGAAGAAGGTAGTGCAAATTATACATTTTTGAAGCTTGTGAAATTCGAGTATGTAAACCTAATAGTTTTACTTGGTGGTAATGAGGTATGATTTTTTATGAAGGTTCTTTTTAGTATTTTTATATGTAATGTAAGAGAAAAAGCTATTCTTGTATGAAATTCTAGAAATCATGTTAAAAAGCATTAGCTTGTACTTTCTACTATGTGAATGGAAATCTATTGCTCTACCTAGGACATTTAGAAGCTTGTGTTGCATTCATGAAGCCAAACATAGTAGATATTTTTTTTACTTTATGTGTGTTATTGGAGATAGGGTTTTAGTATATAGAACCATACAATAAAATGGTGTAATTCCTTGTTTGAACTAAAAACCCTACTATTTTTTAGTGAAGGGATAGCTAGCTATAACATTTTGACTTTCACTTGTGAGTCTAAACACCCATATGGGTTATTGTTGCTTTGTCTTATGGATTATGGTAGTAAATTCTTAAGATGTATGTAAATCTAGCAGACCAATGTTGAATATTTATTTGTTGATAGGCTAAATAGAGTTAGAATTAGTATGGGTTCATTACATGTATGCCATTCAACATTCATGCACATCATATATATGTGAGAGAGATAGTGATAAAGAGGGATAGAGATAAAGGGTAATATAGATAGATAGAATAATCACAAACCATTTGCTATGAATATGCACAAAATATTTATATATTGATCTTGATAAGGTCATGAAGACATACATAATACATCATGAAAATATCATATACGGTGACATGAGGCCAACATTGTCTCTTAGACTACAAAATATCACCAATATATATTCATGAAAATAGTTATGAATGTGTCATAAAGATATAAAAGTGTTTATGTATGTGTAGCAAATGCTATTAATGAAACATTATGCCTCTCTTTGCTTGACTAGAAACTGAACTTCGATCCCTTGAATTAGTTATTATCTTGCATTGTGTTGATTGTGTGTGCCCCTAACAATTATGCAACTCAACCTACACACACAAACATATTATAAAATTAGAGATTATACCAAAATTTATAAGTTTATAAAATATTGTTTTAAAATGATATTAAAATAATAAACACACTTACAACAAACTAATACTCAACATCATCAACAAAGGGTTGTCCTCAAAAGAGGATGCTTACAAAACAAAACCAAAATGTGTGTGTATCCATATATACATATATATACATGTATGCATACACATATACATATACATACATGTATATGCGTATACATAAATATACATACACACATACATACATACATACATATGTGTGTGTATTTATGTATACGTATATATGTATGTATATATATACATATAGAAAATAAATGTATGTATATACATATATACATGCATATATACATATGTATGTATACATGAATGTGTCTACATATCTACATATACATATATACATATATACATATATACATATTTAGATATGTGCATGTGTATGTATACATATGTAGATATATTCACATATACATGAATATGTATGTATAGTACATGAGTAATTTTTTTAATGAAAACCATGTTTAGGAATGAAAATATCCAATCCCTTATGCTTCTAAACTAAATTTTGCAATGCTTATGGTTCTTTTGGCCTTATAGATTCTTGAATCATTTTATAATATAAAACCAAAATATAACCTACTTTGGCTCTAATAATTGTAAACCCTTTAGGAATTCTAAATTGTTGCATCTTGTCTTGATTTTCCCACCATTGTTATTCCTTTTGAAAATTTTACAAATTAGGCAAATAATCCTTGCACTTATATAGAGGATCCTTATGTATGTTCTTAAAATTATTTAAGGTTAAATGACTTAATCTAAAATAAAGGCATATATAGATCTCTTGCAATTGTAACCTCTTTGCTAAAATAATTTGGAACTAATAGGATTCAATTGTGTTTTATGACATAGGTCTATATTACCACAATGATGTATGTATAGGTGTACATTTTAACTTGGTTAGCTTTCCTAGCAAGTTCTTCATTACAACAATCACTCCACCTTGTCACTCAATCAAGCCCACTAGAACATATATTGGAATTTAACCTCTTTCATACTAAAAGAAAAAGTAATCATTAATTATATTTAATTTACCATATAATTTGATCTAAGTAATGCATTTTATAAGATCTAATTGGTGTATTTACAAAAACTATTTTGTGTTTTGGGCATAGGTGGTCCTAGAAAATATGCATAAATAATAAGATAGACTATGGATTATCTTTTAAATATTGTTGACGGTTTTTCATGTCATATTTTTATAGGAGGTCCTCATAATTGGTATTCTTGTATGGTATTAGAGCCAAGCTAGGTGCATTTGACACCTATGTTGTGGCTCAAGGGAGTGTGTTGGAGAAATGATACACACCTAAGTCATAAAAAGACTCATCACAGTGTGAGTCATTAGCTCAATAGTAGAGCATCCTAACACCAAATGGGAGGTCCTAAGTTTGAATACTAGTTAGTCCATAGAAATTTCTATAAAAGTCGATCACTAGTACATAAGAAGAAGAATAAGTACCCTTATAATTTTTATTAATACCAACAAATTATCGTTCCTCACATACATAGGCTAATCAATGATTTCAAGCTCGTCAACATGTATATGTACCTCAATCTCATGACCCTCATATAAAACCACTTTATTAGATTTATTTAGTGTAAAATAATTAAATTTTCATTAGGAGGAACAATTGAAGGATTGACCCCAATATTAACCCCCTCAACCTAATTTTTTTTGTTTATGAATCAAATCCTTAATCAATTATTCCCTAATCCCATAAAATGTTGAGTATAATTACAATTAACTCTACAATTTAATAACAAAATTCTTTCTCATTATATCTTTTGGGAATAACTTTAGATTTATCTAATGGCCTAATAGGAGGAAGTGTAATCATGCAAGCACTAAGTAAATTTTGAAGCACATTTTACAAAGTTAGGAAAAAGTTGGAGGCTTTAGAGCCATAATTATATTAGAAACATTTATAATGTATAGTTTGTACAATGGTCATTTCCATTATTTTTTACTATCCTTTTGGAAATAATTTTTCTTTTTAAATTTACAAGGGTAGGATGATGTAGATGAAGCATTAGAAGATCCATAATTAAGTGTGGTAGCCTCTAACAACTTTAGTTCTTTACATTCATCTCACTTGCACATGCAAATGTTAAGAATGTATATACTTCGTCGATCCTTGTTTATAGTCAAAAAATCTAAAATAATAAACTTCAATCTAACATTCCTAATATTTGCATTGGCCAATTTCAATATTAAAAAATAGACCCAAATGGAAGATAATACTATTAAATTTCATGGGAAGAACTTAGCCAATAACTTATCATCATACACCAAATCCAAATATGTAGCACTAAAAACCTTGAATGTGTCATGGGATCTCCTTTAACATTGTGCATCTCAAATCTAGGATCCAAAAATCCAACAAAAAATGGATATGTAAAATTTTTAATAGAAATTGAATTGTGTTTGATTTTTATATGTACATGTCTTTTTTGTTTCCATTAGGTAAGGAATCAACATTACTTTTCATCTCAACAAGCCCTTAAACATTAATGTCAAGGGTAGATAGAGGCACACTAGGATTAAGGACATGAATGAAAGTGGCAAGATGAGAAATCGAAAGTGGTGTATAAATTTGTCGTGACATAATAAATGAGTGTGGAGTGACAAAGACTTGCGTAGGAATATCATAGTGAGGGGAACATGGGAAGTGTAAACAAACTAATGAGAACTAATGTGGAGAAAAGAGAACTATGTGCATCATAATAAGTGCTACGAGGATGAGATTCAGGGAAAAAAAGGAGAGGGATAAATTTGGGGAGATTTGGTGGAAGGAGAAATAAACCGTGATAAGATAGATAGGAGTAAAACAATAAGGAGGAATACATGAAGAAGAAGCTTGGGATGGAGGGAAATGTACATCACTCAAAGGGATTGTTGAGCTTATCTTTTTACCTATTTAACTTTAAGTACTTTCTTTACACATGGCTTATTAATCAACATAGTATATGAAGGAGATCAATGTGCTTATCCTTTTACCTATTTCATCTCTTTGTGTTCCGTGTTGTTTTTAATGTTTTTAATTAGAGTGCAGATGATGTTAATATACATTTAATGATGCATTTTTTATGTTCTATAATTTTTTGATGTTCTCAAGGCTATATAATTGAAGTTCATTTATGTTAACAACTATTAGATTAAATATTTTTATCCCCAATTATTTTCAAATGATTTTATACTTTAATCTTTGTATTCTTATTCTTTCTTTCATCGCTTCATTTAAAATTTGAACCATTTAAGGATGTTATGTTATAGATTAAAGTTGTCTTCCAATTCTTTTTAAATCAAGTTAATAGTATGAAAATATTATTGATGAGTAGATGAATTAAATTACAAGTTCTATTTTAGATTTGTATTCTTTTTATCTAGATATATTATTTACCAAAGTCTTATTGTTTTTTTAGGTGTACTGTATATATATAATATGGAAAATGTAGATCATGTTTCACCTGTGCTAGAATCTTTGTTTGCAAATACTACTAATGAGATAACAAAATTAAGAAATTCATTAGCACAAGGTGCAAACCCAGGGATATATAGTGAACCATGCATGTTAATATTGCATAGTCTAGAAAAACTAAAAAATGAACTTGAGAGGACTAGTGCATATTCCCTGGACAGAGTGACTGCTATTCTTTCCCGCATGCGAGAAGAAGTACATGGTGATGTTCCCTTTAAACAAATACAAGATAGTGTCACCAAAGAAATGATAAAAGCCACTTGTTTTCCATTTTATCGTAAAATGTATGAAGGTTAGGGGATACCAGTCACCGATGTGTTGATCAGTGCTATGGCCTCATTGATCTACCCACGCATTTCTAGCAACATTACGGTATATACCCAAACAATGACCGTGATTCCATCAGATTTTTGTTCAAGAACTTGTATGTCAGAGGTCCATTTGGGCCTCAAAGTTAACTACTTGGACATTCCACCATATGTTGGTTCGGGGTGTGGTAGGATTGCTGATAGGCCCACCTATCATCAAGCAGATAGACCACCCTCAGTGTTTAGGGTATTGGTTAGTGACAGGTCTCCTGCTCTCACCCCAGCTCTAGCCCCCATAGCAGATGAGGTTGTTGTTGCTTCCCAAAAGGAAGCAATTGACACTGTAGGTGACATTGCGGCTACCACCACTAGGATATCTGATGATCGTGTAGGTCAGTATTTGATATCTAGACATTCTCGATCCACACCATTTTCAGCACAGTGGACCACCATGGATCCTTTTACAATGACCGGCATCCCTACTCCTACACAGCTTGATGCACTTACAGGAGATATGTCACGCATGACTCTACATTGTTTGGCTAAGGACCTGTTGGAGGCATATGCCCACATTGCATCAGATAATGGGATCGGCATAGAGCATGTTAGAGATCATTTGAGACATAGAGGTCATTCAATTCTAGGATCCCATCACTCTCACCACTACTCAGTTCACATCGTGTAGTCCACCTTAAGGCCATACTCTGTATTACATTGCATCTATGGGTTTTACTGATATGTTGATTGGTTCTGGTTCATCATCACTGGTGCCATCTCACCTTTATAGTCCTCTACATTCATCATTTCTGGCACGACATGGGATAGATCAGATGGATGCAGTTATTGATTTTTCGCTTGATCATTTGGTCCATATGGTGGAGGTGAATGTTTCAGAGGACTTAGGTCATCCGATATCAGATGATGTGCATGTATGTGTGCATATGCATGTTTCAATTCTTTTTTCATTATTTTTTAAATTTATTTTTAACTAGATATTCATTTAAGTTGATATATATGTGTATATATATTGTTATAGGTGGACATACCTCATATCACTCCTAGCCTTGGTCCAAGATCGGTGCAGCATGATCGACGTGGACTTGATGAATCTCGGCTATCAGTGGACATGTGAGTTTTCATAAAATATATATTTATGTATGCATAGATACAAGTTGTAGGATTGACATTTAAAAAATACAAGTTCATTTAAAAATAACTTTCATAAAATTCCCATTTAATAAAATTATATGTATTTAACACATCTTGTACAATAATTTTATTTGGCAGGCTTGACATCCATCGTATAGTAGACTGCTCTCATTCAGATGGCCATTCGTCTAAGAGTAGACATTCTTATTAGGCCATGCATTCTAGATTTATGATCTTTATCACATGTGTATTTGATTATATATGATGATCTTTAAAATAGTATTTGATATTTGATGATCTCTTACACTTGCTTATATGATCTAGACATACATTTGCTTGTTTTTTGATATTTAGTATTCGACATTAGATGATCTTTAATTTACATTTTGCTTTTATGATATATGTACATATATTTTCTTATATGATATATACATATATTTGTCGCTTTGCTTATAATATGTGTTATGTTTATATTCTTTTACATATATGTACATGTGTTTGCTTATGGTTTAAACATGTTTACACATAATATATGTATGCTATTGCTTTAAATATTCAATATACATACATGTTTTCTTTTTTTATGACCTCTTACAACTTACATTTCCTTATATTCAATATACATTTGATCTCTAGTACAATTTTAGGGAAAATCAATGCCATTTTATAATTAAGTTCATTCATGTTGATCATAATAAATATTTTTAAAAAAATGACCTAAGCAACATGAACCATTGAGTTGAGAACAAGATATAATCTTTTTGACAAGTAACTTGAAATTCAATTCAAATTATATCAAGCTATTATACGTTTCTTACAAGTAACTTGAAATTCAATTCAAATATAATTAAGAAAATTCAATTCAAATTATACCTCTAATATTTGTACATTTTTTGACACTTTACCAAAATTCTAAAATTACTAGATATGTTGTGCATACTTATGAATTAAATAACAACAAACTCCACAATGAAATAACTTGTTTGTTTAGTACTTGATTCATTTAAACTAGAGGATCCAGTTATTCCATGTACACTTGAATAATTTTGATTCACTTGGATCACAGATTTTGGAGAAGTTTTGCACATTTATCAAGGAGGCAAATATTGGAGCTGGACAACTTTTCATTTTTATCAATCAAGGCAAATTTTGGAGGATAATTTAACTAAGTTGGTAGAGGACTTGTTTAGAGTCATATTTAAGTTGAAGAAGAAAATGGGGCAACAAAGGAAAAGAAAAAATGCATCTCAACGAAAATTGTCAAAAGAAGAAGAACAAAAGAGGCGTGATCAAAACTTGGAAAATTATCATAGAAAGAAACAAGGTACATGCTTGCTTCTTCTCTCTCACTCTCAAGTGTGTGTTTAGTACCTTATCTTGAAGGTTTCAACCATCATTGCACTTAAATGACTATAACAATTTTAAATATCCTCAAGTCATCTTGGTCATCTGGGTTGCAATGTTTTATATGATCCTTGACTCCACCTCTAAGCCAATTCTTTTGTTTCAATATTTATAGTGTGTTTTTGTGTCTTTCATTTTTATTTTCATCACTCAATGTTCTCAAATTATTTTATGTTTTATGCTCTAGGATTCCTCATGCTAGCCAAATCTAGATATTGATCAAAATGAATCAAGGATCTAACAAGATGGACCTTTGAAGTTAGGAGGAGACCAAGTCTCGCATTAACAGCTTGTTGGAGAGGGTCAAGATCACTCTCTACCTGCATGGATGAGCATATAAAAATAGCACAAACTTCTTTCACTTATAGCTCATCATGTTTTATGAATTTGTTTGCTTGCATACATAAACTTCACTTATATATTTAACATCATCTCTCACTTTTGTTTGCAAAATATTTTGTGACACATGTGTAGGAAGGGCTCAACAAGCAAGAAGTTTTCATGCTCAAGTCGAGCCAAATCTAGACATTGGATCAAATGAATTTGCTCAAGAATGCATGGTCCTTGAAGATAGGGAGGAGGCACAAGTTCAAACAATGCATGTTGGAGAGGGGTCGGGATCACTTCCTCCTACTGGTATGGATGAGCATATAAACCTAGCTGAGAAGGTGGTAAAAAAACTTCTCATAGAAATTTCTTAGATCATTTACTTGAAATGGATATGGAGAAAACTCAAATATGCCAACCACTTTATAAGAGAAAGAGGTCAATGACTAAATCTCTAAATGGAATAATCAATCATCATTTCAATAATCTTGATACACCTGAAAAAACCCAATTGTTATCACGTTTACTTCTTTGTGATGAGCTCAAAGAGTCATTACAATTTTTGGGTGTACATATAGCATCAAATAAGAAAAAACACATGGGATTACAAAAGGATATTGTTCAAAATGTTAAAAAGGGTTTAGATTCCATTGGGAAAGGATCTCAACTATGGATAGCGCCACCATGTGAAGGCATGCATACCTATTGTACATCAAGATATAGCAAGAAAAGAAAATGTCATGACTTTCTAACCTAAAATTGGTTATAGTAGAGCCACATTGATAAAATATAAGAAAAGAGAAAGTTTGGATGGAGAGCTTTGTAAATGCACCAAGTACTATGTGTAGAGCTCCCCTGCTCGGCTGTGATTGAAGATGTTGTTAGGAACTTGGTTCCCAAGCTTTAAAATGACTGTACTCACCACTCTATCAAATACTAGAGAGATGTTTCAGTGATACAGATTGACCTAGTATTTATGAAAATCATATCAAACATTGGCTAGACATAACACAATTTGAGATGTATATGAACTTTTGTAATGCATATCCTCATATAAATATTGGGAAAACAATGTTTCAAAGGTTAAAGCCATATTATGTGAAGATAAACAAGTTTTTTGAAACTTGTTGTTGTCGTTATCATATTGAATTTGATCTCTACTATCAGGTGTTTCGAAAGATGAGAGAAGAAAGATGTGGGTTTCAAATGCACCTCCTAAACAGGCAAGTTTGTTCATAAAGTCTATATTATGTGATCATGAAAATGGACCTCAAATAAATTGCATAAAAGGAATTTTTAGAGATATGTGGAAATTTGGCTAAATTTCCTTCAAGAATTGAGGATACTGACCTAACAAAGACAGTAAATTGCAAGAGGTAAGTACTATTTTTAGAGAGTTTATTTGTTTCAATTTCTCATAGATTGTTATTTGGATTCTCTTTGATGTAATATTTCATTGATTGTGTGGTTTATTAGTTATTCACATATTTTACTGACACATGTACAAGTATGTAAAGTTGCAAACAAATTTTGGGAAAGAATCCACAAGGTTGAACTATGTAGAAGAAGAGATTCCCATTGGAAAATTTATGGAAGATTTTGGAAAATTGATAATGTTCAGCTACATACATCATTCATTTTTGCTAAGGGTAAGCATAACAATCAAACATTCAGAGATGCTTTCTCACGTGGAACAATTCTATCAGTAGTTGACTTTGCAGAAAATTACCCCTTTGTACATCAAAAGGAGATTCAATCAGAGTATTACTTTTCAAAGCATATCACTATTATGGTTCATGTGTGTTATCGACATGCACAATCATAATTGGATGGTGTTGAGAGTACAGGTGAAGAACGAGCCATTAAAAAAGAATATCACTTTTATATTAGTGATGATAGCATATACGAAACACTTTTGTCCAACATTGTTTTACAATATTTTTTGAGAATTTGAGAAGTAGGTGTCAAATTTGAAAAATCATTTTGTATGGCTATCGATGGATGCTACACAATTCAAACTTATCTATTCTATGCACTTTGTAGATATCATATAAAATCTACAAAATACCACATGCTTGGAGTTTTTGAGAGTGGGCATGGAAAGGGTGAGTATGATGGAGTAGGAGCTTGCATTAAATGAGCTTTAGGAAAGCATCAAATGAGTTATCCAGAAGATCATCTAGATAATGCACATGATGTTGTTGAATGGTGCAAGAAACACTTTGCATCAAATGTGGTCGGCACATCTTCAAGAACAAACCGACACATTCCACATAGAGTGTTTTGGGAGATATCAGGTATGTATAAATTGTACATTAAATCAAAAATTTGAATTTATTTAAATTTAAAATTTATATATACATATTTGTTCACATAAGTTTTCTGTTGTACATATGTATCTAGGTGTGGATAGAAGATCGATGCATGGATGCAAGAGGGTAGAAAAAACAAGATCTTTGCATTGTGTTAGGAGTTCAGATAGTCGCCATGGATGGATATTAGACACAAGGGATTACTCTTGTTTTTGCACTGGGTGCATTGAGGGAAACTCTGATTATGCATGCAACAATCAAGAACTTGGATATGTTGGTAAATGGAATACAGTGCCACTACTTGTTTCAGAAACATATGATGAAGACGAGGAAGAAAGATTTGAAGACATTCCTTTGATTTCAATTGACTATGACCATATTTCAGGATTGGTTAGAAAAGGTACACGTGTAAGTTTTTAATTTAAGTTTTATTATATATATCTAGTTAACGATCTTTAGAGACAAATTTATAATTTTTTTAGATTTTTTTTGTGTAAATTTGGTGTATAGGAGATGTTTTTTAGTAAAATATAGCAGAGCCTCTAAAATACTTGAAGGTGTTAGCTATTATTTATTGTGCTGCATGTAGAGGAATAAGCTTAACCGAACCTAAAACAAGTGATGGAATGTTGCTCTCACAGTGAGTTTGAATTCTAAAACCTATATATGTACATTGTATCTTACATGTGCACATTACATTATAAACATTAAATATATATTGTACAAACCTTGTGCATCTAAAATATTGCACACACATTCATATATGTCTTTACCTTAGGTTCATGTTTACCATGTGTCTGTTGTAGTAATAAGGACATATCTAAAGTAAGTCAAATTTTTCAGTATAGACTACTTGTTGACTATCAACCCCATAACAAGGTATATCAATATAGTCACTTAATAATTGCTGTACTACATCTCCATGCAGTTCCACATCCACGTGGCATAAGAAAATGGAGACTAGATAGTGATGATCATCAAAAAATTCTACATGTTATTGAAGAGCGGGCTAAACCATAATCTTTGACTTAGATTATATCCATGGTTTTCAAGTTCACTTGTAACCCTATACATGTTCAAATGAGAACTTATAGTAACTTGTACATAGTTGTAAATCATTTTGTGTAAATTACAATTATATGTACATATTTGTTCGATGGAAAATTTTTAAGTTCAAGAGTGTTTGATAGCATCATCTCTCACTTTTTTTGGTTGCATGTAAACCCATATTATATGCTTTCAATCCTTATTTGAAACGTAGTGATTTTTTTTAAATCATTTTGCCTAAATTACAATTATATACAACTTATATTTGTTTCATG
>VDFB02373365.1:155027740-155070953 GCA_007258455.2 Sequoia sempervirens
TATCCCTAGTGGTATACATGATCTTCCCAAGAATCTTGAGAAATTCTATCCCAAATATATGCATGTAGAATCAAGTAATGTTGAAGAGTACATACAAGAATTTAAGGATGCATGTACTTGGGCTCAAGTAGCTCACCATGATGTTGTGTGTAGGTTATTCCCCTACTCTTTGGGTGACATTGCATACAACTGGTATTTAAATTTTCCCCAGGGGTCTATTATGAGTTGGAAAGACTTGGAAAATGCCTGTATTAATCAGTTTTGTGTATATGTAGACCCTACCATTTTGTATCACCAATTTTTGACCATAAGAAAAGAACCCCATGAACCATTTCCATTATTAAATAAAAGATTCTAGAGAATGTATTGAAGGCTATAGGATCCTTACTTGGTCGCTAAGAATATTGCCATTTTGGCATATTTAAGGGTTGTAGATCCTTTGATTGGCCTATTCTTGTAGAGGGCATATGATGCCATTGAAATTGATTCTTTGTCTAAGGTTTACCATCTAGCCATCAAATAGAAACAACATATAATCTTACAATCGGGGAGCTTGGGAGGAATTATTCCTCCCATAGGATATCAAATGCCTAATCCAACTCCTCTGTTCAATATAGTCCCAAGGATGTCTTATTCCCAATATGGACCCATGTCTGAGTTACAAACCTCACCTCGACTACCATTCTTCACTAATGGTGCTCAGGACTCCTCCCAACAATCACAAAATTACCATAATCAAGTTGGAGGGTCAAATCTTGTCAATCAACCATTTGTTCTGAAACATTGCAGAAAGTGACTGAACTGTTCAATTGACTAATGAGATGGAAACTCTCAAGAAGACTCTATCTCAGATGTATAATGATATGGCGCAACTTAGACACAACCCCCCTCAAAACCAAAACCAGAATTATCAGAATGAGGGAGGGTATTCTAATCAGGGTGGTTACTCCAACTAGAACTCCAATCAAAATTATAACACCAATCAGAATCAGAGGAACTCCCAAAGCAAAAATTCTCCTAACTAAAATTACCAAAATAAAAATATGGGATACAACCAAAGGTCTAACAAAAATAGACAATGGAATATTGGGCCAAATAATGGGGGAGTCTCCCATAATTATTAGGCGAGTGATGAAAATCCACACACTACAAATGTGGCAAATCTTAATTTTATGATGAATTAGTGTAGGTTGCACGACATTGCAACTCATTCTGATGTAAACTTCCCAAAAATGGAGAAGATGGTTAAGATAGCATAGGTTGATGCTCCATTACAAGGTGCTCTCAACAAGTCTAGCAGATCCACATATACTGCCATGGCTTATGACATCTTTGATGAAGAACTTCCATTCCCTAGCCAAGAATAAAGTGAAATAGTGGAAGACGTATATGATGCCCAGGCCTTCCAAACCAATGAAGGTCATTTCTTAAGAAATCATAATAAGGGCCCATTTACTACATCTGACCCTCCTAACAACATGGTCCCACCAAATTAGAATACAAATAACAACCCACCACCACCAAAGGGGCCATCTAAATCCTAGAATAAAGGTAACCCACCTTATTTTCCTAAGTATCATGTAAAGAATGATTCAGAGTTTGATTTCATTATAGAGATGCAGAAGCAAAAGACTTCATTGTCATTCTTTGACATTATGAAGTGGTGCCCTTCCCAACAAGAGATTCTAATAAGGGCACTAGAGGAAGCAGATCGGTCAAAAGGAAAAGGTAAGGTGACTCCAACAAACGAGATAAATGTAGCTCTTTACAAAGGTAAGATGGGCACCCCACCTTTCCTTTTAAGTTTAAGAACTTTTGGAAAAAATCTGTGAAATTATCTATTGGATTCTGGTGCGTCGGGTAACGTCATGCCCTTCTCAATTTGTAGGAAGTTAGGTTTGATTCTACTTCAGACTAAAAAAAGGTCATTCAGTTGGATAAAATTGAAGTCAATGTGGTAGGAGAGCTGAAAAATATTCATGTACAGGTTGGATTTGAGCCAAGGATCTAAACTTACATAGATATCCAAGTAGTTGATATCCCAAAAACATATGGTATGCTTCTAAGTAGAGACCTAATGAAAAGCATTGGGGGATATTTGTCCTTGGATTTCTCACACATGTGTCTACCCTAGAAAGGGATAGCAACACAGATCAGAATTGAGAGTGAGCCTAGGCTCAAACATATGATTACTAAATATGATTCTCCCAACGAAGTAGCTTACTTCGAAACTAAGATAGGAGTTTACAAGAGGGAGGATATCATGAATTTCTCCATGCTCAATTCTAATTATCCATTTCCTTTAGAACAAAGTGACCCAATGACCACAGTCAACCAACAAGTTCTAATAAAAAATTTGCAACAAGATAGGCTAGTATTGGGAGAAGAGGCTAATTTATGGAGTTTTTTGCTTCCTACTTGGTGTAGGATTCATTATTAGAATCATTTTGAGTTGAAATGTCAACCATGTGCAGGTATCTTAAACCATGTCTACCAGGCTGAGAAAACTTATGAATGCCAACCCCAAGCACTCACCAATAAATTTTCATTTGACACTAAGGATGCTACCATCCTTACGAGAACTAGTTTCACTCAAGAGGAAGATC
This sequence comes from Sequoia sempervirens, assembly GCA_007258455.2. Taxonomy (NCBI): domain Eukaryota; kingdom Viridiplantae; phylum Streptophyta; class Pinopsida; order Cupressales; family Cupressaceae; genus Sequoia; species Sequoia sempervirens. Next base: position 155,030,347 of record VDFB02373365.1, read on the forward strand.
CTTCCCAACTTGAGTAGACTCAAGTTCTATGCTATGAATTCCAAAGAGAGACTGAGGAATCTCAGTCTTTGTTTGTTACACCTGCCCCAGATACCCTTCCAATGCCTAAGGTATTGATGAAAAATGTACTAAATTGTGATATGATCCAAGAAAAGGTTCAGGAAGTAGTTCCTAAATAGGTTTTGAATATAGGAGAATCTTCTCACATACCTTTCCTATAGCTACCTTTAAATCTTGATGGCTAGCACCAGTCCAAGCTACCACACACTTCAGCAAGCCATCACTTGTAATCCCAAAGAAGAAGAAAAATCCCAGCTCTGGACCAACTATGGAGTCTTAAATTTGATGGCTCTAAGTCCAAATCAGGTAGTGGAGTATGAATTGAATTAACCAACCCAAAAGGAAAGATGTATTTTGCATCTTATATATTGTAGTTTGGTTGCACAAACAACGTGGAAGAATATGAAGCACTTGCTCGAGGACTGATGTTTTCTCATTAGAAGAAAGTCACATCTCTCATGATTATGGGAGATTCTGAACTGATTGTCAAGCAAGTCCGCAACCAATATACTTGTCACAAGAAAAGATTGGCTGCATATAGAAACAGAGGTTGGAATCTGATTGAGGATTTTGATGCTTTTGGAATCACTTTGATTCCTAGGGAAGAAAATTAGATTGCAGATGCCCTTGCCGTCACTGCTAGCACTTTGGAGCCTATATAGGACTCCAAGTTGAAAAGATTTTTAGTTGAATTAGTTTTGATCCCAATCGTCTTGGATAATGTCCATAATTTTTAGGTCGTCGATGATGACCAACATATACTTTCCTTCTTGACAAGTTAAGATGTATTCGAAGGACAAATAATTGATGAATTAGAAAGAGACCAGGGAGATTGGGACCCAAAGACTTGTGACACAGAAGGGATACTGAATTTCAAAAGAAACAACATTCCCAAGGGGATGGTAGCTTTGGAATGAGTATTTGACTCTAACCCTCGGGCTCATGAAAGGGTGCCAAAAAAAAGTGATGGAGGGAAGTATGAATCTGTTAATCTGGCAGATTTAGGTCTCGAAAGGAATGTCTATATAGGAAAAACCTACCCTGAAGAAATCAAAGATAAAATAATTAAGGTGTTGAAAGAAGACATAGCATCAATTGCTTGTTGTTATGAGGATTTACAGACCTTTGACACTTCAGCGATCATGCATACCATACCTCTAAAGCCAGAAGCAAAGCCCTTTCATCAAAAGAAATGCCCAGTGAATGCTTTGATTAAGCCATTAATTTAGAAGGAAGTACAATAGTTGTTGTCTGCAAGAATAATCTTCCCTATACGATATTCCACCTGGGTTGCAAACTTGGTTCTTGTGCACAAGAAAAATGGTGAGATCAGATTGTGTGTTGATTTTAGGAACCTAAATAAAGCCTCAGAGAAGGGTAATTATCCACTTCCTTCTCTTGATGAAGTATTACAAACTATTAATGGATCCTAGATGATGTCATTCTTGGATGGCTATGTTGGTTATAATCAAGTGCTTGTCAGTCATGAGGTTATAATGAAAACTACCTTCACTACCAAGTGGGGGACATTTCCCTATTGGAGAATACCGTTCAACCTTATCAATGTTGCAGCTACCTTTCAATGTGCAATGGATGTGGAATTCAAGGATATAATAGGTAAGTGTATCATTATTTATGTAGATGACTTAACTATCTTCTCTAAGAATAGAAAGGACCATGCTGCTAATTTAGCAAAAGTCCTTAAAAGATGTAAAAGCTATGGTGTGTCTCTGAATCCAAAAAAATGCGTGTTTGGAGTTTCTAAAGGGAAAATTTTAGGCCATGTAATATCAGAAAAGGGGATATCCATATACCCTAATAAATTTGAAGCCATCTTAAAACTGACAATGCCAGGAAGCAAAAAGGAGATGAGATCTTTCTTTGAAAGGATCAATTTTGTGAGAAAATTTATAATAGGGTTTGTAGAAATTGTCAAACCTCTTAATGAAATGATGAGAAAAGATGCAAAAATAGAATGGAGTAATGAGGCTAAATTTTCTTTCTCATAGATTAAATAGTCAATATCTGAGGCACCGGTCTTGACTAGCCCAGATTATCTCAAGCCCTTCTATATCTATTCTTTTTCATCCGATCATTCATGTGCAACTATTTTAACACAATGGAGAGGCGAGGGAGATGAAAGGCCTATTGCTTTCATGAGATCCCTATTCAAAAATTGAAAATTCAGATATCTACCCCTTGAAAAGCAGGCCTTCGCACTAGTGAAAGCAATAAAAAAGTTTAGGCACTATATCCTTTGGAGTCATGTTGTCACCATAGTTCCTAATCCAACTATGAAGTCTCTCCTTATGTAGAGTGAATTGGGGGAGAGAAGAGGAAAATGGATGGCCATTTTACAAGAGTTTGATCTAGAAATACATCCATTGAAGCTCATTCAAGGATAGGCATTATCTAAATAAATGGTGGATGTCGATAAGAATATCACTTTCCAATAGTACATAGTGTAGTCATTCACAAAGGATCCTTGGTACATAGATCTGATCTTCTTCCTCCTTAATAATAGATGCCCAAAGGGAATGAATGTTACTCAAAGGAGAGAATGAAGGATGAAGAGTGTTCATTATATTCTTAAAGGAGGATCCTTATACAAAAGAAATTTTGAAGGAGTTTACCTATGCTGTTTGGATCAACATGAAGCCACACATGTTATTTTTGAGTTTCATGGTAGACATGGCACAGGGCATGGATCTGTTGATTCCTTGGCCCATAAAATTATTAGATTAGGATACTATTGGACCCACATATTCTGAGATGCACACTAACATGTTAGGACATGTCATACATGCCAGACCATTGCATCCAGGGAACATAATCCAACAATTCCTTTACAATCGGTGTACGAGGTAAGACCATTCGCCCAATGGGCACTGGATTTCGTAGGGGTTATTAATCCAAAATCTTATGTAGGTCATAAGTTTATCTTGATAGCAACTGACTATTGCACGTGTTGGACCGAGGCTTAGCCTTGCACAAAACAACACCACAGATGTGGTCATCAGATTTCTCAATGAAAGCATCATAACTAGGTTTGGATTACCATTCACCCTGGTATGTGACAATGGCCCTACTTTCTCTTTTTTTGAGTTCATTCAATGGGCCTATGAACACAACATTATTTTGAAGTATTCATCTAATTACTACCCTTAGGGAAATGGAGTAGCTGAGTCTACCAACAAGAACCTGTTGGAAGTGATTAAAAATTGCTAGAAAACAACCCTAGGGACTGGCATACCCAGCTGGGATTTTCCTTATGGGAAAATCAAACTCATATTAAAGCTTCCCTAGGAAATTCACCTTTTAAGTTAGTCTATGACCAAGATCCAATATTCTCAATACATTTGTAGATGCATGTCCTCAATGTTATGTAGGAATTTTATTCAAAGGATGATCAGATAGAGGATAGATTAACTAGTATACTAAACATGGAAGAACAGAGGGACGTTGCTTTACAATAGTTCTCTAAGCATCAAGCTATTCTCAAACGTTGGTTTGACAAGAGGCCCAAAATAAAGGCCTTTAGGATATCAGATCTTGTGTTGCTATGGGATAAAGCTAAGGAGAAAAAGGGAGACCACCAGAATTTTGACAGACTTTGGTTGGGTCCGTATCAAATAGCTGAGATCTTGGGTGAATGCTTTTCGCTTGAGCACCCTAATAGGAGAACCTTTTCCACTGCCTGTCAATGGTCAGTTTCTCAAGCACTACTTTGGTCCATGAGGGTCTAATTTTCTGATTTGTTGTATTATATGTAATTAGTTGTCCTTGTATTTTTTTGTTTGTTTATTTGTTTGTTCAATTCCCTTTGTTTCTTTTTGTTGTTTCTATTTTTGTCTTGGTCTTTGGGGACCTTCATTTTCTTCCATTTTGAAATGAAGGGGTTGTTATTTAAAGTATGTTGTACGCACTAGGAAGAGAAATTGATTTAGGTGTTTTTCAGGTATATCTATTGAAAGATTTAATTCTAAACTTGTGTCTTATGATTATTTTAACAATGGTTTGAAAAGTTAATAAGAATAAGGTATATTGTAAATAATCTCATGAACTATGATTGAAGTCTGTCACAAAATAGATAAAACATTTGCCTATGTGAAATGCCTATTTATCTCAAGATGGTTGTATCTTTGATTCAAGTGAAAGATTTGATTCCCAACATTGTCATAAGGTCCATTGTAGTTCTCAACCCACATTTTAGATTAGTTATATCTGAGTATTGAGAAAAGTTAATAAAGAATTCCTACAAGTAAAGCCTATGAAAGAAAGAGAAAAGAGAACCATTGAAAGAAGGAAAACTCAATATCAAATGGGTGATTCAAATATCTCTATTGAGGCTATGGATGCATGTCTGGTAGTAGAACAATGATTTGAAAGAACTAGAGGTATCTCCTTCGAGGCTATTAACGTTTGACTGGCAGCGGAGAAATGCCCAGGATTTCATTACACAACAGTTAAAGGACTCAACCTGTGTAGCTTGGATCTTAGGTGTAGTTGTTTAGGGGTGGAGAAAGTTTTTATGAAGAAAGATGCACCATATATGTACACACTCAGATTCAAAGTAGTTCATATTGATATACATCTGAGATTCCAGCTCAACCTTACTCAATATATCTAATCCTACTTAAATTGACATGTTTCATAAGCTAGAGGTTTTGGGTGATTGAATTCTTCAGTATCTTGAAAATGGGTAAACCATTTTCCCAGCCGAGTCACCATTTGTTATGCCTTGCATAACCACCCCATTTTTGTTTTGGATCAAAATGGGTCCCTCTTTTTTTTTTTTTGTCCTTGGTTTTTTGTTTGGGTCCTATGAGTTGTTCATTTTTTTCCTAAGTCCTTGTTTCTTTTGGTCTAGCGGAAGTGAAGTTAGAATGCAAACTAGACTTAGAACTTTTGTAAGGTTCCTAGTCCAGATTCCATCCCAGTTTAGGTCTTGACCTTCTTCCTTGTTCTTTCCATTTTCTTTTGGTTTGTCTTACACTCTTGGGATTGTTTCTCCCTTGAGTCATTTCTCGTTTCCTTATGTTTTTTCGTTTCCTGAGTAGAACCGGAACCGAAATTAAGAGTGAACTTGGAACTTTGTAAAATTTCCAGATTTACTTTCTGTCCTGATCCCACTCCCGCTCACTTGCTTTGTGTTGTTTGTTTTCATTAGTTTTTGGGCCGATTCCAATTTTTGTTCTGGTCCTACTTCCTGTTGTTTCTTTGTCCTTGTCTTGGTTTTGTTCCTTTTTCAGGAATGGAACCAAAATTAGAATTGAACTTGGAACTTTGCAAAAGTCCCAGGTCTAGTTTTTGTCCCGATTTTTCCCCATCTTCCTTTGTTGACTATCCTTGTCATGGGACCGAAACCGAGTTCAGAGTTTGATAAGAGAATTGGTAAAGGTTTTTTGTCTTTTTTTGGATCCGGGTCCACGTCCACCCTACCTTAAATTTCCACACTGGTTGACTGTTTGTTTACATTGTTTGCTTCACCCCTGACCTACCGCATTTATTGCATTCATTGTAGCCTCCTTACATGCATGAAATGATTTTAAAACCTTAATCAAGGTTAACTAGCTCATTATCTTTGTTATCTAAGTTGTTTTCATGAACTAGAGCTAGTATAACTTTGAGAGGAGCACAATTTGATTATGGAGGCACTGTCTTTTGGTTTGTCTTACGCTCTTGGGATTGTTTCTCCCTTGAGTCATTTCTCGTTTCCTTATGTTTTTTCTTTTCCTAATCGAAAGCAGAAGTGGAATTGAGAGTGAACTTGGAGCTTTGTAAAATCTCCAAATTTACTTTCTGTCATGATCCTAGTCCCGCTCACTTGCTTTGTGTTGTTTGTTTTTCGTTGGTGTTTGGGTCGAGTCTAGTTTTCGCTCTGGTCCCGCTTCCCATTGTTTCTTTGTCCTTGTCTTGGTTTTGTTCCTTTTTCAGGAATGAAACCAAAATTAGAATTGAACTTGGAACTTTGCAAAAGTCCCAGGTCTAGTTTTACTCCCGATTCTGCCCCCATCTTCCTTTGTTGACTGTCCTTGTTGCGGGACTAGAACTGGGTTCAGAGTTTGATAAGAGACTTGGTAAAGGTTTTTTTCTTGCTCTGGATCTGGGTCCGCGTCCACCCTACCTTTAATTTCCACACTGGTTGACTGTTCATTTACATTGTTTGCTTCACCCCTAACCTACCGCATTTATTGCATTCATTGTAGCCTCTTCACATGCGTGAAATGATTTTAAAACCTTAATCGAGGTTAACTAGCTCATTATCTTTGTTATCTAAGTTGTTTTAGCGAACCAGAGCTAGGATAACTTTGAGAGGAGCACAATTTGATTGTGGAGGCACTGTCTTTTGGTTTGTCTTACGCTCTTGGGACTATTTCTCTCTTCATTCATTTCTCATTTCCTTATGGCTTTTCTTTTCCCGAGTGGAAGTAGAACTAGAATTGAGAGTGAACTTGGAACTTTGTAAAATTTCTAGTTTTACTTTTTGTCCTGATCCCACTCCCGCTCACTTGCTTTGTGTTATTTGTTTTTGTTGGTGTTTGGGCCGAGTCTAGTTTTCATTTTGGTCCCGCTTCCCATTGTTTCTTTGTCCTTGTCTTGGTTTTGTTCCTTTTTCAGGAATAGAACAAAAATTAGAATTGAACTTGGAACTTTGCAAAAGTCTGAGGTCTAGTTTTTGTCCCGATTCCGCCCCCATCTTCCTTTTTTTCCTGTCCTTATCGTGAGATCGGAACTAGGTTAAGAGTTTGATAAGAGACTTGGTAAAGGTTTTTTGTCTTTTTTTGGATCCAGGTCCACATCCACCCTACATTTAGTTTCCACACTGGTTGACTATTTGTTTACATTGTTTGCTTCACCCCTAACCTACTGCATTTATTGCATTCATTGAAGCCTCCTCACATGCGTGAAATGATTTTAAAACCTTAATCAAGGTTAACTAGCTCATTATCTTTGTTATCTAACTTGTTTTAGCGAACCAAAGCTAGGATAACTTTGAGAGGAGCACAATTTGATTGTGGAGGCATTGTCTTTTGGTTTGTCTTATGCTCTTGGGACTATTTCTCCCTCGAGTCATTTCTCGTTTCCTTATGTTTTTTTCTTTTCCCAAGCGGAAGCAGAACAGGAATTGAGAGTGAACTTGGAACTTTGTAAAATCTCCAAATTTACTTTCTATCATGATCCTAGTCCCGCTCACTTGCTTTGTGTTGTTTGTTTTTCATTGGTGTTTGGGTCGAGTCTAGTTTTCGCTTTGGTCTCGCTTCCCGTTGTTTCTTTGTCCTTGTCTTGGTTTTGTTCCTTTTTCAGGAATGGAACAAAAATTAGAATTGAACTTGGAACTTTGCAAAAGTCCCAGGTCTAGTTTTGCTCCCAATTCTGCCCCCATCTTCCTTTGTTGACTGTCCTTGTTGTGGGACCAGAACCGGGTTCAGAGTTTGATAAGAGACTTGGTAAAGGTTTTTTTCTTTTTCGGGATTTGGGTCTGCGTCCACCCTACCTTTAATTTCCACACTAGTTGACTATTCATTTACATTGTTTGCTTCACCCCTGACCTACCACATTTATTGCATTCATTGTAGTCTCTTCACATGCATGAAATGATTTTAAAACCTTAATCGAGGTTAACTAGCTCATTATCTTTGTTATCTAAGTTGTTTTAGTGAACCAGAGCTAGGATAACTTTGAGAGGAGCACAATTTGATTGTGGAGGCACTGTCTTTTGGTTTGTCTTACACTCTTGGGACTATTTTTCCCTTCAGTCATTTCTCATTTCCTTATGGTTTTTCTTTTCTTGAGCGGAAGTGGAACCGGAATTGAGAGTGAACTTGGAACTTTGTAAAATTTCTAGTTTTACTTTTTGTCCTGATCCCACTCCCGCTCACTTGCTTTGTGTTATTTGTTTTTGTTGGTGTTTGGGCCAAGTCCAGTTTTCATTTTGGTCCTGCTTCCTATTGTTTCTTTGTCCTTGTCTTGGTTTTGTTCCTTTTTTAGGAATGGAACGAAAATTAGAATTGAACTTGGAACTTTGCAAAAGTCTCAGGTCTAGTTTTTGTCCCAATTCCACCCGCATCTTCCTTTGTTGCCTATCCTTGTCGCGGGACCAAAACTAGGTTAAGAGATTGATAAGTGACTTGGTAAAGTTTTTTTGTCTTCTTTTGGATCCGGGTCTGCGTCCACCCTACCTTTAATTTCCACACTGGTTGACTGTTCGTTTACATTGTTTGCTTCACCCCTGATCTACTGCATTTATTGCATTCATTGTAGCCTCCTCACATGCGTGAAATGATTTTAAAACCTTAATCAAGGTTAACTAGCTCATTATCTTTGTTATCTAAGTTGTTTTAGTGAACCAAAGCTAGGATAACTTTGAGAGGAGCACAATTTGATTGTGGAGGCACTATCTTTTGGTTTGTCTTACGCTCTTGGGACTGTTTCTCCCTTGAGTCATTTCTTGTTTCCTTATGTTTTTTCTTTTCCCAAGCAAAAGTGGAACTGAAATTGAGAGTGAACTTGGAACTTTGTAAAATTTCTAGTTTTACTTTCTATCCTAATCCAAGTCCTGCTCACTTGCTTTGTGTTGTTTGTTTTCATTGGTGTTTGGGTCGAGTCCAGTTTTTGTTTTGGTCCCGCTTCCTGTTGTTTCTTTGTCCTTGTCTTGGTTTTGTTCCTTTTTCAGGAATGGAACCGAAATTGGAATTGAACTTGGAACTTTGTAAAAGTCCCAGGTCTAGTTTTGGAGCTGATTCTGCCCCCATCTTCCTTTGTTGCATGTCCTTGTCATGGGACCGAAACTGGGTTCAGAGTTTGATAAGAGACTTGGTAAAGGTTTTTTGTCTTTTTTTGGATCTGGGTTTGCATCCACCCTACCTTTAATTTCCACACTGGATGAATGTTCGTTTACATTGTTTGCATCACCCCTGACCTACCACATTTATTGCATTCATTATAGCCTGCTCACTTGCATGAAATGATTTTAAAACCTTAATCAAGGTTAACTAGCTCATTATCTTTGTTATCTAAGTTGTTTTAGTGAACTAGAGCTAGGATAACTTTGAGAGGAGAAAAATTTGATTGTGGAGGCATGTTGGTGAGAAATTTTTTATCAAGCTTCAACTTTTTCGTGCTGGCATTTTGAGGTAGGGTCTTTTCCCTCTCTTTTCTCATTTGTGTTTGTCGTTTCGTTTTTGTGTTCTTGCTCATCGTGTTCTTATGCGTTCACGTGACCTTTTCTTGTAAATATTTGTTCGTTCCTTTGTGTCTTTTTGGTTTTGTTTTAACTTTTTCTATTTTTCATTGTACTTTTTTTTATTTCCATTTGTTTGTTTTTTGTTTTGTTGTCGCTTTCATGGCAGGTCTATTCTACCGTTCCCTAATTCTATCTAGGCTTTCGTTTGATGGGGTCAATTGTGCTTTAAATGTTTGAAAATTTGTTTAGAAACCCCTATGATCTTATTGCCATGTTGGTTTAGTGATTTCCATGTTGGGTTTTTGATCCCCTAATTATCTAAGTCGACGTGTTGTGCAAACTAGGGTTTGCACAATGACCTTTACAAATATCCAGCCCTGGTGTTAAATGTGGTCTTTATTTGGTTAAAGGGTGAGGTTAAGCCCCTTTATTTGAGATTCCCATTATTATCCCATGTCACTCAAGTCCTTAATCTCACATGAATACCTCTTCAAGAAATTGCTTCATTTTGAGTAGTAAACTGGCGAAAATGGACTTGAGAGTGAACTCATCCTATAAGTGTTTGCATTGGGGTTCATTCCCAAATTGATCCCGCTTTTGATTATTTTTTATTTTGGTATTCACACTTTCCCTTTAGCAGAAGCAGAATCGGAGTGGAGGTCGAACTTGTAACTATTGATTGGTTCTAGGTTCGATTTCTATTTTGATCCCGATTTCGGTCTCATCCTGGTTCCGGTCTCGATCCTGCTTTGTGTTAAAATGGTTTCGTGTTCCTTGTTTTTCTATGACTCTACTTCTGATGAATATAAAATTAGACTAATTATGAAAGTTTTCTTGAGGAAGTAGAGGATGGTATCAGATGATGTATTGATTTCCCTGCTTTTGTTCATTTAATATAGGGTTTTATTGTAGAAAAAAGAGATGTCAGGAGCATCAGAAGAGGCTTCTCAAAGGAGCCAACCTGCAGAAAGTTCAAGAAAAGGAGCAAGGCCTAAGAAAATAAAGGTGGAACAACTCCCATATATTATGAGGTATAAGCATCAAAGTTCGACCATCATAGCTAGCAAGGTGGACTCAAATTGGGCCAATATTACAGATGAAAAATTGATCCCCTTCAACTATGAAGAGTTGTATGAAGAGACATTTAGTGAAGATGTCATACGAAGAACTCAGAGAATTGTTCAATCTTGTTTGGCACATGTTTCCCTCTTTCCCTTATCTATCCAATGCCCAAAATTGATACTCACTGCAACTGGAGCCTACGATACTACCACTAGACAATGTGTGAACCTACAAGGAAACATTATCATTGAACTTGCAACACAAATGATAAAGTTTATGTTCAATGTACCTGCTCCACAGAACCCCAGGTAGCTCAATGAGGCTGAAGCCCTACAACTCTATAGCAAACAGAATGAGACTAGCAGGACTCACATATACAAGCACTAGATGAGGGTTGAAAAGAAGTCCCTAGCCAACTTTCCTAACTAGCCTAAAAGGGCAGATTTCTACAAAGAGATTGGAGATATAATAATGATGCTCTCTAGAGTGTTTGGGAAGAGAGATGCCTCCTAGTTCAAGGAATGGATGTTTCCGTTCATTCAAATTATCCTAGATGGCAGGAAAGAATTTGATTGGCCTATGATTGTGTCAGAGTGAATACATAACCAAATGCTTAGAGTGAGAGAAACCAAAAATTTCTTTATGACCTCTTATGTGATATACGTAGCCACCAGAAGGGGCATCTTTCCTAGATTGAGTGTAGTGGGAATATTGGGAGAAGCTCAAGGAAAAAAAAGGGTGTGGGATCACTATGATCAACTCACCTTACAAACTTCTGAGTCACACTACAGAAGGGTTAATGATGCATTTCTATATGTTATCATTAACCAGCTCACAGGAGATGCAAGCTACAGATTGAGTAGGGATACTATGGTCCTTATTGAAGAGTGGGGACATTGGTATATCCAATACCCCAAATTTACTTATTTTAGGATGGTTGGTTTTCATGGCCACCCTCATCTACTCCCTAGGTGCTGCACCAATAGGATTGTCTTGATGGAGTTTATTTATCAAGCTATAGTAGTCAATCTCAAATTTTCCAATAAGCACAAGACTAGCTGCCACAAATTCACCATGAAGTTGGATGAGTATAGTTGTGCACACAATGTGGCAGCTAAGGTAATTTGTGATGAGTTAATCCAATTAAATTTGGGTTTGTACACTTCTAGGAAACATTTTGATCCCAAACATAAGATGCAAGCCTTACTTCCTACTGCTTTTGATAAACACTTCAATTTGCTAGAAGACTTTTGGATGGATCTACAAGATGACTATGATTTCAGGAGAAGAAACTATGAAAGATTTCCTATCCCACTCATGGTCAAGTATGGGATAAAGGAGGTATTTCCTAAGAGATTTTCAGATGACGAGGTAACTTTGGATCCCCAATATGATGCTGAAAATGTAGGAATCATGGACTTAGATCTAGTAGATTGGAATGCAGAGGAGTCCATAGATATTAAATAGATTGCAAGGCCGGTATTGGATAGCAACATCCAATGGGTTGTCATGAGAATCAAGGAGCCAGAGGTTTATAACTCCAAGAAGAGAAAGGCTATAGGCACCACTCAAGGGTATAAGAGGACAAAAAGAAGAATGGCTCCTAAGGAGCCCTTAGAGTTTTTCCCTGCCAATTATGGAGAGGAGATTGAAATCCCTGCTCAGGATCTTCCTAAAGCACATGGAGAAGAGGCCACAACAAAACCTAGTGCCTCAACAACTGTTCAAGGACAAACATCAACTCAACCTCATATCACAAAGCAACCAAGTGGAGATATACCTATGGGAACCCTTCACAAAGAAGCTAAATCCTTAAAGGAGGAGGAGCCTGAAAATAGAGATTCATGACATTGAGACAGATTCTAAGGCTACCCCATCTGACAAGGAGACTCATGTGGTTGCATCCCTTAATGTAACTGAGGATGCAGGAACTTAGCATGTTTTGACAGAAGAAGATCAATGGAAATTGTTCAAGGATGCTAAGAGAGAATTCGATGCCAAGGAACAAGCAGAGGTACTGGCTAAATAGAAGGAGATTGATGCTAAGGCACAATCTAATGTATTGATTTAGCAACAAGAATTGGAGGCTAAAGCCAAGGCTGATGAATTGGCTAAGCAATAATAACAAAATGAGCAGGAACTCAAAACTAAAGAGGAGAAAGATAATTTGGCCATGTTGTAGAAAATTCATGATCTTGAAGAGGATAAAGCTAGACAAAGGAGAGAAAGAGAAGACCTTGAGGCTATTCAAGGTTGTTGAGGAGGTCCACAGAATGAAGGAAGAGGAAGAACTCCTACAAAGAGGAAATGAGGCTAAATAGCTTGCTCTGCATGAATAGAAGTATAAAGAGGCATGGGACAAGGTCAAGGAGCTTGAGAAACAGAGAGACCAAATGTATGACGAGAAGAGGTTGGAAGAAGAATGTCTGAAAAGGGAGTTCTAAGCTAAAAGGTTGCAAGAGAAAAAGGTTAAAGAAGAGTCTGAGAGACTTGCACATGAAGATGCACAAAGAGAACAAAAAAATGTTCAAGAGGTTGATTCTTAGCCTAGAAACACCATATTGCAACCTTTATCTTCTACCACTGCTACCTCTTCTTCAACACAATTAGTCACCACTCTCGCTGCCCCTAAATGGTTAAAACTTGATCTTGAGAAAAAGAAGATAGTTGAACCTCAACCTCTCAATTGGGATGAGATGATGAAGGAGATAGAGAAGGAAAGAACCAAGAAGAAGGCCAGAGTTCTTCATTCCACCAAGCTCACAAATGTAGGAAAAATTATTATTGAATGTATAATTCTAGTGGTGGATAAGGATGGAGAAGACATGAAAATAATTGATTACCAATTGGGCACTATCAATTTAGGGAAACCTAGAAGGAACCAACAGATGAACCTCATTGATATTGTAGCTTCCTCCACCAAATCCATAATGATCAAAGATAAGTAGAAAAAAGATGAACTTAAAGCTCAATTAGATCAGTTGCACAAATTATTGAAGGATGTCTCCACTCCGATGTCTCAACAAGCTACTCCTCCAGAGACCCCAATCCTACTAAGTAAGAAAGAGGCTGATGACTTAGTGCATATGAGGAGTAAGGTGGGGATGCTTGATAGGTGGATTGATAGGCTCAATCAAGAGGTTGGTGAAGTGTTGGTTGATGGTTTCAAAGTTCATGAAGGAGCAATTGAGTCGGTAGAGGAAATGAATCAGCATGTTGAAGTCCTGGAGAAACAAGATGAAGAATATAGAGAACATGTCAAGAAGATGAAAGACATCAACAAGGTTCCTAAGTCCACTCTCTTGGAGAAATAAATTCTTGAAGAGGATAACACATATTTCATTGAGAAGATTGTAAATATAATCTAGTTCAGATCCAAGTTCATTTATGAGCATAAGAATGAAGTTCAAGAAGCTAGCAAAGACTTGAATGAATAAATTGATGAATTGGAGGCAGTGGTTTCTATTGTGGTCAATCTAGACATTTCAATCAAAGAAGGTCTTCCTTTGGATAAGTTGAAGGAGAATTGGACCAGTAGATTTTAGGAAGTAATGCAAAAATAAGATGATTGAGAAGACTTGTTGTTGGATATACTCATGGACATTAAGGAGGAGGTAAAAGCTACTAGGAGAGAATTAATCAAATTGAAAGATATGCAATAATTCACCTTAGCAGAGTTGAAAAGGATTAAATTTGAGTATAATTAGGTAGATGGACCTAATCTGGACATCCTTCAACAAGTATTTTGTAGTTATGATGAGCGTCTCCTTGACCAAGCAACACAGGAGTGAGATAGCAACAAAACATTCTCTTCTTGACACAACTTCCTCTCCTCTGCTATTTTGTAGGGTTTTGACATAAGTTGAACTAAATCTCTCATCTGCTAGTTCTACCTTCTTCCTTGGGTGTCATATTTTGTACAACAAAGCAACCAACCTTCGAACTGAAGATCAACTAGTCTACTATCTTCATGCAGTTCTGGTTCCTTGATTTGTGGATCTGGGTTTTTGATTGATAGAAAATTATGCATGGCTTGCCTATATGTAACTTGGGCTCCATTTTGTAAAGGTCGGATGATTGAAGAAGGATTAACCACTTGATATGATAATAGATAGGAATCATAGTCTAAGGATTTCATAAGTTTAATCAAGATACTTTGATAGTTCTATTGAACTTGGATACTCTATATAGTGTTTACATAGTTTACATGTTATTGTCAAATTTGGATTTGTTTGATAAGGTTGATGAATGATAATCAATCGATATATTAGTGAGTTTTTGTGCCTAAATGTTTTCTATTTGATGTAAATCAATAGGGGAAACTAGATTTAAGATTATTTCATTGGATTATCTATGAATGAAATTACTTTTATGTCTATTTGATCTAGTTTTAGCAACGAGTGAGTTATCTGTTTCAAATCTTGAAGTGAAGTTTTAGTGAATGGTTGTGATTTTTGAATTAGCACTATAAATGTATGAAGTGGTGTAGATTATTATATGAATTGCATAATGTTATGATTTTGGTTGGATAAAGAAACACTCGTTGTTAAGGTGCATGTCTAGATGTTAAGAAATTTTATTCATATTCTATTGTTTTTTGAAGCCCCGATTTATCTTTTTTTCCATTTATTTACACCCCCGCAAACGTAGGTTAATTTAATTGATGCAATTTGTGTTCCTTATTACCAACAAAGGCCCCTTGAATATTATAGTTACATTGGCCATAGAGTAACATCAGCACAGTTGAGAACCAACTACCAAGACCTTGGGAGTTAGATTACTTTATGTTATCTTTCTTTTTGAGGAGAAATAGGATATAGATATTCTATTTAATGTTGTTGTGATGTTTTGACCATCAAAAATACCAACACTAAACCTTCCTCTATCTCTAAAACCTCCTCTAGTATCAACACCTTGGTCCTTACCTTTGTTTGCTCCTTCTTGTTCTTCCAATGGTTGCTTTGTTGTAGGGATTTTTCCTCTCCATCTTGCACTAGTAGCACCCCTTCCTCTCATTGATTTCTCTTGTCTCTGTTTAAGCTTTTCCTCCACCCTAATTACTAATTGGAAAAATTCCTCAAAATATTTTGGGTTAGTAACAAGTTCATCTTGAATATGAAATCTCAAACCACCTAGATATCTAGCCACCTTTTTAGCCTCATCCTCATCCCTTTTTGACCTTATACTTAATTTGTAAAATTCATCAATGTAGGCCTTAACATCTAGATCCTTTTGTTTCAATCCTTGCAACTTCTTATACAATTGAACTTCATAATCCTTTGGAAGAAATTTCCCTTTCAGTTTTTTCACCATCTTGTCCCAAGAAGTAATCCTTGATTTTCCTTGCTTTCTTCTCTCTGCTTGCTCATAGTCCCACCATAGAAGAGCACGACCTTTGAGTTTTGTTTCTTCCACCTTCACCATCCGCTCATCTGAAATCTCTTCACTTTCAAAGTAATTATCCATAGCAGCAATCCAATCACACAACTCCTATTCATTTAAATTACCACCATACACAGGAAGATCAACTTTTACCTTATGAGAATCACTTTTAACTGCTTTGAGCATCTTTACCATCCTCTGATCTTCAGGGTCTAGTTCTTCATCAAAATCTTCATATTCTTCATCATCTTCCTTTGTTTCACTTTCTTCATTCTCATCTCTTCTTTTCTTTGTCTCCAAGGCAACAAGCTTAGCATTCTTCTCTTTCAGATCCTACAACTCTCTAGAAGCACCAACATCTTTCAATTTATCTTCACAAAACTTATCTTTTCACTTTCCAATCACTTTCTTCAAATGTACAAAAATTCATTCAAAGAGACCTTGTCCTTGAGCTCTGATACCACCTGATGCAATAAAGGTAGTTTATACTCACAATCCAACTCAATTTGATCAGACTTCAACAAGAATTCAACCTTCCCAACACAATTCTCTCAAACGAACCTAAGACAACACCAATAGGCTTCTAGCCTACAAAAATAAAAAAATGGACTTATCTTTTGGATAAGCTTGTACAAAGGCCAAAAAAGAATCAATTAAGACCTCTCACAGATCCCCAAACATCATATCAAAAGAACTATAAGGGTTTCTTTGCAACAATATAGAGAACCACTCAACTGCCATGTTCTAAGGCTACTAAATTAGCCCAAATTAACAAAGGAAGTATCACTTAAACACCATATAACCACTCAAACCCTTTTTACAAAGTTAATTTGAGACTCAAAACCACAAAATCCTCAATCACTTGTTAGATTTAAGACCTCTAACTTGCTGATCCACCAAACCCTCCTTTTTCTTGCACAAACACTAGGGTTTACAAAAATTCCACCATTTTAGACATATAAAACACAACCAATCCATAAAAAAGTTTCTAATTGGTCTGTATAGACTCACAACATCTTCAAAAACTCAATTCCATCAACAATTCACTAAAACCCTTCTCAAAACCACCATTTTCACAAGAACATTGCACTTCCCAGCCCTAGGGCATCATTCCAAAACAAACAACTCACTTTATTTTCCACTCCAACCAAAGAAAGCATCTACCCTGACACATAATAAGCCATTCCTTTGAGGAAAAATACAAAACAGTAGGAGGAATGGTTACTCCATTAACTAAATGCTAAACAGGGGCCACTAGTTTTTACCAGGAAGATTCAGAAATCTACAAAGATCTCCCTCCAAGTTTATTGTTAGACCTTCATAATGGGTTCAAAATGAAACTACTTCTATTTCCTATAGGACACAAAGAAATTTAGAGCATTTACTATATGTACAGGTTTGTACAATTACAAAGAAGTTCTAAAAATATAGTAGAACTGCAAAAATCAGTGTTATTATTGCTTTGTAACTTCAATACATTCTTCAACAACCAAACTTTGATGCTTTAGAGGATTTAAATAAATTTTCAAACCAATTTCCAACTACCCAATGTACATAACTACTTTCCAAATTACCTTAATGCTTCATATTCTAATAAGTTGCATTTGGACAATTATTTTTCTTGACAATATTTACAATTTTATGCAACTTTTGACTCCTAAATACAAATGACTCAAAAGACACCCTATTACATAATGAATGGTCTCAATAGACCTTATTTATCATAAATAAACCCAACCTAGAACCAAAAGACCTTACTACCAACTCTTGAAAAATTGACCAACACTCGAGATCTTTATTTTGCTAGGTGCTCTTGCACCAGATCGCTAATTCAATAGTGATTTTTGGAGCTGTTAGTTTCATTGTGTCATTGCTCAGTTGGGTAGAAGAGAGTCTTTTATCACATCAAATTGTAGTGAACAATCTATTTACTAACATAATGAAAAAATGATAGAGAAGAGTTAGAAAATGAACCTTTCACATGAAATCCAATCTTCTAACTGATTCCAAGCAACAAGGATACACCTACACACTGAAGAATGAGAAAATTTTGGGATTGTATTTGAGGTCTATCTTAGTATGAACCCTGTTTTTGTGTTTCCACCTCCACTAACAACCAGAATTCCACAAGATAAAAAATAAATGGGGAATAGAAAGGAAGTGATAAAACCAAATAGACAGCACAAACATATAGAATGCTACTCTAAAAGCATGATATATGAAATTGAATAATAAAATAAAATATTACCATCCCTACTACGAGCACTCAAGGCCAATACCAGAAGGAAGAGAGTGAAAATACCATGTAGAGAAGATGAAGCTTGACAATACAACAATAGAAATGGTTTTGCAACAAGAATGAGTTATTGAAGCTAAGAGAATAGCTTGTAACAGTAAGAGAAATGGTGTAGAAGCAAGAAGCAAGTGTTTAGATCTTGAAGAGAAAGTGAATAGAGAGTGAAGAAGTGAAAAATTAGAGTTTGAATGTAAGAAATGAAGGAAAAAGGGGTGATTCTCATCAATCAAAGAAACATAGGAACTGTTACCTTTGCAACCAACCAAAGACGTAACGGTTCTATAGATTCCAAGAGTGGGAATCCCATTAGGATGCTAGCTTGACACATGGTGATCCGGTGGATATTTTTAGTGGAAATTGAAGTTTCCCATTTCTCTCCAGCATTTGCACCATCAGAAAGATCTCGACATCTTGATTCCAACGCAACTCGAACGGAGCGAAAAGGAGTCCGTTTGTGCAAGTTATGGCCAGTCAAACCTTGGGTCAAACTAGGATCAGGGGCATCCAGGAAGCAGAAAAAATGATGTCGTCAAAAGTTGTCGAAGTTGGAATCATTGCGAAGAGCTCATCGAGCCGATTCCGATGGTGTTCATTTCGTCGAAATCCGACGTCGCATGCTCAAGATACAGTTGGTCAAAGTTTTCAGTTGACTTTTGAGGTGGACTGTACGGATGCTGACGTCAGCATTCTGTACTGTACGGACAGTGACCTGGACTATTCAGAATTCAACACGTGGCATCCATGTCATCATTGTACGGACCAATCATTGTGCAACACGTGGCAGTCCGTACACTCAGTCAGTGTTAAGGTGGCAGCACGGTCAGCATCCAGTCAGTAGTACAGAATCCACGTCATCAACCGAGTCAACATGCCACGTCAGTTCCACGTCATCATCTCAGTCGGCATACACGTCAGCTTGAGCAGCGAATTAGGCTTTGCCACGTGGCACCTCCTCGGCATGCCACGTGGCGTCTCTTTCATCCTCTAGCGAGTTGGAAGTTGGTTTGTATTTGGTTGCAAAATTGTTTTAACTGCCCGCAAGAGGCTCGAACACACGACCTCTACCTCCCTATTCGGCTGGTCCACCAATAGGCCACATAGCACGCACTAGTATATATATTGTAGTGGTTTGTTTTATTGTTATATTGTTAGAATTTGTTTGGTAAAACAACGATGGCCGGGAGTGGAACCCGAAACCGCCGGGTTCCCAAAAGTGTGGGTAACCAACAAGCCACCGAGCGGGTTTAGGATATTTGTGGCATCGGTCGCCTTTACTAACTTTTGAAAACCGAATGCCTTGTTTTTAAACAATTCCCTCCTAATTTGAAATTTAAATAAACAATAATCCTTTAAAGTATTAAATAGAAACCTCCCAAACAATATCCGCCCGGGAATGAATAACTAAAAGGGTTTAAATAAATTTTTAAGAGATTATTAAGGATATTGTAAGATTTTTAAGGGAGATTAAGTTGTTTTTTTGGAGATATGAAGGATTTTCAAAAATATTGTAAAATCAATTGGTTAGTAACCAATTTGAGAAATTTTTATGTATTTAAAGGGGTGTGAGGTGAGAGTGGATTTAAGTTTTTTTTCAGGTGATGAAGTCTTGAAGCTGAGGTGATACGAAAGAGAGGTGTTGGAGTTTTTTTTCAGCCATTGCTGTACGTCGGAGCCTTGTTATGCTGCTGAACTGATGGTCTTGGTGCATCTTTTGTAATTGATTTTGGAGTTAATCGGATCGGTCTCTCTATTGGAGTGGACCCGGAGATGTAGTCACGTTTGTGACGAACTCCGTTATCAAACGTTGTTTGCACTTCTCTTCTTCTCTCTCGCTTTCTCTCAGTTTGTTAATTCCTTCATTTTGTTATTTCCTTAAGTTAATTTTGATTTAATTAACTTGGAATAATCATTGTAAAAAAATAAGTATTCATTTCTGCAATTTAGTCTAGATCCTATACAGATCAAGTTGGTATCAGAGCTTTTGGGTGACTATTATTGCAGTTATTTGTTTTTGAATGCTAACGAGATCCAGGATTCAGAAAGGTGAAGGCAAGCTCGAAGACTTTAATCCTGAGATCGGGAAGCGTAGAACATTTCTGAAGATGTCAGTTTCTGGAATGGAGGTTCCTGAAGAAATCAGTGAGCAGGAATTTCGAAGAGCATTCCTCGAGATGAAGGCTAAGGTGGACATTCTTTTTCAGGAGAGACAAGAGTGGAAGGAACGTGAAGAAGGTTCATCGAAGCAAGATGCTCGTGAAGACAAGAAAGAGAAGCAACATGGAGATGGTGGAAAGCAACCAGATCACCCCTTTTCTTCTTCTCCTCCCTCTTCTCCTTCTCCTTCTTCTCCATCTTCTCCTCATTCTATTTCTTCTAATCCTTTCAAGAGTGGGTATAAGCCTAAAATCAAATTGGATGTAAAATTTGACTTGCCTAAATATTGTGGTGAACTTAATGCTGAAAAATTGGATGATTGGATTCAACAAATTGAGGTTTATTGTAGAGTCCAGAACCTATTAGATGATGTTGATAGGATCCAATTAGCTACTCTTCGTTTAGGAGGTACAGCCTTAACCTAGTGGGAGAGTAAGTCTAAGGCAAAAGTTTCACAACATGGTAGAGTCAGTTTAACTTGGGCAGAATTTATTAATGCTCTTAAGAAGCAGTTTTATCCCTTAGGATATATGTAGCAGTTAATGATGGACTGGAAAATGTTTAGGCAAGGGAAAGGTCAAACTGTCCAAGAGTACACCCATGAATTCAGGAAAAGGGCTATTGCTTTGAATGTTCCTTTATATACCCAAGACACTTTGTTGAAGTACATAGGAGGTTTGCATTCCTATCTTAGGCATTCCATTTTGGTATTGAACCCTTGTAATTTGGATGAAGTGTCTGTTCAAGCTACACACTTAGAGTCAAGGGGTAAAGGATATTTTATTGATAAGTTTGATAATGATGTAAAGAAATCTTCTAAGGTCACAGAGACAGGGAAAGGAAAGAAGGTAGCTATAGTTAAGAAGGATGATAAGCTTTCTTGCACTCATTGTGATAGGAAGGGTCATGATGAAGAACATTGTTGGAAGTTGCATCCCGAATTGAAGCCTAAGTGGGCTCAGAGACAGAATCAGAAACAGAAAGGTAAGGAGAAAGCCACAAATGTTGTTATGGATCTTGGTTCCAATTCAAATGATGAGACTAAGATAACAGCTATGGGATTAAAAGGTAAAGCTCCTATTTCTGGTGTTTATGTTCATAGTTGTGCTTCTACTTCTACAGTTAATGATTTCTCTGAAGATGTGAAGAGGAATGAGCTTTTTCATTTAAGGGTTGTTGCTAATAACAGTAAAATTGATGCACTCATAGATAGTGGTTCTCAAGTGAATTTAATTTTAGAAAGTGTTGTAAAGAACTTGGGATTAAAAACTACACTGCATAAGAAACCTTATCCACTAGGTTGGATTTGTGAAAATGATAAGTTGCAAGTAACAAGACAATGCACCTTAAGGTTCACAATCACTAGTAAATTTGTGGATGAAGTACAGTTTGATGTGGTTCCACTGGATATCTGTGGGATAGTGCTTGGTAGCCCTTATCTTTAAGACAGAAAAGCAATTTTCTATAGGGAAAAGAATCATTATCAATTGTTTAAAGATGGCATTCAGTATATTGTACATTCTCACAAGATTAAGAATGATCGTTCTTTTGCAAACATAGGACAGTTAAAGAGGGTAATTAATGCAAGTAAAGAGTTAACTCTTATGTCTGTCAGTACAGGTGGTTCTACACTTGAACTTGGAGTAGCTAACCAGGGTCAGATGTTGCAGGATGCACTTGCAGTACAGATGAGAAAATGATGCTTGAAAGCATTGATGGATCCTTGGGTAAAAATGTTTCTATTGTGAAGGATCGATATGTTGTTGACTTATTCTCTTTCATTTCTGCATTATTGTTCAGCTTGATGCTAGTCAATTTTTGTTGGTTAGTGGCTACGACATTTGATGTAGATGCTTATGGAAGTGATAAAGTTATGTTTATGTTCAACAATGTTGTTGCAGTCTTCATTGTGCTTGTGAGCCAGGTATTCAGAAGTACAGAGGATACAGAACAAGTGGGGAGGCCAAGTCCTCACTTAATGTCAGAGTAAATGCCACTTTTGGAGGTCCAAAAGGTCTTCAGTGAGGAGGCCTGATCCGATGGATATTTTTAGTGGAAATTGAAGTTTCCCATTTCTCTCCAGCATTTGCACCATCAGAAATATCTCGACGTCCTGATTTCAACGCAACTCGAACGGAGCGAAAAGGAGTCCGTTTGTGCAAGTTATGGCCAGTCAAACCTTGGGTCAAACTGGGATCAGGGGCGTCCAGGAAGTAGAAAAAATGATGTCATCAAAATTTGTTGAAGTTGGCATCATTGCGAAGAGCTCGTCGAGCCGATTCCAATGGTGTTCGTTTCATCGAAATCCGACGTCGTATGCTCAAGATACAGTTGGTCAAAGTTTTCAGTTGACTTTTGAGGTGGACTGTACGGATGCTGACGTCAGCATTCTGTACTGTACGGACAGTGACCTGGACTATTCAGAATTTAGCACGTGGCATCCATGTCATCATTGTATGGACCAATCATTATGTGACATGTGGCAGTCCGTACACTCAGTCAGCGTTGAGGTGGCAGCACGGTCAGCATCCAGTCAGCAGTACGGAATCCACGTCATCAGCCGAGACAACATGCCACGTCAGTTCCACGTCATCATCTCGGTCAGCATACACGTCAGCTTGAGTGGCGAATTAGGCTTTGCCACATGGCACCTCCTCGGCATACCACGTGGCGTCTCTTTCATCCTCTAGCGAGTTGGAAGTCGGTTTGTATTTGGTTGCAAAATTGTTTTAACTGCCCGCAAGAGGCTCGAACACACGACCTCTACCTCCCTATTCGGCCGGTCTACCAATAGGCCACACAGCGCGCACTAGTATATATATTGTAGTGGTTTGTTTTATTGTTATATTGTTAGAATTTGTTTGATAAAACACCGACGGCCGGGAGTGGAACCCGAAACCGCCGGGTTCCCAAAAGTGTGGGTAACCAACAAGCCACCGAGCGGGTTTAGGATATTTGTGGCATCGGTCACCTTTACTAACTTTTGAAAACCGAATGCCTTGTTTTTAAACAATTCCCTCCTAATTTGAAATTTAAATAAACAATAATCCTTTTAAAGGATTAAATAAAAACCTCCCAAACAATATCAGCCCGGGAATGAATAACTAAAAGGGCTTAAATAAATTTTTAAGAGATTATTAAGGATATTGTAAGATTTTTAAGGGAGATTAAGTTGTTTTTTGGAGATATGGAGGATTTTCAAAAATATTGTAAAATCAATTGGTTAGTAACCAATTTGAGAAAATTTTATGTATTTAAAGGGGTGTGAGGTGAGAGTGGATTTAAGTTTTTTTTCAGGTGATGAAGTCTTGAAGCTGAGGTGATACGAAAGAGAGGTGTTGGAGTTTTTTTTCAGCCATTGTTGTACGTCGGAGCCTTGTTATGCTGCCGAACTGATGGTCTTGGTGCATCTTTTGTAATTGATTTTGGAGTTAATCAGATCGGTCTCTCTATTGGAGTGGACCCGGAGACGTAGTCACGTTTGTGACGAACTCCATTATCAAACGTTGTTTGCACTTCTCTTCTTCTCTCTCGCTTTCTCTCAGTTTGTTAATTCCTTCATTTTGTTATTTCCTTAAGTTAATTTTGATTTAATTAACTTGGAATAATCATTGTAAAAAAATAAGTATTCATTTCTGCAATTTAGTCTAGATCCTATACAGATCACATGGACATCTGCACGATGTGTGCACATCCTCGACAAAGATTCCTTCACCAATGTAAAAAGGAAAGGCCACGTGGATGGAAGAAGCTCACAATGGTGGGGATAGCATTAATAAACTTATAGTTTCTAAAGTAAAGGAAAAATAAATAAGGAATTTTCCAAGGGTGCAAATTCATTCCATTACATTTTTCCCCCACTTTAGCAAGTATATGTGTTAGTGTGAATCTGAGCGAAAGTAGAAAGAGGTTGGAGAAAATATACCAATAGTGTCGAGGAAGCATATATTAAATCCAACACACCTAGACATGAAAGAGAGAGATGCCTTCATAGGTTCTTGGTCCTAAAAAGATATAGAAAACAAAGGGGGCTCCATAGGTTCTTGGTCCTACAAAGTAAGCTATGATCACCTCAAAAACATGTTAGGCTGTAGACAAAATAGGTTAGGTGAAAAATAATAAGACTAATAGGTTGGCATAATCAGACATAGCTTGATCAAATACACTAGTTAGGTGAGGTTGCAACTGCTGCAAACACTATTGTAGGACAATCACAAAAAAGGTGGGTCTAGTTAGGCTACCCCCAAACCAAACTTGAGGATATACAATGTTAGACAGAATGACAGTGAATAACAAATACAAGCCACACAATTTTGTAGAAAACTAGAGAATGCAATTGAAGGAGAATTTTTCAAAGGGATTCCTTCAGAAACCCTTCAAGACACCAAGGGGGCCATTCGAATGAACACTTTTGTTAAGAAAATCATATTCTCCACAAATGATTCTATCTTCAAGGAATCCTTTTGAAATATCCTTTCATTTGTAATATAGGGGGAGTAGCCACACCAAGGCTTCAAGTCACGGAGAACCGAGAGTGGAGGGCTGCCCTATCTTACCTCAAGCTAATGGGTGTTTAGGACAAGTATCGAGAATGAAGAGAACTCTTAAGTTCTTCTATCATTCTACAAATCTAAAAACCTAAATGAGGCTAGATGAGCCAATTTCTGGAGTCCAAACTACACCTTAGATAGCTCTTTGTCCAAGGATGATAGTGCATGTTTGGGACAACAACACGACACGCTGGTGTCTCTCTAACACACCAGCATTCGTACAGCCAGAAAATGTGAAATATATTACAGAAAACAAGAAAACCTACTGATTGTCTAGCTATCTAATTTTAATGAAATAAATAAAGTAATGAAATAAAAGAAATAAATATGTAAATGATAAAGAAGGTAGATGAAGATAAGGGTGATGAACATCAACTCACTAAGGCTCTAGTTCACTAATGAGCTTCACACACACATTCACCTACACACAACCAAGAGAGGGAAAAATGTTGGGTTGTATAGGGGTTTTCCTCAGTCAATCCCCTGCTTTGGTGTTTCCACCTCCATGGATAGCCAGGAAAGACACGAAGTAGAAAATTCAACAAAGTAAATAGAAGGGAGAGTATTGAACTCTACAAAAGATACAATGGTACTCTATCAAACCATAATAAAAAAAGGAAAGTGAAGCAATACCACCTCCAGCTAAAGACTCTCAGGGCCAATGAAGGGATAATGCAAGGCAATGAGCTTGGAAAATTCCACATGGTCATAGTAGTGATGAAGGGAGATCTCACAAGACTCCAAACTCACAACATATATGGTAGTACAACATGTACAAAGATGAAATTGATGGATTAACAAGCTGTTGTAATTCTCAATGGAGTTGTGAAATATTTTAAGAGATCAAGTGGAATTATGAAGAAGATCAAGTAGAATGCTAAAGAGATGAAGTGATAGTGAAATATAGGCATTTCAAGATCAAAATGGGAGGGGAGGAGCCATTTTCAGGTTAACAGGTCAACACAGTGGCATTTGCTTCTTGCCCAATGGGGAGCATAATGTCCCTATGGACACCAAAGGAAAGAATTTGTCAAGGATGGTAGCATTCTACATGGACATCTACATGCCACACTCGTGTCCCCGACAAATATTTCCCCACCAACACACCTGAATGGATGACAAGTGGGTGATGTGGAATTTCATCTTCAGGTTTGATTTTCTAAGGTGAAGGGATGCAAAAGGGGAATTTACACAAGTGGTGCAAATATATGCCTATACATTTTTCCCCCACTTTAGTGAGCACGAGTATCAATGAGTGTTTAGTAAAGTAGATTACAGAGTTAGAAATGTATACTTGAATCATCGTGGAATTAGACTATGATCTGGCGAGTTTGAAAGTGCAGGGTAGGCAAAAGAATCCACAAGTACTCTCTCCTAAGGAGGTTCAAACAAAAGGACTCTGTAGCTCTATGGAACTACAAAGTTGAACAAAGTACATCAAAGGCCTATAGACCAACAATGGAAAAATCCCATAGGATGCAAGCGCTTCATAGGCCCTCAAACCTGCAAAGAAGGTGCCCCCAAGGTACTCTCTCTTGAAGAAATCCCAATGTAAGGGGACTTTGAAGAGTCAGACTGGAAAGCAGCTTCATAGGCACACCTACAAAGAAACATGTTAATCTATAGATAAAACATGTTAGAAAACAAAAATCAGCCACACAAGCAAACAAGTAGACAGTCACATAGATAGTCAAAAAGTTGAAGGAATAGCTTTCAAAGGGCTCCCTTGGGAACCCTTAAAAAGAAGACGAGTCCACTCAAGGGATGTGCACTTTGAAAGTGAGCGTTTTTTGAAAATCAATTCACCATCAAGGAATCCTTTCGAAAGATGTTCACTTCATCAAGGAATTCAAAAGGAAAAAAATGCCCCCTTGCGAGGGGAAGGTCATGGCTTCTCTTGTAGGAAAAGCTACTCCCTCCTCAGAGGAAAGTTCTTCTACAATTTATTTCTTTGTGAACCCATGATGAAGGAAACACATTCCTCTAGGGGTCCTTGTTGAGAATGTGATTTTTGAAAAAGTTTGTGAAGATTTTAGAGAAAATATTTTTTGGTCACCGAATGTTTTTTCCAAAAATCAAAGTGACATGATAGTCCCCACTTAGGATGGTGTGTGTTGAATGTAGAGGCACGTGACATCCTAAGGAGAGAAAAGTAAGAATGAAAAAGTGATGTTGTGGCTCGTAGGACATAGCGATATGTCACCATGGTGATGTTGTTACACACACGAGGGACAACACATGAACACCACAAAATCACGAATCAAGCAAAGAAGAGAGAAAGATAACCACCCTGTGAAAAGAAACAATAACAACATGAACAAGGGACATAGGGGAGATCTAATATTTCAGGGTCATAGCTGCTCATAAATATATATAAGTATAATAATAGTATATTTAATGAAATTTCATCAACCCCCTACTATATCAGACCATATGAAGAATTAACAAGAAATAAAAGTAAAAATAAAAAATTGGGTCAACATGGAAGGGAAGCCTAAATGCCTCCAACACTTTACATTGTCCCCAATTTGGAAAAAATCAATACAAATAACAAAGGAAGAAAGATTCCACAAATAAAGGAAGTTGTATGACACACAAAAACTCCTATATCCAAGCATCTATGAGGGTGACAAGGGTCATCCAAGAACACATAAGACAAGCATGGGGGAACACAAAAATACACACACAATCTACACTATAGATAAAGAAGAGGAACCCTCTAACACTCATCAACCAAGAGGTCATCGACCTCCCAATCTAGATCATTATATGGGGAAGGTGGATGATCTTGCAAGAGTGGAATGTCAATGGGGGAACCCTCTAACCTTCTCCACAATAAGATCCAAGGCCCCGCGAGGTCTTCTCTGCTCAGTTCTTGTGGAGTAAAGGTCAGCAACTTCATGAAGATTACTGATAGGGTCGGGACCTCATCCAAAGAGTTAAACATGCACTTCACAGGAGTACCATGTGTTACCTCAATGAATGAGGAATGTGGTGCCCAAGATTCACTATTAGGATCATTGAGTGACTCAGAAGTAGTGATGAACTTCAAGGACGTCGAAACTTGATCCATCACTAAGATCACACATGCTAACATAGGACCACCCTCTGAAGAAGGTGGACTCCTCTTTCACCCCCCATTGTTGGTGGGTCCAACCTCAATCTTTTTTTTTCGTCGGAGGATGTGAGTTCCCCATGGAGGAGGTAGAAGGTGTGAAGGAGGAGGAGAAAACCATGATGAACACCACTGAGGTGTTCGACATGACCATGGAATTAAAGAATGGTGGTGTTTGACATCAAGAAAGGAGGCTTGACTGAAAGAGTAATAAACACCTGCACATTTTTAGGTTCAAGGGTGTCTATGCTTGTAGCAGGAGCTAGAAGCAACACTGAGGCTGAATAAACTAAAGTAGAGGGGAAGAGAGAGGAGGATACAACACTCAAGCCTTGAAATAGGGATATTCAACTCCCTTTCTTTCCTCTGCAAAGCGGCCTACTCAGCTACCAGAGCCTTTCACGGATGCTTGTGCTCATGTACAAGGTAGTTCCTATGACTCTGAGAGCTAGAGGCCGGAAGTTGAAATGGGATAGAAGGTTTCTACTCAACCATCAGAGTGTCCATCATAGTCATTTTTGGTAGAGGGAGAGAATCTTGGATGGGATCAAGAGGGAGATACTAAGAGGAGGTTAGAACAACATTAGGGAGAGTCAGCTCTAATGCCTCAATGACGGGCCTCTTCCCATTCACTACCTTAGGAGCAGGAGTAGTAGGAAGCCACGGAGGCCAAGACATAGAGGATTCCCTATGGGGACCCTTCCTTCTACCATATAATTAGAGCTAGAGTACATGAGGCATAGTAGGAAGGTCTGATATCCAAATGTTGGCCTTACGCAAAGCAAGAAACATCATATTTCTTATGTGAAATCCAGGAGTAGTCATCCAAAACTCCTCTTTAGAAACATGATAGAAGTGACACCCTGAGGATGGGTAGGCCTCTCTTTTCCATTTTGAGAGAAGGGGGTAGCTTTCTTCTACACTACCAGAGGGATCATTTTTAGCTATTGTTTGCCCCCAATTTTGTACTTTATGTAGTTTTGGTAAAGTAGGTCCATTCTAGGGGGAAATAGACCAACCAATGCAAGCCAAAAATGATCCAATGAATAAACCCCAAGGGACACCAATGGCTGATATCTAGTGCCATGCACAATGTGCATGATACCTTCATGAGAGAAATTTAAACTTTTTTGAATAACGGAAGCAATTCCATTCATAGAAGCTAGCTATGGGATGCCCAACATCACCTTAAATTGATTAGATTCCAAAATAACATCAAAGGTTTTATATCCATAGCCATAGGTCCAACTAGGATTGAAAGGGTTATGGAGGATATATGGCTTAAGAGAGAGATCATCATGTGTATGTATGGTAGACTTTGTTTCTTCATATCCCTCCTATTGTAATGAATTTAACCATAATGTGTCCTCTGTAATAACATTCACCTAGCTCGGGGGGTCAACTGGGACTCCTGTCACAATGTTTTGATTGAGGCTAGTAGGAATGTATACAAGAGAGGGCTTATTATTCAAAGGAAAGTCGTATGAGCTGAAACAAGACCATGTTAATGTATATTGATGGTTGAGGAGAAGCATCAAAGGGGTCAATAATCAAGTTCATAGAATGAGATAGAAATGGGTCCATGTAAATCTACAACTTGCTATTGGCCTTCGTTACTGATTTATTTGTATTTTATTTCTTCCCATCAATATAGATGGTACCATCATCGATGCAATCCTATATCTAATGCGTAGGAACATGCAATGCTCAGTATCATTCCAATTGACATGATGGTATTGAAAAAAAACATTTGCATCATACCAATTAGGATAAGGTTCCTTTAGAGGCTGAGGGTTTTCCAAAGTTATGATCTTATCCTTCAACAACTTTTTCAAAATGGAAGAATAATATTCTGCTAACTACGTGAAATTCTTGTTGTGTCTGAGGCTGTGATCATTAGTTGTGGCAACTGCATTCACAACAAATTTACCTTTTCTTGAGATGGACACAATAGACTTTCCGTTTCAATGGGAGTGTAAGGAAGGTCCCCTGAATTGAACTACCATTTTTTGATACTCTCACAACGTGGCACATAGATGCACAAAGGAAGGGTATTTGATTAGGGAAAAATTTTCTTTCCATGCTCACTATAGGTTTCCTATTAACACCTTCTACACATCAGATTCAGGAAACATGTATGAGATCTATGAAAAGAGGGCTTGGTATCATGCTATAAAGCTAGTTATCTTTCCATTATCCCCCTACTTACATCAGACAAGATCCGAGAAGGTCATCTTCAAACCAATGTTAGTGTGGAACTAATGAAGAATTTAGTTAGTCAGCGAATCAAATGAAAATATGGAATTATTAGGCAAGGAGTAGTACCACTCGAGTGTTGTGTCCTTGAGAGATTGAGGAAATATTTTCGCCATCAAAGCATCATGATGAAAGAAATTCATACACATGGAATTGAAGGATAACACATGTGTTTGTGGATCCCCTTTACCACCATACTTTTCAAACTTAGGAATCTCCATTCCATGAGGGAAAGTACTCAAAATCACCAATGATAATGGGATATATCAGAAGAAAGGCTGAAAATTAGGTTGGGTGGAGGCCTAGGAAAGGTAGGCCAACTGTTTTTACATCCATCCCATGTTCTGAATAAGAGCATTCAGAATAGGGTCAGATGATGAAAAAGTCCCAGTGAAACCTCTAGAACCAGCACCACCAAAACCACCTCTAGAGCCACCCTGGAGCCACCACCGGAGCTACCACCACTAGTAGGGTGTCTACTAGAGGCACCTCCACTACCAAAGAAACCACTAGAGTCACCTCTTCTAGTGCCACCCCTACTACCAAAACCATGACCACTCATTCCACTAGAGCCACCACTACCAGAGGTAGTACGAGGGGTGAAACTAAACTCAACGGGTATTCTACTCACCTTGAGAGCTCGGGGATTTTGAGAAGATAGGAAATGCTAATTGAAGATCCTATCTCAGCCATTCATATAGACATGGTAGGCATCAAAACGTATATTTTTCTCTCATAGGCATTGAGAATCTCTGCTCAAGTAGTACCCGATCTAGTCTTATACGAGGGGATATAAGCTTTGGTTAAATCAGTAAGGCCTCATAAGAAATATGTACTTGTTTGATCCTTTCCTAACAAGTATCTCACCTCACTAGTAAGTCTAGCAACTCTCTCCATGTTCAGTGCTTTCTCAAAATGATTCATAAGGTCTAAGAGTCTGTTATCCAATGCCAAAAGGTTTTGCATAGGGATATGCACAACATCATCCTTTTCTATGGATGAAGCCTTAGGGGATGCTAGAGGGGTAAGAACAGGGTGGTCTCATCTATGAAACCCATCTCATTAGTAAAACCTATAGGAAAACTAGTGGTAAAGTTGTAGCCAGACTAGTGGAAAAATTGGAGGTGAAACTAGAAGTGACCTTCATCTTTTCCATCGATAGGTGTCACACACTTCTCCTAACAACATATCTGAAAGTCATGGACTAGGTTGTGATGTTCATAAACCTTTACAACACTCAAGTTTCAAATAGTCACCAGGTGCGAGGAAAATGTCTCAACACAAGCGAATGGATAAACATTGTTCACATTGGGTTCACCAAAATGTAAGGTAGGGGGGCCAACCACACCAAGGCTCTAGGTCATGGAGAGATGAGAGAGGAGGGATGACCTATCTTACCTCAAGCTCATGGATGTTTAGGACAAGAATCGAGAATGAAGAGCACTCTCAAGTGCTTTTGTCACTCTACAAATCCAAAAACCTAAATGAGGCTATACGAGTCAGTTTCTAGAGTCCAAACTATAGCTCAAACAACTCTTTGTCTAAGGATGACAACGTGGGTCTGGGATGACAATGCGGCGTGATGACATCTCTTTGGCATGGTAGAATCCATATGGCCAGAAAATGTGAAATATAGTATGGAAAACAAGAAAACATACTAATTGTCTAGCTGACTAATTTTAATGAAATAAACAAAATAATAAAATAAGAGAAATAGCTACGTAAATGATAAAGAAGGTAGATGAAGATAATGGTGATGAATATCAACTCACTGAGGCTCTAGTTCACTAGTTAGCTCCATGCACACATTCACCTACACACAACCAAAAGAGGGAAATTTATTGGGCTATATAGGGGTTTTCCTCAGTCAAACCCCTACTTTGGTGCTTATACCTCCATAGATAGCTAAGAAATCCATGAAGTAGAAAATTTGATAAAGGAAATAAAAGGGAGAGTATTGAACATTACAAAAGATACAATGCTACTCTATCAAACCACAATAAGAAAAGGAAAGTGAAGCAATACCACCTCCACCCAAAGGCTCTCAAGGCCAATGAAGGGAGAATGCAATGCAAGGACGCAATAGTGATGAAGGGAGGTCTCACAAGACTCCAAACTCGTAGCTTCTATGGTAGCACATCATGTAAAAGGATGAAATTGATGGAGTAACAAGCTACTGTAATGCTCAATGGAGTTATGAAAATGTTTAAGAGATCAAGTGGAATTGTGAAGAAGATCAAGTAGAATGCTAAAGAGATGAAGTGATAGTGAAATATAGGCATTTCAAGATCAAAATGGGAGGGAAGGAGCCATTTTTGGGTTGGTTGGTCAACACAGAGGCATTACGCTTTGTGCCCAATGGAGAGCGTAACATCCCTACAGAAACTAGAAGTAGGAACATGTCAGGGACAATAGTGCATCATGTAGACATCCACGTGTCATGCTCGTGTTCCTAAAAAATATTCCCCCACTGAAACACAGGACAAATGCGAAGTGGATGAAAACGTAGGTGGGTGATGTGCAATTTCACCTTTAGGTTCGATTTTCTAAGGTGAAGGGATGCAAAAGGGGAATTTACTCAAGGGTTGCAAATTCACTCCTATACATCATCAAAGAACCCATTGGAGAGAATGCTCCTTTTCAAACGAAAATTTTTGGACTCTTTTGTTTTAGAAAAAGTAATCCTTTTTCGAAGGAAATTTTTCAGATTCTTTCACATACAAGACCCTTTTTGAAAGAAAATTTCATCCAAGAGTCTTGAGAGAATTCATGTTTTGGAAAATGATAGGTTTCAATAAGGGATTTTTTTTCAAGGAATTCATTTTAAAATTTTACAGCAAGGAATCCCTTTTGAAAGAATTCACCAAAATTATAAATCAGAACATCATGGTAGCCCACCTTAGGATGTTGTGTGCTATGTAGAGGAGCACATAGCATCCTAATGAGAGAAAGGAGAGGAAAATATGTGATGGCATGCAAATCATGACGTGATGTATTTCATGGTACGTTGTCACACACACACACAAGGGACAACACATAGGAACCACAACATCAAGAAGGATACAAAGACAAAAAAATCAAGAGAGATAGGGGGATATGAGAGTTCAAGGTCAGATCTATTTGTAAATACAAATTTATATAATACATTGTATGACAAACAATCATCAATCTTTGAAGTAGTGAGATTGTAAAATATAACACATGAAGACAAAATAAAAATAAAAATTGGGTCAACATGGAACGGTGCCTAAATGCCCCCAATGCTTTGCATTGTCCCCAATTGTCAAAAAGAATATTTACAACATATAGAAGAATGATTATTAAATATAGAAGTTCATGAAAAATTCTCTAGGCCTATAGCCAAGCACCTACAAGGGTAGCAAGAGTCCTCCAGGAAAGATAAAAAAACATAAAAACAAACATGGGGGAATACAAACACACAAACAATATAATCTATAGGTAAAGAAGATGTGCCACCTTACTTCTCATTGAATAGTAAGTCATCCTACTCCCAATCTAGATCATTATATGGGGAGGGAGGATGGCGTGCAAGGGTGGGATAGTGGGGACAATACCCTCCAACTCTCCTACAACAATGGACAAGGAAGAAGGACCCTTAAGGTCTTCTTTGTTGAGCACTTGTAAGGTAAAGGTCATCGATCTTGTAAAGGTTAAAGACGGAGTCATGATATCATCCACTGAGTTAAACATGCACTTGAATAGAGCGCCATGTGTTAATCAAGTGGGAAAAGAAGAAGGAACTTGAGATCTAGTACAAACCTCATTAAGAGGGGCAATGACAAATAGGGGATGCAGGGGCCACCTCCATCACAAGGATGACATAGGCCAAGACAAAACCCTCTTCTGAAGAAGGTGACCCCTTCTTTTGACCTCCACTCGAAGTGAGGTCGTCCTCTAACTTACACTTCAATGGAAGATGTGAAATCACCACATAAGAAATGGAAGGTGAGGAGGAAGATGATACAGCCACAACAAAGACCACCATGGTGTTTCACATGTCTATGGGTTGAGAAAAGGGAGAGATGTACAAAAGGGACATCAAACTATGAGGCTCCAAGTAAGGAGCAATGAATAACCACACCCTTTTGGGGTGAGGATCATTAGCATTAGGAGCTAGGAGTAGAAAAAGGGTTATTGGAATTGAAGCAAGAACAACAAGAGAAGAAAAAAAAATAGAAGAGCATACAAAAATATGTGCCACTAGCTCTCCCTCTTTCTTCTATAAGGTTGTGTGTTCAACGACAAGAGCATTTTGATAGTGTTGTGCAGTTTTGCACACATGCCCCACTTGAAGTAGGGACCCTCTTTTTGTGATGTCTTTTTGACCTTTGGTTCTATGGGATTTGTCTTTTCAAGGTCTTGGGATGTTGGTCTTGCTGACTTTGGTCTTGCCCTGAGGATTGAATTGGTTAAACTTGGTTTTTAAGGGAAGTCCAGGTTTTGACCTGGGTCCGGGATTTTCCGGTTCAGTCGGATTTCCCGGGTCCTGGTCCATCGTCCAATTATTGCTAAATTTTCCGAAGTCCGGGTTTCTACTTGAATCCGGGATTTTCCGGCTCCAGCGGATTTTCCCAAACTTGGTTAAAGTCCCAAAGGGTGTGTTATCCGTGGAATTCATGCTCACCCAGATTATCCGTTCGGCTTGGTTTTTTCTGAAATTTTGTTTTGGACTCGAGTTTCCGGATTTCCTCAATATGTCTTATCGGCCATTAATGCTTAAGGTATGTCTTCTCTGGCGCGATTGTGAGCGGATTTAAAGTCTTTTAGTGCTTTCATAATTCCATTATTTCATTTATCATCTGCTTTGGTGCTTGGAATTCTTCATTTTGAGCTTTGATTCTTGGATTCGAGATGCTTGCGTGTGGACTGCTTGAGCCCTAGTGTTGAGTTTCTCGTTGCTAGGGCACATTGTTTTGCAGTGACTTCCTCGAGTTTGAGCTTCATCCAGAATTGATCCATGGTAAGTCGTTGTTGGCTCCTCTGTTTGTTTGCACTTTGATTGAATCTTTCGAGTTGATTGGCGGTCCTTTTAAGTCAGCCCTTGCTTGTTCCATGATTATGTGTTTAGCGAAGTAGGGTTTGACTTACCTTTTCACGGGTTTTATCATCCGCACTGTGCATCCCTTCATTTATCAATTGAATGTCAGGTGTATCCCTGTCACTAGGTGTTTCTGGTAGGACCCTGCTTTGTTGGCGCGTAGTTTGCTATATATTGTGAGGTTAGGGTTTTGGGTAGGTTCGCCTGAATTTGCTAGGATTGATGGAGTTGTCACGATTTTCATGTCTCGAGTTTGGCATGACCCTATTTATACTTTGTGAGATCCCGATGCTTTAGCTTGATCATTTCGAGGGATAGTATTTGAAATTCTGGGCTTACCCTAGCTTTCATAGTGGAGGTCTGGTTATTAAATTTAGGGCATTGTCATCCCTTTGCAAATATCAGTCATTTGAGGGTTTTGGGAATCCAAATTCATGTGCTATCAAAGTTTTGCTTATTGGGATTGATTTTGTGTCCATTGGAATCCAAATAGAGAGGTTTGCATGATTGTTCGGTCAGTGGTTTGCACGTTAACAATCGTCGGGTTTCCGAGGTGTCCGCGGAATTTTTGCACACTCGGATTTTCCCGGTCTCTGCCAAATCTGTGGAGTATGATGAATTCTGGAATTTCGAGTTGTCCGCGGAAATCTGACCTGTCTGGATTTTTCCGGTTTCCTGCTTGGTTCCACTTTTTTGCGATTATCGAATTAGGGGGTAATGAATTGAATGCTAAATGATGATTTCTTGTTGCTAATGAATGAATTTCATGATAGTCACACAGCTCTTTCATCCATATTAATGTTTTATTTGATGAATGATGTCTTGGCAGCAGGAGTCCGTCTGGGTCAGATTTCTCCGAATTCTGCCCCGACTAGATTTTCCCGGTTTACTTCATTTTTTGGATTTTCAAGACTAATGATTTTTGATGGATCTTAATTGTTTATGTGGTTTTCGGGCTAACCTTTGATTGGAATATGGATGATAGTTGGATACTCATGAGGCTCTTTTATGAATGCAAGCTGAATGAAGCAAAGCTCCGATGGGAAAGTCCAAGGGTGATACTGAAGGGTCCTCTATTACAAATGGAGAAAGATTGAGGTTGGATATGAAGAGTCAGGTGCCTGACAGTAAGATCACTTCAATATGGTTTGAGGTCTCCAACACCAATGTAGGAGCATGGAGGTATGAGGAATTCAAAGGAAGAACAGCTCAGAAAGATCTATCGGCCCTGACCAAGGGAATGATGAAGTTTGGACTGGTCCATGTAGCAGGATTCCCTCCCGCGGTTCAGTGCTATGAATTGATATTAGAGTGTGCCCAAAAATATGACTTCGATACATAGAGGGTCATTAGCACCGAAGGAAGAGTCTTGGAAAACTTCAATCCAGTTTCTATTGCCCAAGCGTTTTATATGCCAGACTTGCCATGTGTGTGTGCCTTGGATATGGACCTGGCTAGAACTTACTATGAGGATGAGCCCACCAAAGCCCAGCAAATGATCAATTCCTAGTTGGAGAAATGAAAGTCTCATTTTTCCAAACTGCCCAAGCAATTACAAAGGATCAAATTCAGACTAGACATATATGATGCAATCACACTATTGAGCAGGGTGGCCAGTTTAAAGAGTGCTGGGGTATTGGAGAATTGGATGGTGCATGTGATCAACAAAATTGAGCAAGGTATTAATTACCATTGGGCAGGACTCATTAGTGCAATGATTGATAAATAGCTGAGAGATGTGTTAGAAACGAAGAATTTTACTATGTCCTCCTATGTGATGTATGTGTTGGCCAGATTCTACCCATACAGGGGTTTGAAACCAAAGGGGACATTTAGACAGGATATAGTCTATGAGATTTACCTCGAGTTGCACCTGGGAAATCAGAACTATAGAAGAGCAAAATGATGCATTTACAATGTATATTACTAGGCTGCTTCAAAATGCCGAGCATGTGAGATTATCTGATGGAACCAAAGAGCTAATCAAAAAATATGGAGCTTGGTTTATACAATTTCCCACCTTCTCCTATATCAGAATTGATGGATGTCAAACTGCTCCATACAGGTTGCCTAGATATCCTACTGACCACATTGTGCTATTGGAGGTTATGAGGAAAATATATGATTTTATGCTATTGTTAAAAAGGCAAAGCATAAGACAAGGTTTGGTGGATATTTCCCTCTGAAAATTGGTATAAGTGAGGTTTGTCCTTCAATCCAATCAGCGCATGCATCAAGGGAGGAATTGAGTACTTATGGTTTCTCTTTCCACTCTAAGAGGACAAATTTTGACATTACTGGTGAAAGGCAGAAGAAGGCCACCAAAGAATACCACCACTAGGATGACCTAGAGGATTACTGGGCAAACATAAAAGATGACTTTGAGGCAAGGAAGAAAAGATACTCTAGGCTTCTAGTTGATGTGATCAGATTGTACAATGTCAAGTTGATCCCTGACCAGTTAGAGGATGACAGGAATCTAGTTCAAGATCATGCATATGAGTCGGTCAAGGATAGGTCTATTGGAGAGGTAAACTGGGCTGAAAATGAGGTAACTGAGCTAGAAGAACTAATGGCCCCTGTCATGAAGTTTACTAAGTGATGGTTGAATCAAAAAATATGGGAACTGGAAAGTGAGAATGTACTTTGTACCTTTAATCTAATGGGAAATCTGAATCCTCTTTCCACCTTAGAGGAATCTGGTGAGGATGATTCCAAAAGAAAAGCGACAGTAAGCTCACCCTTCAAGATCAAAATCAGAGGCCCTAAGGAAAGTGATCCAGAACAGAAAATGAAACCAAAGGGAAAGAAGGGAAGCCGAACTTTGAGAATAGGCAAGTCTATAGAGGAGGAGGAACTTGAGGAAGCAGATAAAGAAGACACTCCTCCACAGCCAAAAAGGACAAGGATAACTAGGGGCTCAAAGAAGAAAGATCAAGAAACTTCCAAGGATAAGGAAAATACTCCAGTGGTTGAAGTGGAAAGCTCGGGAGAGAAAACCAGAGTTTACTCAAGGAAATCAAGGACTCCATCTCCCAAGGAGAATATGCAAAAGATGGATCCTCTTCCAAAGGCACCGGTTGTGGAGCAACAGAAGGCTACTTCTCCTTCACTGAGTTTACCTAAGCAGACAACCCATGAAGAGCATGAGACTAGCGGAGAGGCAGAACCATTCAAGGAAGGAGAACTCTTTGGTGTAGCAGCTGAGCTAGAGGTTGAAGATGTAGAAATGCACCCTTCTCCACTGGTACAGTATGAGGACTCTCCAGAGAGCAGCAAGGACAACAGATCCCCTGAGAAGGAGGATGTCACTATTAAGACCCCATCACCTCTGCAAGAAGAAGAACCTGAGCTAGGTAATCAGGGTGATCAGCCTCCTGAGAAAGAAAAGGATGAAACAACGGAACAGCGTGAAGAGGTCGAGAAAAGTGAAATCCGGGTGGATCTTGTTGTCCCGGATTGGTTGGATAAGGAGATTACAAGAAAGAAACAGGTCATTGTTGAGGACACCCCCCTTGATTGGGATGAAATGTTGGCCAAGATTGGTAAAGGTAAGAAAAAGAAGATGGCCAAGGTAATTTCAAAGATAGAGAGAGATGAAGCGAGTAACAGGGTTATTCATATTGCCACCCCTGCTGCTGA
Source organism: Sequoia sempervirens (assembly GCA_007258455.2). Taxonomy (NCBI): domain Eukaryota; kingdom Viridiplantae; phylum Streptophyta; class Pinopsida; order Cupressales; family Cupressaceae; genus Sequoia; species Sequoia sempervirens. Next base: position 155,069,110 of record VDFB02373365.1, read on the forward strand.
TAAGAGTAAAGATGAGGTCACTGGAAAAGATTACAATGTACAGACTATCAATCTTGGACCAGCTTCTATGGAACAGGATATTGAAGAGTACGAAGGGTCCAGTGCAGTAATAATTGGGAGATTAAGGAAGGAGACACAGTCCAAGCATGAGCTTAAAAGGGAGAATGAAAGGCTTAAGAAGTGTCTAGCAGACTTGATGAAGCCTTTGTAGTCTCTTCACCCATCTTCTTTTGCTGCGACTGGTTTCTTGCCTAAGGAAACTATTTCTGAAATAGAAAGGATGAAAGCCTCTACTCAGACCACAGTAGATTGGTTAAAAGATGTACAAGTGAAAGGAGATGATGCAATAAAGGAAATCCTTTCAATTGGAAAGGATGTAGTATGAGCTAAGGACTTGTTAGAGCATGTCTCATCTCAAGACAAGGAGGATATTGACCTTCTATTGCAAAAAGCTAAAGTGATCATGGAGTATGGTAAGGACCAGTTGGTTGTAGATGGAGTCCTTTCTTCATCTAGAGTTAATGAGCCTTGGGAATGGTTTGAAGCCTTGCAAATTCGGTAGAAGGCCATCAGGAAGATCCATAAGCGAAAGAAATAGATGGATGGTGATCTGACCAGTGTTTATGATGGATGTATTGCATTCTTTGAAATAATGACTGGCAGGAGGAAAATTGCCCCTAAGTACTTAAGTTTGGAACAATTGAGGGAATGGTGGCATGATGTGTATGCCCTTGATTCTGAAAATGTTATAACAGGGAACCAATTGGATGATGCGGCAACTTACTTGGCTGTGATGGACAAGTACCAGGAAATAAAGGTGAGTGGGATAAAATTGTTAAGCAGTCGAAGGAAGAAATTGGCTCCATTGAATGTCAGCTCAAGATCCTACCTTTGCCACCTGTTGCTGAGTTGGATAGGGTATTTTTGAAGGTTCAGGATCAGAATAACGATAAGGGAGGCGGTAGTTAGTGCCAATTTTGAGATTTGTGCTTCCCTATTATTATAGGGCATGTGTTGATCTGGGCTGCATTGAAGAATGTGTTTGTGCCGACCTTGATGATGTATCGGCATTTAATGTGTGCCTTATTTTGAAATTCCTAAGGCCAACTTGTTTTGGCTATTTTATTTTGTAAATGTTTGGCTGGGCCGACATGTTTTGAGAATTTTCTATAAAGGGCATTCCTGCCTCATTGTAAGGAGTCAGTTAGTTAGAAAGATAATAGAGACAAGCTAGATTAGAAAAGAGCTAGAGCATTCTGTAGTAGAGATAATAGTTAGTTCTTGAAGCAAATATTGTAACAGAACAGTGGAATTGTTGCTACATTCTGGTGATCTAATACAATTGAAGGCATTGTGGCTTCTCTGGTGAACTCTTTTGTATTGGTTTATCTTGCATGGTTCTTGTTGTTCCATCTTTGAAATTGCTTAAAGATCTAAGATTAATGATAGATTTAGAATTAGATTAGTTTGGTGAATAATGTTCATAATTTCATACTGGAATGGCCCTGTGGTAATCTCTAGTCTATACTCAGAGGTAACTATCTGATTGTAGTAAGTGGTGAGGGTAGCCTAGACCATATATCTATATGTGCTTAGTTCAATTGTGGATGAATGTCTATGATTTGAAAATCTATACCTTAGAAGATTGCCTTTGTTCTTGTGATATTATATTTATTAGGTTAAGCGAGAATTGGTTATTTGAGATTGGTCCATTCTAGATATCTGTCATTTGCATGGTTCATCTTATAAATAGTTTAGATCTCATTATATCTTTGCACCCATATATCTTTTTTGTTGTTTCTTTATCATCTGGTTAGACTTAGGATCTAAGATCATCATATTGC
>VDFB02373365.1:155071053-155094027 GCA_007258455.2 Sequoia sempervirens
TGATAATTGGGAGATTAAGGAAACACAGTCCAGGCATGAGCTTAAAAAAGAGAATGAAAGGTTTAGGAAATGTCTAGAAGATTTGATGAAGCCTTTGCAATCTCTCCATCCATCCTCTTCTGCTGCTACTAGTTTCTTGCTGAAGGAGACCATCTCTGAAATAGAAAGGATGAAAGCCTCTACCAAGGCTTCAATAGATTGGTTGAAGGAGGTACAGACCAAGGGAGATAATGCAATAAGGGAAATCCTTTCAATTGGAAAGGATGCAATAAGAGCTAAGGATTTATTAGAGCATGTTTTATCTCAGGATAAGGAGGATGTTGACCTTTTATTGCAGAAAGCTAAAGTGATCATGGAGTATGGTAAGGATCAGTTGGTTGTAGAGGGAATCCTTTCTTCATCTAGAGTTAATGAGCCTTGGGAATGGTACGAGGCCTTGCAAATTCAACAGAAGGCCATCAAGAAGATCTGCAAAGAAAAGAAGTAGTTGGATGGTAATCTTACTGGTGTTTATGATGGATGTATAGCATTCTTTGAAATAATGACTGGCCGGAGGAAGATTGCCCCTAAGTACTTGAGCTTAGAACAATTGAGGGAATGGTGGCATGATGTCTATGCCCCTGATTTTGAAAATGTTGTAACAGGGCACCAATTGGATGATGCGGCAACTTACTTAGCTGTGATGGACAAGTACCAAGCGCATAGGGGTGAGTGGGATAAAACTGTTAAGCAGTCAAAGGAAGAAATTGGCTCCATTGAGTGTCGGCTCAAAATCCTACCCTTGCCACCTATTGCTGAGTTGGATAGGGTGTTTTTGAAGGTTCATGAATCACTGGATCAGAACAAGGATAAGGGAGGTGGTAGTTAATGCCAACTTTGAGATTTGTGCTTCCCTATTATTATAGGGCATGTGTTGATCCGAGCTGCATTGAGGAAAGTGTTTGGGCCGACCTTGATGATGTATCGGCATTTAATGTGTGCCTTATTTTGAAATTCCTGAGGCCAACTTGTTTTGACTATTTTATTTTGTAAATGTTTGGCTGGGGCGACATGTTTGAGAATTCTCTATAAAGGGCATTCCTGCCTCATTTGTAAAAGTTAGTTAGAGAGATAATAGAGACAAGCTAGATAAAGAAGGAGCTAGAGCATTTTGTAGTAGAGATAATAGTTAGTTCTTGAAGCAAATATTGTAACACAGAACAGTGGAATTGTTGCTACATTTTGGTGATCTAATACAATTGAAGGCATTGTGGTTTCTCTAGTGAATTCTTTTGTGTTAGTTTATCTTGCATGGTTCCTGTTGTTCCATCTTTGAAATTGCTTAAAGATCTAAGATTTAGTGTTAGGTTTGGAATTAGATTAGTTTGGTGAATAGTGTTCATGATTTCATGCTTGGAATGTTTGTAGCAATCTCTGGTCTATACTCCCAGTAACTATCTGATTGTAGTAGGCTGGTGAAGTCAACTTGGACCATACATCTATCTGTGTTTAGTTTGATTATAGATGAATGTCTATGATTTGAAAATTTGTATGCCTTAGAAGATTGCACCGTTCTTGTGATATTGCATTGTGGGTTAAGCAGGAATTGGTTATTTGAGATTGGTCCATTTCAGATATCTGTCATTTGCATTGTTCATCCTAGGAATAGTTCAGATTTCATTATATTTCTTTTAAAATCTCTCATCTTTTGTTGTTTCTTTATTATTTGATTAAATTTAGGATTTAGGATTAAAATGCTGCAAAAATTTGGTAGCGGAAAGATACAGCTTTGCTTGCAGTAAGGTCCCATTGTGATTACCAACATTTTCACATATTATCTCGAGTTGTTTATGCATGTCAAGACTCGACACCGAGAGACCTTGTAAGTGATTTTAGTAACCTCGTTGTTGAAAATTACCTTCAAGAGAGATAGAATATTGCATTCTGTCTGAGTTGTTGCTGTGCATAAAACACCATCAACAGATTGGCACTAGAAGGAGGGCCTGAATGAGCTCGCTGGATCATTTCTTAAATGCCATCTCTTCTGAGAGATATAGAAGAAGTACCAGATCTACCCCAAGAGAGGAGGATTTATAGGAATTATAGTTCCCTACTAGGTCAAGGAGGACTCAAGAAAGGGGAGAATCATCATCACCCATCCCTTCACCAGTATCATCTGCATCTTCACTTCTAGAAGTTGAAGCCATACCCATCCCAGAGGCAGTTCCCATTCAGCAACCCCAGCCTATCATTAGTCAACCACAACCACCACCACCACTCCTACCAATGGCTTTCCTTGCTAATCCATCTCCCTTGTTTTTCACGCAATGTTATGCCCAAGAATCATGAACATTTTTGTTCAAAGTTTCATGTTAATGACCCAAACAGGACTGCAAAGGAGCATATTAGGATCTTTCAAACCTGTCTCAAGGACAGAGGGATTGTTCATGAGGATGTTGCCTGTAGGTTGTTTCCTTATTCACTAGGAGAAGAGGATTTTTACTGGTACAATCACATCCCATCTGGTTCAATTCTTAACTGGAATGATCTTGAAACTTCCTTTTTACAGAAGTTTAAAATACCTATCAGTGCCAATGAATCGTATCTGCAATTCACTAGAGTCAAGAGAGAGGTTAATGAACCAATATCCAGTTTCAATAATAGGTTTCACCGTACGTACACCAGACTTCAAGACCCTTATGTTTTAGACAATAATACAGCCCTAGGAGTCTATTATGAAGCTTTGGACAGCCTCACAACAACCTTTCTGAAGTGGAGACCCAATCCTCCAGCTAGCCTGACTGATGCATATACAGAAGCCGTCAAGCTTAGCACAGATTTAAGGCAACATTTGACTAGACCATTACCTTCTTTAGGACTAGTTGCACATCCCAATCAGGTTCAGGTAGTGAATCAGGCACTCACTAATCATACCCCAGTCATGAATCCAATACATCAATTACCTTTGGTACCACATCCTGGTCCTCCCATGAGCTTTGTCTCTCCTATGATGAATTTTCCCCAGCAGTAGGTTAACCAGCCCTTGTATCAGCCGCAGCCAACTAGCTTCCCTGCCTATTTATAGAATTTTGAAGTGTTGCATTAGTCTATATGATCTGCTATAATTCATGTTCCACCCCAGAGTAATCCAAGCCAGCCCCTTTATGGAGATCCAAATAAGGAAAGGATTGATGAAATGGCTGAACAGATAAAGAAGCTAAACCTAGAGGTGACCTACTTAAGGAATCAAAACAGTCAATTACAAGCTGCTCAGAAGAATATACAATCCAGTCATAACAGAGAATTTCCACAAGGGAAAAATTTTGACAGGGGACAACGTAATGTGAGAGGATTCCACAATGACAGGGGATATAATCAGGATAGGGGTTACAACAATGATAGAGGATTCAACAATGATAGGAGACAAAATTTTGATAGAGGACAAGGTAGTGGACTAGGATTTCATAGGAGGCAATCACAGGGACAAAGTAGGACATGGAATACAGGACCCAATAATGGAGGAGTTCCCACTCCATTGGATTAACCAGTTAATCAAATTGTCAACCAATCTGCAAATCAGCCAGCTAGTCAGGACAAGCCCCCCAGTGGTGTATATCTAGCTGAAGCTACCTTGTCAGGATGGTGCAGGCTCCATAAGACATGCCAACATTTGGAGTTAGAATGTCCAGAGTTCCAAACTGTAGCCTCCATTTTCCAATACGAGGTGGAGAATAATGTAAATGGTCAAGAAATTGTTCCCTCCACCCCCTATGACTCTCCTGTGCTGGTGTTAAACCATGCCCCTTGTCCAGTGAGTGAAGAAAATATTCCGGTAGAGGAATATGATTCCCAGGAGGATAAAATAGATCAAATTTGCAATGGGGATGAGGTGGCTCAGTTATTCAATGAAGAAGCAACAAATGATAATGGCCCCATAGATCAAGAAGAGGCTTAAGTTGAAGAAGTGTAGATGTTCCAGAGGCAGGGTAAATGATATGATTTAAGAGATATGCCCCATAGGCGCCCACAGGCTGGGGGTCCCTTCACCACCTCCATTCCTCCTAATAATTTCAATATCCCTCTAGAACCCAATGCTAGTAATAATCTGTCCTTTCCACATGTTTCCAGGTAGTATCTCGCAAAGGAAGGACAAGCTCAAACTGACTCACAGAAAGGGAAAGTTGTTCAAGCAAGTAAAGATAATGTGGAAGAATCTTCCAGGGAGGTCCCTATGAATCTGAGTGAGGAGCAAATGGCTTCGTATGTCACTGAGGAGTTCAAGAAATTAAAGGTAAATCTTTCAGCATTCGAGTTACTGAGGTTCCCTGCAATTAGGAATGCAGTTCTAGGTACTTATGATACACACCCAGTGTCCTTGGATAAATCTTCCAGTGAGGCTATCAGCAGGGTTTCTAGTTCTCACCCTGTGAAGATGCAAAACCAAGCCCACAGTCGGACTAACTTGCCCCCTAGAGATAAAGGAAAGGAGAAGGACAAGACTCAAGTGGCCCAGGTAGATACTCAGCCAACCTTGTTTCAAGGGAAGACAGAGACCCCACCATTCCTTATCTCTGTGCGCATATTTGGTAAGAATCTACATAACTGTTTACTGGATTCTGGCGCTTCTACTAATGTGATGCCATTCAGAGTATGTAGGGCTCTAGGGATTACACCTGCTGACTCCCAGAAGAAGGTAACCCAGTTAGATAGAACTGAAGTAAATGTGGTGGGAGAATTGAACATGATCCACATGTAGGTAGCTTCTGACCCAAGGATTCAACAGGTTATCAATATTCAGGTAGTCGATATCCTTGATGTGTATGGCCTGATTCTAGGAAGAGATTTTACTAAGGCCTTAAATGTATATGTATCTATTGACCACTCTCACATGTGGCTTCCATGGAAAGGGGTACCAAATCAGATCCGAATTGAGAGAGAACCAAGAATGAAGTATATGATTATAGAGTACCAAAACACTTCAAATGAAGTTCTGATATTGGAAGTAGGTATGAGAAATTATATGCTATCCACTCAGTATGAGGAGTCAGATTCAGAGGAGATATTGATGTTACATACGATGTCTATGGATGCAGAGATAGAATCTAGAAATGCTACTTTTTTGACATAATCAATTAAGGAAGAAGATGATTTTGAAGATAATCAGATTAGCCTATTGGACAGCTTCCAGGAATTCATCAGACAGTGTGTTGAAGATCAAGTTCACCTGGGCAAAATGACAAGCTTTGAAGAATTACTCTTACCTAATTGGTGTAGAGTTCATAATGCTTCCCATTCAGAGTTGGAGTGTTGTTTATGCCAGAAAGTAGTAGAACAAGTACAGAAATGCATAAACCCAACCCTAGTGGTCAAGATAGATATGCCAAGCCCTCAGAAAGACTATAAAGGAAAGAAAGTGATGTTGTCTAAGGAATCCTCCAGCAGTAATGGCCCGAAGGATGTGATGAAGAGGACTGCAACTGCTGAATGCTGGACTCTCAGATTTAATGGATCAAAATCCAAGCACGGAGCTGGAGCAGGGTTTGAACTGATCAGCCCAAAAGGTAAAAACTTCTTTGCAGCCCATAGACTTCAATTTCATTGTATGAATAACGTAGCAGAATATGAGGCATTGATTCATGGACTTCTTATGGCACTCAAGAAAAAGGTTAAGGTTTTGCAAGTTTTTGGTGATTCTGAGCTGGTAATTAAGCAAGTAAGGAAACAATATTCATGCCATGATAGGAGAATGACTAATTATAGACATAGAGTATGGGACCTCATTGAGGGATTTGATGCCTTCAATATTCAACTGATACCACAGTATAAGAATCAAACTGCAGATTCTCTGGCCCAGGCAGCAAGCACTCTATAGCCTTTATCTTTGTCAGGTTTGAAGAAGTTTACTGTAGAATTGACTCTTGTGCCATCGGTTCTAGACAATGTTACTAACTTTTAGGTATTTGAAGATGACAAGCATATCCTGGACTTCATTACAAACACAGATGTTTTCGCCTCTCAAATCATTGATGAAACAAAACTCCAGGAAGCGGAACTAGATTTAGAGGGAGTGATGAATATGAAGTCTAATACTATTCCAAGGGGGATGGTACAGTTGGAGTGAATTTTTGATGTAGACAAGTTCATAAATCAAGAGCAAGAATCTAAGAAAGAGTCAATTAGTGGGTAGTGTGACACTTACAATTTGGGAACTGAGGATAATGCTAAGAACATTTTTATTGGCAAGGTATGCACTTCAGAGGAAAGACAAGGAATAATTGAAGCATTGCATAGATTTTTGGATATTGTAGCCTGGAGTTATGAGGATTTGAAGACTTGTGATACATCAATCATAACTCATACTATACCCCTGAAGCCAGGTGCCAAGCCTTTCAGGCAAAGAAAGAGACCCATCAACGCATTACTAAAACCACTTATATAGAAAGAAGTTCAGAAGTTACTATCTGCCTGAATTATATTTCCTATCAGGCATTCAACATGGGTGGCGAACCTGGTTCCAGTAAGGAAAAAGAACGGGGAAATCAGGCTTTGCGTTGATTTCAGGAACTTGAACAGATCATCAGAAAATGACAACTATCTAGTCGCTTCATTGGATGAAGTGCTTCAAGTGGTTAATGGATCTCAGATGATGTCCTTTCTGGATGGTTATTCAGGGTACAACCAAGTAATGGTTCAGTATGAGGACAGACACAAGACTGCTTTCACAACTAAATGGGGTACCTTTGCCTATAGGAGGATGCCCTTTGGCCTCATCAATGTTGGGGCTACATTTCAAAGGGCTATGGATATTGCCTTTAAAGATATCATAGGAAAATGCATCATTATTTATATGGACAACCTAACTGTCTTTTCAAAAAATAGAGGGGATCACATCTCTAACTTACACAGAGTGTTTCAAAAGTGTAGGGAATTCGACATATCCCTAAATCCTAAAAAGTGTATTTTCGGAGTGACAGAAGGGAAATTGTTGGGACATGTCATATCTGAAAAAGGAATTGCTATTGATCCAGAAAGAGTGGAGGCCATACTGAAGATTCAACCACCTGCTAGCAAAAAAGAGATGAAGTCTTTCTTTGGCAAGATCAACTTCGTCAGAAAATTCATCACTGGATTTGCTGAAATTGTTAAGCCATTGAATGCAATGTTGAAGCAAGACGCTAAGGTTGAATGGACTACGGAAGCGAAGGAGGCATTTGCAGAAATAAAAAGAGCCATTGCTGATGCTCCAGTATTGGTAAGTCCTAATTACAGTAAGCCCTTTTACATCTATTCATTTTCCTCAGACCATTCATGTGCGGGAATGTTGACTCAAAAGTCTGATGAGGGAAGCGAACATCCTATTGCTTTTATGAGTGCGCCATTAAAAGATGCTGAGTTGAAATATCCAAGTGTAGAAAAGCAGGCATACACCTTGGTTAGAGCAGTAAAGAAATTCAGACATTATATCCTCAGGAATAAGGTCTATGCAATTGTCCTAGATCCTGCAGTCAAGTTACTTTTGATGCAGAATGAGTTAGGTGAGCGTAGAGCTAAGTGGGTGACAATGCTACAAGAGTACGATATTGAGATCCAACCCATGAAGTTGGTGAGAGGACAAGGACTTACTCAGACTATGGCTAAAATGGGGCATGAACTGACTGTTCAGAATTATAACATTGAGGAGGTTTCCCCAGGTGGTTGGTATGATGACATAGTTTATTACTTGCTAAACCAACAATCTCCAGGTCATCTTAATGTTGTTTAGAGGAGAGCTCTGTGATTAAAGAGTGACGGTTTCATGCTAAAGGGAGCTGTTCTGTACAAGAAAAATCATGAAGGAATTTATTTAAGGTGTGTTGGGAAACATGAAGTTGAAAGAGTGATGAACGAATTTCATAAAAAGTATGGCATTGGCCATGGGTCTGCGATTGCCACAACAAATCAGATTTTGAGGGCAGGATATTACTAGCCCACATTGTTCAAAGACGTCCACCATCATGTCATGACCTGTCACACTTGCCAGACCGTAGCAACAAGGGAAAGGTATGCAGCACTTCTGCTTCAATCGGTCACTGAGGTAAGGCCTTTTGCTTAGTGGGGTATGGATTTCATAGGCCCCATCAACCCACCATCTTCTACGGGACACAGGTACATTCTAACTATTACTGATTATTTCACAAAATGGACTGAGGCTTTTGCTTGCAGGCAATGTACATCTGAGGTAGTGATTGATTTTCTAGAATCTGCTATTATTAATTGATTTGGATGCCCAATTGTTGTTGTCTGTGATAATGGCCCTGCTTTCGCATCCCTAAAATTTTCAAATTGGGCTTTTGATCATGGCGTTATTGTAAAACTTGCATCCAGCTACTATCCCCAGGGTAATGGCTTAGCAGAGTCCTCCAATAAGAACTTATTGACTGTTATCCGTAAGCTGTTGGAGAGGAACCCAAAAAATTGGCACACACAACTTCGGTTTGCCCTCTGGGCAGATCGTACAAGGCTTAAATCATCCATTGGAACATCTCCCTATCACTTAGTCTATGGTCTAGAGCCAGTATTCCCTATTCAACTCAAGATCCCAACCTTGCAATTTATTAATGAGTTTTATGACGAGGGTGATAGAAGGGAGGCTAGGTTGACAGAGCTACTGAACCTTGAGGAAAAATGAGACGCCGCCCTTGAGAATTTTTCTAAACATCAAGGGGTAGTTAAGAGGTGGTTTGACAGAAGAGCCAAGGTCAAAGCCTTTAGGATTTCTGACCTTGTGTTATACTGGGATAAACCTCATGATCAAAAAGGGGACCATGGGAAGTTTGACAAACTGTGGCTTGGCCCATATCAGATTGCTGAAATACTTGGAGATAATGCCTTCTGTCTGAAGACTCTCATGGGAGAAGATATTCCACTGCCTGTTAATGGGCAGTATCTGAAACATTACTTCCAATCTTGAGTTGTTTTCAGCTCCCTGCTTTGTATATAGTTAGTTTAGGTTACTTTCTGTTGTTTTGTTTTGGTTAGAGTAGGTTTCCTTTCGGTTTTTCTTTGGTTAGAGTAGGTTTGCTTTGGTCTATTTTTGTGTTGCTCTTGCTCTTGGTTCCTTCTCTTTCTGGGGATCCCTTATTGTATTTGTATGACAGTGGTGACAAAGTAGGTATGGTGCTCTTAGTATTTCCCTTACAAACTTTAATCGCCTTTCCAGAGTGTTCTGGTATGAATTCCCACCCAAAGTCACATATCCTTGTGTTTAAAGCAGAGGGTCTTCTAGTCAGATTGAACAGGAATACATTAGGGTCTCACATTTCTGAATATTAAAAAATACCTGAAGTTGCAGAAGGTCCTTATAAAGTTTGCACAAGTGAAAAATCTTTTTTCTGCTCTAGTGCCACTGTGGTTCTCATCCCTGAGTGTGAAATTCATTGCTCACAGGTTGAAGTAAAAGCAGTAAAATGACAAGCAATACCAGCAAAGAAAGAAATAATATTGAAAATTTAAAAGTTTGAATTCAACTCATCAGGGGAATCTGGATATCTCTACCGGGGCTATGAACACCTGGCTGGCAGTAGAGCTATGTTTAGGAGGATCACAACGATAACCTCGTCGGGGCTATGGACACCTGACTGGCAGCGAGGCTCTATCCAGGTTAATTTTAGAGTATGAATCTTTATGTAGCTTGTTCAGACCAAGTTTGGTTCCCGTTGCAGCTAAAGGGAGGTAATGAATGCATATGCACACACTTTGACCCTAGTGTAGGAAAGTTTGGGTGACTTGTGGGTTCTTTGCCTTAACTATAGGTGGTGACAGGATGGATGAGTTGAAACCATAAAGCTCTAGGTTCTTGATTCTAGTTTTTCATCGAAATGCTCTGGAGCATTTCTCTAGCAGAGTCACCATTTGTTGTGCAGTTTTGCACACACGCCCCACTTGAAGTAGGGATCCTCTTTTCGTGATGTATTTTTGAGCTTTGGTTCTATGGGATTTGTCTTTTCAAGGTCTTGAGATGTTGGTCTTGTTGACTTTGGTCTTGCCCTGAGGATTGAATTGGTTAAACTTGGTTTTTAAGGGAAGTCTAGGTTTTGACCTGGGTCCGGGATTTTCCGGTTCAGTCGGATTTTCCCGGGCCCTGGTCCATCGTCCGATTATTGCTAAATTTTCCGAAGTCCGGGTTTCTACTTGAATCTAAGATTTTTTGGCTCTGGTGGATTTTCCCGAACTTCGTTAAAGTCCCGAAGGGTGCGTTATCTGCGGAATTCTTGCTCACCTGGATTATCCATTCGGCTTGGTTTTTTTTAAATTCTATTTTGGGCTCGGGTTTTCGGATTTCCTCAATACGTCTTATCGGCCATTAATGCTTAAGGTACATCTTCTCTGGCGCGATTGTGAGTGGATTTAAAGTCTTTTAGTGCTTTCATAATTCCATTATTTCATTTATCATCTGCTCTGGTGCTTGGAATTCTTCATTTTTAGCTTTGATTCTTGGATTCGAGCTGCTTGCATGTGGACTGCTTGAGCGTTGGTGTTGAGTTTCTTGTTGCTAGGGCACATCGTTTTGTAGTGACTTCCTCGAGTTGGAGCTTCATCCAGAATTGATCCATGGTAAGTCGTTGTTGGCTCCTCCGTTTGTTTGCACTTTGATTGAATCTTTCGAGTTGATTGGCAGTCCTTTTAAGTCGGCCCTTGCTTGTTCCATGATTATGTGTTTAGCGAAGTAGGGTTTGAATTACCTTTTCACGGGTTTTATCACCCACACTATGCATCCCTTCATTTATCAATTGAATGTCGGGTGTATCCCTATCACTAGGTGTTTCTGGTAGGACCCTGCTTTATTGGCGCGTAGTTTGCTATATATTGCGAGGTTAGGGTTTTGGGTAGGTTCGCCTGAATTTGCTAGGACCGATGGAGTTGTCGCGATTTTCATGTCTCGAGTTTGGCTCGACCCTATTTATACTTTGTGAGATCCTGGTGCTTTAGCTTGATCATTTCGAGGGATAGTATTTGAAATTCTGGGCTTACCCTAGCTTTCATGGCGAAGGTCTGGTTATTAAATTTAGGGCATCATCATCCCTTTGCAAAGATCAGTCATTTGAGGGTTTTGGGAATCAAAATTCATGTGCTATCAAAGTTTTTCTTATTGGGATTGATTTTGTGTCCATTGGAATCCAAATAGAGAGGTTTGCATGATCGTTCGGTCAGTGGTTTGCGCGTTAACAATCGTAAGGTTTCTGAGGTGTCCGTGAAATTTATGCGCACCCGAATTTTCCTGATCTCTGCCAAATCCACGGAGTATGATGAATTCTAGAATTTTGAGCTGTCCACAGAGATCTGACTTGTCCGGATTTTTCCGGTTTCCTGCCTGGTTCCACTTTTTTGTGATTATCGAATTAGGTGGTAATGAATTGAATGCTAAATGATGATTTCTTGTTGCTAATGAATGAATTTCATGATAGTCACACAGCTCTTTCGTCCATATTAACATTTTATTTGATGAATGATGTCTTGGCAGCAGGAGTCCATCTGGGTCGTATTTCTCTGAATTCCGCCCCGACTGGATTTTCCCGGTTTACTTCATTTTTTGAATTTTCAAGATTGATAATTTGTGATGGATCTTAATTGTTTATGTGGTTTCCGAGCTAACCTTTGATTGGAATATGGATGATAGTTGGATACTCATGAGGCTCTTTTGTGAATGCAGGTTGAATCAAGCAAACCTCCGATGGGAAAGTCCAAGGGTGATACTGAAGGGTCCTCTGTTACAAATGGAGAAAGATTGAGGCTGGATACGAAGAGTCTGGTGCCTGACAGCAAGATCGCTTCAGTATGGTCTAAGGTCTCCGACACCAATGTAGGAGCATGGAGGTATGAGGAATTCAAGGCAAGAACAGCTCAGAAAGATCTATCGGCCCTGACCAAGGGAATGATGAAGTCTGGACTGGTCCATGTAGCAGGATTCCCTCTTGTGGTTCAGTGCTATGAATTGATATTAGAGTGCACCTGACAATATGACTTCGATACGCAAAGGGTTGTTAGCACTGAAGGAAGAGTCTTGGAAAACTTCAATCTAGTTTCTATTGCCCAAGCATTTGATATGCCAGACTTGCCATGTGTGTGTGCCTTGGATATGGACCTGGCTAGAACTTACTATGAGGATGAGCCCACCAAAGCCCAGCAGATGATCAATTCCTGGTTGGAGAAACCAAATTCTCATTTTTCCAAATTTCCCAAGCAATTACACAGGATCAAATTCAGACCAAACATATATGATGCAATCACACTATTGAGTAGGGTGGCCAGTTTAAAGAGTGCCGGGGTATTGGAGAATTGGATGGTGCATGTGATCAACAAAATTGAGCAAGGTATTAATTACCATTGGGTAGGACTCATCAGTGCAATGATTGATAAATAGCTGAGAGATGTGTTAGAAACGAAGAAGTTTACTATGTCCTCCTATGTGATGTATGTGTTGGCCAGATTCTACCCATACAGGGGTTTGAAACCAAAGGGGACATTTAGACAGGGTATAGTCTATGAGATTTACCCCGAGTTGGACCTGGTAAATCAAAACTATAGAAGAGAAAATGATGCATTTACAATGTATATTACTAGGCTGCTTCAAAATGCCGAGCATGTGAGATTATCTGATGGAGCCAAGGAGCTAATAAATAAATATGGAGCTTGGTTTATACAATTTCCCACCTTCTCCTATATCAAAATTGACGGATGTCAAACTGCTCCATATAGGTTGCCTAGATATCCTACTGACCACATTGTGCTATTGGAGGTTATGAGGAAAATATATGATTTTGATGCTATTGTTAAAAAGGCAAAGCATAAGACAGGGTTTGGTGGAGATTTCCCTCTGAAAATTGGTATAAGTGAGGTCCTTCAATCCAATGCACACATGCATCAAGGGATGAATTGAGTACTTATGGTTTCTCTTTCCACTCTAAGAGGAAAAATTTTGACATTACTGGTGAAGCGTAGAAGAAGGCCACCAAAGAATACCACCATAAGGATGACCTAGAGGATTATTGGGAAAACCTCAAAGATGAATTTGAGGCAAGGAAGAAAAGATACTCTAGGCTTCCAGTTGATGTGATCAGATTGTACAATGTCAAGTTGATCCCTGACCAGTTAGAGGATGATGGGAATCTAGTTCAAGATCATGCATATGAGTCAGTCAAGGACAGGTCTATTGTAGAGGTAAACTGGGCTGAAAATGAGGTAACTGAGCTGGAAGAACTAATGGGCCCTGTCATGAAGTTTACTAAGTCATGGTTGAAGCACAAAATATGGGAACTGGAAAGTTAGAAGATACTTTGTACTTTTAATCTAATGGGAAAAATGAATCCTCTTTCCACCTAAGAAGAATCTGGTGAGGATGATTCCAAAAGAAAAGCGACAGTAAGCTCACCCTTCAAGATCAAAATCAGAGGCCCTAAGGAAAGTGATCTGGAACAGAAAAGGAAACCAAAGGGAAAGAAGGGAAGCTGAACTTTGAGAATAGGAAAGTCTGTAGAGGAGGAGGAACTTGAGGAAGTAGATAAAGAAGACGCTCCTCCACAGCCAAAAAGGACAAGGATAACTAGGGGCTCAAAGAAGAAAGATCAAGAAACTTCCAAGGATAAGGAAAATCCTCCAGTGGTTGAAGTGGAAACCTCAGGAGAGAAAACCAGAGTTTACTCATGGAAATCAAGGACTCCATCTCCCAAGGAGACTATGCAAAAGATGGATCCTCTTCCAAAGGCACCGGTTGTGGAGCAACAGAAGGCTACTTCTCCTGCATTGAGTTTACCTAAGCAGACAGCCCATGAAGAGCATGAGACTAGCGGAGAGGAAAAACCATTCAAGGAAGGAGAACTCTTTGATGCAGCAGCTGAGCTGGAGGTTGAAGATGTAGAAATGCACCCTTCTCCACTAGTACAGTATGAGGACTCTCTGGCGAGCAACAAGGACAACAGATCCCTTGAGAAGGAGGATGTACCTATTAAGACCCCATCACCTCTGCAAGAAGAAGAACCCGAGCTAGGTAATCAGGGTGATCAGCCTCCTGAGAAAGAAAAGGATGAAACAACGGAACAACGTGAAGAGGTCGAGAAAAGTGAAATCCGGGTGGATCCTGCTGTCCCGGATTGGTTGGATAAGGAGATTACAAGAAAGAAGCAGGTCATTGTTGAGGACACCCCCCTTGATTGGGATGAAATGTTGGCCAAGATTGGTAAAGGTAAGAAAAAGAAGATGGCCAAGGTAATTTCAAAGATAGAGAGAGATGAAGCGAGTAACAGGGTTATTCATATTGCCACCTCTGCTGCTAATAAGAGTAAAGATGAGGTCACTGGAAAAGATTACAATGTACAGACTATCAATCTTGGACCAGCTTCTATGGAACAGGATATTGAAGAGTACGAAGGGTCCAGTGCAGTAATAATTGGGAGATTAAGGAAGGAGACACATTCCAAGCATGAGCTTAAAAGGGAGAATGAAAGGCTTAAGAAGTGTCTAGAAGACTTGATGAAACCTTTGCAATCTCTACACCCATCTTCTTCTGCTGTGACTGGTTTCTTGCCTAAGGAAACTATTTCTGAAATTGAAAGGATGAAAGCTTCTACTCAGACTACTGTGGATTGATTAAAAGATGTCCAAGTGAAAGGAGATGATGCAATAAAGGAGATCCTTTCAATTGGAAAGGATGTCGTAAGAGCTAAAGACTTATTGGATCATGTTTTATCTTAGGACAAGGAGGATATTGACCTTTTATTGCAGAAAGCTAAAGTGATCATGGAGTATAGTAAGGACCAGTTGGTTGTAGATGGAATCCTTTCTTCATCCAGAGTTAATGAGCCTTGGGAATGGTTCAAGGCCTTGCAAATTCAACAGAAGGCCATCAGGAAGGTTCATAAGTGAAAGAAACGGATAGATGGTGATCTGACTGGTGTTATGATGGATGTATTGCATTCTTTGAAATAATGACTGGCAGGAGGAAGATTGCTCCTAAGTACCTGAGCTTGGAACAATTGAGGGAATGGTGACATGATGTCTATGCCCCTGATTCTGAAAATGTGGTAACAGGGCACCAATTAGATGATGCACAACTTACTTGGCTGTGATGGACAAGTACCAAGCGCATAAAGGTGAGTGGGATAAAATTGTTAAGCATTCAAAGGAAGAAATTGTCTCCATTGAATGTCGGCTCAAGATCCTATCTTTGCCACCTGTTGCTGAGTTGGATAGGGTATTTTTGAAGGTTCAGGGTCAGAATAAGGATAAGGGAGGCGGTAGTTAATTCCAATTTTGAGATTTGTGCTTCCCTATTATTATAGGGCATGTGTTGATCCGGGCTGCATTGAGGAATGTTTTTGGGCCGACCTTGATGATGTATCAGCATTTAATGTGTGCCTTATTTTGAAATTCCTAAGGCCAATTTGTTTTGGCTATTTTATTTTGTAAATGTTTGGTTGGGCCGACATGTTTGGAGAATTTTCTATAAAGGGCATTCCTTCCTCATTGTAAGGGGTCAGTCAGTTAGAGAAATAATAGATACAAGCTAGATTAAGAAGGAGTTAGAGCGTTATGTAGTAGAGATAATAGTTAGTTCTTGAAGCAAATATTGTAACACAGAACATTGGAATTGTTGCTACATTTTGGTGATCTAATACAACTGAAGGCATTGTGGTTTCTCTGGTGAATTCTTTTGTGTCAGTTTATCTTGCATGGTTCATGTTGTTCCATCTTTGAAATTTCTTAAAGATCGAAGTTTTAGTGTTAGATTTAGAATTAGATTAGTTCGGTGAATAATGTTAATGATTTCATACTTGGAATGTTTGTAGCAATCTCTAGTGTATACTCCCAGTAACTATCTGATTGAAGTAGGTTGGTGAAGTCAACCTGGACCATACATCTATCTGTGCTTAGTTCGATTGTGGATGAATGTCTATGATTTGAAAATTTATATACCTTAGAAGATTGCACCGTTCTTGTGACATTGCATTGTGGGTTAAGCAAGAATTGGTTATTTGAGATTTGTCCATTCCAGATATCTGTCATTTGCATTGTTCATCTTAGAATTAGTTTAGATCTCATTATACCTTTGCACCCTTATCTTTTGCTATTTCTTTATCATTTGGTTAGACTTAGGATCTAAGATCATCATATTGCAAGATTTGATAAATTGGAAAGATACAGTCTACTTGTAGTAAGGTCCGATTGTGATTACCAACATTTTCACATATTATCTGAGTTGTTTATGCATTGTCAAGACTTGACACCTGAGAGAACTTGGGGTGTTTTTCAGTAATTTATTGTTGAAGATTACCTTTCAAGAGAGATAGGATATTGTATTATGTCTGAGTTATTGCCATGCAGAAAACACCATCAACAGATAGTGCTTTTGCTCATGTGCAAGATGATTATGTGAGCTATGGGTGCTAGAAGACATGGATTGAGAATTGGTTGGAGGTTGTTACTCAACCACATGAGTATCCTTCATTACTATGGCTGGTGGAAGGGTAGGCTCCTAGGCAGGAGCAAAATGAGGAAGCGGAGGGGTAGGAGATATCACGAGAAGAGAAAAAAACCAGCACTTTGATGCTAAGTCTCTTCCTATTCTCTACCTTATGGGGTAGGTGAAGAAGTAGTAGGAGGCCATTGAGGCTGAGGCACAGGAGCAACCCCATGATGACCTTTCTCCTTGCCATAGACAATAGGCCTAGGAACCGTGGGAAAGATAGGAAGTTCAAAGAAATAAAACTTATCTTTTCTCCATGTGGGAACCATCAAAATTCTCGTGCAAAGTATGGGAGCAGGAGCTGAAGAGGCCATAGCATGGAAAGAAGTAGAAGCGGGAGCAGATGATAGAAAAGAAGAATTCCCTTAAGCATGAGCAAGCTTCTCCTTTCCCTTTTGTTGAGAAAAATAAGTAGCTTGCTGATGCACAATCATGGAAGCCTTCATAAATATTTCTTAGGGGAAACTGAATAACTAATCTTTGATCCCGAGGCCCCAATCTTATACTTAATATAAGCCTTATATAGTGAATCTCCCCTAAGAGGGAGAGGTCCAACTGGGGCAAGCCATAAGTGACCTAGTGCAAACCCCAATGTGACACCAATAGTTTATAAGGTCAGTATCATGCACTACATGCACATAACCTTCATGAATGAATTTTAAGAATTTATAAACTATGAAGGTAGCACCATTCACAAAGGAAATCCAAGGGATGCCTAGCCTTACTTGGAATAGATCAAACTCTGGAATGATAACAAAAAAAGATTCGAGAGCCTTGGGTCCTACCTAGAATAACAAAGAAATAGAGCCTAAAGGAGCATATGAGATTCCATCATTTGTACAGAGGGTGGTCTCCAACTCTTCATAATTCTCCCAATGCTATCCATTTATGAATAATGTCTCCTCTATTACCACATTGACTTAACTTGTCTTATCAACTAAAATTCTATTTATGACATTTCTATTTATTTTGGCGGGGATGTATAAAGGGGAGATATATTTATTGATAGGATCATCATGTGAGGTAAATGTTATCTCAGATGTAGCACTCACATTTTCAATGGGAGGAGTACGTGTGAATTAAACCATATTCACATACTTAGGTGGGACTACTTCATACTATGTAGAAGATTGAATTACCAAGTTTGCACAATGAGATAGAAATGAATTAGTGTAGATTTTTAATCCACTATTATCATTTACCATGTCATAGATGCATGCACAAATCAGTATTGTTTTTGTGCACTTGATCAAATTGGCAGAATTGGTGCTTGTCATACCAATCAAGATAGGTCTCTGTTAGAGGTTGAGGTTCTAGAAATGTTAAAATTTATCCTTTAACAACTTCTTTAAAACAACAATATAGGACAACAACTTCATGAAGTGTTTCTTACACCCAAAACCTTTATCCTTGGGTGCAAAGATGACATTCATGACAACTTTATTCTTTCCAAAAATTGAAACTATTGATTGGCTATTAGAACAAAAGCATGAGAATGAACCCCCAAACTATGCCACAATCTAGTGGTATTCACGCAATGTGGCACACATGTGTGCAAAAGAAAGATATTTCATTAAAGAAAAATTCTCTTGCCATGATTTCTATAAGTTTCCAATGAAAACCTTCTTCACATTTGAGTCAAGAAAAGGAAAAGATATTTGAGAGAAAAATTCTTGATATTAAGCAATAAAATTAGGTACCTTCTCATGGTCCCCTTGCTTACATTAGAAAATATTTGAAAAGGTCATCTTCAACCTAATATTAGCTTGGAACTTCCGAAGGAATTGATTTACAAGCTGGTCAAATGAGAAAATAGAGTTATCTGGTAAGGAACAATATCAGTCAAGGGCAATTTCCTTAAGGGATCTTGGAAATATTTTAGCCATTGCAACATCATGGTGGCAGAAATCAGTGCACATTGTGTGAACCCCAACCTTGGTACCTGCAAAACAACAAGAATAAACAAGTTAGACAAGAGATTGCAAGCCAAAACAAGGATTCCCCATGAAATCCATTTACAAACTCAAAGTAGGAAAGAAAACAATAAAAAACATGATAAAAAGAACAAAATAGATTGAATCCTAATTTAAATGTGCAAACTCATGATCCCATGGGGGAATTGTTGCCAATTTGATGTGAAAATTGGCCCTTTCCTAGTTCCTAAGATGCAAACTTGATGTGTTGAAGATGATTGATCCACTTTTTTGGTGAGAGATGAGTGCTCCAAGCCAAAAATCTGCAAAAACCTAGCTATGAACTCAAGGATAATGGATGAAATTTGAGAGATATTTGAGCATGGTAACTTTGCATAAATTGTGGATGATCAAATGAGGATATGAGCTCCTTATTTATAGAATTCCAAGATGGATGAATGTCTAAATTTGAGCAATGTGGGACTAACATTCATCCAATGGAAAGATGCCACTTGTCAAGCTATGAATGGATGGAGGATGTGCAAGATTTGAGGTTTGTGCCAATAAATGCATAATTTTGAATTTCAAATTTGTTAAATGACATGTAAGAGGAAGGAAAATGCAATAGAAATGCCACTTGGCTCAAGGAAAAAGGACATGTAAGATAAATTTATTGCCTTGTTGGATGTACATGTTGACTTTGGAATTTTGAATTCGATTGAGAGAATATTCCAAAAGATGTCTTGTGAGGAAAATAAATTTAATAAATGAATTAAATCACTAAAATGTGCAGCTTGCATTATCTAGAGGATGGGACATAGAGATGAGATTAAAATTAGGTAGAGGTTAATTAATTTAATGAGAGAGGTTAGATGATGTGACCTATTTGACTCAAATTTATGGATTTATTTAAATCAAATAAAAGAGGAATATGATAAGAGGCTAATTAAATAAGGATTTTGATTTATTTAATTAAAAGAGATGGTGTTAGACTAAATCATATAAGGTTTTAATTTATTTAATTTAATGGATAGACTTTACAGATTTAATCAGATAACTAATTATTTAATTAAATAGGGATAATTAGATAAGATGGATTGATTTAATTAACAAAAGAGATTGACTTAATTAGATAAAATGATTTATTCAATTAAGAGAGGAATATTGATGAATTTAATCAGATAAGGAGATTTGATTAAATAGTTAGACTGAGGGATGATTCAGGAAGAAACGATGTTAGTAAGTCAGGATCAAATGCACAATGTCAATCAGTATATTTTACGTGTCTACACACATAACATTAAATTATGAAATGTGCATTTGAGGGTCTCCATGACCACTATATTTTTCAAATTTATGAATCTCTATCCCTTGATGGATTGGAGTATTTAGAATAGTAGTAGATAAAGGACTATGTCAAAAGATAGGTTGAAATATAGGCTGAGAAGTAGCACTGGATAGGTTCGCTAGTTGGTTTTGCATCTTACCCATGTTCTGCAATAAGGTGTTTAAGACAGGGTCAGAAAATGAAACATGACCAGAGGAGCCTCTGCCAAAACTACTAGAGCTACCAGCCTCCATTCTAGCAGAAACCCCACCACCTAAACTAGCATGGAATCTAGGATTACCACGAAGAGTATTCTAGGTGGCAAAGCTAAAGCCCAAGGGTATCTTGTTTGCTTTAAAGATGGTGTCAATGGAAGGAATATTACCAAACATGTATATTGATACCTTAGGCATTGAGACTTCTATCTATATTTCAGCAGTCTCAAAGCCCACATCTTGGATAGTGGTTGATCTAGACTTATATGCTAGGACATGAGTGTCCACAATGTTTGCAACACCTTAGAGAAATTATACACCTATTTGATCCTTATCTAGCATAGCTCTCAATGTAGTAACAACTTTAGCTACTTTGACCAAAGTTTTTTCTTTTCCAAGTACTTCTCAAACTCCTCAAGTCTCATATCTAGGGAAAGAATTTGCATCCCAGGGATCTCAATAGCATCTTCTTCCTCCACAAATGAAGCAAAAGAATTAGGAGGTGTAGGACTTCAAGGAGCTTCTCCAAAAGGACTAGAGAAACTTGTATTTGTTCTTGACATTACTTCTTCAAAGGTAGGACCGGTAGTGACCTTCTTAGGGTCCATATCTATGTGTGATGAGCTTCTTCTAACAATGTGCCTAGAGATTGTAAACTAAGTTGTAAAGCTCATAAAGCTTTACAACACATGATTCCATAACACACCCAAGATGAGAGAGAATAATATCCAACACAAAGAAATGAAACTGAGACTTTCACATTGGGTTCACCAAAAATGTAGAGAAGGGGGATTCATCACCTCGAAGGCTCTAGGTCACGAGAGAGCCTAAAGAAATGAACTTCCCTAAACTACCTCAGATTTTTTAACAAGTTCAGAGGGAGAGGTTGAAAAAGAAATGGCAAGCAACACACCACTTTCCTTTTGCTAAAAAAAAGCATTTCAAAAACTAGGTAATCCAACCTCAAAGTTTTTGGACTATTGACTAGACAGCACACTGTCTAAGGATGGAAGCATAGGAGTCAAACTCTAGGATAGATTGTTGGCATCTCAGGAATGTGCTAGCATCCTATAAAAAAATAGGTATAGCAAATAGACAGAAAGCACTAAGGGCCTACTAATGACCCAACTAATAGAGTTTTCACTATTTTACAAAGAAAGCACAAAAAGAAAAGAGTATAACAAGAAGAATAATTTAAGCTATTCTAATGAAAAATTGATAGATAAGAGTTATAAAATGCACCTTTCACATGTAATCCAGTCTTCTAGCTAATTCCAAGTAACAAGGCTACACCTACACATAAAACAATGAGAAAATGTTGGGGTTGTATTTGAGGTCTTCCTTAGTCAAACCCCCATTTTGGTGTTCCAACCTCCATGGATAGCTAGAATTCCAAAAGATCAAAAAAGTGATGGAGAATAGAAAGGAAGTGATATGAGAAAACAGAGAGCACAAGCAAAAAAAATGCTACTCTAAAAGCACGATGATGCAAATCAATAAAAAAATAAAATATTACCTTCCCAATTATGAGCACTCAAGGCCAATAGAATAAGGAAGAGAGTGAAACCACCATGTAGAGAAGATGAAGTTTGAAAATCCAACAATGGCAATGGTGTTGCAACAAGAATGAGTTGTTGAAACCAAGAGAATAGCTTGTAGCAACAAGAGAAATGGTATAGAAGTAAGAAGAAAGTGTGAAAATATTGAAGAGAAAGTGAATAGAGTGTGAAGAAGTGAAGAATTAGATATTGAATGCAAGAAATGGAGGAAAAATGGGTGATTCTTGTTGGTCAAAGAAGAATAGGAGTCGTTACCTTTGCAACCAATCGATGACGTAACAGTTCTATAGATTCTAGGAGTAGGAATCCTATCAAGATGCTAGTGTGGCACATAGACATTTGCACGGTGTGCACGCATCCCGGATAGAGATTCCTCCACCAATTCAAAAAGATAAGGCCATGTGGTTGGAAGAATTGATGGTGGCATGGATTGCACCAATGACCGTATAGTTTCTAAAGTAAAGACAAAATAAATAGGGAATTTTCCAAGGGTGCAAATTCATGCCATTATAGTTTTTCATGATGTTTATTGATGATTATTCTAGAATGACTTGGATTAATTTTTTGAAAGAGAAATTAAAATATTTTCATAAGTTTAAAACATTTAAGGAAATGGTTGAAAATGAAATTGGAAGAAAAATCAAGTACTTGAGATCATACAGAGGCAGAGAGTTCAATTTTGGTAGGTATCATGAATTCTATGAGATGTATGGGATCTAGAGATAGCTTTATGCTCCTATAAATCCTCAAAAAAATGGTGTTTCTAAGATAAATAACCTATCTATATAGGATATTGCTAAGACAATGTTGATTCAATAAAAAATTTCCATATGTGTATTAGAGAGAAGCAGTTCAGATAACAATTTACATTTTAAACAGAGCTCAAATTAGACCAAAGAATATGAAAAAACCATATGAACTTTGGAAAGGAATACCATCTTCAGTCAGTCATCTTAGAATATTTTGAAACAAATGCTACATCAAGAGGGATGAAGAAATTTTCACACAAATGCTACATCAAGAGGGATGAAGAAATTTTGGGTAAGTTTGATTCTATATTTGATGAAGGTATTTTTCTGAGATATTCCATGACAATCAAGGCATATAGATGTAATAATTTTTTTTTGAAAATATAGTAGAAAGTGTCAATGTGAGTATTGATGAAACAATATAGTTTACTCAGAATCCTGATGAAGAGGATAATGAAGATTTAATCTACAATAGTGATGAAGACTAATATAATGATTCAAAGAATATAGTTACAAAGAATCTAACTAGGTATGTTTAGAAGAACCTTTTTAAGGATCAAATCATAGGAGATTAGGATAGTGGAGTTTAGACCCAGAGAAGAATTGAGAAAGAAATTGAATATGTACACTTTACCTTACTATAAAAAAATGAACCAAGTTCTTATGTAGAGGAAAGTAACGAAAAAATGTTGGTTAGATGCCATGGAGGAATAGTTAACTTAGATTAAGAAAAA
>VDFB02373365.1:155094127-155166198 GCA_007258455.2 Sequoia sempervirens
TTAACAAATTCACTCAACTCAAAGGCAACAAGTTTACCAATCAACATATCTCTTGTCACATTTTTCACTATTTTGAGCTATTCAATAGCATGAGCCTTTGATTTTTAAGAGGGAGGAAATGATCTGAGCACTTTAGCTACAATTTCTTATTCATCTAGGGTACCATCGACACATCTAATACCCATCACAAGTTCATTTACTCTTTGCATAAAAGAAGAAATATTTTCATCTTCACCCATCTTCAAAGTTTCATACTTTCCTTTCAAACTCTATAGCTTATCAACCTTCACAAGTGCATCTCCTTCATACAAAGTATTCATCTTCTTCCATATCTCATGAGCTATTTTCAAATCCATCACATTTGTCATTTTCAAATTTGTTAGAGCACTCAACAAAGCTTCAATAGCCCTGATGTTAATATCATCCTTTTTAATCTCATCAAGAGTGGAATGACCATTCTGAGGAATAACATATTTTTTCTTTGTAATCTTCCAGAAGGGTTCACCAATACACCTTAAATGACACTCCATTTTGGATTTCCATAGAGAGTAGTTTTTTCCATCGAATCTAGGACTGTCCTTCTTGTATGATTCCATCTCAGATTACCTCAATATTTTAAACTTCTTCAGAGGAACCTAATCTGATACCAATTGTTGGAAAAACAAGGATAGACAACTAACAAGGGGGGTGAATTAGTTGTCATAGAATATTTAAACTTTTCAAACTTAACTTAACTTAATCTTAGATTTGACGAATTAACAACAAACTACAAACAATCAGCACATTAGAAACACAAAGAACACCAAGACTTTTTACGTTTAAACCCTGTTAGGGGAAAACCATGGTGGAGGTCAATCCGCAAGATTATACCTTGTTAAAAGTATAAGAATCTAATAAATGGGGAATGCACATGCATTTAGGCACACTTCCTAGAGCTCACTACTCAATTACAAAGGAAGACACACTGTCTTACAAAAAGATTCAGATTACAACCATCCAAATTTTGAAATGAGAAAATAGCATATGCTAATGCTTGATTACATTCCTGGTTAAGCATATGAACACTTCTTCAATCTTCTCCACTCTTCTTCACACTATGCTCTGCGTTCGAATGATTAGGAAATTATTCGCACATCTCATACAGAAGGACACTTCCTTGCACAGTTCAATTCAAATAAGAAATCAGTCTTATATATCCACAACATGGAATTACATCAACAATTTTTTTGACCAAAATAAAATGTAAAACATATGCACAATGTTGACCCAAATTTACAAGTAAAATTTCAATGCAAATCAAACATCGTCGGCCACAACATAATGAATACTTAAAACAATATCCTTGAGCACACCAAACATTCAAATTTTAATCTCCAAGGATCCACAGTATGTTACAAACACCATGTCGGCCAAGAACATAAAAACCCAAACACACAAGAGAAAAATCACTGACCATGAGCACACCGATCAATGTAAACATGCAACAAAGATAAAGCATGATATAGAACCATCCAAAAGCATCAATAATCATCAGAGAAGCATCCAAAGCAATTGAAATTACTAGAAACACATCAACTTCGATCAAGAACACTAACTGAAGCCATAGAAAAACTGTCAAAACACAACTGTTCATAAACATGATTAAATCTTCACATAGACCTCTAAAAATTTTGGTGGATAAAATAGATACACTCAACAATAAACCCTTTAGTCCTCAATGATTGATCATCAATGTATTGGGCAAGACACCTTCATGACCTTCACTATTCCATTGTCAACCTGCAACTCTTTCTTTAACAATTTTCTCAATATCCTTGACATATACAACTTACAATGCATCAATGCTAATAGTGTTGACATTAATGAAAACCACATATCAAAAACAAAACCACAACATACAACACTTACAACAGGGTACAAGATTCTATCCCACATGGATGGTTTCTTGGGTTACAACCAGATTCAGATTGCCCCAGAATATCAACATAAAACAAAATTCACCTATCCCTAGGGTACATATTGTTGGAATGCCATGCCTTTTGGCGTAAAGAATGCAAGTGTCACATATCAATGAGCCATGAGCATGATATTTCATGATATCATGCACACGCTAATGGATGACTATGTGGATGAACTCTTGGAAAAGTATTTGACATGCAGTGATGATCTTAATGTCCTAGACAAAATTTTCAAAAGGCTGGAAGAATACAAGGTCCGTCACAACCCAAAGAAGTGTGTGTTTGGTGTAACTTCAGGAAAATTTTTGGGGTATATAGTTTCTCATAGGGGAATTGAAGTTGATCCCACTAAATTCAAAGCAATATTGGACATGCCTCCACCAAAAGGAATCAGTGAGCTAAAGACATTACAAGGTAGATTACAGTCCATTCGATGCTTCATAGCACAACTAGCAAAAAAATGCCAACTGTTCCAATATCTACTTCGTAAAGGAATCCCTTTTGTGTGGACCAAATTTTTTTAAGAAACCTTCCAATAGACTCAAAGGCTATCTATTGAAACGACCTATCCTAATGCCACCCATTGAGGGAAAACCTCTGATTCTGTATATTTTTGCAACCACTTCAACACTGGTGGCATTTCTTGCACAAAATGACCATGATTAGAAGGAAAGAGATATATCCTACATCATTCACACACTAGTCGGATATGAAATCAACTACACACCCATTGAATGTGCCTATCTTTTCATTGTCTTTACCACCCAGAAGTTAAGACATTACATGTTGAACCACAAGACACAACTAGTGGCAAAGATTGATCCATTGAAGTATCTCCTCAGTCGGGAAACATTAATCGGTCAGTTGGAAAAATGGGTTATGATACTGAATTATTATGACATACAATACATGGAACATAAGTCCATAAAAGGACAAGTGATAGATGATCAACTCATTGATGCACCCGTACAAGCTGATTACCCATTGATAGCATATTTCCCTGATGAGTCTATCTTTCATGTGGAGCCTAAATCACATTGGAAGCTCTATTTTGATGTGTCTCATACTGGTCATGGCTCAGGAGCAGGTATATTGTTCATCACCCCGCAAGGAGACTCCATTCCTAAGTCATTCGAGATCACTTTCCCATGTACAAACAACATTGTAGAATATGGGGCACTTGTCACAGGACTCTAAATGGCTATCAAATGGAAAATCAAAACACTTCTAGTATTTGGAGATTCTTAGTTGGTCATTAACCAAGTTAATGATGAATATGACACCAAGGATGAAAATTTGTTGCCTTAAAAATGCATGGTCGATAGCTTTCATTCATATTTCCACATACTCGCTTTTGAGCAAATTCCTAGTGCACAAAACAAGGTAGCAGACACAATGGCTATGATTAGATCTTTATTAGACATACCCAACAACGTGCCACAATTTGAGTTCTTGGTGGAGCAACTATTGGTTCCTACATATGACATTCCCAAGTCAGAAATGGTTTGTGATCTTGTTGGTCCCAATTCACAATGGTATCAAGACATATATGATTATCTTCATGTTGGAATCAAGGAACACTAAGAGGGGGGGTGAATCAGTGTTCTGCAATTTTTAACTTTATTAATCTGATCTTTAAACAACTTATAGCATTGAACCAAAAAAGAGATGCAAAAACATAAAGAAAACAACCTTAACACCATAACACAAGGATTTTTACGTGGAAACCTTGTTAGGGGAAAAACCATGGTGGAAGGCTAATCCACAATATGAGTATACTAAAAAATAATTGTTTACAAAAGGAATGCACATGCATTCAAGCACACTGCCTAGATCTCATTGCTTAGATACAAAATGAAGACTCACTATCTTACAAAAATTTTGTATTACATCCAAAAGATTTGAACTAAAAAAATAGCATCTGCTAAAGCCTGATTACAGTTTCAGTGAAGCAGATTAATCGCTTTCTTGACCTTCTGTCTGATTCTGCTCTTATGCTCTGTTCTGCTTCCATTCACATCAAAAATATTTTATGCACAAGTGAAAATATGCATTAATCACTCTGAATTTCACAACACACAACAACACACTTTGTACATATATCCAAATGATATAAACAATCACTTATATATATGTGCTATTAAGGATTTAATCACTACATGTCGGTTTCAACAAAATAGAAAGGTATTTACAAACTATCAGCTCAAATCATAAATTATTTTCAATGTGCACCAACCAAAGTTGTCCATAACATAGTGATGACCCAAAAAAACATGATTGAGCACAAAATACTTCAAACAATTACTCCTCGAAGATCCACAACATGCTATATTCACCAAGTCGACCTCCCTGCACTGATGAATAGGAAAAAAAGTCAACTGGATCTTCTAACTTGCACACAGATTGATACAAGGCTCTAAGATTCAAGGATAACATAGATTATATACTAAAAAACCTTCCCTGAGATCCACAACTCAAAATGATATGAGAAAATTTGCATATGAATCGATGAACACAATTCTGTCAGATGCTCTATTCTAACTTGACAGTTAATCACAAAACTTTGATCTAACTCCTAGTATGATAAAATGTTGTTGTGTGGATCAAATCACTAACTAGGGTTGCCATCAATGACAACACCTGATGACTTGTGCAGTGTTTCTTGCCAAGAATCTCCCCCTTTGGCATTGATGGCAACACTTAGTGAAAAATGACTAAGTGTCGGTTAAGTACCAACATTCAATACACTGCCAACCTTCAAAACTCCAAAAACACAACTCCCCCTTAGATGATTAAGGCATTTTTCACTGTCTCACTCTCCACCTTTGACATCAATGGAAAAGGAAAGAATCCACAAACCAAAAATCAAACAAAAAAATTTATGCACAAACAACTTATGTACAAACATGCTTCTACAACTTACATAAACTTGAATAGATCTACAAAATTGTTCTTCAACAGGTTCAATCTTGTGTCCCAACCCTTCTTGAGATTCTCCAAGATAGTCATGTGACCACATAATAGATAAGATTGCATCTTTATAGACTTAGGGTTCATCAGATCACTGATCGCCAAAGCTTCTGGTGCTTCCTTCAATGCACTCAATATTGTTTCCATCTTCAGACCAATTAGGCCTCTAAGCTCACATGCTCTTTCCACAATTATATTATTGTCATGATTCAAGCTCTTTATCTTATCAAGTAGGGAAATAACTTAACCTTCATCCTTGCTCACAGGAATGGTTAGAGGATCAAAGGCTTCAGAAATATCAGCTAAT
This sequence comes from Sequoia sempervirens, assembly GCA_007258455.2. Taxonomy (NCBI): domain Eukaryota; kingdom Viridiplantae; phylum Streptophyta; class Pinopsida; order Cupressales; family Cupressaceae; genus Sequoia; species Sequoia sempervirens. The sequence continues at coordinate 155,099,363 of VDFB02373365.1, forward strand.
TATTTCTCATGATCCTTAATCTTCTTCTCATTGTCCTCAGTAAATTTAGACAAAGATAAACATGACTTATAGATCTTTCCACCTTCAGATAGTGCACTCTAAATATTCTTCATATAGGTAGCTAATAATTATTTTTCATTAGCAATCATGCACTTTACCCTATCAAACCTTTTATCATCAAATTCCTTTTATACCTTGTCCTCAGCTGTCTTCTCAAGGGACTCAAAATGAGTACTTATAGAATTAATAAGCTTCTTCAACTCACCGAAGGGAGAACTGGATGGATCCTTAATATGAGAAGGCATTATATTCTCCAAAATACTAGATGCAAGACTCAATAGCCCACTTTCCTCAATGTGATACTTCAACAATTCTTCCATAGCTTTCACTTGAGCAAATGATGCAACTTTCAGTTTCTGAATCAAAGACAAGGTAGTCAAATTAATAGGACCTTCAACCAATTTAAAGTCAAACTCTTCTTGTTGCAATTCTATAAATTTCTTCACTGCCTATGCAGTGTCTCTTGCTTTGAAAAGAACTTCTTTTACTTCAACCTTTTTTTCTTCAAACACTATTTCCTCAGCTACAAATTCTTGCTTCTCTTTAGGAATCTCAACTTCTTTAGCTATCACACCTTCAGGAGCTTCAGTCTCCATAGGAACTTTTGTATTATGCACATCAAGAGGAATCTAAGTGTCCTTAATTGTATCTTCTTTTACATCTTCAACCATCGGACTAGATGCAATATCTTCATCATGACCTACTTTAGAAACAACATTGATTCTATTCTTTAACAAAACTTCCTTTAGAATTCTTTGAGTTTCTTTTGCTACCTCTTCAGTCAGACCAATCATAAGCTTGTTTACTCTTGTTTTTCTCTTGAAATCCTTCTTAGCACCAATCAAAATTTCCTTCATTTCCTCAATAGACATCACCAAACATAAATTTGTGAGAATGCACTCTCTCATCTACTCATCTTCAATTCTTACATTCACTCTTCTCATTTCCAAAACTTCATAGAGTCCCTTAGGAAATTGGGACATGATCTCAACGAGAGTCAAATTGAAAGCATTCAAATACTATATTGTTGCTTCTTCAAGAATTATTTGACCAACACTATCAAAGGTATCATACCATTCACATAGTGGCCTAAGATTACCATCCTTGATAATGCTTCTCTCAACTTCCTTTATAGACATACATGGTTTTTCAGTTTTCATCTTCTTCTTTGCTTTCTCTTCTTCACCAGAGGGCTTGTCCTTAGAGACTGTTGTTTCCTTTGTGCCTTGATGCTTAATTTCTTCACTTCATCAAATTTTGTTTCATCATCTTTTGAAATAGCAACATAGACTCTTTCTCTTTTGTCCTTCTTCCTCTTTTCTTCTCTCCAAGATGTCTTGGCTTGAGATTTCACATGGATTGAATTCTTTACAGGACTGGATGAAAGTCCAGAGCTCCTTGTGGATCTAGTCTGAGCAGAGGGTGTTGCTAGACTAGCAAACTCAGTTCTAGCTGGCTCTCTTGCTTCAACTTGTTATGTTTTTCTTCTAGCTTCTCTTACAGCTTCTATAGATATACCCACGCTCTCTGTAAAGGCTTCAACCTCCCTTCTCACCTTCTTGACTATCATAGGCTTCTTCAACTGCTCATGTACTTGTATATCTTTTTCTTCATAGGTTCCAAACCTCTCTTCTATCGAATCCTAAGGTTTACTCAACAAATGTTGTGCATATAGTTCCAATATGTTCTCCTCAACTTCATAGCCCATTAGCATAATCAGATGGTTCTAGGATTTGCAGCTTCCATGAAGCATTGATCAATATCAACCATAAAATAGATAGTGTCTTTGTACTTCTCCACAATGGACTTAGGAATTTTTTCTCTTGCTTGCATCTCACTCTAAAAATTCTTGAAATATCCCCAAATAACAGTTTTCCTTGTCTTTCTATCACCAACTCTGTGCAAGATATCTCTAATTTGAACATCTACCAATTTATTGGTTTTCCATTGAACTTTTTCAAATCTCAGAACTTCATTCATGAAATAGAAGAATATACACAACAAAAAATTGCCATAATTAAAGGAATTCTTCTTATCCTTTTTTATCTTACCAAGATTCTCCATTAACTGGCTTTGGAGCAACTCACATAGATCATACTCTACATTCTCCTTCACCATCTGATATGATGCATAGATAGCTATATCAGATACAAAATTATCTCGATTGGAATGATATATATTGTAACCAATGACCATAGATGCAAATATGACATCCACTTCAATGATATCATCAATTTTCATAGCTCCTTTATCAAACACTGAACCGATTGAATCAGTAACTATTTGATTCTTCACGAAATTCAAGATTGGCATCCCACTGGAGGAATTTAAACTAGTAACAATGCTTATACCTTCTTTTGTAATCTTAAAAGGTTGATTCAACCACATAAATTTAGCATGAACTCAGCTCAAAATATACTAGACCCACTCATTTTCTTCAAACACGGGGAATTTCACAATCTGCATAAATTTCTTCTCATCTAAGGTTTTGAATTCAGGTTTAACACATAAATCCTCTCCCACAAGGTGATTGGAGTACAAGTTCAACAACTACGAGCTCCCTAACTCAATATTTACATGAATTTCTTCCCTAATGTCTTCAATATGTAAGACGTTATACATAACAGAGGAAAATGCACCTAAGGGCTCTATCTCAATAGATTTGAAGGGATGCCACTTGAATTTTAGATGGGTTCTATCCTTGACATCAACTACCAACGAAGTACCCATTTTCACAAATTCACAAGTTCACAAGTTTTCCCAATAAATACCATTTTTCCAATTAGGGTTTGATCACCGAATCACCTTCAAACTTGAATCTCGCTACAATTCACTGAAGTTCACTTCAAAGCTCTCAAAACTTCTTTTTCTCAAAATGAAAAGTGATAAATGAAGAATACAAATGACCTTTTATCATTCACAAACCTAAGTTTTTGTCGCAATAAATTCTTTTTCCCTAACTCATCCAGATACCCTATTTTCACAAGCTTCCAAAGAAAATTCTTTTGCAGACCTTCAACTCTACATAAATACTCTCTCCTACTATTTCAATACCATATGAAGATCATCAATGCAATCAATAAACTCATCCATATCTTAGTATCAATTAAAAACAAGGGAGTTAAAATATTTTCTTGAGAACTCCCCCTACGCCAGAGGACATGAACTAATTCTTAGAGGAATTACCAGAACCAGATTCTAGTGCTGGCTCATTTCCTGTAACAATGGGACTCTTCTTCGCCCATATCTTCTTCATTTTCTTCTTGATCTCATCTGTACCAATTTTTCCTTTTCCCTTTTCATCCTTCTGCATGTTTCTCCTTTGATTTACCAGACCCTTTCTACTTCTACAAAATCTAGAAATGTGACCAAATTTGTTGTAATTGTAGCACATCACATTTATTTGTCTAGACCAATTGTTCCATTGATTTTCTCTTGATCTTCTTTGGTTAGCAATATGGCTAAATCTATTGCATGTATAACATCTGATATTCTCTATGAAATTTGTTCATCATATTTTTGCATTCATTTGACTTATGACCATACTTATTGAAATTAAAACACAGACTGGAGAATGATGGACCACTTGAGTTCATTCTACTTCTACATTGAGTAGCCATATGACCAAATTTATTACAAACATAATAGTAACCATTGAACCTTTGATCATTAGGTTGTCTTATTGGATATCTTCTAGTTTTGTTCATATGATTTCCTTGCCTAAATATCCTTTGTCCAGATTTGGAATTTTCTCATTCTTCATATCCAAGACCTCACTTGTCACCTTCAATCGTCTAAATTTTACTCAGTTCATCAAGCTTGGTTGAGATAATCTTGAACTTCTCCTTGAACTCATTTGTAGTAGGAAGTTCATCTCTGAGATCAACAATCTTCCTTTCAAGCTCTTCTTCATTATTTATGGATTGTTCAAATTCAAGTTCCAACTGATTGAATCCATCAGTAATTTGGCTACATTCTTCAGATTTCTATTTCAAGGACTGAGAAATATTGTCTTCATTCTTCTTTCGTTCTTCAATCTCCTTGGTCATTCTCATCATAATAGATTCCATCTCATGCTTTAGGACTGCATTATCTCTAGCAAAATTTTCACATTCTTCTATCTTTTCCTTCAGGGCTTGACTCAGTTTTTCATCTTCAATGCTTTTACTTTTTTTTTGCTTGATCTGATCACAAAATTCCTTTCTCTTTTCCATTGACTCATTGATTTTACCTTTCAATGATTGAATGAATTTCTCAACATTCATGAGATTTTCTTGCAATTCCCTGACTTCATATTTGGACTGATCAAGATCATCTAGTGCCACCATAAGTTGTTGCTGAAGACTGCTTGAATCCATTGAAACACTTTCCAAGATATTCCCCAAGCTGTTAAACTTCTTCCGAGGAACTAGGCTCTTATACCAGTTGTTGGAATCAAGGAACACTGAGAGGGGGGGTGAATCAATGTTCTGTAATTTTTAACTTTATTAATCTAATCTTTAAACAACATACAACATTGAACCAAATGAGAGATGCAACAACATAAAGCAAACAACCATAACACCATAACACAAGGATTTTTACATGGAAACCTTATTAGGGGAAAAACCACGATGGAAGGAAAGTCCACAATATGAGTATACTCATAAATAAGTGTTTACAAAAGGAATACACATGCATTCAGGAACACTACCTAGAGCTCACTACTCAGATACAAAATGAAGACTTGCTATCTTAAAAAATGTTTCGATTACATACAAAATATTTGAACTAATAAAATAGCATCTTCTAATGCCTGATTATAGTTTTGGTTAAGCACATTAATCGCTTTCTTGACCTTCTATCTGATTATACTCTTCTACTTTGTTATGATTCAATTTGCATTACAAATGAAACTATGCATTAATTGCTCTAACTTTCACAATGCACAACAAAACACTTAATACATATATCCAAATGATATAAAAAACCCTTATATATATCCACTACTAAGGATTTAATCGCTACATGTCAGCTTCAATAAAATAGAAAGGTATTTACAAACTGTCAGCTCAAATCACAAATTATTTTCAATGCACACCAACCAAAGTCGGCCATAACATAGTGACAACCCAAAAAAATATGCTCGAGCACAAAATACTTCAAACAATTACTCCTCGAAGATCCACAACATGCTATATTCACCAAGTCAACCTCCTTGCACTGATGAACATGAAAAAAAATCAACCGAATCTTCTAACTTGCACACAAATCAATACAAGGTTCTAAGATTCAAGGATAACATAGATCATATACTATACAACCTTCCTTGAGGTCCACAACTCAAAATGATATTAGAAAATTTGTATATGAATCGATGGACACAATTCTATCAGATGCTCTATTCTAACTTGATAGTTAATCACAAAACTTTGATCTGACTTCTGATATGATCAAATGTTGATGTGTGCATCGAATAATTGACTAGGGTTTTCATCAGTGACAACACTTAATGACTTGTGCAGTGTCTCTTTCCAATAGTTTAGTCCCAGATCCTTTCCCCAAGCCTTTCCAATAACCAACGTAAATCCTTTATCCACAAAGCCACCCACTACACCATCATCAGGGACACCTTATACTGTCGCAGCTTTGACAATACCCTTCTTTGATGTCTTGAAAGTGATGAAGCATGAACAACCTTACATGACCTACTTTAGGGTATGTGTAGATCTCATTGGAGTGGCCCAACCTTAGCTAAGAAAGTTATAAGACTAGTGTATTACTAGCTGACAATGGAAAAGGATGCTCTTTAGTTTGTTAGAACCTATCGTCAATGACAAATACATAGTGATTTGATTCATTCACCAACACAAGAAATTTGGCCCACCACTTCTCCTTGGCCCTTCACGCAATGGGGACTTGACCTCATGGGAAAAATCCATCCCATCTCATCTAATGTCCATAAATTAATTATCACCACCACTAAATATTTCACTAAATGGATCGAAGCCATTCCCCTCACTTACATAACTGGAAAACAGATTTCCAAATTCATTTTCAACTACATCATCTGCCAGTAAGGTGTTCTACAATCCATCATCACAAACAACAGTCATCCTTTCAAAAATAAAGACATCCATGAGCTTTGTGAATGCTTCCACATTCAACACCACTTCTCCACACCCTATTACCCACAAGGTAACTATCAAGCTGAGGCGTCTAATAAAACAATTATCAAAATCCTTAAGAAGACTGTCAACGATGTTGGCCATGACTAGGATTTACAACTTAACCCTGCTCTGTGGGCTTATCGCACGAGCATTGTACACCTACTGGAGCCACCCCCTTCACCTTGGTCTTTGGAGCTAAAGCCATCTTTCCCATCGAGGTCAAAATCTCATCTTTAAGAGTCTCCATGAAAGGCTTGATCGACAATGAAGAATACCGACAGTCATGACTACATGAGCTGGAAACGTTAGAAGAACAAAGAAAAAATGCCTTAAATCATTTACAGGCATATCAGAATCACCTTTGTTGTAGTTATAACAAGAGATTCATGGTCTGCAATTTTGACGTTGGTGACTTGGTCGTAATGCAAAATCCTAAGAATCAATTTGACCGAGAGAAACCTGGAAAGTTCAAGCCTAATTGGTTGGGTCCTTATATCATCACTGTCACATTTGGTTCTAGAGCTTACCAACTAGCTACTCTAGATAGTGAATAATTGAAAAAACCCATCAATAGTCTACATCTCCATAAATTCTACACAAGCATCAGAAAGCATGGTTGAAAACCAAAAAAATACAAAAAATAAAAAATAAAAAATAGTAAAGAGAAATAATTCGTCTAATAGTGAAAACCACTTTGTTGGCGCTTTGGATAAGTACCATGGTGAAAACTTGGCAAACAAGCGCCATGTGTAGGAAATCTTTGCTTTTCCATCTATTGTCACTCCATCTACCTTGGTCCATAATAAACACCCACTTTTCTGACATCCTCATCACATTCGCCACAACATCCTGCCATTTCTTTTCATGGCTGACAATGGTTGACATCAAGTCTAGCATACCGTCCACCTTTCATCCTGAGCATGTCCTTTCCATCTCCTTCAACTTGGCTAGTCTTCAACCTAACTGGGGGAAACCCTCTTATCATGTGATTGTAGTGGGTATCGTACATGGTCCCGACATTCACAAAAAGTGTTGAAAAAAGTCATAAAAATCAGAAAAAGTCCTTAAAAAAGTCATAAAAATTAGAAAAAGTCCTTAAAAAATCCATAAAAATTAGAAAAAGCCTTGTAAAATGCCATAAAAATAAAAATAAAAGTCCTAAAAGCCATAAAATTAGAAAAATTCCTAAAAAGCCAAAAATCACAAAAAGTCCTAAAACCCTAAAAATTGAAAAATGTCCTAAAGAAATAAAAAAAATCAAAACATGGAAAAAACACAAAAACATCCAAATAACATCAAAAATCCCAAAAATACAATCAAAGTCCATCATGTCAGTTGTGTCAGTCTTTGTCATTGTCAAACTATGTTGCCTATGTGCATTTTCTACGTAGGTAAGGCTCGTCTTTGAGCCTCTGAGACATTAGGTTAGTCCTTTTAGGTTTTTCAAAATAAAATCATGACTCAATCTTTGATCAATCAAGATAAATTCATTGGTCATGTCGAACTACGAGGTCTCTAAGTGTATGACGTAGGCAAGGCCATTAATCGATGAGCCCCCGAGGCTGTACTAGGTCAGTCCATTAGGGTTCATTCACTATCACACATGCCATATATCTTCAAATCAAATGAATACTTTAACATCCTCAGAAAGACATCTCTTAAATAAAATTTGACAATCATTTAACCAACATTTCAACTACATTGGCATGTCAACACTGGCATGTAGTCAACTCTGTCAACTTTGGTCAAACTATCATAACAAGTCAAATTGTCAACTCTTGATTATTATTCATATGTGTCCATTTGAAGAAAATATCTTTTCATTTATTTATGCTTTAGGATATGTCTTTCTGAAGCATTGAAATTGTCATTCAACATTTTGAGGGATTCTCTTGACATTGACATCATTCGAGATGTGTCCTTCCTAAATTTGGCATTACCTGGCATCTGTCATATACAAATCTAGACTTCGTCAAACCTATCATCTTGACATAAAAACACTTGAAACTTGGAATTTTTTTGGAAAACACTACCTTTAATATTGGCATTTGTAATTTGATTTTTTGTCATGCTACTAGTTCCTCGAGGATGTCCTGACACCAGGATCTAAAGGAGCAGTGACATATCATGATGATTGTCCTATCTTGTCTTTTTTTAGACAGTCATGTTGCTAGTTCCTCAAGGATGTCTTGTAAAGTATTTAGAGGATAAATGATGTTTCATGGCTTGTCTTTCTTGTTTGTGGTTGGTTGTGACAAAAAGACTGGGGCAACTGAGCCCCCCGCATGAGTCATGATCATCCTTTTATGTGACTTCTTGTTCTGTGTGATGGTACGACCTTGCACACCACTGATCTATGTCATATCATGGTGGTTTTTGGCCATTACAATAATCTTCCCAATGATAATTAGAGCAACACCTATTAGTTCTTTGGAAATATATTGAAGGATTCTTTCTTTACATTAACATCCATCTCCTTTTGTCTGGTCATTTCTCTTTTGTCGCCTCCTGATGATATCCTGTGACATACAAAAATATAATTGCATACATATATAGACATTACATTAGCTCATTAGACATTACATAAACCCATTCACATATGTTCATTTACATCTTTAGCATAAATATATCATTTGAATTCACATAAAATTTTCATACGTTGTCCATATCATTAATGCATACACATTTAGGATCATAACATAAAGCATCATATATCACATTATCCATACATACATAATCATGCATCAATGCATCCATAATCATAAAAAATGGCATCACATATACAACATTGTGAATACATATCAAACATCATCATCATCATAAAATAACCATCATACATAAGATAGTATCATCATGGCATATAATCATAAATAACCATCATAAATCCATACATCACATAACATATAAAATGCATCATCATAGGATCATCACAAAAATCACATCACATAGACATTATCACATCATAATGCATCAAACCATAGCACATAGCATATAGTCCATGCCAAAACTGCATCATATATATATCTCAAAATAATGTCATAGGATAAAGTCTCGAGGAATCCCAAAAATAGAGCTCGAAGGATTGATGGTCTATATATCAAATGTCTCAACATAACAACAAGATAACATGCCCTAAACTGTGTTCTCCTCATCCCCTCGAGGTGAGGAATGGGGTGAATGATGCTCTCACTAGTTCTGATGGTATCTATGAGGACCAGACAAGCTAGGTCTATGATGTTGATGGATCAGTGACAGGTGGTTGACTATGATGAGTCCTGTGTCTTGATAATACTGACCCATGACTATGACTAGACCTATGCCCTAATGAATTCCTGTGGCTATGGTGGGATTTGTGTCCTAAAGACTATCCAGATGAAGTAGATCCACCCACACTACTTTGGCTGCAGCTACTATGACTCCTGCTACTACCACTACCTATCCTCGTCTTAGACTGAGTCACAGTAGGATCCCGCTAATATGTTGGCAATACCCTATAATAAAGCATCCTATATTGGTCCTGGCTCTCGCTCACCCTGGCCAACTCTCTAGCAATCTCCCCCACTGGCCCAGTGCATAGCTGCACAAATTTTGAACACTAGCTTTGTGCCTCCTGTTGCCTGATCATAGCCTGATCCCTCTCCACCCTCGTCAACTCTAATTCAACCTCCAAGGTCCTAACCTGAGTGAGGACCTTATCTAACCTGCTCTGCATACCTTCCAACCTCTAGTCCACTATCACATCTCAAGGTAGTGGTGGTCTCCTACCTATCATCTCCTCACCATCCACTATTTGATCCCTAAGTTGTCTCTCAGCCTCATCCATATCATCCTCCCCACCGATATCAATATCCTCATCTCCACCCACATCCTCCTCCCCACCAACATCCAACATATCCTCATCTCTCCTTGCCTCTGCCTCCACTGCTGGTTGCTATCCCTTCTGACGAGGTCCCTCTAGTTACTCTCCCTCCTAATGAGGTCCCTCTAGCTTCGTTGCCTCTGCCCTAACCTCCTCCTATCGACCCTCCTCCTCCTGATGACCGTCCTCTTTCTCCTCCTCCTCTCCCGCCTCTTAGATAGGTGAGAGTGATCCACTCCTTCTCCTCCTCTATATCCATCATTGTCCCCTCCTGCCATCTCCTCCTCTCCATCATCCCCTCCTCCCTCATCACCTCCACCCCCATCTCCCTTGCCATCCCTACCTCCTCACCCTCCTCGGCGAACTCATGGTATCACTACTCGATGATCAACTGGTGTCAGCTGGTTAAGATATGTCAATTGAAGTGGCTTGTGTGTCTACTACCATGCATCATAGTCAAGAGTCATCCCGGCATCCACTGGATCCCCACTCCATGACCACTATTGTGCCACTAGTCCATCAATCTGCTACTATACCAATGGGACTGATATCGTAGGCCCCCACATAGTCTCCCGTGATAATCAATCATACTTGGTAGTCCCTACAGAAATATCTTGTTGCTCCCCGAACTGTTGTAATACCTATTGGGGCAGGTACATCTCAATAATAAGTTGTGACTAAACTATATGACCAATCAGGTATTTGAACTATCTATAAAATGAGAGGTGATCCTCCTCTCCTAGTCATTGCCTACAGTTCTTGTATGGTCTCCAAACAAATCCCATCAAAGTGTCAATCACATGCCACCAGAATCCTGTGTCTCCAACCCAAGTATGCTACAAGGCACCCCCATAGAAGTACACATACAACATCCCCTCGGCCAACTGTCCCTACACTGGCAGTTGGAAGATAGGAATGTGCTCCCAAGCCCAGATCATGAGTAGTGTAGTGCCACAACTGATACTACTCAATTGTTTGTATGCGAAATCATGTAATTGGTAATATAACATCCCAAGAAGGTAAGGTCCCCATGCAAACACAATCCTCTCTTGTCTCATGCAAACAAGCACATCTCCCCATTGAATAGGGAAACTATGTCCATTGCGGTCTGGTATCGATACACCAGAAATCAAGGTACACAACATAGCATCCCATCAACCGTAATGCTCAGCCATGAACTCCCATCTGATCTCATACCCATCGATGCCTAGCGGCACAATGTCATCATGCATGTAATACTCTGTCATGCCCTAGAGTCCTTTTTGCGGGTCATAGACAACCTGCTCCCCTCTTATTGGAATCCACAATACCTTGTAAACATCCTCCAGAGTCACAGTAGCCTCTCTAGTCAGCAAATGAAATGAGCAAGTCTCCGAGTGCCATCTCTCTGCAAGTGTTTTTAGAAGACCCCTAATTTCCTGGATAGTGGGCATATAGGTAACATAGTATATTCCCAATTGCATTAGTTTCCTCTGCTCACCATCTCGCAATTGATCTCTGAATGCATATGTCACCGGTCTAAACTCGTGGGTGTAGATAGGTGGTAATCATATCTGCATACATAGAAATAGGCATTGGCACATCATTGAAAATCATCATTATCATCTATCTAATCAAATGTGCACAAATAAATTGAGCCTAAACTAAGTCAACATTGGTCAACGTCAATTGTGTTGTTTTCCTGTCAATTGTGTCATTTCCTCTGGTAGTTGTATCACCCCATGTCTATTGTGTTGTTTGGATTTACACATGTAGCACGCTATATCACTTGCATCATTTCCCCAATCATTTGCAACACTTTTGTTTCTCCATCTTGCGTTTGTGTTGCAAATTGGCACTTGCATTGCAAAACTTAGTGTTTGCATTGCAATTTGGTGATTGTGTCCCATCAGCTCGCGGATGCACCGTTTTAAACTTAACCCTAGCCTACCCCTTGCATTTGCATCACAACACATCATATGCATGTGACATGAATGTCTTTAGGTCTTTTGTGAATGCAAATACGTCACAATGCATCTGTTATCCTAAATTTAACACCTAAAAATGAATGAAACACGAGAAAATGACAATGGATTTAGGCTACTTACAGGTGGATCCATGCCCTCTAGTCGTCGGTAGGTCCATACTCAAATTTTGTGGTGCTCTATCATTGGAATCGCCATCTTTGTGCATTCTTCTCTCTTTGGGCTTTGAATTTCAAAAGTTTAATGTGAAAATGAATTAACTTTTCACCCTAATAAAGCCTATTTATAGGGTGAAATTAGGGTTTTCTTAAAGAGTTTATTACTGGAGGTGAATTTAACCATCTTTGACTACACCATTGACTGCACCATTGACTTCCTTAAACATGTCAAAATTCAAAACTGATTGCACCATTGTTTTTCTATACATCAAATTGACTTATAGGGACACTTTCAAAAAAAATTTGGCACGAGGCCAAAATTTGCAAATTTTCCCGAGGGGGCATAGATACTTCGTACCTTCGTTGGGGCATGTTTTGAACTGAATTTTCTTTGTCATAATGCGATAAACTGCATTATGACAAAGACGGGAAAAATGTACACATAAAATTGGCCTAGGCCTATGAACTTTATTTTCTTCGTATTTCTTCTTAACATAATTAAAATATTTCATTATGTCCTATAGTCCAATGTCAACTATTAATTAAATAATTCTCAATTATTTAATTAATTCATCCTTTTTATTCTTCCTGACTATTTAAAGAAATAAATTATATTTATTTAAAAACGTCGCTAATGCCTTATGTCTCTCTATAATTAAATAAATTCCTAAATTTATTTAATTATTATTCATCTACCATTTCCTCCTAATTATTTAACTAAATAAACTTTATTTATTTATTTAAATACATCATTAACTTCTAATGTCCTCTTATAATTAAATATATTTTTTTAATTTATATAATTATTGTCCATCTTGGCTTTTTCTAATTTCAAACAAAATCATTTATTTAAAATTGTCCCACTTTCTATTTTCTCCCACCAAGTAAATAATTTAAAATCATTATTTACTGTCACATGGCCCCACCACTTTTGAATTAAATTAATTTTTAATTCAAAAGGTCAACTCAGTCTTTTAAATAAAATAATTTTAAATTATTATTTGATTCTCTAGCTCTTTCTTTTTCTGTGCCCAATATTTCCTCTTGTCACATGCAACCTTGTCCATTGATTTTATTTTTCTAAAATCAAATGTCAACCCTCCATTTCAAATTTTAACCTAGTGTCGCCCTAAACCTAATTGTTGATTGTCACATTTAATTTCAGCCTTTGATCTTAGGGCATCTCTCATTTTTCAATCTTGGCCATTCATCTAAAATTGGATTTTCTATAAAAAGGAAATTTTACCCTCATTTGACACACTTCATGCTCTTGAATTCATGCTTGACTAGTTTATGCTTCAGACTTTAGACTTGTTTGCATTTGTTAAGTACATTGCAGTAATATTAGAATCCTTCAATATTTTCTTAGGGCTTGTCATAGGTTATAGTTGCTCATCAAAAATCTGAGGGAAAATATCTACTTGCAGCAAATGGAGAAGGTGCAATGAAGGTGATTCATGGAGGGCATGAAGACTTGGTGAGATTGTTCTTTGTTTTTATGTTATTTTATTCCATTGTTCTTCATTGTTTAGCTAGGGTTTTTTTTTTATGCTTTATAACTCTAACCTAACTTTTTTCCTTAGTTACACATTATACCATAGTTGAATGCTATGGCTTGTAGTTTGTACCTAAAGCAAGGTTATTCATGATGTATTAGGCTCTAGAGTTTTAGATGTTGAGCTTTAGTAGATAGAAAGTTAGAAGTAACATAGTGTTGTTTATGTTGGCTGGTTGATTGTGAATAATATTTGAATGTTTGTGCAAGAGAAGGAAAGCGTGTGCCAGCTCAAGGAAACGTGTAAAGATAAATTGGGAGAAATTTAATATCATTGAAGGAAGCACATAATATCATCTAACACTAGTGGTAATTTAATTATTTTAGGACTGAGTTGACTACATGTTTCATATCATTTTGATTTAATGATTATCCTTAGCCAACATGGCTAATTGAAAATTGTGTAAAGAGGTTCTTGGCTGACATGAAATACTTTTGAATATGCTGGAATGTATGATTCATCCTAATTTTTTTTTTAGTAGGAATTCTATTTAATTAGGGCTTCAATACAAATATCAAAGTGATTTTATGTGAGTTGAATTTCAATAATTGTGCACCATTATCAAAATATCATATGCTGTGTGAGAAAGCATCTAACAATTGATCAAATTAATTCAAAGTAGTGTCATCAGTCTTGAAGGTCTGCAAATCATATCTTTGTAATCCAATACAACTTGTGTCTTACCTATTGAGTTGGTGCTCATATATTTGTGTTAGGGATTGGTTTCTCCTATAGGTGGTGCCTACTTCATGATTATAAGTGATTCATTCTTTTTATGAGGTTGGATTTGGATAGTAGCTCTAAGCGTCTCTTCTCACTATGGTTTTTCCCATTTCAATTTTCCACGTATATATGGTGTTCTTTGTGTGAATGTGTGAATTTGTGTTGCTTAATGGTTAAGGAAATTAATAGTTGTTGCTTTGATGTTTTAAGGTTTATATTTGGAGAAGTTACTAATGGTAATTAAAGTTGAACTAAAGAGTTTTTCCATATATTGATTCACCCCCCTCTCAATATATTGTGTGCCCTTCACTCCTTAATATTCAAAATTTGTTAATGATAATGTAATAGTCATTTAATTCTTACAAGATGATACAACCATAATAGAACCAAGGAAAAAGGAAAAAAATAGAAGTAGGATTTTGAACATCAACATCACCAACCTAATCTGAGTTAGTTATCCCCATGATGTGAGATTCTCTTGATGTGTAGTAAATGTGAAAATTATATTTTTCCTAGATATACCTTAAGATGTGTTTGATTACCTTCTAGTGAATCTCATGGGTATTTTAAGAGAAATGGGAGATAAGTCCAATTGTAAATAAAATATTAGGATGACTGTACATTAAGCACAAAAGAATACCAAACATTAGTACAAAGTAGTAGATCAACTATGAGAACAAGAAAATTAGTAGATAGTACAACACTTGACTAAAATAATGTGTGGGTAGGTATTCAATCATCCATACCAAATATTTTAAGTAAATCAAGATCATACTTCTATTAGAAAAATAAGATCACTTTTGAATTCTTAATGAACTTGAAGATCAAGGAAGAAATGTAAAAGTTTAAGATCTATCATTTCAAATTATTACATCAAAGGTTATTGGAAACCATAGATCATGTGCATGAAACTACCAATAATAATCAAATCATCCACATGTAACATATTAAGATATCCGCCCAATGTCTTTGAGTGTAAACTATTAGATTATAATGACATGTAAAACCAAAAGTAAGAAAGAAGTTATCCATCTACTCCTACCAAGCGTACGGGGCTTATTTGAGACCATATAATGAATGGTGAATCCTATTAAATGTGAATTATTACAAAAAAATTGGATGTTTCTCAATATAGATATCATTGTGAATATCATTGTGCAATAAAGTAATCTTCACATACATCTAAAATTAAGTATCCTTGTGATGTAGTAAGAGAAAGTATTAGAAAAATAAAATCTATATTTGTAATAGGAGAAAAGGTTATATAATAATCAATACCATCAACTTGAGAAACCTCTTAGCCATAAAATATTCCTTTTACTTTCCAATAAACCCATTTGTTGCATATTTTATGTGATAAACCCATTTTCATTGGGTTAAATTTCTTCCCTTGGATAGAAGTACAAATTCCCATTTATGATTCTTTATCAAAGAAGAGTAATCCTTATCTATAAAACCATCACACTTTAGAATTATTGTGTCATCTAAAAACCTCTAAGGATCAATTGAAAGTGTTTGAATCAAGATATTACACCTATGCTATATAAATGAGTGTAGTGAGATTCTATAGAATCACCAACTAGAGGTCTAACCTCCTCAAGGTTCATATGGGAATAATGGGAAAAATAGTATTCAATAGAAGGTAGTGGATTAGGACCATAATCTAGATCATCCTAAAGAAGTGAAGTTTCCTCCAAGTGATGAAGAGTTGAAATTTGGTAGTGATGAAGAAGTACGATGGAGAATACATTTGTGTGAAGGACTTTTCAAACTATGAATCTCAATAAAATTTAGAAATATCTCTAATGACATTATCAAAAAATGTGTAAGCCTTCAAATCCTCACAATAGTTAAAAAAATGACTCTCCATCTCTATTTCCTTATGTCAACCATCTAGAATGAATGTCTAATCCATAATGCTAAATAATTTAAATAAGGAAAAAATAGGCTTGGCATGGGACCAAGCCTCTTCAAGAGTCATATTTTGCACTACCTTCTATTGAAGTGAGAAACCGAGATCTTCAATCTACAACACCAAATAACCTCCACAAGAAATAGAAAGAAGCAACAATGGAAGATGTTATTCCACTAAACAAGAATTGCAATATGATACAATGATCAATATGCTATGCAATAGCATACAATGCAAATCATGTTAGAGATGCCTTGCTTATAAAGGCCAGGATGAGAGATAGGATAAGACAAGATCATGACAAGTGTCTTAATCCAATCACGTGAGAAAAATAACTCATAAATACCTAGGATGATGTGAAGTATAGATATGACAACTATGACTTGTCTAGATAAGACAACTAAGACTTCTTGAAGTATCTTTTATCCTAAGTAAACTTAGCATGTGAATTAAGTCCCCTAAGTGCCTAGTAAAGGAATTAACTAGGTAAAAGACTTATTCACACCAACACCCACCATTAAGTGCAACTTAGGGAGGAACAAACCAATGTAAACATGCAAAATATGGGTCCTAAAAACAAGGCCTGATAAGGTACCCTTGTACAAAAAAAAACTCATACAAGCACAAAAAAGGAGAAAAACCTTGTGGGAGAAAACTCTTCTCCAAAAGATAGAAAAAGATAAAAATAAAACTAAAAATTGAAGGAAGGAGAACTCCTCGAGACCCCCCCAAGGACAACTTCATTCACACAAAGCATTGATTGTAACTGAAGATAATGAGGCGATGCCAAATTTTTAGTGAAGATTTTTGTAACCTCCTGATCTGTAGGAAAATACTCCAAGATTAGAACACCATCTTGGATGAGTTTCCTGATGAAGTGCATGTGGATCTTAATATGCTTAGTACGTTTATGCTCCACTGGGTTGCAAGAGAAATGTATGGAACTCTAATTGTCTCACCAAAGAGTAGTGAGCTGAATAGAAGGGAATCCAAACTCAGTCATCAACTAACAAAGCCACAAAACCTCCCGACTAGCCAAAACTGCACCTTGATACTCAACCTCTATCAATGATAATGCAATAGCAATTTTCTTCTTGCATGACCATGTAATCAAATCAAAACCAAGGAAAAAGAAAAAGCCAAAAGTAGACTTCTGATCATTGACATCACTAGCCCAATCTGAGTTAGTGAAGCCCACAATCTGAGATGCACCAAATGTATAATGAATGCCAAAATGAGTAGTGCCCTAAATGTATCTCAAGATACATTTGGCGGCCTTCCATTGGCTCTCATGAGCCTCCTATGGGAACTGAGAGACAAGTCCAATGACTAAGGAAATATTAGGATGACTATGTGTCAAGTACAAAAGACTACCAACCAACTACTGATACATGGTAGGATCAACTATCAGAGTAGTGCAAATGGTAGACAAGACATCACCTAACTAAAATGGAGTGGGGCCAGGCTAGCAATCAACCATGCCAAATATCTAAAGAAAATAAAGAGCATACTTCTATTGGAAAATGAAGATACCCTCAGAAGTCTAATGAACTTAAGAACAAGGAAGTGTTAGGGTTAGAAGGTAGATATCTAACAGTTAAATGCAGATTTGATCAATAAAATAGAGAAATAAAACACAAAAAAATTATAACAACAAGACAACACAAATAATTTAACGTGGTTTACCCAATATGGGCTACATCCAAAAAATCATAGGAATCCAATGATTTTATTATCCAGTGAAAAAACATATTACAATATCATGAATAATTCCCTACTACAACCCCCATCCCAAATGCTTATAACAAGCTTTTTAGAAGCTTCTAGAATTAGGGTTTTACAAAGTCAATTTTTTATTTTGTCGGTGACGACGTGAGAAAGTAGGAGAAAAAAATTTCTCAGGGGTGTCACCCTCTAAACCCTGCCTAAGGCCCAGACTAGCCTCGGACCCCGGTGAGGATACATGAAGAGTGTACCATAAAGCATGATTATTCACCATATACCAACAATCTCCCACTTGGAAACTGATCCTGGATGACATCGTTGCACTTACAACTCCCACTAGAAATAAGGACCTTGGACCCTACTGCACTGTTATACTTTTAACCATAAAGACAAACGAAAGCTGAAGAGGAGCTTAGTGTTTCCCTTGTCACTAAATTTTTAAGCATATCCACTAGATTGGTATCTATATGTATCTTTTCTAGCTTTACCTGTCCATCCTCCAACACTATCCAAATGAAATGATATCTCAACTGTATGTGTTTGGTTTTAGAGTGCAAGGAATGACTCTTTGCAAGATGTATAGCACTCTAGATGTCTATAGACAAGTGATTTTCAACATGTTGTTTTCCCAACTCTTCCATGAAAAGTTGTAGCCATATCATCTCCTTTTCTACCTCTGTTGCATCAACATATTCTACCTCTATGGTGGATAAAGAAACTGCCTTTTGCAACTAAGAAATCCAACTCACTGTTGTCCTACCAACTGTAAATACATAGCCTATGGTACTTTTCCTAGTATCTATATCCACTACAAAATTTGAGTCAACATAGCCTTTTAAATCAGTATTAGAGCCCCCAAAACATAAACATTTATTGGATGTATCTCTCAATTACCTGAGAATCCATTTTAGTGCATTCCAATGCTCAACTTCAGGATGACTCATATACCTACTAACAACTCCTACATCATGTGCAATATATGGTCTTGTGCATACTATGGAATACATTAAACTACCTATAGCTAAAGCATATGGTACCTTGGACATTTTTTCTTCCTCTTGTGTCTTTGGACACATATCCTTTGTCAATTTAGCATGAATAGGAAAAGGTGTGCAGATAGCTTTGGAATTATCCATATGAAATCTCTACAACACCTTATCAATATAATCAGCCTAGGCTAAAAACATTTTTTTGTTTTTCCTATCTCTTGTAATCTTCATACCAAGGATTTTTTTTCTACCCCCAAATCCTTCATAGCAACAGAATTCACTAACTGATAAACTAAAGAAAAGATATTGACTTGGTGTATTTTCTGAGTTTCTCACATGTTGCTTGATTCAACCTCCATAGTTAGATGTTTAACTTAGGTTTCATTGCTGTTCTAGTTAGCTGTTATCTTACTTGGGTAGATTTTAGGAATGTTGTTATGTGATGACGAAAATTCCTGTTGTGTTGATGACTTCTCAGTCCATACTTTTTGTTGTTTGCTGATGGTAGATAGCTGTGTAAAGTTAGCTTGGACTTGAACTCGAAGCTGCCCCAAAACTTTCATCTTTGTTCATGCATGCATATGGTGAATGACAGATGAAACACTTGTAGACCTTAGAAGATAGCACAAGTTCCATGATACTGTGAGACCTCTGGTTAAGTGGAAGATTGTTTTGAGAAGCTGTCCATTGCAGGAACTCCATTGTCACTGTTCATAGTTAGTTGCAGATTTAGGAACTGTCTCTCTTCCTTGTTCTTTTTCCTTCTTTTTTTAATGACTAACCTATGCTAAGGTTCATTGCACATTGTAAAGCCAAATCTAATGACAAAATGGAGTCCAAGACTGCTGTTTGAACCTACAGCTAATGCATAACAACTCTCCCATCCTAGGAACTCCATTCCAAGATCCAACTTCCTACACTTTGTATTTCCTGCATAAGCCCGCCTTGTGATTCCAGCAAATCACATCAAACTAATAAGGTATCTAAGCACTTTCAAGACCTGACATCCGAGAGACCTTGGGATAGGTTCTACAACCTGATTGTGGAAGATTGTCTTTCAAGAGAGGTAGTGCACCTACGCACTACATGTGTTGAGAAGTGCATAAAAACACCATCAACAAAACTGGCATATCATCAAGTCAATGTCTTTTCATACCATGTTAGACCCCACTACAAGCATATCATCAACATATAAACATAAAATAATGTAGCTATCATCATCTAACCTTTTAAAATAAATGCAATGGTCTGAATTACACCGACTGTAGCCATGCTCAACCATAAAGCTATCAAATTAAATATACCATTATCAAGGTGATTGCTTCAAGCCATATAAAATTTTCTTCAATCTTCACACCAATTTCTCTTGACCTTTGACCTCCAATCCTTGTGACTATTCCATATACATTAAGCATTTTTTGAGAATATAGGCCTTGGACGAATGTGCGGCGTGTAGACTTCCACACGACATGCTAGCGCCCTGTCCATTTCCCAAGTTGAAAACATGGAATCTGGAAGGTTAACCCCTATGACCAATGTCCTAGTGGTTACATTCTAAAAGTAATAGCTCTTTTCTTCCCTTGCAAGCATAAAAATCTCTTCTTTCCTCTCATTTGAAGGTTGGAAGATTGGAAGACAACACACTAGCTCTCATTCAGTTCTTGCTAAAACTTTGAGACATATTTTCCTTTGATAGCAGTGCTCTCGCAAGTGAAGCCATGCTAGACTGAGGTCCCCCTAGTAGTAACAGCTCTCAAGCAAGCACTCAGTGGTGCATTTGTGTGCTCTAGAGAGGGCCTTGGCCCATGGATAATGCTCTCTCTTTGTCTCTCACTTTCCTTCCATACGCATTTATCTACTTTTTCATGGTGCACGTTCTACTCCTCGAGTGAGTATTGCTTTCACCACACGCTTATCATGGTGCATGTTCTACTCTTTGAGTGGGTATTTCTTTCACCACATGCTTTATTTACTCCTTTTGCACCCCTTCCCAACTTGGTTGTCTGTGGAGGTGGAAACACCAAAGCAGGGTCTAACTAAGGTAGGCCCTTATATAGCCACCCAACAACTTTCTCCTTGATCTTTTGTGCATAGGTTATGAAAAGGAGCTTGGAGTGAAGATTCGAGTGTCCGAGAAAAGGGTAAAGTTTCTCCAAGTATCATAATATTTCCTTTAGTATTTGGTTCTTTGATTAATCAACAGTTCTGTTTAGATCCCTCTTGATTTGTGAGTAGGATTACTTTCTGTCTATTGAGTTCCTGAGTTCTCTGTTGCTCAGGATACCAACACGAATTTCAGATGATAGCACGTCATGCTGGCATCCTAGTTCTGCGTTGAAATCTTCTGGCCAAGAGCTCTCTCTTTTGGGATAGGAAACTTTTGATCCGACTCTCTTAGGACCTCTGACTATTTCCTCTGAGACATAACTATGTGTTTGGCTCTTTATCATTTTTCTATCTTGAGGTGTATAAGGGTAGTTTGTTCCCTAGTGATCTCTCAAGAAAGGAGAGACCCATGTGTAGCAAATCCCTCTTATATCACATTTTGGTGAACCTGGCGTGAATGTCAAAACTTTATTCATGATGTTGCAAATTTATAATAATGAATTTTCTGAGGAAGATTTTGATATGCTGGAGGATGCTCTAGATGATTTCTTAGAAGCACTCCCCCCTATATGAAAATCTCCCAGACAAGTATCTTCTCGATAGGCTAAGGGATCGGTAAATGTGATGGTAGTCTTAGTGGCTCCTATGAGCCCTAAGAAACTCATCATCTACGTAACCCCAACCGAAATTTCTGTCTATGGAATTTCATTCCATAATGATTCACTAGACTTATATTCAAGGTTCTGAAAGTTGTGGACTCTACATCTTATAACACCATTGGACACACATACCCTACAAGGAGTAATAAACAAAACTTGGATCAACAACCTTCTATTCCTACTTCACAACCTATTTATTTGCCACCTTCTCAACCAAACCTTCCTACAACACCTAAGATTGCAATCAAAGCACTAGGCGATTATGATCTTGTTGAGCAGCTTTGTGTTACTTCGGCTAAGATCTCGCTTTGAGACTTTCTTATGACTACTTCGGTTTATCAGGAGATGCTTCAAGAAGCTTTACAAAAGATTCTCTTTCTTTCCTCTACTAGGCCTATAGATGTTAATGCATTGTTGGCTCATATTCATGTAGATTTTCCAAATATTACAGTCCACACATAGGAACTCCCGCCTTCGGATCTGCAGAAGCAAGAAGAGCCTTTAATGATCATAGTCAATGTTAAGAAAATTGGTATTAGGCATACCCTTGTTGATACCGGTTCGTCTCTCAACATTTGTGGTATGGACCTACTACCTAAAATTAAAGTTGATTCATCTTCCCTAGCAACTTCCTCCTTGTACATGCATGGATTCAATAACGTTGGCCGCCAAGCTCTAGGTATGATAATACTACCTTTGCAGCTAGGCCCTGTTACCTTACCCACATTGGTTTATGTGATGCCAATCACATTACCTTACAAAATCCTTTTAGGGAGACCTTGGATCCATGCTATGGGCATAGTAACCTCTACCTTACATCATTCCTTGAATTTTTTTGTGAACAATCAGGTGGTTATAGTCAAAGAAAATCTGGAAGGCATTCACCTCTATGAATTGGTTGTTGTCGGTCATGCTTCAACTATATCTACCCTTAAGAATTGTATTCCTTCTTTAACTTCAAATGTTATGGAATTCTCTTCATCGATACCCTCTATGGAATTTGTTCCCCGAGAGAGTGTTGAAAATAAAAAACCACCTAAAGTAGAAGATCTTGGCTCTCCCACATCACCTTCTCAAACAAGTGCTTTCCTTGGGGACAACTGGGTTTCCTTGAACTTTTCTGAATTCTTTATCGTAGAGTATAAGGTAGACCCCTCTTTCTTGGACCTTCCATGTCCCCCTAATGCAAAGGTAGATAATACTCCCATGGAGGAAGAGAAGTGTGACCCTGTCCATGAGATCACTCCTTCCCACACTAAGGAGAACAATCCACCCCATCCAAAAGAAATTAACATCTCTGAACCGGACAAGGGAGGAAAAAGTACCCCCGTAGAGATGTTCAACATCCATTGGTGGAATGAAGCACTCTATGTGGATCTACCGCCCCCCTGAAGTTTTGCAAACTTGCTATGGGTTTGGATATGAACTTGCTTCTCGATATGGCTACTGGTAGAAAGGCCTAGGATGTATTGAACAAGGAATTCAAGTCCTTATCCATATTAAGCCATGATGACACAATTTAGGACTAGGATGTTCCATTGAGCATCTAAGCAAAAGCCTTGGTGGAGTGTTAATATGATTTATGTCGAACCGTTAAACCTTGTTCACCCTGAGTTAATAGAGGAAATAGAGCAAGCCAAAAATATCCCTCTCGATGTCTTCTATTCAGATGAAGTGCTAGAGGAGTTTCTAGGTGCCTATTCTCCATTACCTCCTTATCACCACAAAAGACATTTCCCATATCGCTTGCATAACCAAGCATATTTTGGAGAATCTGTCTTGAATATTGATGAGGAGGACCCTCTATCTAACACTAGTGATGATGTTATAACACCTCATTATGATGACCATAATTCCCTCTTAAAAGGAGATACTGTTGAGATCCCTCTGAATCCCGCATCTCCTAAAAAGGTGATCAAAATTAGGAAGTGTGTCTCTTCAGAAGAAGTAGCTGAACACTCCAATATCTTACATTCTCATCTTGACATATTCACTTGGACATATGAGGATATGCCCGATATTGATGAGTCTATAATGGTTCATAATATCATCTTATGTCTCGATGCCAAGCTGGTTAAGCACAAAATCCGAAAGATCAATCCTAGAGTGGCATTAATGGTTAAGACTGAGATAGAGAAACTGCTAAAAGAAGGCTTTATCCATCGTATTGATTATTCCCCTTCAATTTTGAATATAGTCATTGTCAGTAAACCTGATGGTCATATTCACATATGCATCAATTTTTGAGATCTTAACAAGGCTTCTCTTAAGGGTTATTTTTCGCTACCTAATATAGATATGATTTTCAACTCGACTGTAGGTTGTGCATTGCTTTCTTTCATGGATGGCTTCTTGGGTTACAATAAAATCCATATTAACTTGGATGATCAGTACAAGATAGCCTTCACTACCCCATGGGCTACTTTCTATTACGTGGTCATGACCTTTGGGTTAAAGAATGTAGGAGCTACTTACCAAAGGGTGATGAACCTAATATTTCATGAATTTATTCACAAGATTCTAGAAGATTACGTCGATGAAATATTGGAAAAATTGGTAACTCATCAGGATCATCCTAAGAACCTTAGTCTAATTTTCGAAAGACTTGGACTCTACAAAATGAGATTGAATCTCCTCAAGTGTGTCTTTTGCATTGACTTCAGCAAGCTTCTGGAGCTTATAGTCTCTCATTGTGGAATCGAAGTTGACACTAAAAAGATTGATGCTATCATTAACATGCCTTCGCTAAGGAACATCATCAAGTTACAAAGTCTATAAGGAAAGATTCAGGCAATTCATAGATTCATATCTTAGTTGGCTAATCGCACCCTTCCTTCTACTCATCTACTAAAAAAGGATGTTCGCTTCATATGGGATGAGGAATGTCAAAAATCCTTTGAATCAATCAAAGCCTATTTGGCCAACCCTCCTGTATTGATGTTGGCTATGCAAGATACACCATTTCTTCTTTACCTAGCCACATCACCATATGCTTTGGCAGCTCCTTTAGGTCAATATGATGACATCGGAAAGGAAAGAGCATTCTACTACATTAGTCACATCCTGGTTGATTATGAAACCTGTTATTCATCCATGGAGAAATAGTACCTTGTTCTTTTCTTCACTACACTGAAGTTGAGGCATTACCTTCTCCATGCTGAGACACACATTATAGTAAAAATAGACCTATTAAGACATCTTTTTTCCAGTACTGATCTAGCTGAAAGGTTAGAAAAATGGGTTATGTTACTTTATGAGTTCGACATAAAGTTTGTTACTCAAAAATCAATAAAGGGTCAAGTGGTTGCAGATCAGTTGGCAGAAACTCTCTCATCTCACTCCTTTCCTGGCTTAGATTTGTTTCCTGATGAAATTTTTTTTGTAATCAACCATGACCTCAAATGGAAAATGTATTTTGATGGGTCAAGGTGTCAAACTAGTTTCAGAGCAGGTGTGGTCCTAATATCCCCTGAAGGAAAACCACTTCCCCTATCCTTTTGATTAGATTTTCCTTGTACCAATAACATTGTTGAGTATGAAGCCCTTATCATTGGCTTGCATGTCGTGATAGCACTAAAGATCAGGCACCTTTGTATCCTAGGTGACTCTAAACTTATAGTAAACCAAATAACAGGAACCTGTCAGGCCAAGTAAAGTAAGTTGTCCTAGTACCAAGACCTTTCCTTGTCTTTTCTCAAACAATTTTCTTCTTTCACAATAGACAATGTCCCTAGGAGAGAAAATAGAGATGTTGACACCATGGCAAGCATCGCTTCCTTGGTACCTTCCAAAGAAGATACGAAGGAATACCATTTCGTGGTCTAGGTCCTGAAAACCCCTGCAATTCCTAAAGAACCCAAGGATGAGTCCCCTATGTATTCCCATGTAGACTCTTAGGAATGGTTTTATGATATCTACAAATATCTAAAGACTAGAAACTTCATTGATGATGCGACAAAAAATGACTGCATTCGTGTGAAGAAGCTTTCAGTTCACTACGTCATCCTGTGTAACATCCTTTATAGTAAGGCCTATAATGGCATGCTTCTTAGATGTCTTACTAAGGAGGAAATACCCCTTTCCCTTAAGGAAGCCCACGTAGGCTCTGCGGGTGGATATTTTGGTGGTAAATCCTTGGCACAAAGATTAGTACATATGGGTTACTATTGGCAAACAATGGAGAGATATTCCTTTGAATTTCTCAAGAAGTGCCCTCAATGTCAGCAACATAGTTGAATCATTCATGCACCTGCCCAGGAGTTACAAAACCAAACTTCCCCTTGGTCATTCGCTAAATGGGGGTTGAATATTATTGGAAAAATATCACCCCCTTTTGCCAACGGACATGCCTTTATCATTACTGCTATGGATTACTTCATGAAGTGGGTCGATGCTATCCCACTCCAATCCATGAATGCCAAAGCCATTTGTAGCTTCCTTATGAACAACATAGTTTCTCAATTCAGGTTTCCTGCTACAATTGTTTCTGATAAATAAAGAAGTGAAGTAGTTCCTCAAGAAATTTCACGTCTGGCATAGGTTCTCCACACCTTACTATCCTCAATCTAACAGTCAAGTACAAGCATTGAATAAGACTCTCAAGCTTATTCTCCATAAAATAGTTAATAAACATGGTAAAGACTGGCATATTCAACTGACATACACTTTATGGGCCTATCTCATGAGTGTTAGTATAGCTACAAGAACAATGCCCTATAACCTCATGTATGGTGTCAAAGCTATTATGCCTTTGGAGCTGGAAATTCTATCTCTACGAGTTTCCCTCAAAGGGCTAATCGATAATGAAACCCATCGGGTTAACCATTTGTATCAGCTAGAGATGCTTGATGAGCATTGTCTATGAGCCCTCAAACATCTTAAAGCTTATCACCGGTGGTTATCTCGATAGTACAATCAAAGCATACTCCCTAGAACCTTTAAAATAGGAGATTTGGTTAATTGTGAAAATCAAAGAAATGTAAATGCACCACCCAACCAGAGGGGAAAATTTAGCCCTAACTGGTTAGGCCCTTACATTGTGATTATTGTATATGGCTCAGGCACCTATGGATTATCATCCATGGATGGAACGCCTTTGAAGGATCCTATTAATGCTATGCATCTTCATCGTTACTATGCACAGTGTCTTGTGTGTCACCTATGTGGTGTTCTCTGCAAAAAAGAGTAGTAGTACTACATATGTTGACATTGTTCATTAACATATGATAATTTTTTGTGTTATGAATGACCATGTGCATGTGTGGGTGTCTTTCCATTAGATCATCATTGTATTTAATTAACATACAGCCATGTGTGTTTACTTAAATCATATTAGTATCTAACGTAAGCATACATGCACATGAGAATATAACATCCATAGCATAAACATGTGAGAAATGAAAAACATACACATCTACATAAACAATGCCATGAAACCAGAATTGATGCATCCATATATGTATATATATATGCATTGTATGTATCCAATGTCATGTACATGTATCGGGCCACTACTACAAAAAATGAGTGGCTACTGAATGTATGTCTATACAGAAGGATCTACAAGTATGTATGAACATATATGTATCTCGCTACAAAAATGTAAATAAAAATTGATGATAATGCCCGAATCATTGTGGTGCATGGCTCCCAGAGCCCTCTGGCTCTGGTAGATGCTCGGGAAGCCGTGAGAGGGGCTGAAAAATGGTGATGGAGCATGAACGATGTGAGCATGATGCAGACAGTGCTACCTGTATCCCTCTGATCGCCCCCTATAAGGAGGATATGTCCAGCTCTTCTTGTCACAACTGGTCCTGCAATCACTAAACCTCTACTAGGCTCATAATTGTCGGCTACCCACCAAGGTCATCAAGATGGCTTTGAAGGGCATCACATTCCTATTCAGCGGCATCAGCCCTCCTCACCTCCGTATCTCGCTCGATGAGTGTTGTCCATAACTCCCCTGATAGCTGGTCATGTTTCCCCCATATGCTCATCAGCTCTTCCATTAGCTAAATGATCTCTACACCTCTATCCTCATACGTAGTTTGTAGGTGTGCAACAACTCGAAGCAAGCCCGCATGACACCCTACGGACACCGGCTGATATGCCTCAAGGACTGACCCCTGAATTTGTACAGAGGGGACAACCTCTGATATGCACTAAGCTACGAACCTCAACCATCCATGTGCATCCTCTGCAACCATAGGAAAAGTAAAGATATCAGTATCACATGGCATATATAAGATACATATATCATTAGGATGAAAGTACAAAACATAAAATAATAAACCATGTATACCTCGATCCCTTGGCTGCCATGTTGGGTTAGGATGAGGCTTGATGCTTGAACCTACACCGTCGGCCTCAGTGGACACTCCTGGTTCCGTGAGTGATGCAACCATAGTAGAAGATGGTGGTACCAAAGAGATAGGGGTCGCCGATGGGGGATTTGATCTCCTCTGTCACCTCGATCTTGGTGGCACTACCTCCTGCTCCTCCTCCTCCCTAGCCTACTACTAGCCTCTCATCCTGTCCTATGGTAAGTCCCCCTGTGGACTAGGGTCTCCTCTTGGAGCACCCTCACTGAACATGGGAGCTGGTTAATGCCTCTCCCACTATCGTGTGAAATCTATGGCTACACCAACATTATCCACCATCAATATGGGCAACAGATCATGATTAGGATCATCATCATTAGATGGTACTATATTTGTGATACTCGGGCGAGGGTGGTCCCTGACCCTCGCTGCGCTCCTATGAGCCCTTGTATAGGTGGGAAGCTCCAGCCATGTTGTTGCATGAACAAACTCTAGTAGTAGGGGACAATAATATAATCCCTATGCCCTATAAAAAATGATCTCTTTACAAGTTCCTCAAATACCTCCTATCATCCACCCACCTGAAAAATCAATAGGGTCTCCATTAGACCCTATCTACAGTGAGGGTATCAAACTATAGCAGCCAAAACTATAGATCTCCAAACCTCCATTAGCCCATCATGTCATACTAGTGGGCCATGGGGATCTCATACAGTCGTAGCTAGGTAAAACCAACCGGTTGAGTGCACATGATGTGGGAAAAGGCCCACACCTGCAAAAGTGTGCATGCTGTTAGACTATGGTACTCATAATGGACGTACCAGGCTAGCTCCTGGTAAAGGTGTGCAAGCATGTTGTGCCCCTAGGAAAAGATGGTCCTATGCTCCACCATCTCTCTAATCATGTGGACGAGGCCCCCGTGCAGGCGTGAGCCTCGCCCATCAATCATGATCTGAAAAGTAACGGTCACGACCATAACCCAGCGAATCAGTGACACCGTAGTCCTTGCTTGGTCATACCAGTGCGTGTAGATCTAGCTCGTACCATCACCACCATTCATTCTCCTCATGTAGTAGTGGACACCCTTCAATCGCTTTCGTGTTGATCATGTGTCGTTCAGGGCCACCTATCATCTGCGAATGGGTAGTCCAAGGATCCGATAGACATCCTTGAGAGTGATGGGCATATCCCCAACTAGTAGCTGGAAAGCTGACGTAGTGGTGTCCCACTGCTCCATGAGGGTTGTAAGCATCCACTTATGATACCTCATCTCTAGCATGGTGAATACGTGCTAGAGGCCGACGCACTCCAAGAGTGTGACCTCATCTATCGATAAGCAATCCCTTTGCTCGTAGAATAGTTAGAATGCTCGCCCTCCAAGATGCTCCTAAATCTCTAGGTACTCCTACAAAGAGTAAGAAAATTGTAAATCAGAACATTGACATTTTACATTAGAAAAAACTGTAAAAAATTAATAAGACCTATGCGCGATGTACAAACATCTACACGCCGCACATACATCTCCTGCCGCCATGGTCGCCTTAGAGATGACAACGTGTCTTTGAGATGATAGTGCTTATATCAGATGACAACGTGGTTTCAGGATGTAAGCACAAAAAAAATTCCTACGTACCTTGTCGGTGAGAAAATCCTAAAAAATGCATAAAAAATTGCTAAAAACGAGAGTTTGTGAGCTACCTGATCCACCTCGTGACCCTTGGCAATGTCCTGGTGCAGCTACTCTAGCCTTGGCTCCTCATACTCTCCACTACTAGGCATTTTTCTGACTTTTCTCTCACAAAAGTCAACAATTTGCTTGCAATGAATAGTGAAAATGACCCTTCTAGGGCCCACCTAGGTATATATAGGCCCCCTAAGGCCCATTTTCCCTAGGTTTTGTGGCTCCCCAGTTTCTCCTGAATTTTCCCCATTGAACTGGGGGAAAACTCAGGAGGGGGCATGAGGTCATCTCTTGGTCATTTTTTTCTTCCGAATCGACAACCTTTTTCTTGATCATTCCTCTCTTCATGGTAGCTTTCTTTTGATTTTTCTAAGTTGACCTAAAATTTGAGTTTTGCAGGATGGAACATTCAACAATTTCACGACCATTTAGATGTTGTTTTTTGAGCTTGGATGTTGGGGGAATCTTTAGTACTGATGAGCTCGGCTGTGATAGTCGCTATGGTCTCTCATTGTTAGCACAAAAATCTGTAAAATTCAAAAATTTGGGAGAAATTTTTATTTTTTTTACTTTAATGAGGCTAATTTTTTCAAAATTGAGCCCACTAAAGTGGGGGAAAAATGTAATATCACAGAATTGTACCTAGGGGCAATTCCATATTTTTGCATCTCTTTCCTAGTATTTATGACACCCTAAGACATTAATGGCAAAATACTTTAGGTTAGAATTTCATGATTTTGACTCTAGGAGGACAAGTGGCTGAGCAACAAAATCCTGACAAAGTGTTTTCCGAGAATATCTATAGGCCTTGGATGAATGCACTGCATACAAATGTCTGCGTAGTGCGCTAGCATCCTATCTATTTCCCAAGTTGAAAACATGGAATCTAGAAGGTTAACCCCTATGCCACATGTCCTAGCAGTTACATTATGAAAGTAATGACTCTTTTCAGCCCTTGCAACCATAAAAATATCTTTATGCCTCTCATTTGAAGGTTGGAAGATTGGAAAACAACACACTAGCTCTCATTCAGTTCTTGCTACAACTTTGAGACATATTTTCCTTTGATAGTGTACCATCAAAAAATGGACCCTTCCCATTTTCATGGTCTTTTAGGTCTTGTTTCATAGTGTTGGAGCTATGTTACTCTAATTTTATGGTGTATCTTGGCTTGAACATGCTTATTTTGGTGCTAAAATTCAAAGAATGATGTCTTGTGAAGGTGTTGTGAAGTGTTGTAAGACATTTCTACATTATTCTAGACTTTATTTAATGCAATTCACCTAAAAACCACCTTTTCACTGATCAAAAAGTCCTATTTTGAAGTGTTGTAAATTCTTGTAACATGATTTCATGCTTTTCTAGGCATATTTTCACTATTTACACCTTTCTCATGCTTTATTTTGTCTCTTTATGCCATCATATGCTTATATTAAGTGTATTTTTGGGTCCTATCCTGACAAACAACATTAAATATGACATTTTCCCCAACACTTGGTTTTGGGTCCTTGGTGGGACTCATTTGCCAAGGGTCGCGAATGAGTCCCCCTTGGCCCTAAATTCAAAATATTTCAAAATTTCTTTCAGGATTTTACTCAAATTCACTTCATGTCAGCCTGTGATGTGGTATGAATGGATACTAAGGCACAATATTTGTATAAATATGTGATTTTCACCTCATTTTAGCCCCCATTCACCTATTCATTCAAACATTCATAATTCAAGCAATTTTCAAGCACTCAAACATCTTACATCATCAACTCAAGCACTTTGGACAACCATTGACATCATTTCAAATTTTCATATTCAAGGGTTTGGTAAGTTTTTGATACTTTCATGTTATTCATTTATCATTTCCCTTGCATGCCATTCATTTCTTTTGGGCTTAATTACTAAAGTGGGGTTTGACCAAGGCAAACCCCTATTCACTAACATCCCAACATTTTTCCCCTTTGTGCATGTGTATTTGCAGCTTTGTTTTGTAGATTTAACAGGTTTAAAGGTGTTCAAAAGTGGAATTCAAGTCAACTAGGCTCTTTAAATCAATTCATCATCTATTCAAACATTCTAAGCACTTTTAGTTTGTTTTCTATAGAATTGACCTCGACAACCATACATTCAGTCATTACCAGATCTAGAGTAGCAGTGTTGACCCTTGACTTTTCAGAAATATTGGGGAGGACTGATTCACCACCCTTGGAAAATGAGTCCCACTTGAAATATTGAAATATGCGTTTTGTCAGAAATTAACTCCTGGCTGTTAGAAATCAGGTCCCGACACTTTTCAACAGTTAGAGGACTGATTTGCCACCCTTGGCGAATAAGTCCCAGTATGAAAAATAAAAAAATTTCATCAACATTCTAGACACTCCACAAAGCTCACTCAACATCCAGGTGCATTTAGATTTGACCCTGTACCTTATGTTCTGCATATTTCTTTTAATTTCTTCATATTTCATAGTAGTTTGCATATTGCATTGTGTTTTAAAAAAAACATAAATCTTAGTTTTGTAGTCATTTTCAGTCACTTAGATAGATCAATTGCATTTATTTTAATTCATTTACATAATATCATAATGCATACATTATTATTTGAATGAACATAATCATTTTAGAACCCTAAATCTATCTTTTTCTAGGTGCAAAATCTTAGGAAGAGAGCAAGCATTCTTGGGTTCCTAAAATCTATGTTTCATTTTAGTGAACCCAACTTTTGAACATTTTTAAGCTTCTGATTCCATCCATACATTGCATCCTATTTTTCATTTTCATTGAAATTCAATTAGGACATTTATTTGTTATTACATTCTAGGATCTTTCATTTTGCATTACTGAAAAACTCATTTAGTTTTCATTCTTGCATTCAATTTCATTGAAAAAACCGAAACTCTGCATTCTATGCCTATTTTTGCATTCTAAAAAGAATTTAAATCATTCTTAAATTTCTGAAAACACACAAAAAAATTTGCATCTTGGGACTCATTCGCCACCCAGGGCGAATCAATCCCTCTACATATTTTAGACATTTATTTTGCACTATTTCTGGCATTCTTCTACATTCTTATTTATTGCTTTTGCACTCTATTTTCAGTAATAGATTCTTTGTTTTCCTTCATGTATTTCATCTTTGTTTATTTTCATCATGGAATTTTCTTTCAATAAGTTTTGGCATTCCCTGAAATCATTAGTAGACATGTCCAATTGTACAGGTCTTTTGTTGCTACCTTAATGACATTGTACAATCTCATGCTCCCTTAACTCCTCATGATTGTCCTCCTCATGATATATACATCATAGGAGAATATGATGCTAGCATGAACAAGTTCTACAATTATTTCCTTAACAATCTCGAAGCCAATTCAACCTTTTATCCCTCTATGAGATCACAAGACCTTCCTCCTGGTACACCTCATGATCACTTTGCATATTTACATCCTGAAGTCAACATAGGACCTATGGTTCCTCCTACAAATGAACCTAGTTCCTCTCAACCACCACAATCCCAACCATTCTATGAGCACAAAGTCATGAAAAATCCTATCAACCTTGAAGAAACATATGGTAGAGGATTCACTATATTAAGTAAACAAGGTTGTAACATAAAACATGAACATGACATCCATCAACTCTTTGAACAACAACCAATTGATACGCATACAATAGGATTAGGATATCAAGATCCTTCTCATCCTAACAGATATTCTCTTCAACCTCAGAAACCTTTGGATGTTGGCAAGGTCATCTTGAATTCTCCTCGTAGTCTGAACATTCTCCTTCCACACGAACAATCATTTTCTCCTTCTAATGAAAAGGATGTTAGGATCTCTATGGATGCTAGCCTTACTTTTACTCATGAACAAGGAAAACCTAGTAAATGTAAATGAACATACAAATTGAAGAAGCTTAAGTTTCCTACACATCCTCCACCTGAATGTGAATAGAGACTTCAATTTATTTTAAACAAATGTCTTATACTTCTACCCCCTTCCAATAGATTGGTCATTCGTCCTCACAATTCCAACATACCATATTGCAAATACCATCATGTTCTTGGACATCGAACTGAAGAATGTCGAACTTTAAATGAAATACTAAACAAGTATCACTTCACTGACACTGATTACTTTCCCCTCATCCCTTAAAATGCCATTGTTCTTTCATGCTATGGTTGTAGAATTTCCCATTCTCACTATTGCATGGTCATTTCCCATCACTCATCTCGGGTCATTCTTGCTTTTATATTTTATGGGAGGAAAGAAATTGCTAGCCTTGTCCTCATAATGCATATGTTTTTCTCTTAACCTTGCTATTCCTTTTTCCACTTGTTCATCCAAGATTAATAAAACAATAACTTAGTTAATGGTTGACTTAATTTTTCATTGCTTATCTTTTCCTTTTCTTTTTCTTTTCACGTGTATCATGTTCCCTCATGTCATGTGTTTGATATCTCCTCTCTTTGTACACTTCTTCTATTCGTATATTTATTCTTCTATTTTTTCGTAATTGGTTTTGTGTTTTCCTTTTGGGGATGATGTAAAGCTTTGAGATGCTCTATGTCTCTTCCTTGTTGACCCAAACGGTCCTTGCCTTTTTTTCTTTTGTTTTGTGTTTTCCTTTTGGGGATGACACAAAGTGTAGAGATGCCCTATGTCTCTTCTATATAGACCCAAATGGTCCTTTTCCTTTTTCCTTTGACTTTTCTTGTGTTTTTCCTTTTGGGGATGATGCAAGGCATTGAGACCAAAATTTCTCCTTCATGTTGACCCAAAATCTTTTCCCCTTTTCTTTTTTGTCTCTTTCGCTTGTGTTTTCCTTTTGGGGATGATGCAAAGTGATGAGACCACAAATGTCTCTTCCATGTTGAATCAAAACAGACTTTATTTTTCCTTTGTTTTCACTCTCTTTGTGTCATTCTTCCAGTTCTGTGTGTATTTGGGGAATGATGATAGTTTCACGCTCTTCATAGAAACATTGCAGCAATGAGCATACCGACCCCAAATCCATAGATCCCTTATGTGTTTGGTGTGCTTTCTTTTCTAGGGGGAAACTCCCTTTCTTTCTTTGTTTTTCATTTTTCCTTGACATGATGCAACCTACCTTCGAAACATATGACTTGGCATAGGGCTTCCAAGTTCGCTCTCATGTCTTGTTTTCTTTTTTCATTTCCCTTTCTTCTCTACTTCCAAGTAATTTCTCATAGAATGATGTGTAGCAATTCGTTTAAAGTGGGGGGCATACATTACCATTATTTCATTTGCATTCTTAGTGAATCCTTTTCGTTTATGTGATGCATTTTTCACTTTGTGGATGACATTGGGTGTGATGTCCTTCATAAGTGTGATCTTTCTCAGCATATTGCATTCCTCTTTATGGTTTGATGCAACACACCACATCCCCTAAGTTGTGAATATTATATTCTTTGATTGGTCCTCTTTTGGAGACATTAGACAAAATGTTCCCTAAGTGACTGACCTTGCATAAACTGAACAAGACTCCTTTGAACATATTACACATGACATTCTCATTCGGCCACCTTGCATAACACAACTTGCATGCCCGTGGAGTCATCTTATTTGTTTGGACACCTTGTATAACACAACTTGCATGCCTGTGGTGTCATCCTATTTTTCTTAAACCAACACTTGCATTTTCTCTGGCTTTGTGGCACCTTGTTAAATTTGTCGAATGGGTATAGCTTTAGCATGGTTGAGCGGGAAGCCCAACTAGCGGCATGAATTTTCCCCATAGCCACTTTTGTGTTTTGTGAGTGCATACCAACTAGCATGTGTATCTTACTTCTTTTTGGGATTTCTCACCCCATGGACAAATAGTTTTGTGGCCCCAGAGTGAGTACATATTTTCTTTTTCAAACAATCAGCCTAGATCTCTTTTCACAACTAGTTGGATTGATGATCGAAGCTTCACTCAATTCCTCTCAGCACTAGTTTGTTCCTTTATCCTTATGTTAAGTCTGCTATGGGATCTTCATCCTAGGGGCTTGATCATCCTCCTCATTTGTTGTATTTCATCTTGCTAACATAAAGTGCATTTGAACCCTCCTCTTTGACATTCTCGGCTACTTTAGTGTGAGTAAGCAAGTTTCTCTCACTAAAATGGGAGCTAAATGTATCATCGAAAAATGGACCCTTCCCATTTTCATGGTCTTTTAGGTCTTGTTTCATAGTGCTGGAGCTATGTTGGTCTAATTTTATGATGTATCTTGGCTTGAACATGCTTATTTTGGTGCTAAAATTCAAAGAACGACATCTTGCGAAGGTGTTGTGAAGTGTTGTAAGACATTTCCACATTCTTCTAGACTTTATTTAATGCAATTCACCTAAAGATCACCTTTTCACTCATCAACGAGTCCTATGTTGAAGTGTTGTAAAGTCTTGTAACAAGATTTCATGCTTTTCTAGGCATATTTTCACTATTTACACCTTTCTCATGCTTTATTTTGTCTCTTTATGCCATCATATGCTTATATTAAGTGTATTTTTGGGTCCTATCCTGACAAACAACATTAAATATGAAATTTTCCTTGACACTTGGTTTTGGGTCCTAGGTGGGACTCATTCCCCAAGGGTGGCAAATGAGTTCCCCTTGGCCCTAAATTCAAAATATTTCAAAATTTCTTTCGGGATTTTACTCAAATTCGCTTCATGTCGGTCTGTGATGTGGTATGAACAGATACTAAGGCACAAGATTTGTATAAATATGTGATTTTCACCTCATTTTAGCCCCTGGAGACACTTAAAAATTACCTAGGCCTACAAGCTCTATTTTAACCACTTTCATCCTAGCATAATTATGACATTTAATTATGTCCTTGGTCCACATTCGAATATTGATTAAATAATTCATAATTATTTAATTAATTCATTTCCTTTTATTCTTCATCATTATTAAATAAATAAATTTTATTTATTTGTGAAATACGTCATTAATTGTCTAGGTCTTCCCTTAATTAAATAAACTTCTTAATTTATTTAATTATCTTTCTGCATTTATTTCTTGTTGATTATTAAACAAATGAATTTCATTTATTTATTTATGTCACTAATCCTCATAATTAAATGAATTTATTAATTTATTTAATTAATTAATCTTATCTTCTAAATTAAATAATTATATTTAATTATTTAATTGTCAAAATTAATATTCCTCTCATTTTAAATAAATGAAATTATTTAAAATATCATCACATTCTTAACTGACAGTCCATTTTGGTAAATAATCTGAAAAAGATTATTTATTACCTCACAAAATCCATATTTTGAATTAATTTAATTCAATATGGTAATATTCCTCCAAAAAAAAAAGTAATCGGGTAGATTCTTGATTTTCCAAATTTGGTCTTCAGTTCAGCTCTTATCTTCTTGATTTTTTGAATCTCACAAATGAGGCAATCTTTATCTTCTTGATTTTTGAAAATCTTTATTTTCTAATTAATTATCTCATTTATTCTCCACCGCCGATTCGATC
This sequence comes from Sequoia sempervirens, assembly GCA_007258455.2. Lineage (NCBI taxonomy): Eukaryota > Viridiplantae > Streptophyta > Pinopsida > Cupressales > Cupressaceae > Sequoia > Sequoia sempervirens. Next base: position 155,136,709 of record VDFB02373365.1, read on the forward strand.
TTCTTAGATGACATCTCGACCGCTCACTTAATGATTTTTCCCTAACCCTAATTAGGGATTATCAGATTTAATCTGGACCTCTGATTTTAGGTCTCTGTCAAAAGCCAATCTCGTCCATCCATTCAAAATGACATTTTCTATAAAATGCTATTTTTCTCTCATTTTTAGATTATGCACTGACATACTTAGATATTTCACAAGAATTGCAGCATGTATTCCAGTTAGTCTTGGCACATTTTAGGCATAGGCATTTCAATAATATTGTCATAGGTATAGGCATTTTAGAAGAAAATCCTTCAAATCTTGTGTAGGTCTTTGTCAAGGATTGCTCGCACGTTCGATCTGAGGGCAACACAAATCAGCAAGTTATAAGGTGTAATGGAGATCAGCCATGGAGAATGAAAACATTGCGTGAGATTATTCTATTTTATGTGTTTTCATTTATTATTCCTTTGCACTTCATTATTTCTTTGGGTTTATGCTTTCAATTCATTTGATTAAGCTAACCTAAAAATAACCCTTAGATACATTGGTGAACCCGACATATTTGGACAAATAAAGAGCAATTTTTGGAGTTGGTTTCTTTTTGTTGCAGGTTTTGCATCATTTTGGATAAAGCCCTAGTTTCCAAAGATTCAACCATAACTTTCAAATAGCTTTGTATTTCCTCACAATTTTTTTTTTGTAGTTTGACAACAACATCAAGAGCTTTCATTCCAAAAATCATATTTTGTGGATCTGTTTTTAATTTTTTATAATGTTTTTTCTATTTTTCATGAAAAATAAATTTCAAGAGAAAATTATCTAATTTTTTAGATATGTTTACATTTATAGAAATCTCTCTAAATTTTAATAGGGGTCTATTCTTTATCTTTTAAATTTGGATGCACAATTATTAGTCAAACAATAGATCTTTTAAAATTGGGGTTTCAAAAAGATTTGCTTATATCTCACCCACGATTGCAGCTCTGCTCACAAAGTTTTTTTTGGAGATTTGGTATGACATCAGATGCCTCTAGTCCAAATATTAGAATTTTTGGAGCTGTTTTGTATTTTTTATAAATTTTTATGATTTTTCATAAAAAAATAATTTCAAGTGCAAAACAACAAATTTTTCTGATTTCTTTACATTTTTGGAAACTTCTTGAGATTTTAGATAGGTGGAACAATGAAATATGAGGAATAAGAGCATCAAACATACTTCTCTTTCTCCCTTCTTCGAGCCAAGGTAGCCTCGTTGTCTACTTTGAGATAAACTTTATGCGAGGTAGCATAGAGATAAATTTTATTCTCTGTATTTTTAATTTTACTGTCAAAAAAATTTCTAAAAATTAGATTTGTCTTGACTAGCTAACCCCCTAATAGTAAGTGATCAATTATCTTGTTAGGGTTTTGGCTTTGTTGTTGGTTTTGTGCATGTACATAAAATAAAGGACACATTAGATCAAGTGGACAAAAACAACGCATCTAACTATTTTTGCAGGTCGATAGTCGAAGATCATTATCAAACTACTAATGAATCTTTCAACAGAATGCATGTCGAAGACCCTAGTTAAATTTTTTGAAACTGATTGTCTGGTAGTGTAGAAAATCTTTCATTTGGATTAAAATTAACAAGTGTCTACTGTGTTTGGTGTGAAAGCACATTTGTGTTATTACCCTTACGATGCAATAATCGAAGTATCCTCTCCCCTTGTGCATTCATGTGATCCTAGGTGTAAGAGAAACGGTTATTGCCTCTAGAACTTGGGCCTGTTCTAGTGGGAAAAAGTACTCACCCTAGGATGACTCGGACCGGTAGCACCCTGACACCGAGGGACTTTTAGCCAGTATATAAAAGTGGATTCTTGGGGAAATCCCAAGAATCACATGTATGGTTCTGACGAGATGGATATGAAAGGGGACTCTCACTGCATGGATCATGCCCTATGAACGAAATGCCTGCATAAAGACCTTTTGTCTTAGAGTCCAACCTTTTTTGGTTGTTGCTTGATATAGTGCAGGGTACAATATCATGCCTGAAGACACTCACTACTAATCCCCTTGAGTAGAGATAGCAGTTCTTGGGAAGTCACTGCCCAAGAATTCAAATTTGGCATGCTTGAATGATGTTAATGAGCCATGGAGGGGAGCCAATGCCACCAAAATTCTAAGCTATCTTCTCTCGAGAAGGAAATGTGTTTATCACCAATCCAGGGTATAAAGGTGGGCTATATCAAGTATACAAACCCTTGGCCTATTGGCCTTTTAGGATTGTACTTGTATTATGTGTGCTTGCTTACACTAAAACATCATGCTTGTCAAGTTTTTTCTAGATTTTCAAACAATATACACAACATTCACAAATCTGGACACAAACAATTGACCTTAGACAACTCAAACTTTTCAACAAAACATCAAAAAATAATCTCAGTCCTCATTTTGAACTTAGAGTTTGCATTGTTCATCTCAGTCATCATTTTGAACCTAGACCTTGCATTTATAACATTAAGTCCTTAGTCAAACATCATCATCTTAGTCCTTAGTTGAAATTTTGGCTTTCATCACCTTGTCATCTTACATCAATCATTTCCTTAGACAAACGTTATCATCACCTAGTCATCCTAGTCGACATTTTAGGAAACATAGTCTTGCATTTTCATCCTTATCAAAAATCCAAAAAACATAGGTTGTCATCATCCTCACATTTAGTTTTCATTCTCGTCATCCTTATCTGAGCAATCCCTTTTTATTGATGAGACTAGGCTTCAAAGATAGAGAGGACAAATGGAAAAAGTTGGACAAGATTTTAATCCCAACATTGATAATAACACTTATGACACAAACCAACATTGGACTTTTTCTGACCCATTTCACAACATGAACATGCAATCTTCCATGAACATGCCATCTTCATCACGAAACCATTCTGAACCACTCATACAAAGAGACCAAAATGGACAAGTATATGCAGAAGACTTAGAAGTTGCAACACAAAATCCTGATATAGTCTCCTTTGTAGAAAACTCAGTCTTACACGACCCTCAAAGGTATCTAGGCATAGTTTTGGACCAAGGGGCTAAGTTACCATGAGGCTTTGACATAAATACTTTGCCACCTCCATCTGTCTACCCTGACCATCAATAGTCATTTAACATAAATCCTGCCATTAATTCACAACAAATGTCCACTTATCACCCTTATCCTAATCTTGAAAAGCGAAGCCAACTGTCCACTAGTCCATTCCAAACCTCCACATCATATTATGGCCCTTCACCTACCAATCTAGTCCAAGTCCCCATGTCCTATCCTAGTCCTTCACACACCAATCCAATCCAAGTCCCCATGTCATATCCTAGTCCTTTACATACTAGTCCAATCCAAGTCCCCATGTCATATCCTAGTCCTTCATCCATTAATCCTTTTCAAGTCACCCCCTGACAAGCCACATCTAGTCATGAATTTTTTTTCATTACTCCAAGGCATATACCATTGTCTAAAATTGAGGATACATGTCAAAATGAAAGCCCAAAGCATGACCTTATAATGTCACCCTCATGTCAAGAACAAGGTAGTCCATCCCATGACCCTATCTTTCATTCCATCCAAGAAGTCCTTCAAGACAATCATGACATCGAAAATATACTTATCCTTGACAATGATTATATTCCCAATTATATCATCCATGACAACCCCATCTTTGACCAAGACCCTACCATTAACCAAGAATTCCAAATCCATGACCACCCCATATTTGACCAAGACCCTACCATTGACCAGGAAATCCAAAACTGTCCACTCCTTGAACCTTACACAATTTATGATAAAACACTTGACAAACCTATTCAGGCCCCGACTATTGACACTTTCCAAGATGAGACACTTGTCTCCATTGGACCCATTTCCTCCAGAAAAAGAGTCTTCCACTATGGAAGTATTTGCAAATGATGAAGCTATAGCTAACTTCATGGGACTATATGATAATGACCATCAAGACGGTTTTGAAATTGACTTGGAATCACCAGTAGAATCAATTGAACCTGACATGTCACAAGATCAAACCAAAGCTATCAGTCAGAAACATGTCCAACATGACAATGAAGCTAAGAAACTTTATCAACTAGGGTCATCTATCTTTGTCAGAGCAGGCTTCCTTGCAGAAGAAATTATTCCAAGTGATAGTGTCCACATATACCATGATGGGTTAGCATCTTGCTTTCAAAACAATAAATACCACATTGAAAACAAAATCTGTCAAAGCATGCAATATCAAGGAAAAGTACTAGGAATACATGAGCAAGGCATTCAAGAACCAATACAACTTTAGGAAAATTATAGACATCAAGGTCTTGGATATTCTTCAGTTAGAAAATCAAATGATGTTAGTGGAACCTCCTCGATACTGGGGGCAACCTTATTTGATACAAACGTCAAAATGGAGTCCATGAGAAATCCTTGTCATAAGGTTGTTTCCAATAGCCCATCCACCCACACCATAAACCATCATTCTCAACATCTTAAACCTTCCCTTTGGAACCAACAAAAACAAAAGTCTTAGAAAGTAAAAAATCAAATTTCAAAGGCCATCGAATCAGACAAAAAGACAAGTGGACAAATGAAATTAAAATGGATCCCAAAGAAAAGTGGATCAAGCAAAGAAAATATGTCAAAAGGAAAAGTTAATTACAATGTGGAGCCACAAGAAAAGAGGACTCCCACATATAATAGATGCCTACCTCCTTCAAAATAGTCATCAAGAAAGGCATATAAAAGTGTTGGTTCTAAACATCATCCCAATCAAAATTCCAAAATCCGTCATCCACCATCCCAAGTTTGGAAAATAAAAAGTGATTCATCCAAATGTCCAAACAACCTTTCCACATCTACCATCATTCGTCATAATCCTACATCTTGTCTAAAGTCCAAAAATCCCATGTCACACATCCATCACATCCTGGCAACAACTCTTTACCATAAGGACTCTCATGGCACTCTATCGCGATGTGCGTATTCTGATAAGGCCAACTCTAGTATCAAAAAGGATCACAATGATATTGATTAGTTTTATGTAAGCGCTATGATCCTGACAAGACAAATCCTTTAGCAAGGTCATTATTGGCATATCATGGCACCAGTCTCTACATCAGCACCGTCAGTGGATTCATAACAGTTAGTGGTTATCTAAAGCATCCAGGCTATCCGCAAAATTAGAAATACAAAAAAATTGAAAAATGTAAAACATCATCACCCTGATGAAAACCTGGCAAAAAGGAATCTTGGTGACACCAAAAAAATCAAAAGGTCAATAAAATAGTAAAGAGAAAAATTTCATCCAATGGTGAAAACCTGGCAAACAGGCGCCTTGGATAAGTACCATGATGAAAACTTGGCAAACAGGCGTCATGTGTAAAATAAATCATCTATGTGGACTCTTACACTTGGGGGCAAGTCGTCTCATATCCTAGGCCTTCCTCTTGACATTGGCATCCGACCATTTAATCCATATCATTCCCACCTATCTTGGTCTTGACATAAAACTGGCACACATAAATCATGCTTTGTGAAATTTTTTGACATGCGTATCCTTTGGTCATACATTATTTGTGAAACATCATGTCATTGCTGACGTAAACCTCATTATCCTTATGTGACATAGTCCTTGAAAATCATATGACAATTCCCTTAGTCTCATGTCTCCCATCCTTTATTAAGGCCACCTCTCATCCTTTCATGTATGTCACCTATTTTGGCTTTCCCTTGTCAAACAATCTAAGGATACTCCACCATCCCATTTAGTCCTAACCGAGTCATTCCAAATGCAATGAGTCTAATACATACAGGCACATTATCCAAAACATTACCTAACTTTGTTCCTAGCTTGGCTATAGACCTTAATCATTTCATCACATTATCGTCGTCCTCACATTGTTTCAGGATGTGTCCTTCCCACGTCAAATAACGTTGTCATCACCCATCAATTGGTATTCAACTTGACTAGGGGCACAATCATGTTTGTCCTTGGAGTTTCATGTGTAGGCATCAGTCACATACATTTTTCATGATCCTCTTAAACCACTCAAAAAGATCAAAAACATCACAAAATTCCTAAGAAAAGACCAAAAACATGGCAAAAAGTCCTTAAAAAAGACCAAAAACATTGCTAAAAAGTCCTAAAAAAAGACAAAAACATGGCAAAAACTCCTTAAAAAAGACATAAAAACTGAAAAAACGTCCTAAAGGAACCACAATGAACCGTCAAACTATCTCAAAATCCCAAAAAAAGAGTCACATTTCATCATTTCTGTCATATTAGTCAAGTCTTTGTCATTTGTCTGAACTACGTTGTCTCTGTGCATTTGCTACGTAGGCAAGACTCATACTTGAGTCCTCAAGACATTAGGTCAGTCCTTTTAGGTTTGTCAAAATAAAATCATGATGCAATATTTGGTCATCAAGAAAAATTCATTGGTCGTGTCAAACTACGAAGTCTCTAAGTGTATGACATAGGAAAGGCCATCTGTCGATGAGCCCCCAAGGCCGCACTAGGTCAGTCCATTAGGGTTCATGGCAATACACTGGCACACACATCAAAAAAATCTTCGAGTCAAGAAAAATCATTTTCTAAACAGGAAAACTCCTAAAACGAAGTATGATAATCACTTATTCAAACATTACAATCACATCAGCATGTCAAAGATATCGACATATAGTCAACACAAGTCAAACTTTGGTCAAACTCTGTCAAAACAAGTCAAAATTGTCACAATTGGTCAAACTATTAAATCTTGGTTATCTTTCAGATGTGTCCCTCTAAAGAACAATCTCTCTTATTCATGCCTTAGGATATGTCCTTCCTAGGCATCGTCATTGTCATCTGACACCTTTGATGAATCCCTTTTGACATTTGGGAATCAATCCTCTCGACATCAACATTATCCAGGATGTGTCCTTCCTGAATGTGGCAATCTTCGACATTCGTCATCTTGGCATCATCAAAATCTTGACACCCTGGCTTCTTGATATCATCAGACCTGACATCTTGACATTAAGACACTTGACATCCAGACACACTTGGAAAACACTTGGCACTTGTCTTTTGGCTTTCACCATGTTACTAGTTTTTCAGTGAGATCCTAACAACAAGATTTAGAAAAGTAGCGATGTATCATGATTGTCTTATCTTGTCCTTTTGCTTTCATCATGTTACTAGTTTTTTAGTGAGATCCTGACAATAGGATTTAGAAAAGCAGTGACGTATCATGATTGTCTTATCTTGTCTTTGGATTTTTTTTTTTTAATTATTTTATCATGTTACTAGTTTTTTAGTGAGGTCTCGACAACAGGATTTACAAAAGCAATGTCATATCATGAATTTCACATGCATGTTACTAGTTTCTCAGTGATGTCCTGATTAAGGGATTTAGAAAAACAACGACGTAGCATGATAATGGCTCTATTTTGTATTTTGACAATCATGTTGCTAGTTTCTCAAGGATGTCTTCGAAATAGGTTTTAGAGAAGCAACGACATTTCATGACTTGTCCCTTTCGTCTTTTCTGCTTGTGGTTGGTTATGACAAAAAGATTGGGGCAACTGCGCTCTTAGTATGAGTCACGATCATCCTTGTATGTGACTGCTTGTCTTATGTGATGGTATGACCTTGTACACCTTGATCTATGTCATATCATGGTGTTTGTTGGCCATTACAACAATCTGCCCAATGATGATTAAGAGCAATAAATATAAAAAGTCCTATGGTAATGTTTTGAAGGATTTGGTCTAGGAACTAACATGCATCTCCTTTTGTCTTGTCGTCTTTTCTTGCCCATCTCATATAGGAATTGCATCCATATCATCATCCATATCTTTTTCACTAACATTTCATTGTCTCTTCATACTCTAGTCTTCTCATTAATTTCGAGAGCACACCCATGTTCTTGCAACCTGTCTGTCCTCTCGAGGGGGCATATTATGACCCTCCTCATCATTCTTCTTCATCTTATTTTGCACTGGGGCATATTTTTCACTTATTTTCTTTGTCACAATGTGACAAGCTACATTATGACAAAGAGGGGCAAAATGTAGACACTTAAAAATGACCTAGGCCTACAAGCTCTATTTTAACCACTTTCGTCCTAGCATAATTATGACATTTAATTATGTCCTTGGTCCACATTCGACTATTGATTAAATAATTCATAATTATTTAATTAATTCATTTCCTTTTATTCTTCATCATTATTAAATAAATAAAATTTATTTATTTGTTAAATACATCATTAATTATCTAGGTCTTCCCTTAATTAAATAAATTTCTTAATTTATTTAATTACCTTTCTGCATTTATTTCTTCCTGATTATTAAATAAATGAATTTCATTTATTTATTTAATATGTCACTAATCCTCATAATTAAATGAATTTATTAATTTATTTAATTAATTAATCTTATCTTCTAAATTAAATAATTATCTTTAATTATTTAATTGTCAAAATTAATATTCCTCTCATTTTAAATAAATGAAATTATTTAAAATATCATCACATTATTAACTGGCAGTCCATTTTGGTAAATAATCCGAAAAAGATTATTTATTACCTCACAAAATCCATATTTTGAATTAATTTAATTCAATATGGTAATATTCCTCCAAAAAATCAAGTAATTGGGTAGATTCATGATTTTCCAAATTTGGTCTTCAGTTCAACTCTTATCTTCTTGATTTTTCGAATCTCACAAATGAGGCAGTCTTTATCTTCTTGATTTTTGAAAATATTTATTTTCTAATTAATTATCTCATTTATTCTCCACCGCCGATTCGATCTTCTTAGATGACATCTCGACCGCTCGCTTAATGATTTTTCCCTAACCCTAATTGGGATTATCATATTTAATCCAGACCTCTAATTTTAGGTCTCTGTCAAAAGTCAATCTTGTTCATCCATTCAAAATGGCATTTTCTATAAAATGCTATTTTGCTCTCATTTTTAGATTACGCACTGACATACTTAGATATTTCACAAGAATTGTAGCATTTATTCCACTTAGTCTTGGCACATTTTAGGAATAGGCATTTTAGAAGAAAATCCTTCAAAGCTTGTGTAGGTCTTTGTCAAGGATTGCTTGCACATTCAATATGAGGGCAACACAAATCAGCAAGTTAGAAGGTGTAATGGAGATCAGCCATGGAGAATGAAAACATTGGGTGAGATTATTCTATTTTATGTGTTTTCGTTTATTATTCCTTTGCACTTCATTATTTCTTTGGGTTTATTCTTTCAATTCATTTGATTAATCTAAGCTTAAAATTAACCCTTCGTTATAGCCCCCATTAACTTATTCATTCAAACATTCATAATTCAAGCAATTTTCAAGCACTTAAGCATCTTACATCATGAACTCAAGCACTTTCAAGCACTTTGGAGCAGCCATTGAAATCAATTCAAATTTGCATATTCAGGGGTTTTGTAAGTTTGTGATACTTTCATGTTATTCATTTATCATTTCCCTTGCATGCCATTCATTTCCATTGGGTTTAATTACTAAATTGGGGTGTGACCAAGGAAAACCCCTATTCACTAACATCCCAACTTTTTTTCCCTTTGTGCATGTGTATTTACAACTTTATTTTGTAGATTTAACAAGTTTAAAGGTGTTGAAAAGTGGAATTCAAGTCAACTAGGCTCTTAAAATCAATTCATTATCTATTCAAGCATTCTAAGCACTTTCAACCCGTTTTCTAGAAAATTGACCCCAACAACCACACACTCAGTCATTACCAGATTTGGAGTAGCAATGTTGACCCTTGAATTTTTAGAAATATTGGGGAGGATTGATTCAACACCCTTGGAGAATGAGTCCCACTTGAAATCTAGAAATCTATATTTTTTCAGAAATCAACTCTCGGCTCTAAGAAATCAGGTCCCGACACTTTTTCAACAGTTGGAGGACTGATTCGCCACCCTTGGTGAATGAGTCCCACTATGATTTTTTTTTTTTTTCATTAGCATTCCAGACAGTCCAGAGAGCTCACTTAACATCCAAGTGCACTCATATTTGACCCTGTACCTTTTGTTCTGCATGTTTCTTTCAATTTCTTCATATTTCATAGTAGTTTGGATGTCACACTGTGTTTTCAAAAAAATCATAATTCTTAGTTTTGAATTCGTTTTCATTCACTTAGATCAATCAATTGCATTTAGTTTAGTTCATTTACATAGCATCATACTACATACATTCTTATTTGAATGAACATAAGCATTTTAGAACCCTAAATCTCTCTTTTTCTAGGCTAAGCCATGTTGGATTGAGCTCCCCCTAGCAGTAGTAGCTCTCAATCAAGCACTCAGCGGTGTGTCTGTGTGCTCTGGAGAGGGCCTTGGCTCATGGGTAACACTCTCTCTTTCTCTGTCACTTTCCTTCCGTACACATTTATCTATGTTTTCATGATATGAATTCTACTCCTCAAGTAGGTATTTCTTTCACCATATGCTTTATTTACTCCTTTTTAATCCCTTTCCAACTTGGTTGTCCATGGAGGTGGGAACACCAAAGTGGGGTCTAACTGAGGCAAGCCCCTATATAGCCACCCAACAACTTTCTCCTTGATCTTTTGTGTGCAGGTTACGAAAAGGAGCTTGGAGTGAAGATTCGAGTGTTGAAGAAAAGGGTAAGCTTTCTCCAAGTATCATAATATTTCCTTCAGTATTTGTTCTCTAATTAATCAACATTTTTTTTTATATCACTCTTGATTCTGTGAGTAGGATTACTTTCTGTCTATTAAGTTCCTAAGTTCTCTATTGCTCAGGACTCTAGCGTGACTTTCAGATGATAGCGCATCGCACTGGCATCCTAGATCTACACTGACGTCTTTTGGCTGAGAGCTCTCTCTTCTGGGATAGGAAACTTCTAATCCAGCTCTCTCAAGATCTTTGACTATTTCCTCTTAGACATAACTGTGTTTTTGGCTCTTTATCATTTTTCTATTCTGAGGTGTATAAGGGCAGTTCATTCCTTGGTGATCTCTCAAGAAAGGAGAGACTCGTGTGCAGTGAATCCCTCTTATATCACACAAAAAAATATACATTTCTTTGATTTTTCATCAGGTTTGGTTCTATTTTTAGAATCTAGATGTGCAAATGTTTCACAACCAAAGGTTTTCAGAAATGAATAACTCACCTTCTTACCTGTCCATGCTTCCTATAGAATACCGCAACCCAAAGGATTAGAGGGACCTCTATTAATTAAATAAAGAACAATATTTATAGCCTTTGGCCACATGTTTAAAGGAAACTCAACATGCAATCTCATAGTTCGTGCATGCTCCATTATTGTTCTATTCATGTGCTCAGCTACTCCATTTTCCTATGGAGTCCTTGGAATCATTTTCTACCTATAAATACCATTAGAGGAACAACAATCTTCAAACTTTTTGCTGCAATACTCACCACCATTATCAGATCTAAGACATTTTAACATTTTATCTGTCTCATTCTCAACCAAGCTTCTCCATTTTTTAAAAGTTTCAAATATGTCAAATTTCTACCTACAGAAATAAATCCATACCTTCCTTGTTGAATCATCAATAAAATTTACATAATACTAAGAGCCACCAAGAGAAGATATTTGAGCTAGTTCCCATACATCCATATGAAAAAGCTCCAATTTCTCATCTTTCTTTTGCTTCCCATCCTTGAGAAAAATAACTCTCTTTTGTTTGCCATACACACAAATTTCACAAAAATCCATATTAACACATTTTAGACTTGGTAAAATATTCTTTGAATGAAGTACTTTCATACCTTTTGCACTCATATGCCCAAGTCTATTATGCCATAGTGTTGATTCAGAATCCATAGCAACTATCTGATTTTCTACCTACTGAACTACAACAACTATTCCTGAACATTGATTTTTATTTGCAATAGATAAAGTAGAAGGAACAATATGACCTATGAAAAGATATAAGGTGCCTAATTTCACATATTTTTCTACCATTAAGGCACCTTTTGTAACCTTCCAATTTTTATCACTAAACATAACAACACAACCTTCATCATCTAGTTGCCCTCCTGAAATTAATTTTTTCCTTAACTTTGGAATGTTCCTTACCTCATGTAGTAGCCAATGATTCCCATTCTACAACTTAATCTTGATTCTTACCTTTCCAATAATCTGATAGGGTTTGTTATCTCCCAAATAAACTAGCCCAAAATCCCCTTGGACATAATCAAGAAAATAACTTCTATGGGGCATAGCATGAAATGAAGCTCCTGAATCTAACAACCAAGAATCATCAGCATTATTAAGGGAAAGAATCAAAGCATCCTCATCATATTTATTACTTACCACATTTTCCTCTTTATTTCCTTCTTTTTTGTCTCCTTTATTTTTCCGAGACCAACAATTTTTCTTTAAATGACCTAGTTTATCGCAGTACCAACAATCCTTCTTTTCTCTAGATTGGGACCTTTTTTCCTTTGATTTTCCTCGTGACTTCCCACGACTTCCAAAATTGTTTCCTCTCTCCTTTGTTTTACCCCTGCTTTCTACATTCAAAACACTGCCTGATGTGCATGTTCCACCTGAGCTTTTCCTATGAATTTCCTCACTCAAAATAACACCAAAAACATCATCAAATTTTAATATATTTGAACCAAAATAAAAATTTCTAACAACCATTACCAATCTATTCTAGCTTTCAGGAAAAGAACACAAAATCAAAAGAGCCATAAATTCTTCCTCAAATTTTACATTTACAAAGGTTAATTGACTGGTAACTGTATTAAACTCATTTAAATGATTAGCAAAATATCCAAATTCTATCATTTTCATATTAAATAAATGCTTCATAATAAATACCTTATTCAAAGTGGAAGACTTTTCATATAACTTCACCAAGGTTTGCATCAACTCTTGAGTTGTCTTTGTTGTTGTAATATTGAATGCCACGGATTGCGCTAAGCATCAACGAATACTACTAAGAGCCTTTCTATCCAAAATATCTCAGTCCTCATCAAACATTATTGAGGGTTTCTTGGTTTTCCCTTCCAATGGTCAACATAAATCTTTTTGATAGAGGTAGTCCTCTATTTGCATATTCCATAACTGATAGTTCTACCCATTGAACTTCTCAACCTTCAACTTACCCTTGGCTGCCATTACTCCCACTCAACCATGAGACTCCCACTCAATCGTGAGACCTTCTTGTTGAGGATAACTAAACACAACCTTTCTCTAATACCACTTGTTAGGGTTAGAAGGTAGATATCTAACAGTTAAATGTAGATTTGATGAATAACACAAAGAAATAAAACACACAAAAAAATTATAGCAGCAACAAGACAACACATAGAATTTAACGTGGCTCACCCAATATGGGCTACATCCACAAAGTCCTAGCCATCTAATGATTTTATTATCCAATGAAAAAAAAATTACAATATCATGAATAATGCCCTACTACAACCCCCATCCCAACTGCTTATAACAAGCTTTTTAGAAGCATCCATAATTAGGGTTTTACAAAGTCAATTTTTTATTTTGTCGGTGACAATGCAAAAAAGTAGGAAAAAAATTTTCAAAGGGTTGCCGCCGTTGAACCCCCGCTTTTTGGGGGCTACCACCCTTGAACCCCTACCCAAGGCCTGGTCTGACCCTAGACCCCGACGGGGATACATGAAGAGTGTACAATATAGCATGATCAATTGCCACATGCCAATAGGAAGTAATGCAAAATACCAAGGTCGGTCACATCAAATCGCTCCATCAATGCTCATTGTGTACTCTGTATCATGGAAGTAGAACTCACTATGACAATCAAATCATCCACGTAAAGAAAAAATATAAGTAGATCCTCTCTATGTCTCTAAGTATAAAATATGGGATCAAAATGGAAGCAAGTGTAGCCAGAAGCAAGCAAGAAACTATCCATCTTCTCATACCAAGCCTAAGGGGCTTGTTTGAGACCATAGAATGAATATCAAAGCCTGTAAACAAGTGAATAATCCTACATAAAACCTAGAGGCTACTCCATATAGATCTCCTCATGAAGATCCACATGCAAGAAGGCACTCTTCACATCCATCTGATACACTGACCATTTCTGTGATACAACTATAGCAAGGAAAAGGTGAATAGAATCCATCTTGGCAACAAGAACAAAGGTCTCAGAATAGTAAATTCCTTCAACTAGAGAAAACCCCTTTGAAACAAGATGAGCTTTATACTTGTTAATGGAACCATCTCCTACATACTTGGTATGGTACACCCACTTGCACCAAACCAAATTTCTTCCCTTGGGAAGAGACACAAGATCCCAAGTATGATTCTTCATCAAAGAAGAATACTCATTAGCCATAACACTATCCCACTCTGGAATACCTAAAGTGCCTAAAAACTTCTAAGGATAATCTAAAATAGCATGAGTGTGGTGAGTGTCTGTGGGATCACCAACAAGAAGACTAGACTCCTCAAGAGTAACTCGAGCCAATCATGGCCTAGTGGTTGATTAAGGAGGAGGTGAATCAAGATCATCATCAAAATCTTCCTCAAGTAGCAAAACATCATCAAATGAAGAAGATTGAGTAGGTTGTGATGAAGAATAAGTTGAAGGAGGATCTATTTTGGTGAAGGAATAAAAAAACTAAACATCACATGGGGAAATTAACCTCTCATGTGTTAGGATCAAACAATTTGTATTCCTTCACATCCTCACAATAGCCAACAAAGTTGTACTGCTGACTCTTCTTCTCCATTGATTTACACTGACCATCTAGAATGAATTCCCAAGCCTCACTACCAAATACTTTGAAGAAGGATACATTAGGCTTGTGATGAGACCAAGCCTCCTCATGGGTCATATTCTGCACTACCTTGTGGGGCATATGGTTTTGAAGATAATTAGCATAATTGACAGCTTTAGGTCAAAATGCTAGAGCCATGGACCTAGACTAAATCATACAATTGGCCATCCCCCTAAGAGTCTTGTTATTTCTCTCTGCCACACCATTTTGTTGAGGAGTGTAAGGAACTATGTACTGATGAAGAATACCATGCTCACTGCAAAAATCTTGAAATTCCTAATTGACATACTCCCCACATTTTCTATGTGTATCTATCAAAGAGAACAACCTAACTACTTCTCCAAAAATATTTTGAAGGTATTGAAGCTGGTGAGAACTTCACTCTTGAGCTTTAGAAAATAGACCCATGTCCATCGAGAAAAATCATCAATGAATGTGAGCACATACTTAGCCCCTAAAAAAGGAGTTGGGAATGACATGAGATCACTATGGACCAACTCAAGGGGTTTGGTTGCTTGTGTAGCTTGACCCTTAGGAAAAGGATCTTGATGTTGCTTTCCAATAACACAACTATGACAAACACCATTCGTGCAAGTGATCTTTGGAAGACCAACCACTAAGTTATGTGCCTACATCTATTGAAGATATCTATAGTTCAAGTGCCCAAATATTTCATGCTGACGCTTTCTCATTGAATCACCATGAGCAACAAAACATGAACCTGATGAAGACTCAAAGCCATCAAATCGATACAAATGGTTCTCATGATCAAGTATCCATGTAGCAAAAAATTTCCTCAGGATCTTCCAACTATCTAATAGTCACATTCTATGGAGTAAAATCAACTGAATTCCCATCTCCAAAATGAAAAATTTGATATATGGAAAGTAGATTCACTGAAATATCAAGAACAAGAATAAAATCCTCAATGCACCCATCTAGCATCTAAATAGAGCCTATCCCCAAAACTATAATTTTTGAAGAGTTCCCAACTACAATATGAGAAGTAGAAGTGTGAAAAATGGAATCAAGAAGATCATGTGAATTCATCATGTGATGTGAAGCACGTAAATTAGGAATTCAACTATTTGAAGATGAATGAATGGCCCATGTTGAAATAGCTTGCCCTTTTCCCATGGAATATGGCTTAGACACTAAAAGGTTGTGCTTCTTCATAGCTTCCTCCAAGGCTATGAAGAAGCACAAAATTTTAGTATCCAAGCCATCATGGCCAGTTTAGCCATAAAATAAACAAGGATATCCTTTCTTTTTCTTGTACCTGGAAGAAGAATCTCTAGAGGTACAAGAAGAAGGAGATGGAGTTTCCTTCTAATTTTTCTTTTGCTTTGATTTAGAGGGAGTGTAACTACTTGAAGATGATTTTTTCTTTGGCTTCTTCTTATTCTTTCCTTTACCCTTGGATGATTGAGCCATTAGAGCATGATTCTTAGAACTATGTAGTGCACCCAATGAAATCAAATTGGCCTCCTCCCTAGTAAGATGCTCACAGAACAACTCAAATGAAGGAATTTTATAATATTTCCCCATGGCATCCATAGTTGAATAGAAATTAGAAGAAAACACTTGATAAGGGCCTCTCAACTTAGATAGAATCAAGAAGATACATTCATCACTAGACATATCATGCCCACATCCTTTCAATTATGAAAAATTCAACTAGAATTGTGCAAGGAAATCCTAAATTGAAGGAAATGCATCTAGAGAAAGGGATTGTAGATCTACTTTAAGTTGCAAGACTTTGAACTATTTTTTTTTACCATAAAATTATTCAAGTTTATCCCAAACATTCTTTAGGTGTTTTACACTTCAAAATATGAAACAATAAGTTATCAAATACATGTAATCCAATGAGCACTTTTGATTCATCCATTTTACATGTATGGACAAATTTTTCATAATCCCTTGTGAATTCAGGTTGTTCTTCATCTAACATTGGCCATAGACCTTTAGATTATAACAATTGAGTCATTTTTAGCTTCCATGTATGATAATTGTGTGGAGTGAGTGGTTCAATTTTCCTTAGATCCGTTATGAACACCAAAATAAAAAAGACAATGTGGCACTTAAATTATTCCTTTCACCCCCCATAATGTATTAAAAATGATTTTGCAACCCCCCAACAAATTTCAATGAATTTTTTTTGCAATTTGTACATGTGAAGCTTAAAATAAATAGTTTATAACACATGGTGATTTTTTACAATTTTCAAAAAAAATAGCATGCCAAAATTGAAAAAGAAGGTTACAAACAAATTCCTTGCGATTTTTTGAGCAATTTCAAAAAAAAGTTTTCCAAAATTTGACTTCGTATGCAAAAGTTATGTCAATTACAAGCAATAAATGCACCTATACCTTCAAGGTGAAAAACTAGCAAAAACTGTCAAAATCTAGAAAAATCACCTACACCACTATGAATTTCGTCAAACTAGCTTTCCGACATTATCTGATTTTTGAAAATCTAACGTTGTGGTGAAAAGTTATGCAAAATTGAAGAAAAGGCCTATTTTTGGCACTTCCAATGCTAAACAGGTGTAAAATTTCAGCACTAACCAGATGTAAATTTTAAACCCCCAAGGCTAACCATCGGTTGCCCATATGACCATGTTTTGGAAATAAAAAAACTTGATCGTTACCACTAACCGCTAGTTTTCTGGCTCTCTATGGTCACATGTGTCGTTTGAAGACTGCATTCAAGAGGTTAACAAAAAAGTTTTTTACTAGTAGTTTTATGTTAGCAGTTGATGGAGCTACCCTCCTAGAAACTAGCAGTGTTTGTTGGCGGTGGAACTGTAATTTATTAGAAACCACCACTTCCTTGGAAGTTGGTGAGTCTGTGGGGGGTTTAGGGCTGAAGTCCTTGTGCTAAGCACTTAATACAACGCGCTATGCGCTTTTAATTTTTTTTTGAATTTCTTTTTAAACAAGATACTAAAAAATATTTTTGTAGAAAATAAATAAAATATAATATATATATATATATATATATATATATATATATATATATATATATATATATATATATATATATATATATATATATATATATTTGTAATAATGACGTCATACCTATGATTTGGAGGGCCTATGACCCTTTAGGTAAAAAAAAAAAATTCCCTAAATTTAACTTTTGCAAAATATAGGAAAATTATATATTAAAATTCTTGCAAATGGCCACCCACACGCAATGGAAAGGTTATTTTTTTCCAAAAATGCTCCTATAAAAAGTTGTTCACCAGATCTGAGATCCAAACCCTTGTTTTCCAAAAATACAAATGGTGACCAAATGGAGTGAAACAAAAGCCAATTTTGACTTTCTCGAGCCTCTTGGATGCAATGGGACAACCTAAAATACTTTAAGTATATCCAAAAGTGTTGCAATCACTAGATCTCACCAAAATATATACATGCAATATAGGATTAAAAAATCTTTGTAAACCCTTTCTGATTCTCAAGATCATATTGAAATGCAAGAGAAGAGCATACGGGGAATTTGCAAGATCATACAAGAAACTCAAATCATAATAGAAAACTTGATGGTAGAAATTCTCTAATGAAAAAAATGGAAGGGGCTTGGAAGATTCAAGGCTCTGATACCATGTTGAAGTGAGCAACCAATATCTTCAATCTACAACACCAAATAACCTCCACAAGAAATAGAGAGAATCAACAATGGAAGATGTTATTCCACCAAACAAGAATTGCAATATGATAAAATGATCAATATTCTATGCAATAGAATACAATGCAAAATATGCTAGAAATTCCTTGCTTATAAAGGAAAGGATGAGAGATAGAATAAGACAAGATCATGACAAGTGTCTTAATCCTATCACATGGGACAACTAACTCATAACTACCCAAGATGATGTGAAGTCTAGATATGACAACTATGACTTGTCTAGATAAGACAACTAAGAATTCTAGAAAGTATCTTTTATCCTAGGTAAACTTAACATGTGAATTAAGTCCCCTAAGTCTCTAGTAAAGGAATTAACTAGGTACAAGACTTATTCACACCAACACCTTCAAGGGTATGCACCTCTTTTTTTTTTTTAAATTATTAATTTCTTTAAACCAAAAGTTGTGTGCCATTACTTAGATTGAATCATACAAATTTCCATCTTCGGGTATGTGCAGGTTCATCATGGAAAAAACAGGCCCTTAAGTGGCAAAAAATTCAGAAAAATCAGAGTTAGGAAACTTGACGTAAAAATTTAAATAAGTTATCTATATTATTTTAAAAATATGTAAGAATAGAATCTATAGAAAATTGAATGTAGTTTCTAAACTACTAGGTTTATTTTTATTTTTTAAAATCTATTTGGTGAAAATTTGAAATTTCAATGTAGTAGTACTTAAATTTCAAGGAAAAAATAAGAAGTAGGTGTCTATCTAACCACCCTGACCACAATAAAATTATAATATTCTTTTATAATATTTTAGATATAAGTAGAGGACTCTTGTCCAGATGTGATGCATATTTTTTTGTAAGTTTTTTCCAAGTAAATAATTAATTATGAATTTTTTATTACAAATTTTTAAAAATATAAAAACTCGTATGTCTAACCACCTTAACTTGGTCAAAACTTCATGAAATTCATTTTTTTTTATCCTATAGTATGCAAAGCATAGAATGTGACACATGTTTTGGATTTAAAAAATGTGATATTGTTTGAAAGATATAGATTTTTTTCAATTAGCCTATCAATCAGGACTTTAGTCATAATTCAAATAGAAAATGAATAATAATAATTTACTAAATTAAAATTAAAGGATAATTTATATTGGTGGAAAGTTGAGAATCTCCTTTAAAAACCCTTTTTGTTTCATCAATTTTGGGTAAAAAAAAAGTTTAGCCACATACCCTACACATACCCATCATATCACCACTTTTTGGCCCATCATGATCCTACACATACCCCTCCCTAAAATATTATTATTCTCTTAGCCAAACAATTTTTCTAAGGAATGTAAGGAACTTCATACTAATGATGAATACCATGCTCACTATAAAAATATTGGAATGCCTAGTTCACATAATCCCCCATTATCTATGCATATTTTCTAAAGAGAAATACTTGACTACTAAAAAACCCCTCTAAAGATTCTAAATCTAGTGAAATATTTACTTGTACTTGAGAAATTACAACCATCTGTATTGTTTGAAGTCATCAATAAATGTGAGCACATAAATTTCATCCTTAATAATGATGGAATAATAAATGGCATAAGGTCACTATGGACCAATTCTACAGATGCCTTAGCATGAGTGGTCTTACCCTTAGGTGAAGGTTCTTCACGATGTTTACAGACAATATAACTTTGCAAAACCTCATTAACATAGGAAACCTATAAAATACTAATTATCATATCTTATGTGATCAACAAATAAAAATAATTATAGTTCAATGACCATATTTTTCATGTAATATCCTACTGAAAGGATCAACATGTTCTATAAGGGATGATCTTGATGAGGAATCAAAACCATCAAATCTATACAAATAGGGTGCATAATCAAATCTACCTAAAGGAACAAATCCCTCAATATCATATAGTTTTAAATCTCGTCAAAATGACAAATCTACTACATGGAGATAAGGTTAGGAGAAATATCAATAATATGTACAAAATCATCAATGCAACCATCTACAAATTGAATAATTATTTATCTCAAAAATAGAATATTTAAATCTAGTTAAACACTATAATTTTATTTCTAATAATAAAAAGAGAATTAAATAGATCATGTGAATCAGTCATGTGATGTGAAGCACCTGAATCAAGTATCCAACTACCTATTGATCAATGCAAGAAAAACACAAAAAGGGATTTCCATTGTCTTGTGAGAAAAGGTTCAGAGATTGAAATAATTTTCTACCATATGGCCTCTTCTAATTCCTCTAAAATTTAAAAACCATAAGACTCATCACAACCAAGCTTGCTACAATAAGAGAAAGTATCACTTATTTTTTCTTTGCCATGGAGGTAGACTCGCCTCCTAAAGTAAATGTCTTAGTATTATTCTTATTCTTACATTTACCCTTATAATATTGAGCCATAAAATATTTTCTTAGAACTAGGAAGAGTATCCATCTAAATCAACTTGGCCTAAAAACAACTCAAAGGTAAACATCTTGAATTTAGTCCCCAAGGAATCCATAGTAGAATAAAAAGTAGATGTAAAAACCTAAAATGAACCCTTCCAATTTGAAAAAATCAAGAAGATACAAATTTTTATTTTGCAAAAACTTTGAATAGTGGCATAAATGATTTGAACCTAACAAGTAAATCATCAATGGAGGGGAAACCATCTAGGTAAAGTGTAGTTAGTTCTACATCCAATTGTAAAGCATAAAAATCATTAACATTACCAAAAACTATCATTCAATTTATATCATACATACTTAGGTGTTGTACAATCCATAATATGTTACATTAATCTATTTGACACATACAAATCAATAAATCCCATAACATCATCAATTTTGTTTCTATAATCAAGTTTCTTGAACTCTTTGATAAATTCAAGTGAATTCTTTGTTGAACACCCAAAATATTGAGAGGGGGTGAATCAATATTATTTTAAATCACTTATTCATTTAAAAATCCAATACTCATAGCATATTCAATTTGTAGTAATGAAGGAAAACATGAAAACATCTAGCAACATCACATAACACATGAACACTAGGATTTTTACATGGAAAACCCAAAATGGGAAAAACCACAGTGACCATTAGCTGACAATGTATTTTAACTAGTTATAATATATTACAGAATTGCTCATTTTAGGTGGACTCACTATCCAAGTGGAGTCACTACACACTGAGAAAGAAAAGAGATAGAAGATATTGTGGCTCATAGCCAGATTTGAACCATTACAATTGCATGTAACATATGCATGAAATACAGTTCCAATGAAGCTCAAAATATAACTCTTCATACTAATCTAAATCAACACTCTACTACTCTCTGCATTTTCTCTAGATTCACACAATTCACATCCACTTACTCTTATCACATGTCTCCACACACAATACTAAAAAATATCTAACTCATATTCGCTTTATCTATAACATCAATTACATTGGCCTAATTAGATGTAATAAACAAAATGTATCTTGTTGGCTCAAGATCTATAAATGCATGCTTCATGCAAAGATTCAAAACTTACAACAATTCAAAATAGGTTGGTATGGACCTAAAATAACACCCACATAATAGATCAATACATACTCGACCTCTGCAACACACACAACTCATTAGGTTGGCACTGATAATGACCTAATTACAAAATTTTCCAACTATACACCCACACTCAGATGCGCGCGCCTCCAAAATCTATGCTAACTAGACTATACACTAATCTGACACCTGCCAACATCTCCATAGAACTAAAAAGCCATAATCTAATCCACAGAGGAGTGTGGATTCACCAAAGCATATGCACTGGACTAGAAACCACTTGTAACTACCAAGTTGAACTTCATTACTCATAACTCCAAAACTAGAAACCAAAACGAGATGAAACTCTGGAATTAGGATCTTTTGTTAACCAAAAAATATATTTTAGAATCATAGAGAAAAACATTCATCAACGGACAAATGCGGACCCAAGTATCGGATCCTGTGTACATAAAATCACTTGAATTGACACTTAGTCAATTTCCACAATAATTATCTTCACAAGATCAGACCTTCTTTCAAAATTGTCTTACATAATCATCCTCAAGCATGCTCAAAACACCCAAACTGATCTGCACCATAGTGTTCGTATCAAGATACAATGTTGACATCAATGACAGCACTACAATGTATAACTATTCAATTTGTGCTCATCCCACATGCTCATGTTTCCAATAAGTTCATCAATGACATATCCTTATTCTTCCAACAATATGCCCCTTTGTCATTGATGGAAACATGCCAAAATTATCTCCAAAATTATTCCCCCCCTTTCAAATCAAGGGAAAAGGGTGCATACAATAGTCTTCTTCACATACCAAATCTCCCCTTGACAACTATATTCACATATAAAAACTGAAAAACTAAAATAGCTCCCCCTAAGAGAGCTATACAACATAAGTACAAAAAATTAAATTGAATTTTTTTTTTGCCATCCGCATATATGTACATTAGAGCCTGAAAAAATAAACTAAAAAATGTATAAAAAGAAAGAATTATTGTCAATCAGAGGAGGTTGACTCTTGGATCCTTGCAAGATGATATTTCCATTCTTGTTTTCCTTCCCCCAGATCCTCTTGGCTATGCCAAGCATTCTACGCTATGCCTCCAGTTCCATTAGGCATTCCTCCCCTTCTTCCAAATTGTTGGGTATCAGATTAATCTTTATAGCTTTATCAACACTTACCATAGCATTGGAAATAGATCTGAACTTTGATTTCACCAAGTCCCTAAGGTTCTTGAACTACAAAATGATCTTTTCCTTTTGACCATGTAGTTGGAAGTATTTCTCATGTAGGTCTTCTATGGCTGATTTTGTGCTTCCATCTAGGTCATGAATCAAATCATATGCATTGGAAGCTCTATTTGTTTGTGACTCAATTGAGTCCATTTCATCTTTAATGCTCTTTGTGGATTTGGGCCACTTCATGCAAAACTAGAATATGGTTTTAGCCTTAGCCACACAAGCATGTGAATCCTTGAGACTTTCCTAAAAACAATTGTGTGCTTATGCACATTTCTTTTTGTTGATGGGTGTTTTTGAACCTTCTCAACACATGCAACACAAAAGTATGCTACCTCTCTTGAAAGGTAATTTTTTCAACTAAGTTTTAGAAATCACCACAAGGTCTCTCATGTGTCAGGTCATCACTAAGCTTGGAATAGTTCAATTGGTTGATGTGATTTGTTGGTAATCACAAAGGACATTTATGGTTCACTAGGCTTGGAGGGAATTGGATCTGCAAATAGAGTTTATGAATTCTAGAAATGAAGGACAGCTGCTGCAAGTTCATAACAACAAACTAAAACTCCATCCTTTCCATCAGATTGGCTCTAAAATGATGCTAGAACTTTGTTTTGACTTTAGTTTTAAAGAACGGTCAAAAAGGAAAAGGGATAATAAGTTTCCTAGACCTGCAACTAAATGTTGAACAGTAACAATGGAGGATGCTACAGTGGACACACTTCCTAAAATGAGTTCCACTTAACCAAGCACAGCCTACAGTCTCATGAAACTAGTGCAATCTTCTAAGGTTTGCAGATTTTAAAACCATCCATTAAACATTAAAGCATGAACAATAGTTGAAATCAAGTACAACAATGTAAATGACGCTCAAGCTAACTTTACACAACAGTTTATCAGCAATAAATAACAAAAGGTATGAGCTAAGAAGACATCAAACACTATAACATTCTTCACAATTAAAGCACAACATGAGCTAACAACTAAAGTAGCTTACAACTAAGAACAATGAAGTTGAAATCTAATATGTGGAGAATGAATCATGCACACATGGAGAAGAAAACACAAGAAACCGTCAAAACAATGTTTTTCTTATTAATTTTCTATAGCATGACTTTACACAACAACTCATATCCCTTTGAAAATGAGAGGATGCCCCTATTTATAATTTTCCAAAAGAAAAATGAATGGACAATATTGATTTACATTGTGTGGCTCAGATTCATTTTACATTAGGGTTTCACCTAACCCCCAAATATATGACAATGTAAAATATACTTTGTCTTTTTCCCTATCTTTCAATGATCTCTTTCCAATTTTTAGAAAAAATTGATGGAGCCTCAATAATTTGCTCCATCTGGACAAAAGCTCTTGTAGCAAAGTCCGTAAAATCTGGTGACAACATTTCACCAGCTCCTTGCTCCATTTTCTTGTGGAACAGAGGCTTGACTCTCTCTAGATTGAGTTCCAGGGCTGGCACCTCAAAATTGGTCATCAGCATCAAGTATTTTGCGCTATCCACCTAGTGCTCGGTAGCCCATTCATGATTGAGTTATAGGTCATGTAAGACCTTTTCGAAAACCTCCTTCCTATAATCAAAATTCATCAACCAAGTTTCCATCAGCCAATGATCTTCTTTTGGTAGCCATAACTCCTTTTCCCAAGTTTCTAGGGGAAGCTTAAGGATGCATTCCAACTTAGGATAAGTGATCTTGTACACCTCTGGGAACTCCTTGCAAGTATTCATCATATCCTCTATGTCCTTCTGCAAGCTCCAATACCTGTTATACATTGATACTGCATGGTTGATGCCCATGTCACCGTTTGATATCACATTGTTGAACCAATCTGTCATGGACTTGGTCCAGCTCTTTCTTTTATCCATTTTTCTTATATCTTCTTTAGATAGGAGGGCAAGTTCTGATCATTTTGCTAGAGATTCTTCTTTCGTGGACGTCCACTATTGAATATAAGTGGTCAAGTCTGCCACTTGTGCTTTTAGCTCCTCCTTGGTGGATTCGTCCTTATTCATTTGTTGTATTATGGTGGAGACAGACCCCTAAAGATAATCTTTTTTTTGCTTGTGAGTTGTCGGGCCTAGGTTGATTGTGGATATCTAGTATTTTGGTCCTTGTATGGTTCTTGTACCTCCACCGACTATTGGGGTAGAAACTTGCAACATCCTAGATCTAGAGGCATCCACCGTGATGTGAGAGTGGACTTTAGGCTTCTTCTCCTTTCTCATTCTCATTTGGGCTCAGGCCAGGGCTGCTTCTAGTCTTGTTTTTGGGTCTACAACCACATGAACTTTCTTCTTTAATTGTTTCTCCAGCCACGTAGGAACCTTTGTTTGTCCTTTGGGTGAATCATGATCACCTTCCTCTTCTTGTTCTTTTGAGGTTGGTCTTCCTCATCACTAGGAGCTTCCTCATCACACTTTTCCTCCTCACTCGACTCATTTTCTAGTACAGTCCCTCCAACATTAGACTCTATGATCTCCATATTTTATTTGATGACATTCTCTTCTTATTGTGCCCCTTTTTTAGCCTTGGGCTGATCCTTGACACTCCTTTCTGGGGACTTGGTGCCTTTCTTCTAGGTGATCCTACAATAGTGGTTTACACTTTTTGGGACATCCTATTTTTTACTGAAATCACGTAGTTTTAGAAAATATAATGATTTAAGCCTTGAAAAGTTCCATTTAAAGGATTACAATTGAAGAGGATTTGATCAAACCACCTTAGATCAAAACCTCTTGGATAGAATACCGCTAGTTTTAAACCATACCTATAATGGAGTCTCCTTTACACCTATCAAAATGCTAATAAAAAACCACTTTTTATTTACCTTTTGAGTGATCAAATGAATTCATTTAAAATTTATTTTCTGTAAGTATGTAGTCCTTATTATAATCTTCCCAAAAAGTATAATTTTCAATATATTTAATTTGATTATTTTATTTATTTATTATTTTTTGTGAATGTAGGTTTTTCACAGAAAATCAAGATCTTTGTTTTGTACATGTGGAAAATAGTAGATTATCAAATATATATATATATATATATATATATCAGTGCACTAGATATTGATGTCTCTAATCCAACAAAAAAAATTAAATTAAATTATGATACATACAAAAAGGTTATGTTTTAGCTAGTAAATCATGTCTAAATTGTAATTGGTTTGACTTTGAAACTTAATTAAGAAAAAAATATTCAATTAAATGATATGAAACCAATTCCATACAGTAGATATCATAGTTATAAATCTAAATTTGAAAAAAATAGAATTTTATCCTTCATAGAAAAAAAGTATGTGTTAGCCAATAACATCACTCTTTAAAAATGGTGTTTATTGTTAAAAACTAGTTTTTGAAGGAGATGGAAAATGAAGTGCAATATGATTCCAAAAATTTTGAAAAAAATATATTTATAATCTATAGAAAAAATGTAACAAATCACTAGTTTGCATCATCTTCAAATTCCTCATAGTTTAGCCACTATAGGTGCCCGAAAATGAAGATTTAGTTAAAAAGAATTAGTTCAATGTTTAGTTTGGTCAAAAATTGTAAACCAGTATTGTGGGATCACCCTCCTTATCTTCTTCTTTCTCAATTTCAATATTTTTCTCGAGCTTAGAGCTCTTTTCTTGGGCATCTTTTTCTTCTCCTTTATCTTTTCTTCCCTCTTTTCTAGAGGCACTTCCTTTTCCTACACCAAGACCTTATCTTGGCCAATTCATGGAGAATCATCTAGTATCTCCACATCCATGTCAGTATCTATTCTCTCTTCTCCAGAGTGATGTTCCTTAGGGTTAGCCACTTCACTTTCATCTTTGTGTTGCTAGGGAAACTCTTCATCTGGCTCTTCATCTAATGTTTCTATCACATAATGCTCATCGAGAGCCTCAACATCCTCTTCTAAATTATGTGACCTCTCCTCATAAAAATCCATTTTATCCAAGTTTATATTCAACCCTCCCTCTAGGTGCTCAAAATAATAATCATGATCAGAATCTTCAGGCTCATCCTCTATCCTCTTTGTAATCTCTTTATGTTTCTCCAGGAAGCCTTTCCATTTCTTTTGAGAATTACCTCAAAGATCTCAATGAGCACATTATGCATATAGGCCATGAAAGCTTGTGGAAAGACATTCGGTGGCATAGAAATTAAGGGAATAGATGGTGACAGAGTAGAGAATGTGGGAAATGGAGGCAAGAGTGAGGACGATGATAATGAGAAAGTAGTGGGAGAGGAGGAATCAAGTACCAAAACTGGAGCAGTCGATGAGGCAGAGGTGAGGTGGACTGATATGTCCATGGCGGGCAAAGATGAGACAAGAAAATATTGAGAGACAGAAGGTGTAGTGGCGACAGTGGCAACAGTGGGAGTGGAAGTGGTAGGTGGTGAGTGTGGCTACTTAGTTTCTTCTTCTTCCTCATGGTGTTCCTCTTCCTAAATGGTGGGAATCTCAAGCACAAATGTCCCTATTCTCTTTTCTCTTTTAGACGATTGTCCCCTAGTCACCTTCCTAGAGTACATCTTCTATTTAGGCTTACACTCAGGTGCATCCTTCCTTTTCTTAGACCTTTTGGTTGGTGGGGACTTGGGAGCTTCTTCTGATGAGCCAACGACTGTGCCATTGTCGGTCACTTTAGAGCTCATCCTTGAGCTCACCATATGTCAACTCTGCACCCTACTCTTTGAGTTGAGATACATGTGCATCCACCCACTGCTTTGTTCTATTTTCAATGGGTTGGGAGAGGATGTCAAGGTTAGTGACCTCTTTCTCATTCCAATCAATAATGGCTAAGGGAATCCCAGCCACAACATGGTATCTATCATCCACAAGATTGTCCTCTTTGAATATCTGATCAGGCACTAGAAAAAGATTGATACAGTTAACAAACTGAGCGGTCATCTTCATATAGTTCCTCATCCGCACCTCTTTGTCATCATTGTAGTTGGCCCATAAGTCCTCAATGCGAGGTTGGTGAGCATATTAATTTCTAACCCATTTCTTCAATTTTAAATGAGGGTCCGTTATTCATTTTTCTGTGTGTAGGTCTAAGTTATATTCTACAAACTCCTTGTCTAAGTATTCAACACATTGGGCAGCTGGGAAAGAGTATATTCCTTTTCCAAAGGTTAGGGGATATGGAACCCAGCTCAATGCTTATTGTATACACCTGAAAATGGTCTGGATAATCTAATTAATTAGATACGATTTATTTAATTAATTAACCTTAAATTCCTCTACGATTCAATAAATAGAAATATTTATTTATATAGTTCACATTTAAATTCTTATTTAATTCTTCTAATTCTTCTATTATTTCATCTTAATTAAATAAACAAGTTCATATACTCAATTTCATTTAATTATTCATTTCTTCCATTTTTAATTTAATAAATAGACTTCTATAGTTTGTTTTAATAAATTTAATATCTTATTTCTTCCTAAATTTGAATAAATATAAATATTAAAATATATTCATATTTCTACAGCTCATCATATTTTACCTACCAAATTAGATATAAAACATCTAATTTAATTCAACTGGCATTCATGGGAAAGTTGTGGAGACAAATTGGAGACAAATTAGAAATCAATTTGGAAATCCCCTTCCTCTGATTCCTCCTATCCTCTAGCAAGATGTTTTTCTGGGGAGGAACAATCCACATGATCAGCTCAGAATTCTTCATCTCTCACCATTCAATCCTCTAGATCAAATCCTGACCTTTGTTGTGCTACCCCTTCACAGGATGCTACCAGGAAATCTATATATACAACCTTATTCTACAAGAAAAGGATCCCCCAAGTTTGTGCAATCTTACTCTACAGAAATAGCAATCAAGCATTCAAGCATTTAGCAATTATCATTTAGAAATAGCAATCAGTGGAATCATAATCATGGCATTTCATTTAGATTCATCATAGTTTACAGTAGTTTCATTTATCTATTTTACATCATTTTCATAAGAAGGATTTCATCATTGCACTTAGAAATAGAATCATATAGCTCAAGCATCATAATCATAATCATCCCATTCTCTAGATTGGCATTTTAATAATCACAGTGCTAACCAAATAGCCCTCTATGATTTAATAAATCTTTCGAGATAGGGAACAATGAGATGCTTTCAAGAGTTTTCCTATTTTTTAACTAGTTTAATTATTGATTCTCTTGATATAATGTTTCATTAATAAGTGTTGTTAGTTATTTTACTCTTTACTTATTCCACACTTACATTTTG